>SNVD02015663.1:0-1202240 GCA_013180625.2 Boswellia sacra | reverse complement strand
AATACCCATTACATAAATAGATTTCTATTTGGATTTTGAAAGATAGAAGATGTGGCAAATGGATATTTTATATTTTTGTCAACTAAAAGTTTTGTTATATAGTTTTGTCTATTATGTTATGAAGTTGTTTTACTAATTTTAATAATGAAAATTTTAATTTTTTAATCTAAACATGTGTTTTAATTTTATAGGATACATGTCAAAAATATTTTTATTAAAATTAGTTATCTTACAATTAATATGATTTGAAAATTAATAAATACACATTAAATGATCATAATAATTAATAACAATAATGTTAAACTTATAACCTTTATACAATCCAAACTCTACAATTTGATATAATAGTTACATGACAAAATGCTATTAGAGATGTAACTTCTCTCATCTTTTTTTGTTTTTTCTTCTTTTAGTAAATCTTTATTTTGTAGATTGCCACATTAGATTATAAAATTTGATTTGTATAAAGATTGTAAATATGGTACCACTGAATTAATAATAATTATATGAAATGATTGAAAACAAAAGGGTTAAAGAGAAAACCTAAAAGGGAGAGGGAGCTTAGCGAATAGATGAGGTTTCCTCAAATGATTGGACTTAGTGGTGGACCTAAGAAGGGATCGGAGGGCCCAAGCCCCTTCTTAAAATTTGAATATTATTTTGCTCCCTTACTTCTAATCATTTATAGTTACACCCTTCTTAAAAAAACTAATTTTTTTTATTGTCTTTCTCTCTTTCTCTATTTTATTTTTAAATTAGTAGCCTATAAAACTTATATTTTTATAATTATATTATATATAATATTTGTATTATGTTTTTCTCTTTATAATTTATATGTATCAAATAGCGTAAAATTAGTGAACTATATATTTAAAAAAATTATATTTGAGTCTTCTTATTATTTTTCTACATTTATAGCCTTTTTGGGTAAAAAGTGTAATGGTTATTGTAAATTAATAATTTTTTTAAAAATATGGAGAGAATTTAAAGAAAAATTATTTTTAAGTTGACATAATCATGTCTAAGAAAAATTTTAACAATTCAATAGAAAGTTATCTTGAAATTAATGTAAAAAGTTTGTTTGAGAATTTCAAACATAGAGTTCGAATTTCGGCTTATAATGCTAATCTACGAATATAAATAAAAATATTTTTTATACATAACAATGATGTAATTTTGCTATGTTTTTTAAATATAAATACTGGTCAATAAAAATAATTGTTATGTATTTATAGAATAAATTATTAAGTATTAATATTTTATATTTTGATTATTATATTAGGATTATTTAATTTTGAAATATAAGATTCATTATGTCACCTATTTATATGTTTTTTTTTAATAACTTCTCATATACTATTGAGGTTTAAAAAATTATTAATTTTAAAATAATAAAAATGTTACTTCTAAGATAAAATCCTTGTCTGTTACTGGAGAGAGAAGTCGTAGCGAAGATGCCTCCCAATCAAGCTTCCACTCCCCAGACACAACAAAGGCTTCCCCACTCTATTTCTCCCGCTTGTTGCCAATACTTCTTCTCCACTGGAAGATTGAAGAACTCCTTGAATTTCAAGCTTCATTTTCTCCATCAATGAAGTGCTCACTTCATGATTTATCAACTGCAAATGGTAAATATTTTGCACTTATTGTATTGCCACACTGCATGAACGGACATTAAAAAAAAAAAAAAAGTTTATAATTATATATAATTTATCTTAAAAAATTAAAATAAAATAAAACCCACTCTTTATAAGCATAGTGAAACTTTTCCAACTCTAGCACATGAAGTCTCCAGAAAGCAACTTTAGCATGTCGCTCACAGGAATTTCTGGTAAATTAGGAGCAGAAGTGGATAAGAAAGGATGGTCTTTATCTGGACGGACGTATCGTGGTGGAACTGTAGTCAGTTGGCCAGCTTCTGAACGCTTAGGCACAAGCAGAGAGTTTCCCAGCTTCGTTGGCTTTGACTCCATAGATCCTCTGCTTAATTAATTATTAAGTTTCCAATTCTCTACAGTTTCTATTCTGCCACCCGCTTCAAATATAATATTTGGAGAGTAAGCAAAATATAATTATCAAGTTAGCAATTGCAGCATTTAATGCAAGTAAATTAAAGATTATTACAAGTGAAACTTTGTCTTGTCTGAAATCGGACTGTCCATATGAAACAAAGCCAACATGAAGTTACAATGAAAATTATATATTGTGAACTGTGATCAGGCATCCAACGGCTTGCCTACAATTTATTGTAATTTTTTCCCACTATGCTCACACTCACACACGCTTTTAAACAAAATTCTCACCGGAGATTGGGAGCTAATTTAATCAGCCACTTTGTCCTCGTTTTGATTAATCCTGATGGCATCAACGTACGATTTTCCACGCAGTTCGCGGGAAAAATATCCCTTGAAGTAGTCGGCAACGCCTATTCTCCTAAACAATGGTGGAGTCTCTGGTGTAATAAGGCTGGGCGCTGGACCCAAATCGCCTTCGAACTTGGGGCTTAAGAATGTGGCAATAGAGAGCCTCTCTTTCACTGAGTTCACAGTCGCTCGATGCTCTACACTTTTGTAAATTCCGTTGGTAACGATCTGCAAAATCATAACACAAAACGATTAGTAGATGATTCACTTATTGTTGTTATATATTTTAATAAAAGTTTTGTAAACTGTAGCAATACAAGAAATAGAGAGTAAAGAAAGAAACCAATAATAAGAAAGAGAGTGTTGTTTCATTATAATTGACATGAAGTGATGATGATGATGATGAGCATTACGAATACCTCCAAAACGTCACCGATGTTGATGATAAAAGCATCTGGTAGGGGCTTAACAGGAATCCACATCCCGTCTTTCCTTATTTGAAGGCCTTCCATGTCGTTCACCTGGAGGAGGATGGTAAGGCCGACAGCATCGGAGTGAGAATTGAGGCCAATGACAAGCTCTGGTTGAGGACAAGGAGGATAGTAGTTCATCCTCATTGACTGCATTCCTTCTTCTAATAGTTCATTCATGTCATTAGGTTCCATCCTTAAAAGTTTCGCCATTAAGTCAAGAATTTTCAGGGCAAGATTTTTTAGCTCTGCTGAGTAAGATTCCAGAGTATCTCTACACCAAAAAAAAAAAAAAAAACTATGATGATCAATTATTTAACAAAACTTCAAAAGTTGAAATGATTAAAAAAAAAGATGGGGTATTTGGTTGCGGTGGGTGGGGGGGTTGTGTTGTTGGGGGTTAAAAAAACCTGAAAGCGAGAGGAAGCTTGGGAAATAGGTGAGGTTTCCTCTGGTAATTGGGGAGAGTAGTCATAAAGAAGAGGTCTGCCCAGTCAAGCTTCTGCTCCTCGGACACAACAAAGGCTTGCCCAAACCCCTCCATGTCTCCTGGTTTTTGCCAAAACTTCTTCTTCTCCTCCATTGGAAGATTGAAAAACTTTGGAATTTCAAGCTTCACTTTCTCCAGCAACGAGTTGCTCACTCCATGATTTATCAACTTGCAACAAAATTAGTTGTACATGGTAATATATTTACTTGTTATAGATATTAATTGACACACTGCACACATGAATATATATATATATATATATATATATATATATATATATATATAAGGTTTATGTACATACCTGAAAGAAACCCCAGTCTTTGCAAGCGTAGTGAAACTTTTCCAACTCCGACTCCATGGAATCTCCAGAAAGCAACTTTAGCATGTCGATGACAGGAATTTCAGGCAAAGGAGCAGCACTGGATATGAAAGGAGGTTCTTGATCTGGACGGACATATCGTGGTGGAACTTTAGTCAATAGCTCCTTCGCCAGCTCCTGAACGCTAGGCACAAGCAAAGAGGTTCCCAGCTTCCTCGGTTTTGGCTCCATTGATCCTCTCCTCTGTCTAAGTTTCCCTCTCTCTACAATTTTCTATATACTTTGCCAACCCCCTGAAACATATTTCCGCGCATAACGATCCTCTCCTTGGAAAGCTTACGGACGTGGCTGAAGTTAATATTTTATAATTATGATGCGACAGCCAGCCCACTGCTTAGTATTTCTAATTTTCCATTTCTACATACCGACAGTAAGCAAACTTGCGCACGAGGCTGAAGTTAATATTTTATAACTATGATGCGACAGCCGGCCCACTTCTAGTTGGCTCAGTATTTTTCTTTCTACCCTTACCAGTTGACTCCTTGGTGAATTGAATTTCGGCAGAGACAATTGCGTAGGGCCCAATTTTAACAAACCCACATTTTAATTTAGTTACATAAGATTCCGTCTAATTCAGTAGGTTCTCAAAAGTCTGTTTAATTACATTAAGATCCCATTTGTAATTTAGTTATATAATACGGTTAATATCTCCAAATTCAATAAGGCTCCAAAGTTAATTTAATTATATTGAGGCCCCAGAGCAATTTAATTAAAGAATGAGATCTCGGATCTCCTAATCCAATAAGCTCTTAAAAGTCAATTTAGTCATATTAAGGCCCTATATTTCCAAATTTAATAAATCAGACAATTTTTTTTAGGCCCAATATTTTTGAGCCACAAAAAATAATTGCAAAACATTTGTTTTCATCAGAAATTTGTATAATCAAGTTTCCTTTTATATAAATTTTCAAGTTCTATCCTTAACTATTTTTAGTCATATTATTTTGTTTATTTATTTTTCATAATGTATCAGTCTGTAGTTAATTAATTTTTAATTTTAGGTATGTTTATTAGAAAATAAGAATTTATATATGAAAAACTTAATGAAAATTTGAAAATTCTTAAATCCTAATTTTTGATAAATTTATCAAAAGTAATATCAATATATTAATGAATTTTAATACGTGACCAAATAACACTAACAACATTAATGGATAATTAAATTATTAAATTTAAAATTTAAGATTAATAGTAAAATTTTAATTACTTTTTATATTAAATATGGGAAAAGTCCCTTTTACAAGTTTAGCCCCAAATATCGATGAGCCGGCACTGCTGATGTCATTAACTCCCGCTATTCATGTAATACCAAAGGCAATTCCTAATTTCCATTCAAAATTAACCACACGAGTGAACCAGACAATAGAGAATTTATAGCGTTCTCGTTGGCTAATCAATATTCACTACTACCCTACGCCTATAAATTAATCTCTCAACACCATTAATCCTTCGCCAAGACAAGAAACATAACAAGAAATATGTTCAGTAACTTGATCACGCAAATTGCCATTCTTGTGGCTACTTTCACAATTTTTGTCCATAATTTTCATGTTGTTCTTTCTGCTGCCGATGAGGCACCGATTCCCGCAGATAATGCCCAGTTAGTCAGTTGGTTTAATACCAATGTTAAGCCGTTTGCTGATAGGAAGGGAACTCTGGACCCTGCACTCGCTGCAGCTGAGGCTGAACCTCGTGTTATCAAGGTTAGGCAAGATGGAAGTGGTGAATTCAAAACCATAAATGACGCAATTAAGAGCATACCACGAGGGAACACGAAACGGGTCATTTTATGGATTGGAGAGGGGAAATATGAAGAGAAGGTCAAGATTGATCGAGACAAGAGGTTCGTTACGTTGTATGGATCCCCTAATGCTATGCCCAATGTGACATTTGGGGGTACAGCAGCCAAGTTTGGAACAGTTGATAGTGCCACCGTTATTGCAGAGTCTGATTACTTCATGGCTTGTAATATCATTATAGTGGTATGTGTTGTTAATTCCCTGAAAACGTAAAGACTACTTATTTGATATCAGTTTCACAGGTACTTTTTCGAAGAAAGTAATTATAACGTTTTGGTGGATGTGTTTGTTTAGAATTCTGCGCCAAGGCCGGACGGGAAAATGGTTGGCGCACAGGCAGTTGCAATGAGGATCTCTGGGGACAAAGCCGCATTCTATAACTGCAAAATCATTGGCTTCCAGGACACTTTGTGTGACGACAAAGGCAACCATTTCTTCAAGGATTGCCATGTTGAAGGCACTGTTGATTTCATTTTCGGGAATGGAAAGTCCTTGTATCTGGTGATTAAATCCTAAATTTTCATTTTTATATTCCATTTCTGTATATACATTGCATACTCATCATGTATCGCAAGTGGAATAATTAATACCTTAATTTATTTTTTTCGTAAATGGAAACTAATAGAGGGTTAATGATTTTATTGGACACATGCAGAACACGACTTTAAATGTGATTGGGGATAATCAGCTTACAGTGATAACGGCACAAGCAAGGGAAAGTGCATCTGACAATGGCGGATACTCGTTTATACATTGCAATATAACAGGCTCTGGGAACGGAACATATTTGGGCAGAGCATGGAAGGCAAATCCGCAAGTGGTGTATGCCTACACCACCATGGGCCCCGTCGTCCACCCTGCTGGCTGGAGCGACACTTTCAAAGCTGGGAATGCCAAGTAAGTCTAAACTTTTTTGCGTATATTATTTGAATATAAATAGCTAAGCAAAAACTTTCACTTTTGAAAACTAAACGGGTGAATATATGTGGCGTGATTTCAGTACCGTTTTTTATGGAGAATACAAGTGCTCTGGACCAGGGTCAACCCCACACGGGAGGGTTAAATTCACCAAGCAGCTAAGTGATGCAGAAGTCAAGCCCTTCCTCACCCTTGGCTACGTTAATGGTACTACATGGCTGCTTCCTCCTCCAAAAGTCTAATCGATTTGTCAAGACCTTTTAAAACTGCACGGGAGAGAAGGGTATAAATTAGTAACCTTAGCTTGCCCTTCACCGCTCACCGCTTACACTTTCATGGATGTAGGATCTCTAATTACCGTATCAATCCAGTTCCTTTTTGTGAGGGATACATGTACTTTGTATTCTTTTAGCTGTTGATATATTGTTATTAATTTCTCCTGCTCTTTAGAATATAAAACAAATTGAGGAAGAGATATGTATACACATTGGTGTGAGAAATAGATATCTAGTTTGTACGATTGTATAGCAATCCATTTTTTTTAGTGGTTATATTAAATGCCCATTTTCATCTCATCACCCCAGGGCCCATTTATATTATATTTGTTTTATGACAATTTTATCCTAATATAATGCATTAAAAAGGGCACAAAAATTATAAATATACACACTTCTTTTTATCTTCTCCAGCTGCATTTAAAATGTCTTGATTTCCAGATTTATCACAGGTAGCATTTAGATTCAATTAATAACCATTCTTTATTCTCTATTCTATTGTTGATGATTGAAGAAAGATAATTCATTAATACCCTTTTGAAGGCCTGATGTGTAGCCAAGTGATGAACTCAAACGCTAGCTGAATCACTTTGTCGAAGGACTAATTAAGAGCAATGAATTGGTAATTGGTATAAAAGTGACAGGCTTTCCATTGTTTACTCCTGAATTTCTCGATTTTGCAAACTTCATTCTTGGTGTCCGCATGGTAATTATAGCAGTCCAATGCTTCATACCTGCATTTTTTCAATAATTTGGTTTTAGACTTTAATATTCATTATGATATATAAATCAATGACTGCATCTAATCATTTTAAGTGGTAATAAGGAAAAAAAAAATCATAACAACGAAATGCGCATTCCAAGTTTGTGTATTAAGGTTTTTTAACCCTAATTAGCAAATTAATTTCAAGACAAAATTGTCACAAAATAAAAAATATATATGGAAATGGGGGCTAATTAGTTGAATAGTTAGGGCTAAATACAATTTTTTTTTAATTATTGTCAAAAACCATAGTATAACTTATTTATTAGTGTAACGCCCACGCCCCAATTATAAAGCCAAGAATCTAAGACATGTGGCAACCAATTCAAATCCACATAAGTAAAAGGCCCTGGCCATGCAAACTTTCGGACTTGCATTCTAATTTTGATAGTCTGTACTTGGGCTAGAAAGCAGCTGAGTGGCACAGGCCCACTTCCCACTCTAGTCATGACAGGACAGGAACCTCCTTCGATGAGGCTTTTTTGCAGATTTTGTGTCATATTACACCTCATTGTATATGGAGTTTTGATATTTTGGGACCATGTATAATTGGGACAGCTACCGAATTAGAGCACGCTGAGGTTTCAGCCCAAAAAAAATTAAACCATGACACTTGGAGGCATGGACCATAATTTCGTGCATTCGAAATGATCTTTGAGGAAATCAGAAAATGATGGACGGGAACTTGATTGCCTATTGCCATCTTTTCATTTTCACCAGCAATTTTAGACTCATCTCCCATCGTTTCAAAAGCATTTGAGCGAAGTCCTTTTCAGTTAATATATATATATATTATGGATTAACCTAATCATTGCCGCGAGATAAAGGGAATTGAAAAAAAAAAAAAAAACCTTTGCTCCATGGAATTGGAATCTAATTTTTTTATTTATTATTCTGCAACTCTTTCTACAAGGTACGCAAATTTTTGTTTTATAAAAGGGTAGTTTAAACTTGTGCTCTTAAAATATATATTAATGTCTCAAAATTTGTGTAATATTTTTTTAAGATTGTGTAAATTTTCTTTAAAATTATAAATACTCTTGAAAACGGTGTAAAAAATCATAAAATACATAAATTTCAAGTGAATTAATACAGTTTTCAAGGGCTTAACATGTACTTTTAGAACATAAGTTAATATTATCTTTTATAAAAAAAACTCATGATAGCAACAAGTTCTTAACAAACTAACTAATAATCCAAAATTGTCTTTAATTTACTTCAATGCTTATTTATGTTCTAAAAGTATTTGCTGGCACCAAAGAATTTGCTGGCACCAAAGAATTTGCAAAGACATCATTCACATGCAATGTAATGCCAGGTAGGCAGTTTTCGGCAATTAGTTCATTTCTGGTTTGGTGGCGACCCAGTTGTTTGCTATATTTTAGGTCAAGAATGACGCCACCATACTTTTTGTCGTGATGGATATTAAGAAATTAGTAATATTATAAATATAACTAAATTATAAAATTTAAAATATCTAATTTAACAAGATACACGAATTGATTTGATTGGATTGATATAAATTAAAATAATAAAGATATTTTAATAAAAAATATAATAATTAATTATTTAATAAATTTATATTATATGAAATCGTATATACTATATTATAAAATTTAATTGTATACTTAGACGTTTTGTCGGAGAAATATGTCCAATACGTACACAATACACTTAAGAGGCGCAGCAAGCAAGATGCTCCAGCGCTACCACAATAATTTGACATCTAACTCAAGTAATGCTATTCCTATTCTATTGACAAATGGCACATTATTAGACTTAAAACAATATTATCTCTTTCGCGATCCTTGTGGGTTCTCTCTTGATCCACCCCACAAAAAGTGTATGAAATATGGAACCTTTCTTCTTTTTAGTTTCTTTAAATTCTCCAATTGTTTTTAAACAAGTTGGATTATATCCTAATATAATCTTTTTGTTAAGCTCTTGAAACACTCGACTTTGCTTGCATATTTAACTCTTCTTTTGAAAATCAACCAAAAGGTCAAAATATTCTCATGTCAAGGCTGCGCCTTCTTGATTTTCCAAAATTTTCTCCCATCAGCAAACAGCGAATCAATAATACAACCCTTCTTGAAGTCTTTTCATTTGTACGAGTCCATGTGATAACCAATCATATTACATAGGAATATTAGGAATATACGTCATAATCTTTTTTTTAGTATGGACACTTGTCAGATATTATCGAATACCATCTGACACATTTGTGTGATACCGTCGGATATTGTCAGATACTATCCGTCACACCTGCTAGACACTATTCGATATCAGATATAATCATGTATCCAACAAATATCGACACACTTGTCAGACATCGTTCGACGTCAGATAAAATCATAACATGTAAATTTTCAAAAGCATGATCATTTTTCAGAGAAACCTCTTAATTCGAGACATTTTTTTTCAATTTTCTCTTAAGATTTTGAAAACTTAATAAAACTTATTACTATATATATCCTATTTCATAGATATGCCACCCATTAGGCAACATCAGATGTTAAAATTTACGGAGGATTTCATTGAGATCTCTAATGTTTGAGTTTAAAGACATATATGTAGGGTTTTCAATTAAATGATTTTAGTTCACTTAGGATACAATTAACTCAAGCCCGCATTACATTGTCAATAATAAAATTTTAACGGCCTAAGCTAAGAAATATTTGAATAAATTTTTGTTGATAACTAATGAAATAAATATTAAGTACCAGCTCTAATGTCTCAATTTACAAGCAATGGCAGACATTGAGATGCCACATTCAAATTAGCACTCTCTAAATGTCAAAGACCCTTTATACGGATTTTATTTGAAACCATATGATCTCTAATCTTTTGTGTGTCTTTTCTAAATGGCAGAGATCTTATTATATGTCTTTTGATAAACGTAAAAGTGAAATCCAATTAAGAATCTGATGCTACACAACAGATGGTACGCAAATCATTGAATTATTAAGAAAACGGAGTTCTAGCTAACACATTTAACATATATCTTTATGATTCTTCGATCAATAATTGAGATTTGAAAACGTGTATTATTAGTATAAGATACATGGATATTTAATTTAATTAATATCAGATTCCTTCTCACCCACTTGGTTTTTCGTGTAGATTAGAAGTTGGGTTGATGGCTAATTGAGGACAAACACACGTATACAGGAAGCCGGCCATTCAGGGGTAGATATATTTATGGATCAGTAATACTATTCATACAAACTTATATACAAACTCTCCTTTACAAACTGATGTGGCTGCTGAGTTGACAATACCATATCAGTTGTCATGTCATCAAAACCTTCTATTAACTCAAAACTTATTTTCGGGATTTACTTGCCAAAAAGAGAGAATCTCTATGAACTTTACATAGTGGATTTCAAAAATACAATTTCAGTCGTCCAAACAGAACAACAAACGGAAATTTCAATTCAATTCGGGTAGCATCTACGTTTCTTTAATTTCACTTCTTGACAAACAGAACAACAAAGAACAAAAAACACTCACCTCTTTCAGTCGCCCAAACTCTGAAAATTGATAAAACAAAGATCTGTAAATTGTAATTAAGAATTGCAGCGGCCAAGGAAGAGACCAGCGTGGAAGACGAAACGGAAGAGAAAATAGGTTAACGGTGTGAGAAGAAAACAATAACGGAAAAGGAAAATAAGTTTTGAGTTAATAGAAGGTTTTGATGACATGGCAACTGATGTGGTATTACCAACTCAGCAGTCACATCAGTTTGTAAAGGAGAATTTGTATATAAGTTTGTATGAATAGCATTACTGATTTATGGATATACCAATAACCACTCTCGATTTTTTTGTTTAATTTTAAACAAAGAATAATTTTATATTTTTTATTAATCACGTCCCTGAGATTATTCATTTTTTCTAATCACACTCTTGAAAATGATAATTTTAATACAATAACTTTAGAGATATGATTGATAAAAAATATATAGATACTTTCTACTTAAAATTAAACTAAAATTAAAAATTACTTATTGTAATTATCTTTTTTTTAAATATAAAGTAGAGATTTTGGAGAATACTTAATATAATTATCAAATAAGAGAAAGACTAGTTTATTATTTCATTCACGTTATTCCACTAGTTACAATTCTTGGATTATAAAAGAGGAGCTAAGCATAACATTTGGTCATAATCAAAGAAAGACTGGTCCAATCATAATTTGAGTGAGTACCATATCGATGACCCATAAAATAAATTATGAGATAAGGTTTACATTTTTTCAAAGAATGGTACTACTATTTAAAAAAAAATCATCATCATCATAAAATCATATAATTAAGATAAGGTTTAGAATAATTTTTCGGAACAAACAAGGTACATCCAGAAGTAATAAACATTCATTGTACCGCTTTCTCGTATTGGTTGGCTTCACGTGATCAATCGTAAATCGATATGTAAATTTCATTTTTTTTAAATTTAAATATTTTAAATTAATATCTTTATAAATTGATTTAATGTATGAAAAATATCTAAAATTATATAAAAAATTTTAAAAAATACTATATTTTCAAAAAATGTAATTATGTTGAAGACGTGTTTATTTAACAAATCCTCTATAATTTTGATCATTTTTATAATCACTCCTACCAGATAGAATAAATCACATCAATATTGTGAAATGATGTAATAGGTGTGCCCTAAATTTTCTAAAAAATATAATATCCTTTCATAAATCTTGAGATAAAAATATAAGTAATATATAATTAAATTATATAACTAAATATATATACTTTGAGATGACATAAATATATTAACCAAAAAAATAAAAAAATAATTTTTTGATAAATATGGTGAAAATCATTTAGTTAATAACTTTATAATATATCAAATTATATAAATTAAGCAGTAGTTAATAGTTGAATGTTTATTTAAAATTATTCGAATGTAAGAAAGAAGATCCACGTAATGAAAGTCCAGAGGAGAGGAGGAGAGAAGGTAACGAAATCTTTGTGTATCATATCATTTTTCTAGTTGATAATATCAATAAATATTATTGAGTTTTAATTTAATTTTAAATACAGATTGTTTATTTATTTTTTATCAATAATATTTTTAAAGATATTTATTTTAATGATTTAATTTTTATATATTATTTATATAAAATATTTAAAAATTTAATTGTTAAAAAATACACAATAATTTTTTATTAAAATTAAAGTAAATATTGAGAGCATGGCACGATTTTTTAACTTATAATAGAAAGTTGAAAAACGCGTCTCGTAATTATCAGCGGAAAGTGGATGTATAGCAATGGTAATAGCGTGCATGATGTATGAATACACTGCTATGCTGAGAAAGTCAAAAGCACTCCATCTTCTTCGTCACATAAATCACCCTCTTTCCAATCACCTTCCTCCCGTCCACCGCCTAACCCAGCCCACCCCAACTCCTCTGAAAACGTTGACGTACTCAAACGGCTTTTTCTTTGCTTTAATAATAAACAAGCACGAAACACCTCCAAATCTCTAAATCTAATCTAATCTTAATCCCCCGTTCAATTCCTCTCTTTCTTAAAAAATTTAAAAAAAAAAAAAGAAACGCTTCCAACCCGCCACCGCACGCGCAATGTTAATGCTTGTGAACTGTTCCAAGTGCCGCACTCCGCTGCAGCTTCCGCCTGGTGCCAAGTCCATCCGCTGCGCCATCTGCCACGCCGTCACCCATATCGCGGATCCTCGATCAGGCCCTCCCCCTCCCCCTCCTTCCCATTCCCACTCCTCCTACCAACAACACCCTCCTCTTCCCTCCTCTTCCGCTCCCTCTCCCTACAACCACGCGCCCCCAGGCCAACCCCCCCACGCGCAAGGACGTAGACGCGCCTTGATTGTCGGCGTCTCTTATAGGAACACCAGGAACGAGCTCAAGGGTTGTATTAATGACGCGAAGTGCATGAAGTACATGCTGATCAACCGCTTTAAGTTCCCCGAGTCCTCGATTGTCATGCTCACTGGTAACCCATCGTCTATGGTTTGAAAGTTTTAATTTTTTGTTGAGTTTAGAATATGAAGGAAGGCTAATTTGGGTTCTAGATTATTTATTTATTTATTTACTTACATGCTTCAACATGGTTTGCTTGTGGTAATTCACATCTTGAAGCAACAATGCATTATCAGGTGTTTTTTAGGGCATTTGTTTTTGTATTTTAAGTTTTTGTTTCGAAAATTTGGAAAGAATATGCCATTGATTTTGAATGTTTCTGAATTTTGAAAATGACATATGGGTAATATTGATTTAAATGCATCGCTGCTAAACGTGCATCTTTTCGGAAAACAGAATTTGAAAATGCAAATAAACATCACAGTTACTTGATCATGATTTGATGGTTTATTTTATTTATTACCTTTTTAAGGACTTTGTGGTAAATTGGAATTTGGAATCAACCATTCCTGGAAGGAATTTTCAGGATGCAATGAGGTGAGGAAAGAGGCTCATAGCATAATAAAAACCTTCACAATGGTGTTCGGCAAGCAACTAAAGCAGAAAATGTGGACCACTTTGCTGTTAAAACAACTTTTCTTCAAATTTTCTAGGCATCAGGAATATATAATCATGGGAATATGCTTTAACCTGTCACTACACAGGGTTAAGTTAACAAGCATGCCTTTTTCTGTCTTTATGACCCAGAATAGGAATTCTGTAGACTGGGTATCATTATGAGGTGCAGTCTTTTTGGGCCTCTTAACTTTGTGGCTGCTCATGTTTGTCTCACTGAAAACCTCGTGAGAGAAAATGCACCAGTGCTAATCAACTATTGCTTTTTAAATATAGGACTGATGGCATCCATTTGTGGTAATTTGTATTTAGTTAGAGCAGATTTAACTTGATTCATGGTAGTAAGAGCAGGGTTAACCTTGTTTTCACAATTGTTGAGGCTGACCTTGTCTGATCTGAAAATAATTTTGCAGAAGATGAAATGGATCCCTACAAGCGTCCTACCAAGTATAACATGAGAATGGCATTGTATTGGCTTATGCAAGGTTGTCAAGCTGGAGATTCTCTGGTGTTTCATTATTCTGGTCATGGTTCACAGCAGAGGAACTACAATGGTGATGAGGTTGATGGATTTGATGAAACTCTGTGTCCACTGGATTTTGAAACACAAGGAATGATTGTTGATGATGAGATCAATGCAACTATTGTCAGGCCTCTTCCTCGCGGGGCCAAGCTCCATGCAATTATAGATGCTTGCCATAGTGGAACTGTGTTAGATTTACCATTTTTATGTAGAATGGACAGGTCAGTCTCCTTTTTGTTACTCTCAGTTTAATGTAAGTTTAGATCAGACGATTGGATACATGCAGACCCCTTCCAAAAAAAAAAAAAAAAAATCCATGGCCAAGCAAGCTTTTAGTGGAAAATAATCCCATTTTTCTCCTGTCATATGATGCACATCTTGGCTTATACTTGATTTCTTTTGATACTGTAGATATGGAAAGTATATATGGGAGGATCATCGTCCTCGATCAGGAACGTGGAAAGGGACAAGTGGTGGAGAGGCTATATCCTTCAGTGGCTGTGATGATGATCAAACTTCTGCTGATACTTCGGTAAAATCTTAGGCATTGTTCTCAACCTTTTCAATTGCCTACAATATGGGAAATTACTTGTTTTAGTTTGAATGGAGATTTGGGTATTCAAACTATATGCTTTATGGACAGGCTCTCTCAAGGATAACATCAACAGGTGCAATGACTTATTCTTTCATCCAAGCCATTGAGCGTGGACATGGAGCTACATATGGGAGCATTCTAAATGCAATGCGGTCTACCATTCGTCACACAGACAGTGAGATTGATGGTGGTATTGTAACATCTCTAATCACTATGCTTTTGACAGGAGGGAGCGTTGGTGGTGGGTTGAGACAGGTATTTATATTAGTCATCTCCGGCAATTGTTGTGCATATGGATTATGACGGTTTATTAACTGATTTCGCTTATCTTTTTTACTTTTTTCCTCATGTAGGATGTACTGCAGGTGGCTCCCACTCTCCTTTTTCCTTTCTCCATTCCTTTAAACCTTTAAGTGGGTGCCATCTGCCTGCCCATTGAACATTGTATTGGGAGGTAACAGGAGAAGGGGGAATAAAAAATTACAAAAAAAGGTAGTACATAGGATGTTGAGTCGAAGGCATTCTATAAAATTCAAATTTTTTGGTGGCAATGACTGCCAGGAAAAATGCAGTCCTTTTAACACATGGTGACAGGACATGCCCTAGTTATATATATATATACACCAAAAAATTTGAATTTTATAGAATGCCTTCGACTCAACATCCTATGTACAACCTTTTTTTTTTTATTTTTTATTCCCCCTTCTCCTGTTACCTCCCAATACAATGTTCAATGGGCAGGCAGATGGCACCCACTTAAAGGTTTAAAGGAATGGAGAAAGGAAAAAGGAGAGTGGGAGCCACCTGCAGTACATCCATATATATATATATATATATATATATATATATATAAAAGAAAAATTGATAGTTTGCCTTCGGTGAATTTATAAAGGGCCAGTTAATTCTACTCATAGAGTCACAAGTACTCTACATTGTTGGAGTGCAACTGTTAAACATGCCTCAGGTACTTCTGAATGCTAAAGCAATTAAATTAAAGAATGGGATAGGAGGATGTGAAAATAGAGCTCCTTGGGAATGTTTTGCATTCTACTTTTTCTGCATAAAAAATCATTGGCCCTTTGTACCTCTAAATCTAACTTTCTTTATGTGGACAGCGTGATTAGAAATAGAATATATATATATATATATATATATATATATATATATATATTATTTTCAAGGAACTGGATGCGGTACAACAGCTGTATGATATGCTTTCTACTTCTTCATCTTCTCCTTTAATTTACATTTATGAAAGGCATCTATTTTCTGTTCGTGGGAAAGTTTGTGAGAACTTAAGCAAGATATAGGGGTAGTAAATGGTGCAGCAGTTAAGGAGATAGAAATATGGTGAAATGAATTTTGGAATTGTAAGATAATGTTATCTGCTGCTGTTCCATAAGCCTTCTGCCTCTGGTGCTTTGAGAACTGAAAATTTCCATCTCAAATCTGTTTATAAATGGATTAATCTGAAAGTTACCTAGCTGTTGCTGCTTCTTTGACAATTTGGGACTCGAAGTTCACTGCACCGCATCTCATATATATTTGGATACTTAAAAATTCTGTTGCTATTCTTGTTATATATGCGAATGTATGTAGATATGCCTGATGCTATCAGCTATGAATGCAGGAACCTCAGTTGACAGCTAATGAACCATTCGATGTCTATACCAAGCCTTTCTCCCTATAACTGGTGAAGCAAAATACATTTGTCCTGAGGCTCATTATCTGTTTCGAGCATGTCCCCTATCGATGTGTACAGTTATTATGGAAACTCAATTCTATTTCTTCTATTTGTCCTATATTCTGCACTTAAATAGTCTTTCTTTTTCTTCCTTTTCCCTGTTCTGGGGTTAAGGGAGGAGCTGTTGATTGTTAATGCTTTCCTTTTGCATTTGTGCTTCAGAGAGACACAGTTATATAAATGGCTTATTTTTAATGGTCCCTAACAAACGGTTTTGAGAATTCGAAGAAAATTTTATAGAATACAAGAAACCGTGGTATATTGGTATATGGGTCATGAATGATTACTTTTTCATATTGTTTAATGACATGTAAAGCAAATTTATTTTATTCATTCGTGTTAGTTAACAAAATCATATTCATATCTTTTGTATAACTTGTCACACTATATTTAAATAATGAAATCAAAAGTTTATTATTATTCTTAAGCATGATTTACATTTGATTGAGTGAGAGTATGCATGTATTTCTCATAATTTTGCAGAAGAAAAAAACTTTGTAACGGGAGAAAATAAAATGCCTTTTCAATAATCAAATACAATGTGTTAGAAAGTGGGGAATCTAATGAAACCTAATAAAAACTAATAGCAAAGAGATATTACTTACGAAACACAGTTTTATTTTCTTCATGCTTTTAGCAGACACTGCTTATTATAGTGTTTATCCCCTCCACTATAATTTATTTATTCTTTAATTGGTAAAATGAAGAAGCAAAGATTTGATTTAGACTTTTGAGGGAATGATCAAGAAGGCCAACTCTGTGTCTCATGTATTACCATGAAACTAAGATCTAATATATTGTTGGACTTTTTAGTCTTTTAACCCACTTTTGAGGTACTCTGGGATGGTCAAAGCACGCTTTTCTGTTACTTTTAAGTTGATTACATTCTTATATTTCCATTATTAAGTCCAATCGTGGTGACGGTGGGTGCCAGTTGACTAGCAGGCTTTTATTTTTGACAAGAATTAATGAATCACTTTGCAGTCTTTATTCTCTAATCAACTTCGAAATCAACTACTTAGTATTGTTCATTGAAGATTTAGCTAGAGAAACTGTGAAGTGGGTGAAGGTATTTTTTGCCTTTCACCCAATCACACATTGGTGGGAAACCAAATCCAAGGGGGAGGCTATGGCTATATAATAAAGTCTCTTCCTCCCCTTACACTTGCACCAAGCTTATGTATTAAGCTTTTCACTTCTTCCTCCCACATAATCTCCTCCATTCTAATTGTGAGAGAGATTGTAATATTTTTCTTCATAGTGAAATATTTTCGGTCTTGTCCCGTGGAGGTTTCCCTCAAATTGAGGGTTTTACCACGTTAAATATTTGTGCCTTTATTTTCTTTATTGCCTTTAGTGGAAGGCTGAGCCGCCTAAGTTGTCTATTTTATTTATTATGGAGGGCAGTGCCACCCAAATTGTTATTTCTAACATAACAATTTGTTTCTTGTCTTTTATTTGAGCTGCGGTAAGAGTGTTCAATCTCCTAACAGAAACAAAAAAACAGATCTTAAGTAACTGTATCAAATATCCTTACTACGACACATGTGTTATTCCCCTAGGCCTTGCTATTGATAGAGAATCAAATCTATCTTAGATGGTGCTTGATTTGAAGTCTCACCTTAGAAATCTTCCCTCTCAACATTAAAAGCAAAATTCCAAATCCAAGTGGTTTCTTCTTTGCCACTAAAGGAAATTCCAAGTTTTGCGACCAACGTTTCTGAGAATGACACGAGTACTGAAGACTGTAAGCATCTTTCAGTCTTACCATCCAAGTTTTATGGACATTGAAAATATATTTTCTAGGGCCGGTCTAATAATAACAAATCAGTTAGTTTCTCCTTGTTATTGGCTTGTGGGAATATTAAAATAATTAAAGTAGGAGATAACATTATGACTTGGAAAACTTTTCTATACATGCGTGAACTTTCAATGCTTTGTCTTGTCATTGGAGAATACCCGAATTTGCATATATTAAAAATGTTAGAAAGTACTTATATATGGCAGATATACTTACTACGTTATTATATTGAATTGATATATCTAATTATTAGTATTAAGTCATTAATGTATTAAGAGTAGTTATTTTTTCGGTTATTTTTTCAACCATCTATAATAGCATGTCATCATTTTATTGGATATTTTCTAAGTCATCTTCTCTTTATTAATTATTTTAGAATAGAGCAATGCTACTCTTACAAGCTACTTATACAAACTCATCTTTACAAACTGATGTGGCATAATAAATAAATACAGTGATTTGATAAATATATATTAATAATAAATTATATTAATTAACATGGGTGATGTGGCTGTCATATAGAGATGCCACATCAGTTTGTATGTGTGAGTTTGTATAAATAATTCGTATGAGTAGCATTACTCTTTAGAATAATGCTACTCATACAAACTACTTATACAAACTCACACATACAAACTGACGTGGCATAATGTGATGTGATAAATAAATGCAGTAATTTGATAAATATATATTAATAATAAATGACATTAATTAATATGGGTGATGTGACGATCATATAGGGATGCTACATCAGTTCGTATATGTGAGTTTGTATAAGTAGTTTGTATGAGTAGCATTACTCATTATTTTAACTCGTGATAATGTGGTAATACTTACACACACTTGGTATATTGCCTTACTTTACTTATGTGGTGTGTCCAATGAATTATAAATTTCTATGTGATGCCAGCTCATCATCAATTTAAATTTCACTTTTTATTCCTAAATTTTGAGTTTCTCTTAAATTATCCTACCACACTTTACAAAAAAGTTCCCTTAATTAATCCCTCTAATATCATTCTCTTTCTTTCTTTGAAATTTAAAGTATTTCTCATCAAAATATTATCCCACCAAAATTTTTATTACGTAAGTGTGCATCAAGTTGCTAATAATGATCATGGTAGAATGTAGAGGTTTTTTGTGACTGCTCTCTTATGTTACCCTTATTGTCATTTCTGAACCTACCTTTTTTTTTAATCGTGTATTATCATCTACAATTTTTTGTTGGTTTCAGAAATAAATAGGGTACCAATTATTTTTCAAGATCAAGTTTAAACATTTGGCTTACTCAACTCATCATATCTATGTAATGAGAAAACAATGGATAACAAGATAAAGACTCTGCCACGCTTACTATGTTTTGTATAATTTGATCATGAAATTGGTCCCATTTTAATTTAATGGAAAAAAGTTTGATAAGGGTCTTGTGGTTTCTGATGAGATTATTTTACAACCAAAACATTATTATTCTATTTGTGTAATTGATGAGCTCACTAATATGAAAAGAATGGTTAAGAAGTGCCATATATGGAAAGAATTAAGAAATTGATTTTTAGTGTGTTGGTATAGCACAATTAAAACAGTTGCCATAAACGAATTTGCAATTTAGAAACGGAAGTTGCAAGATGACTCATAATATACTTTGCAATTAATTTATGAGAATATTTTGTTGAGAGAAATACTTTGAATTTCAAAATGAGAAAGAGAAAGATATTAGAGGGATTAATTAAGAGATTTCTTTTTTTAAAGAAAGTTGGATGGGATAATTTAAGAAAAACTAAAATTTAGGAACAAAAAGTAAAATTTAAATTGATGATGTGATAGACTTAAATTGATGATGAGTTGACACCATATAGAAATTTATAATTAATTGGACATATCACATAAGCAAAATAAGGTGGTATGCCAGACGCGTATAAGTATTTCTCGGTATATATATATATATATATATATATGCAACCCCTGATGGATAGTCTAGAACCTAGTGCTTAACTGCATCGAGGTCTCAGATTATGGATTATTGACTACCAGGTTCGCCTCATAGTTATCGCCCAAAAAAAAGTGTATATATATACAAATATGTGAAGAAAGGAGGGTAAAAATCTTCCTCTTCAATCTTTATTTACTTTACGAATCTCTATCCTGATCAGAATCCAATTCCTTTCCACAATGCTCCACTAACAATCTCTCTCAAACCTTTTCAAGTTTAAAGTTTGGAAACTGAGATTTGTGATCTGAGTCGTTTTTCCAAATTAACCAAGCTAGTTAGCTAAGCTCGATCGATGTTTTTGCATGTAGAGTGTTCAAACTGTCGCTCCAGGCTGCAGCTTCCGCCTGGGGCTCAGATAATACGCTGCGCCATCTGCCACGCTATCACCCGCGTCTGCTTGGGACAAGCTCGGTCAGTCCCTCCCACGCGCACACATTCCAACTCCCTCTACCCTCCTTCGCCGGCCGCTGCTACGACTTCTTCGCCTTACAACCACGCCCCTTCGGGACAGCTTCCCCACCCGCAGGGCCGTAAAAGGGCCTTGATAGTCGGCGTGTCGTATATGCACACAAAGCGCGAGCTCAAGGGTTGTATTAATGACGCTAAGTGTATGAAGTACATGTTGATTAACCGGTTTAAGTTCCCTGAGTCCTCAATTCTCATGCTCACCGGTACTTATAGTTAGTAATTTTGGCGGCTTTTTTACTTATATATGTTGTATGTAATTGTTTGCTTTTATCTTTGAATATTATCTGATATATCGATTCGTGTGTTACAGTTAATCGGTACTGCTGAAGAGTCTTTTTAAGTTTTAATTGAGCTGAGATGAAAGCTATTTTTGGTTCTAGATTCTTTAATATTAAAAAGTGGAAAAGCTAGCTAGCTATTTGATGCTCGTTTAAGAAATTGTACTTTAATGCTTGAAGGTTATGTATATCGCACTCTGTGTTACAGATGGCATCTGCTGATTACATATAGAACCACATCAGTAGTCAACAAGCTGATTACATAAAGAAACAACCACTAGTTATACTGGTCAACAAGAATTATATTTATTCATATAATTTGTTGAGGGCAGAACTTGTCTGATCTGAAAGTGAATTTCCATGCAGAAGAGGAAACGGATCCCTACAAGATTCCTACCAAATATAACATGAGAATGGCATTGTTTTGGCTAGTCCAAGGTTGTCAACCGGGAGACTCGTTGGTGTTTCATTTTTCTGGCCATGGTTCGCAGCAGAGAGACCGCGATGGTGATGAAATTGATGGATATGATGAAACTCTTTGTCCAGTGGACTTCGAAACTCAAGGAATGATTGTCGATGATGAGATCAATGCAACTATTGTCAAGCCTCTTCCTCGCGGGGCCAAGCTCCACGCAATTATAGATGCTTGTCACAGTGGAACTGTGCTAGATTTACCATTTCTTTGTAGAATGGACAGGTTAGTGTCCCTTTGTTCTGTTATTTAAAATCCTTCCAATGCTATACAGCTAGTTTTATTGGATTAATTATTTCAATTCAGAATTAGTCTCCATTTGTCCACATGCACGTATATATACGAGTAATGCTAATTTTACAAATTTTTTTATACAAACTCTTGCATACAAATTGATATATCATAATGTAATTAGAGTATTAAATATACAGAATCTGCTTATTTAATGAACGATAATGATAAATAAATAAATGAATAACGTCATATCAGTTTATATATAGAATTTGTAAAAGTAACACTACTCTATATATTCATGTATGTTGGCTTATTATAAATGCTACCATTTTGAGTTTTGAGAATGTAGATATGGGAAGTACGCATGGGAGGATCATCGTCCTCGATCAGGAATGTGGAAAGGGACAAGCGGTGGGGAGGCTATTTGCTTCAGTGGCTGTGATGATTATCAAGAATCTGCTGATTCTTCGGTATTAAATCTTAGCCATTTATGCCAATCTCTATTCATTTAACGAGAAGTACATGTAAAATTACATGTTTCAGTTGTGGACAGGTTCTATCAAAGGTCAAATTAACAGGTGTGATGACTTACTCTTTCATCCAAGCCATTGAGCGTGGAAATGCAACTACATATGGCGACCTTCTAAACGCGATTTGTTCTAGTGTTCTTAACACATACAGTGATCAGCTTCAACTGCGTGGTCTGTTAAAATCCCTTATCACCAAGGTTTTGGCAAGATTGAGTCTCGGTTTCAGGTTCAAACAGGTATTTTATATATTTATATCGGCCGTCTTCTATCCATTTTTTTATATAAATTTGACCACTAGTGATCTATATATATAGTGTAGCTCGTTAATTTCTCATATTTATTTGGCTTCCCTCCATTACATATATTTCCTCAATTATATGGTCAAGCATAGATGGTTAATTGGATCAACTCATGGACTCAGAAGTAAAACATTCTATACATTGTTTATTTGATGCAGGAGCCTCAGTTGACGGCTAATGAGCCATTCGATGTGTATACGAAGCCTTTCTCCCTTTAAAGAAAAGGAAGCAATATATATACTTATCCTGATGATCAAGCTCAGGGTCGGTTTCGAGCACACACAACGCATCCGATCCCCTGAATGTAGATTGTTAGTGATCAGAAAACCTGTTACACTATTTCCCATACTCTCTACTTAATTGTAATGTGTCTTATTTCTATCCTGAGCTTCCTCTTCCTGTTAATATTGGAATAATAATAGTAGAGATGTTCTATGATGGTATTTGATTCAACCAAGATATATGTTTCTTCACTAATTTAACCTTACTTTCAACAATTAAAGATTATAATGACACGTATTTTAACATTAATGAAATGAAGTAGAGAATCCTTAGCGATCCTTCATAATTTCCCTTTGATTTTTATCTCTCAAACAATTGCATGAGAACATTTTAATCTTCTAATAGTTAACATTACCATGCATGGGTCGTTTGATTTGAGATATTCTCCAAATACGTGCAAGAAACTCTCGTGTGCCATTGGAGGAATTGTAAAGTTAATTTGGCTTGAAGAGGAGTAGTTAATAGAGAGGAAATAGATTACTTAATTTCAGATGTAAATGACTTGTGAAAAAGGGTTCACTCTCTATGCATCTTTTGGCTTTGCACCTCTTTTTTGTGCCTAAAAATATTCTATGATCATTGACTCTCCTAGGCTGAATAAGAAAAATTCCTCCAAATTAACAATCACTTATGCTAATCCATGTCAAGATATAGTTTATTCTTTTATTTTGGCTTAATTTAATTACACAAGTTGATAATGCACTTGAAAAGTTTTCATCAAATGAATTCCCAATTCGTATTCATGTTCAATGCCCTTAATTTATGCTAGCTACACCTTCCCTTACTGTTATCATGGTCAACATCTCTTCTACTATTTTCTAATTATAAATAATACTAGTCTTACAAACTCTGTATACAAACTGATATAATATTACTTATTTATTTACACATAATCACCCTTATTAAATAATTATATGTGCATCAGTTTTTTTGTGGTTGTATTTTAGTACAAGGACAATATAATAATAACAAGGATCTCAAATATCAATTGATCAATAGAAAAGTGATATCAGATATAAAGAGTGACAATCAGCTAGCACTTCAATATAATGTCAAGTTGTCAACATGCCCAAACGATCATAAAGCAAGCAATATGACAACGATAACAAATCAAACTAAAACCAAGCTGAAAGACAGCATTCCGGCGATAACATCATAACTCAAAATTAAATCTTCAGATCATTCATAGAGAAGGAATTGATACCCATTTCAGCTTACTTATCTTCCTAATAACACCTTCATATCATTCATGAACTGAAACTCCTGCAAAACAAGTCAGCGTTAGAGGTCGCCAGGGGTTTTCCCGATGAAAACCCTTTGATACTTAAGTCAGTCAAGCTTATCGCACATTATTTCTTGTGTTTAAGCATCTAAAGTGGCTTGCCTATAGGAGTTTTTCTTTTTCTTTTCATATTCAAGATTCAAACATGTAATTGACCTTGATTGTCTTCTTTTCCACGTGACATCATCTCAAACGTTTCATAGATTCGATTTAGTATTTGACACGTGTCAAGTAATCCAAATTTTTAAGAATCACATCGAAAGCGTGAACCGAATTCTATTTCCAAGCACTTCTATTTCTAAGGCTTAAACGATCTTGGAAAGGATATTTTCGTTTTCCGATTCTCGCTGTAATTTCTTGAGAAGTCTAAGGACGAACGGATGTTTCCAACATGTGGTATAAATATTTCCAAGTAATAATAATTGTTAGCAGAAATGCCAATTACAAATTTGTATGCAAGAGTTTCGACAAAAAGTCTATAAGACTAGCATTATTCTATAATTATTTTGTAATGTTTATTACTTTCATTATTTTCTGAAAGTGCTTTTTTAATCTTTTCTTTTTTTTTTTAAGCAAAATTTTCAAATAATCTATCATGTATCGGAAACAGTTGTAATCGAAGGAATCCCAGCTAGCTAGCCAGATATATACGTATAATTATTGAGTACATAGTTATATATGTATATTTATATAAAAACAAATAATAATATGGTCCCTCTTACTTTCCGAAATATAATATTCCCTTCAATAATCTTCAACTTTCCGAATCCAGAATCTCCTTCCTCAAAAATCCTATTAATTTACGTCTCGAATCCTATTCCTCTTGCTCTCTCAAAGCTATAAATGGCTTTCAATATTATTTACCTAGCTAAGCTAACCATTTGAACTTGAGCACTCAGTGACTCTTGAGTTATCACAATCCACTATATATATCAAGCTTAGTACAGAATGTTGATGCTTGTAAACTGTTCAAACTGCCGCACACCGCTGCAACTCCCACCTGGTGCTCAGTCAATCCGCTGCGCCATCTGCCACGCAATCACCCGCATCGCCGACCCTCGATCAGCCAGCAACAGTAATCACCACCAACAACGACCTCCTGCTGCTCCTCCTTCTCCTTACAACCATGCGCCCGCTGGCCCTCCAGCTAGCGCGCATGGCCGCAAAAGAGCCTTGATTGTCGCGGTGTTGTATAGGAACACAAGGCACGAGCTCAAGGGTTGTGTTAATGATGCTAAGTGTATCAAGTACTTGTTAATTAACCGGTTTAAGTTCCCTGAGTCCTCCATTCTTATGCTCACTGGTAATTATTATTATTGTTTTTATCATCTTCATCATCATCTATTTGTATTAATATATCCCAATATCAATTTATCAAGAAAGAGAAACAATTAATTAATAACATTGATGATTATGTCACCATGTACTAGCTACTTGAAATATAAAAAAATGTATAAAAGAAATTATAAAGATATATTAAAAAATAATAAAATAATCTTTAAATTTTTATAATTATAATTTTATGTTTTGATTTTAGAATTGCCTAATTAATACCGCTTCCACTAAACAAAATTAAAATTTATGCAAGCATCAACTTATCATATAAACTTTTCTTAGGGAATTGTTTGAGGAATGACAAAGATAAAGGAAATGGAATAAGGACGGGAATTAAATTCCGATGTTTAGATCGATGCAACAAGAAAAAAATTCGCTTGATAAACACAACTTCAAAAAGAGAAATAGATTTTTGTTTCCAAATAGCAAGCAAATTAAATTTTTTAACTATTCTAAAACTTTAATTACTTCATATCAAATATTTTATTGCAAAAACAATTTATTTTTAGAAAGAAATTACCAAATATAAGGTTTTCCCTTATTTATCTTTAACGAATGTTACACTTACAACTTGTTTACAATCATTTTTTCTTCTTTTACAATCTGAGTAGACAAAATATCACTGGATGAGTAAAAATGAAAATAAATGAAGGTTAAATTAAATGAAATTATAATTATTCATCTTCTAATATTTTGCCAACTTAGGTTATAAAAAAATTGATTATAAATGAGTTGTAAATATAATATTACTTATCTTTAATTGTTAAGGCTGATAAGTTTTATCAATTTTTTAAAAACTTATTAACTTTATAGATGATGATAGATGATGGTTTAACTTAAGTATTTCAGCCTCTATTAATGTTCCAGCCCATTGGCCCTGACCAATTAATTATTTGCAGAAGAGGAAACCGATCCCTACAAGCGGCCTACCAAATATAACATGAGAATGGCATTGTATTGGCTAGTGCAAGGTTGCCAACCTGGAGATTCACTGGTATTTCATTATTCTGGCCGCGGGTCACAGCAAAGGAACCACAATGGTGATGAGGTTGATGGATATGATGAAACTCTTTGTCCACTGGATTTCGAAACTCAAGGAATGATTGTCGATAATGAGATCAATGCAACTATTGTCAAGCCTCTTCCCCGCGGGGCCAAGCTCCACGCAATTATAGATGCTTGTCACAGTGGAACTGTGCTAGATTTACCATTTCTTTGTAGAATGGACAGGTTAGGTGACCCTTCTTGTTGCTTAAATTCGATATATATTTGTCCATAAAATTCTCTCTTGGCTTCTGTACATGCTTTGTTTTGAGAATATTGTAGACGTGGGAAGTATGTATGGGAGGACCATCGTCCACGATCAGGTATGTGGAAAGGGACCAGCGGTGGAGAGGCTATTTCTCTGAGTGCAGGCTGTGATGACGATCAAACTTCTGCTGATACTTCGGTATAATCTTTGGCATTTTATTTTCAAGCTTCTCATTGAGCTACAATATGGCATGCAATTTGAATAGACATACATGTTTTAGTTTAGAATGTAGATTAGGGTATTCAAACTGATGCTTTCTGAACAGGCTCTAGCAAAAATCACATCAACAGGTGCCATGACTTACTCTTTCATCCAAGCCATTGAGCGTGGACAGGCAACTACATATGGGAACATTTTAAATGCGATGCGCTCTACCATTCGTAACACAGCTACTGAGATTGATGGTGGTCTTGTAACATCTCTAATCACCAAACTTTTGACGAGAGGGAGCATTGGTAGCATTGGTAGTGGGTTAAGCCAGGTATGTGTGTGTGTGTGTTCATATATATAAATACCTCTGTCAGTTGTTATTCGAAACTCGCACAACTATGCATATAAATATGCGAGCTCTAATCTAAATTCAAGACGATTTTGCTAAAGAATTTCTTGTTGATTTATCATTCTAAACATTTCCATTTTTCATGTACTGGAAATTTTACATTAAAATTTTAAGATTGACTGCAGAGATGTAAAGTGAACGATGCAGCAGTTAAAGAGGAGAGAAATAAAAAACTGTGCCATATTTTTGTATCACACTTCTCTCCCCTTAATTAAAGACTCGATGTGTTCTTGTCTCGTATGCCTTATTGACGCTATTCTTTTTATCTCTCTCTGAACTATTTTCCTTTTTGTTTGTTTGGTGTGCAGGAGCCTCAGTTGACTGCTAGCGAGCCATTCGATGTGCATTCAAAGCCCTTCTCCCTTTAAGTAGTAAAGCAATTCCCTGAAGCACACGTTTAGTGTCAATCTTCGAAGCATGAATATGTTTTGTAATTATATATCTATAAATTTAACCAACGTCGATGTCCTCGTGTACAAGTCTACTCATACGAAATTATGTAACAGTTTATTAGTAATCAATTTATATAAAATAGTTTTAAGACGTATAGTATAATGAGATATGTGTTAAAACCTAAAAAAATAGCATATTTATTATAATTAATATATCTTTTCAGGTGGTTTAGTGGTTCTTAGAATGAGAATCTATTATTTTTCAGATTTAACGTGTAATTGAAGATACAGATTAAGACTATTCATTTATATATTAATGAGTTCAAATAGTCAAAATGAGCTTTCCATATAATATGGAATCCGAGATAGAGATAAAATGAAATTGATATACTATGTTACTATACAAAATAGTATGCTTAGATATTCATACCTCAACTATATGCATAATTTTGTCTTTTCTTTTTTCTTTATCTTTATCTTTAGCCTCTCATAGCTTGATAAATGACAACTCTCTTTGGATCGTAGAGCTATTGATCTCTAATGTTCGACTACAAAAGAACTCTCACTCTGTTGATCAATTGATATGTGTCATAGCATTTAAATTGTTTAAAAAGTAATTATTTTTTAAAAGATATTTATGATTTTGGTTTTATTTATTAGTTTTTCACAATATTTAATTAGATAGGGTCGACTTGATCTACAAGTGAAAGTAACTGTTTTTTGATACGCGTAGCTTATGGTGAAATTTGTATTTATTTGACCAAAGACTTTGGTTAGTCCTTAAAAAAACAAAAACAAAAATATATATATATATAGAAAAGAAAAAGAAAGAAAATTTGTGGTGAATTAAGCAGCAACCAATGATTCGAACAATGACGTGGCAAAAGCCCACCACAAATGATTTCAGTGACCCTTAAACCGGTCTTCACCAGTTATTACAAAACCAGCAATCAAACCGGTTCAACATCAGAGTGTCTCTGCTACCAGATAAGCTCACCAACGCCAAGCAAAGACACAACTCCTTGTTCTCAGCTCACACTAAACAGCCTCATGGCCACCACTACTCACCTCACCTTTTCTCTCGTTGTCCCCCGCCTCTCTCCTCCACGTCGCCACAACCACCACCAACAGCACCTTCCCCAATTGTTCTCCGTCCAATCACAGAGCCGACTTTCACTGAGAAGAACAATAACTACTAATACGACAACTAAGGCTGTGGGCGGTGATTTGTTGGGTGATTTTGGAGCCAGAGATCCTTTTCCAGCTGAAGTGGAAAGTGGGTTTGCGGAGAAAGTGTTGGGAAATGTTGACACTGAGCACAAGAAACTGATTCCAAATTTGTCTGCTCTTTCTCTTGCACAACAAGAATGCTCACCTGTGTCTTATCTGCAGAGTCCCATGTTGATAGATGATGTGCAGAAGTTGTTGAAGAAGGTGACTTTTCAGTTTCCATGTTTGTGTATTTTATGATTATGTTGCCAATCATGCTATAACAGAAGTTGTTGGAGAAGGTGACCTGAGTTCTAGTGTAATTTTAAGTCATTTAATACAAGTCCTTGACAGGTACTTTTCAAGTAAGCGAAACTGGAATTCCCACATTCAAAGATTTGTTCTTGATAATATTTTAGTGCATAATTAATATCTGATTTTTTTTTTCTCTGGTTGTTTTGAAGTGTATTTGTGAGTGATAATTGTTGTGATATAAAGTTTTCAGCTTTCGTGTCTGAAAGACTGACCTGTAGAAACGGTTTCCTTGAGGAAGCCATTTATCTAATTCAATAGTATAATATTTTGGTTCTTAATTTGAGAATTTTATCTATGTGTTATAGAAATGGAAAAAATAAGGGACAGATATCTGTATCGAAATTTCAATTTTTGAGGCTGAGGAAATAGTAAGATTTGGAAGATCCTCTGCTTCAAACTCTGGACTCACGGTTTTTAGAATTTTGTTGTAGGTAGAGCATATTTTCCACATTTCTGCTGGAATTGGGAAGTTTATTTTTCGTGGGTTTGTACGATTGAACACTTATAATAAATGTTGCTTTTTGGTGTCCTCATTGTAGATTAAGTGAATGAAAATCTCGCTATTTGTCAAGGCAAAAGCTATTGTCAGTGGCCAATGTGAAAGTGGGCGACATCTAACAAGTTTTCTTTTGGCGGCAAATCTACTGCATTATTTTCTTTATATTGTGCTCTTTGCTGTGATGAATTATGTCAATGTTTTCGGTAGAAAGTTTGTACCGGAATGAGAGCTGTGCACTATTAAGCATTTTGTAACTATGCCCATGATAACTTCAGTATTGATAAAATTGATGTAAGAAAGTTGATTTTGCCTTCAGTTGTTAATAAGAAAATTTCTTGTTTCTGTAGGTTGTTGGCTGGAGACTCTTGGACGAAGAAGGTGGACTTAAATTACAATGCTTATGGAAGGTAAGAGATTTTAGATGCGGTGTTGAGCTTATCAATAGGATATATAAGGTTACAGAAGCTACAGGCCATTTCCCAAATCTCCACTTTGAGCAACCCAATCAAGTTAGAGCTGAACTATGGACTTCTGCCATCGGTAAATTTGCCATATTCCAATATTCACCAGTTTCATTTTCTGATTTAGTGCCATTATACATTTTCTGTACAACAGCTAGGTACTACCAACCGCTGCAGTCAAGCATCATGTTATGATGCATACGTCCTGTACGAACGTTTAACATGTTTTCATTTACATGCAGGAGGCTTGAGCATGAATGACTTCATTGTGGCTGCCAAATTAGATGAGATAAAAACATCGGATCTTGCTCCCAAAAAAAGAGCTTGGGCATAGCAGGACCATTTTCTACCTTTCCTGAAGAAACTAAGGATATTCATGAGGTCTTTTTCAACCCTGAATGACAAAAGCTCATGTTGGGGCAATTTTATGGGAACAACAAATTTTTTTCCCATTCTTACTTAAATGTAAATGGATCGTCTGTTTATTTAGTTATAACTCATTCTCTGATAAGTTACTATGAGAGTATTTATTCATTATTCGTTACTCAACTTGTGATAATGGAATTCAGGAAGGATGAGAAGCAATCTTGCAGACAGTTTATATTTACAGGCTACCAATTGTATGTTGATTAAACAACATAGCATTGTAAACGGTTCTTCAGCTACGCTTAAGATTGAGAAGAATGTAATAATGTCAATGTAATAGTTATCATATTATCATATCCTTAAATAATCTAACTAAATTGCAGTTATCTACTGGATAGCTATCAACATATGCCAGATGGATTAAACAACTCAAACAATGTTAAAAATGGTGCTCCAACAGACAAAATTCAAGATGGTGACATAGTAGACGCGTAATGGCAACATAGCATTGGCATCTTTCATAAGATTATTTAAGACATAGCATAAGTGTAGTACAAATAGTGTACTACACTTGTGGAGTACCCATACAAACTCGGTACAGTGAACAGAAGTACCCAAGCCCAGTACCAAAAATATATATATATATATATAGTACTACAAAGTCTTCCACGCTACAGCGACTAAACTTGCTGTTTTCCCATTTGGAAAGTGTAGGAAAGACAGAAAAATGGTGGCATTAGCTACTTGGCCCATTGGGGTAGCGTTACCACGTCAAGGTAACCATTCATGGGTTTTGTTTCTTGATTTGCTGCTCATTTGTCACTCTCTTTGTCTTCAACATTGATTGAATGTTAATGGGTTTGCTTTAATCTAATGACAGGACTTGGAAAACGGACTCCAGGCTTGCAGTTTCAATGCAGAAACAAAGGGGTATGAAGTATGTTCTTCTCTAGTTTTATTTCAGATTGTACAGATGATGTTCGATAAAATGCTCTAGTCAGTACATTGAGAATGCAATTTTGATGTAATTAGATGGTGCAAAGAAGAAGTACAAGGAAAGCTGGTTCCTTTAAGATTTGCGCCAAATTTGAGCTGAATCCGCCACCTTATCCACTGGTAAGGCTTAAAGTAATATGTATTTTTGATGCGGCTTTTTTGGGTTCTTCAAGTAAAGAGCAAGACAATTAAGGGAGATTGCCTCAACACTTTTGGAAACAAGTGTCTCTTCTTCATGTGCTTATAAGATGTCTATGCGTCTGGCAGGATGCTCTGGAGCCACATATGAGTCGGGAGACCCTGGAGTATCACTGGGGAAAGCACCATAGAGCTTATGTAGAGAACTTGAACAAGCAAATTGCAGGGACAGAGCTAGATGGATTGTCATTGGAAGAAATCGTTATTGTTTCCTATAACAAGGGTGACATGCTTCCAGCTTTCAACAATGCTGCACAGGTATACTTTGCTGATAGTATCGTATAGAGATTGACTTTTTCCTACACCATGGCAACTCTTTGTATTGGGCATATTTAGTAGAGTTTTTTTTTTCCCCTCTGTTTTCAGGCCTGGAACCATCAGTTCTTCTGGGAATCGATGAAGCCAGGTGGTGGAGGAAAGCCATCTGGTGATCTTCTAGAATTGATTGAAAGAGACTTTGGTTCTTTTGAGAAATTTCTGCAGGAATTCAAGTCAGCTTCTGCCACACAGTTTGGTTCTGGCTGGGCTTGGCTTGCTTGTAAGTGACCTTCCAACCTGCTGTGGCTCTGTTTTTACTTGGGGCAAGTTGTGTTCACACTTTCTTCCTCTTGTTTGTTTTCTTAGTCAAAGCAAATAGACTTGATGTTGAGAATGCCGTAAATCCTCTTCCATCAGAGGAGGACAAAAAGCTTGTAGTGGTGAAGAGTCCCAATGCTGTAAATCCCCTTGTCTGGGATTATATTGTGAGTACTTTTGACTAACTATAGGATTTTTGTTTCATGTTTAATATACAAATATATAACATCATACAACACCAGTAGGAAAACTTTTTATGTGTCTTTGTGATATGTTTCTCTATACATCTAATGATACTGTTGTTGATTTCTTGCAGCCTCTCCTTACACTTGATGTTTGGGAGGTAAACACTTTACCATTTCTACTAGTTGATATATCTCAATAACAAATTTCTTTTTGATGGTGATAATCTTAATTAACTGATTACTAATTCTACCGTGGGCTTTGTTTTGTCTCTACAGCATGCCTATTACCTAGATTTTCAGGTGAGGCGTCACTTAATAAGAAATGCAATTGGCTTTCAATTTTGTTAGAATTTTATTTATCACATTACCTTAGGTGGAGTAACAGCTGCCTTTTTTTATCTTGCAGAATCGACGACCGGATTATATATCTAATTTCATGGACAACCTTGTATCATGGGAAGCAGTCAGCCAAAGACTTGAAATTGCAAAGGCTTTAGCTGCTGAGAGAGAAGTGGAAGAAGAGAAGAAGAGAAGAGAAGAGGAGGAGGAGAAAGTTGGAGATGACGAAGCTTTAGAAATGTACTTAGATAGTGAAGGTGATGAGTCAGAGACCGATTGATTCAGAACTGTTTTGCAATAATAGGAGTATAGAGATATTTTTGTGTTCTTTTTCTTATCTTTCACCTTGTAGTTTTAGTTATATTATTTCGAGATCAGTTTGAGCGGCATAGTCCAGAATTTCTCTTCTATCCAGAATTTACCTCATTCTAACTCTTTTCTTGCAAACTATCTATGTAATTCTAAATGGGAATGTTAATTTGCTCCATGTCTTAAAAAAATTAAAGGTTCTTTGTACAGCAATTAGTGATCCTCGCTGATCTTTTGCGCCACAAATGGATTTGGACCAATTATTTTCTTCATTAGAATCTCTTGTGTACGTTGATTATTTGTACAATAGCTTTAATTACTACAGTATATCCACTGAGCCAGCTATACAGGAATAAGAAAAATGAACTGCTGTGGTCTCAGGTTTCTGTACAATGAACTAGATAATTACAAAAATGTAGAAGAAAAAAGCTTTGCAACAAAAGAATTGCTTCATTTCTCTTCATCTTATGGGGGATGTTTTCAAGGACAGAAGGCCATCAAGGTATGTAACATTGGAATCTTGATTAGAAGGTGGACCGAAGATCTCCCAGAAACGAAGTGTCTCATCTGCCCCAGCTGATACCACAGTTAGGCCATCAGGGCTCTACAAAACATTAATTTAACTTAGATGCATTTATTTTAAGGACAAAGTTTACTTGATTCCATACTAATTAGGTTAGATGGCAAACCTGGGAAAGGTTAACAATTCTGGAACTTTCAGGCTTTAGCTCTCCAACTTTTGTCATGGAAGGGTATTTCCACAGACATAGATTGCCTTCATTCCCGCTTGTACTATAGCCATGGCCACTCAGTATCTCTTTGTGATGCCTGTTCCACTCCAGTCCACAAACCTGCATTTGTAACATCGAATTACCATAATTGGAGATAAAACCATCACCAAACAAGTATATACAACAGTAACAGGATCCTAATGTTCCAAAGCAGAGGAATAGGGCAAATTGGTTTAGAAAACAGTAGTAAAATGCAATGGTTCTTGCTAACGGTTAATTGCTTTGGCAGCCAACAAAAATATTCCTTAGTTAGGACACAAATTCTAGTTTCAGTCATGAAAAACTTAATAGAAAGCATGAATTATTTCACTTGCCTGTGCTTTCGTATTTATGCTAGATATGCATGTCCCTTTTTGTACACTCCATAGCTTAATGCACCCATCTTCTGTGCCTCCTCCCGAGGCAAGTACGTTAAATTGGTAAGGGCACCATGCAAGGGCCTTGACTGCAGCACAATGTTCATTAAATCTGCACAAGAAATTGGATGAACTCATTTTGGAGGGCTCCCATATGTACACAAGATTATCGTTGCCACCGCTTGCCAGCACATTGCCTTCATTAGACCATTTTAATCCACAAACTTCCTCAGTGTGTGCTTTTATGCAGGAAGTCACATTGTTTGCCACTCTAACTGTCAAAGAGAGCATAAGTGGTTAGAGGAGAAAAGAAATTTTTTTTTGGCAATATAGAAATGATTAGCAATTAGACTAGCTAAAGAAAAAGTAAATAAAAGATTTCACTGAAAGACAACATAATTCAAATACCATCATGGTTGATAATAGACTTGTCCAGGCCTCCCGATGTTAAATGGTGACCATTCCCATTGTTCCATGATAAAGTTGTCACTCTTCTGTCATGACCATCTAGGTATCTGACCTAAATCAGAAGAAAAATATTATGCTTAAAATTAACCCATTAAAAGTCTAGAACAATGGATTGATCGTGAAAGACAGAGACAGAAAAGAGGAGAGATTTACAAGTTTTGAAGTCTTAGCATCCCGAAGCTCAAGTTTGGAGCCCATATACCCAACAGCCAAATTTCTAACGTCCTGCGACCAGGCTATGCTTGTAGGGTAATTATTCTGTCCAAGAGCTGTCAGAAACCTTTTCACCTCTCCATTCTTTGAGTTCCAAAGATATAGCACTCGACCCAAAGCAACAGCAAGCATGTTGTTCTTTCCCCAATCCATAATGTTCAAATAATAGTCATTCCTTATATTAGGTGCATCCAAGATTCTAGCTTCTTTCTGCAAACACCATTAATATATATCTAAGAAACTAGCATAAAATTCATATCAAGCACACAGCTAATAAACCAGAAGAAGAGTACAGATACTACCAGTCTCAATGAGTTAGTTTTACTGCTGTCATTGTTTCCATTTATTATTATTATTATTTAAATAAACTTCATGCCTAATCAAGGCATGCTTAATCCAACTCTAGAATTCGTAAAACACTAGCCAACCCTCAACATGTATCTTTGTTTTGAAAACATTTGAAACACAAAAGTATTCGAAAAGTACACTAACCAACTTTCCAAAATTTGAACAAAATGTATTAACTAATCATCATCCATACATCACTACAATGCTATGTTGCTCCTCAGATCCCAAACTCAAAGGCAAGCCATAGAACTAGAAAACCATATTATTAGAAGAGCTTCAAAACCGAGAAATACCTTGGGCATGCTGCGATGTTGGTATTGCTTGGTACTATTTTGCAGAGCCTCAGCATCTTCCCTTCTCATCTCATCAATAAGACAATACGATTTTCTACTTGATTTTGGGCTTCCCCTGAAAACCAACATTTTGAATGGTCTCCCTTCTGAATCCAAAACCAAATTCTCTAGCACTTTCCTTCTGTATGCGTCCTGTTAACACCAAAAAATAATAATAATAATAATCACCATCCTAATTGCAATTTCCCTTTACACATGTCAACTTATCGACCATGTTACACCCAAAAACCTGACTACAAAATTCAACATATTCTTAATTTCACAACGTAGAAACCCTAACAGAAGAGCTAAAATAAATTATTTACTTTGACCCACAAGAGAAAACATGGACTTCATGAATTCAAAAAAAGGTAAAAATAAAGAACCGGAAAATTAATCGATTTCTTAATTTACAGAAATACCCAAAACCAAGAAGAACAGATTTGTCCTCAAAAAGAAAAAGAATTGATAATTAATAAAAAAGAAGAAACTTACATTGATATTAGGGTTTTGGTAAACCTTAGCAATTCTGTTGGTCAACAAAACGTGAGCTTGATCAAGATTCATCAAACTTCTGTTGGGTATAAAGCGGTCTCCCTTTTCACACAAACACAGATCGCCAATGAACAAGAAAACATTAAAACAATTTTAAAAAAAAAGAAAAAAAAAAGAAGAAGAAGAAACATTATTCAGGTAGAGAAAAACAAAAGAAAGACAAAAGGGTTCTCCTCTGTACCGGAAAGTCGTAATCAATCGGGCTACTGAGGAGTCTTCGAGGAGAGTACCAGTCCGTTTCAGTAAGTCTCCAAAGTCTGGTTTCAGGATCCATGGAGAGAGAGAGAAACCAAAATCCCAAGCTCAGATTCCCATTTAACTTTTGATTCAAGCAACGATTCAGTTTCATCCCGCCAAAAATCTCAACCGTTGTGGCTTATAACGGTCGATAATCGGGTCGGGTACTAACGCTGCGTCCTAGTTGGCCCGAAGTTGAAAATTTTATAAGTATTTAAAAAGTACCAAGGCCAATTCCTTTTCTGTTTTTTTTTAATATATACGTTTTTTGAGTTGAATTTCATTAGTATATTAAAAAATTACTATAGGAGTAAGTTAAAATAAAAAAACAATATATAATATTATCAACATGATATATAATTTTTTGAATTGTTTTTATTAATATAAATAGATAATGGAAATTTTCGGCTCCATTTAGCGTCAAAATTTTAATGACATCATATCCCATATCCAGCTAAGATATAAATTACAAATAACAAAGCAATGATAAAATTTTACAAACAATTAATATAAGGGCAAAATTCTCGCAGGTAATAATCAAACAAGAGTAACATATTTTTATGTAAAAGCTCAAATTAAACATCTAGAGTTATTTTTTCTTTTTATACCTATTATAAGTATAGTCGACATTTGAATTTCAGTTTTATTTTATGAATAGTGTTACTCTTACAAACTATCCATATAAACTCGCCCTTACAAATTTATATGATATTTTTGAACGATTGTTACGTCATCTACATTAATTAATGTAATTAAAATTTACTTATCTAATCAAATCAATGTCAATTTGTATAAGAAATTTTGTATAGATAGTAGTACTCTTATTTTATAATACATTTCTGCATGCTATTATATAGATATGGAAATAAAATAGTTCTTCCAAGTTTAACTTTGAGAAGGAATTTTAATAAATACCAATTAATGCTTTTCATCAATGGTTATTTGATACAATGAACAAAGCAGAAGTGGACTTGCCACAATCTTGCATCATGTTTATATTATATTTAAGCAAAAATGGGCACAAAAAGAACCTATCTAAATATTCTAATAATAAAGTAGGAAAGTGGTGTGGAGGCCTAGCTAGTATTAATGACTCTACAAAATCTTCTAATCTGTCCTTGCTTGCCAGTAAGAACATCAATGGCTCCCATTTTGACCATGGCAGCGCCAAAACGGCTGGGGAAATCAAGGCCTTTCGCTAAGCTCTTCACTGCTTGAGTTGTCAATGGGTGTGATGCTAACTCTTGATCAATTGGGAGGATGCCTCTCCTTAATATTAACTGTTGATAGTATGAGTTGTCCATAAATGGAAGTGGATTCTGATCGAGGTTTACTGTATTGTTTGTTGCTGAATTTTCGGGACACTTGACTCTCAGCCGATCTACTAGGAAAGGGTCCATGGTTGGATCAGGTTTTCCTGTGTATCTGAAATTGTAAAGACGATTTCTGATGAGCGAGCAATGTGTTACTCCGACTGAGTGAGCGCCTACATTCAAAATATATATATGATATGATTTTATTATATAATATTTTATTGATGTGATATATTTATTTGAACTAAGCTAATATAATATATATGATGAAGTTGGCATAAGAGATATTCACCTAAGAGAAGAACCATATCAGTTGGAGTGAGCCCTTTACTAGCAAATGCGGAGATGGACTGAGAGACTGTTGCTGTAGGAGGTGGGAGAAGGCGAGTTACATTTTGAGCTTGAGAGACTAAACCGTCTCTTCTTCCTGTTTGCACCTCATATCTCCCTCCTAAACTCTACAGTTCATGAGTTGTCAATACAATCATGATCAATAAGTACACAATTAGTATATGCATTGAGTTGCTTGCATAGACAGCCGCATACCGTAATGCAAAGAGAGGGGAGAGAGAGAGAGAGAGAGAGGTACCAGGAAAACAGCATCTCTGGTAGCAATAACAATGAGATCAGCACAAGAGACAACGCCAGGGCAAGCTTTTTCAACGGCAGCCTTTGCATCGTCTATAATATCAAAACCTCTTATGCTCAGATTTGGAGTTGCTGTTTTCTCACTATTGCTGCCATCTACTAGAATTGATGCATCACACCCCTTTTTCATCATCATTAATTAGTTATTGAGATGTAAATGTACTTCCAACTCGTGCATGTTAACATCAAATTGGTGATATAATTTATCCCATGACGGCATCATTCACACACTAGAACTTATATGATCTAATTAAGATTATGCACCATGAGAGTGAGACACCAATAAATGAGTATTATTATACATTCAATAATCAAAATCATGCTCATGAAATAAGAATGTTTACACATATGAAACTTTGTGGGGTGGACACACAAAGAATATTTACCACCAATACAGCATCTATATATGCTTTCTTGCGTGATGGTAGTTGTATGGAATAAACAAAGTCATTGGTTTTGGTTCGGCTAATTTGTAAATGCAAAAGCAAACTCTTAAGGAAGGAATTGCTGGAAATGGAAGCTTACATTTACAAAGCAATCGTGATACTGCATCCGCAAGAGTGCAGCCACAATAGTGGGATCTCTAATGAACCTTGCTGTGACAACGCCAGCCACTATGGCCTCAACATCTTGTATCCCACATTTTCCTCTGTAAAATCCAACCTTTAGTTCACCATAACACAAACCTTCCAAGTGTGCTATAACGAGCCCCATCAGACTTAATGGAATCACAGCAGCGTTGATCTTAACCTTCATCTTTTTGTGTTATTTATAAGGTGGTGACATCTCCTCACTTTGTTTTTAAGAGAAGAATAAAAGATAAAGAAACCCTATACTTTCTAGCAAATTAGGGATAGAATGGAGTTCTTGATCATACCTTTTTGGAACTGTCTATACCTTTTATTCTTTGTGGTATTTAGAGAAATGCTGGATTAGAACGTGGATTCAAGAATGTTTAACAGTTCCTTCATATTGGTTATATGCATTCTTTAGGCATGGTTCTCTTGGCGCACTTTTATTTTGTTTATAACAAGCCTTCGCATGTCAAGAAAATGTCCCACTTGGTTTTGATGGGCATTATAAATTCTGTTTTTTAGTAGCTTCTTGTCTGCTCTGAACACATGAGGATGGTCGTGGCAGATGCACGGTGAGATAAGCATCATTAAGCACCCAAAACCATGTTCCCTGGTTAGTGACTTGGCGCTTACCATTGCCACGGGTCAATACCATCTCAAAAGCGCAATACGGAAGAAACATGTATCCAATGAGAGAAACAACCTATTGATATAAACAATACAATTACAATAATTCTATAATATGATATGACAGTCTATATGATAAAATCTTATTGCATATATAACTTCTCTCTTTTTGTTTCTTTTTTTAGTAAAATTTTACCATGTAAACTTCTCTTTTTTTTTCTTTTTTTAGTAAAATTTTACCATGAAAATTATTATATAAAGTAATAGGGTTTAAGTTATATATAGATTATAAATCTAGCACCACTGAAACAATTAAATAAATCTAGAGTGCAAGATATCTCCAACACCGAACTTTTCTCATCAGGGTCGAGACTTTCAGTGGAGCATATTTGCTAAACAATTATTACTCGATGTAATCATAAATTTAAGAACTGTAATCAGCTCCCCTTATTAGAGCCAAGAGTTCCGAGTCCACCAACTCTAAACTCGGAATTAACAGATTGCCAAATCCAGGCATTCGTGATTTATTTTACACATGTATAAAAAATGATGGGCAGGTATAACACAAAGGGTCATAGTTTCAAGAGCTACTGATTTTATACAACTCTCGCTACACTACAGCATCAGCAAAACTATACAAATTAGAGGATGAATTCTGATTACCAACACTAATAGATGTAGGGCCTAGCAGACCTGGAAAATGTGATGACGGCTTATAAATGTCATCAACCCCCACGGCTGGAGGTTGCCCAACAAAGCTTTGCCCAGTCACCCTGTCATCATAGGTTGCATCCCCAACCCTCGGTCTCCCGTATGGTGAAGCATTCCATAAATCATTGGCCCACCCTTGTCTACTGACATCGCCCAACTCATACCAGAAAATGAAGTTGTGGGGAGGACACTTCCAGCAGACATGCCAACTTCAACTGCACCTGCATGCACACTTCCAGCACGTTGTACTGCAGCACCAAGACCATCAGCCACAGGCCCAGCACTGTATCCATTTGATGCATCAGCGGCAGAAAAATGGTTATTGATGTAACCAGAGAAACCACGATCCAATAAATTTGGCATCGAAATATCATGTGAGCTCTTTCTATCTGCATAATTAGCAGGCATTGGATCATGCAATCTAATGACATTAGGTGATGCATAATTAGCAGGTCTTGGATCATGCAATCTAATGGCATTAGGTGATGACATCAAGGATGACCCATTAGTCATAAATCGTGAACGTTTTGCTTCTTTATAGTTCAATTTAATTGAGGACTCAATATCACCCACTTTTCTCTTTGGCATCATATTATTGTCTGTTATTTGTTTGCTCAGTTCAGCAATATCTTTCTCCAACTTGACTATCTTTTCTTTGATTTGCCATCCAGGAAGCAGCGTTGCGGGATCAACTTTCCTATCTTCCAAACACTTGATTACAGATTTCAGATCAGCTAAATGCTTTTCATTTGCTTCGTCCTGTGAAACAGATTAAAAAAATGCATAGTTCACCAAAATATATATGAAAAACAAGAATATGATAGTACTATAGTAGCCATAGGAGAGGCCAGGTCAATACCACGGGAAATGGTCCATCTCGTTTTTCTTTTCTTCCATGCTTCCTTAGACACTCGCAAGAATGAAGTCAAAAGTTTATGAGGAGAGAACTTATCCTCAATCCCTAAATCATACACAATTTCAACAGCTTCAACATGCATTCCCTTCTTTGTCATATTCTCTATGATATCTGTCATAAAAATAATTACATTGCATAGTAAGAAAAAAGATCAAATGTTTGACCAGCCTCGCTTGTGTTAAAAACAAATATAATGGTAAAAGAGATAAGAAATAACTAAACCTAATATGCTGCTATATTCGACAAAGAGCAGTGATAGCGGTTCAGTGAAGTATCCATATAATCAATCAATCTATCTATCTATCACTGCTTCTTCTCTCTCTTCAATCTTCTAAAAGAAATTGTTTATCACCTCAATTCTCAGTATTCATGGATCATATTTCTCAAAACAATCATCATATAAAACCAACTTTTTCATATGATTAAAATATAAGCAATAACTACACTTACAAACTACAGATACAATTAAATGAAGTGTGTGTGAGTGAAAATAAGATAATAAAATAGACGACTTGATAATTAAATACGTATTACTCTTAACAGTGCTATTCTTCATGTTAAATATGTGGTCGTTCTATAAACAAACAAAGTAAACCAGAAACTCAATAAACAAAATGCAAAGCAAAAGTTTGCTAACGAGAACCGACCTGGAATCCTGGCAACAAGAACTCTAGACCCTTTAAGCAAATCACCAATCTCCGTTAAATTACAGGACCTGATCAAATCCCTAACGTCGTCGTTTCTGAAATCTTTAGGAATCCCAAAGCAGGAAATAAATAACAGTAAGCCTCTGGCATCAATCTCACAAGCCTTAAGCACTCCTCCTTCACTCATCAGTCTCTTCCGCCACGCCATTGCGTCCTTCTCGGCCTCCTGTTTGACCCATTTTTCAATCTCGATCTCGCTCTCGCTCTCGCCAGTCAGTTTCAGGAAGAACTCCAACACGAGAACCGAAGCCGCACGAGACGAAACCATCGGAGAGTTTGTGGTGTACGCCTTCCGCCCTTGTAGGAAGAACCTACCGACGCATTCTAGCACTAGTTTCGCCGGGTTCGGCGCCGCTTTCAGCGCCAAAGTCGCGTCTCGGCGAAGGCTTTGAGCGTCGGATAAATGCGTGACGACGTATTTCCTGAGGCCGCGGCTACACATCATCTCGCAGAGATAGTGGAGCTCGGAACGCCGCGACGGTTGAGTCGGACTCATCGTCTTCGTTGTCGTCGTTTGAATTTCAGTTTCAGTTGGTGAAATTTGAGTTTGATGCGACGTCGTTTCCGCGACAACCGGCGTCGAGAAATCTAGCTCTTCGGGTGAAGTATAACGGTTCAATTTGGCGTCGATTGTGGTTTGGATGAAATTGAGGTGATTCTGTAAGTCCTGGAATCGGCTGTCGAAGGCTTGTATGGCGGCGGCGAGGCCGGTGAGTTCCTCAACGGATTTCATTAACTCATCCGCCATTGACTTTTGAGTGTCTCAATCTCAAACTCCAGATTTCCCGGCAGCACTCAGCTGCACACAACACAATCAAAGCCAAAACGAAGATTTTATCGTAATATTATTATTGTTATTATAATTTTCTAATTTTATTTTAAATTATGATCCTTTTACTTTGAAATTTTAACTCTTAATCTATTTATATTACAATTCATAAATGTTTGTAACATAGGCTTAAATTAAAAAATTTTAATTGCACTAACTTTACTTAATTATATAAGAAATTTATTAATTTGAATAATATTTGAAGTTTATTAAGTATTTATTTTACGTGAAATTTTAACCCCAAAAAATATTGTTAAAGGACAAAATTATTTTTAAAAAATATTATATGGAATGGATATATATATAATTCTATTACCTCAAAATTATATTAAATTAAGAGCAATCCCAGACATATCATCCATCAAATTACTCGCCAATGTCATTTATTGTTTTAACTTTCTTATATTTGCTTTACCACTCACTTAACAACATATTATTTTGTATATAAACTTTGTAAGTAGAACATTATTAAAATTTTATAAATCTTTAATATATATTCTTATAACACAAGTTAAAAGACTTCTCATAAATGACATATATATATCTTCTATCTTCAAACTTGTTCACCTTGGAACTTCCATCTTTAGTTTTTATTGATTAATAAGAATTGAGCATAATATTGTTAACGGTTGAATTTTCAACTCCATCGTGAGGTTCAGTTATATACAACTTGAATTAATGGTATCATCTTAGAACTACATACAAACAAAACTGCCGCTTTATGTACACGTATAAGAATACATCACCAAATTTCTTAATTCTAATACAATGAACAACTAGAAGATGGATGTTGTATCAGACAAGTGCACACTCTTATCCGATTGATTTGTGACGAATGGGTTACCCGAAGCATCCAAGTCGATAAAGGCAGTGTCACCGGGCTTATACTCTCCGGTAAGCATTGCTTCACTCAGAAGATCTTCAATGATAGAGGTAACTGCCCTGCGAAGAGGCCGGGCACCATAAGCTTGGTCATAGCCTTGTTGGCATATGAGGTCTTTAACTGATTCAGACACCTCCAAGCCAATTCCCAGAGATATGAGCCTCGCCTTTACCTCTTGCAGCATCATATTTAGAATCTCCAGCATCTGAAATAAACAGATTGTTGAGACTTTGAAAGTTTGTAAGTGTAGTTTTACGTCACTAACATCAAGTTTCTACGTGTAGTATTATGTCACTAACATCAAGTTTCTACTTCTAACTGTTACTATAATAAATTTAGAATATGTGACAAACCTGAGTCTTCTGAAGGGACTGAAAGACCACCACTTCATCTATCCTATTAAGTAACTCTGGACGAAAATATGTCTTGAGTTCTTCCATTACTAGTGCTTTCATTCCAGCATATGTGGTTGCCTCATCATCTTCAAGCACGAAACCGATAGAGCCACGTCTACCCTTTGCTATTGCAGTAGAACCCACATTTGAAGTCATCACTATCAATGCATTCTTGAATGATACTCTCCGACCCTGTGAAACCCATCTTGCATAAGGACTTAAAACAGTTGATACAAATCAAGTAAATTTTATTCCCATCATTTTATCAACGTATTTTTGCAGTTTCAGTTACAACAGTGACACACTAGGCACAAACCTGAGAATCTGTTAGGTGACCATCTTCAAACAACTGGAGAAGGATGTTGAATATATCCGGATGGGCTTTCTCTATTTCATCTAGCAATAACAATGTAAATGGTCGTCTTCTTATAGCTTCTGTAAGCATACCTCCCTCTTCATACCCAACATAACCAGGAGGTGATCCTATCAGTTTGCTAACGGTATGCCGCTCCATATATTCACTCATGTCCAATCTTAGCATGGCTGCCTCCTGCAATAATAATTTCGAGGGAAAAGAAGCCAAAAATAACCATTTCAGTGTAAAACTTAAATTAAAAAAAAATCACTCAGAAAACCCCATGGCATCAGTCAAAAGACCGAAAACCCGAAAACCACAGTTTATACACATATTTGAGTGTGTTAACACACACTTACATGTCCAAGATAACCAATATCAAAATCAAATTTCAGCATTCAAATTCTGATTTTGAGTATAAGGATGTATTTTTCTCAAAGGCTTTTAAAAGGTCAGATTGCAATGATTATTGGAAATAAAGTTTTAGAGACAGCTGGTGCTCCAGAATCAATCCTAATACTTCTATTAGAATAAACCTTATCTCTACTGTACCATCCGCCTGTTCCATTGGGGGGTTCTGTACTTTGAGGTGCTTTAATTTTTGGTATAGAATTTGAATCGGGAAATACAGTTATTCCATGAAACTTACTGATCCAAAATAGCATGCTGCCAAAGCTTTCGTTAACTCAGTTTTTCCAACCCCAGTTGGACCACAAAAGAGCATTGCAGCTATGGGCCTATCAGGATCCTTCAAGCCAACCCTGGATCTCTTCACAGCTCGAGAAATAGCAGCAACAGCCTCAGCTTGACCAACAACTCGTTTTTTAAGCTGTTCTTCAAGACCCACCAGAACCATTCTTTCATCAGCAGTGAGCTGCTGAACTGGGATCCCAGACCAAAGTGAAGTAACTGCTGCAATATCATCAGGTCCCACTACAATAGGCCTGACAAAAGTTACAACAGGAGATAGTTAAAATCACACTGTAAGTCAAGAGGAATACAACTGGTTACATTCTTCATACATATATTCAGGGATAAAAATCATACTCATAATCATCTGAGGTGGAAGGCAAAGAAGAATCCACAACAATTTCACTTGAATCCTCCCTGCTGGTAGCACTTCCATCATATTTTAGCCCACTCTCCTGGACCTGATTATGGTAAAAATATGAAACAGAGGTTATTACTAGATATCAAAATCAAGTACATACCATAGGGGCAATGTCATTACCAGTTCATGCATAGCCTGAACAGTCCTAATCTCTTGCCAATAATCAGCTGGTGTCTTTGAAAGTATACAGGTTTGCTGGTCCTTCTTCCTCTTAAATGACTCTATATGAGCTCTACTCCCTGCCTCATCAATGAGATCAATGGCTTTATCAGGAAGATACCTATCAGCAATGTATCTTGATGAAAAGTGCACAGCAGCATTTATTGCTTCCAGTGTGAATCTGCATTTGTGATGGGCCTCATATTTCTCACGCAGACCCAACAGTATCCTTATTGCATCCTCCTAAAAAGATTCACAAATAGTACCCAAATGAAAATAAGGAGAAGAAAATAACTAAGAAATTGGATAAAAACATATGAAATGCATACTGAAAATTACCTGACTTGGTTCATTAATCAACACAGGCTGAAATCTTCGTGCTAATGCTTTATCCTTTTCAAATTGGGTCCTGTATTCATCTAGGGTTGTGGACGCAATACACTGCAAGTAATGGAATAAAGTGTAACCAAATTGTGCCATAGCAGTTACAAAATGCATAGCAAGAACTTGGTAAACTGGCAGACATAAAACAGTCAACCTGTAATTCACCCCTCCCAAGTGATGGCTTCAACAAATTAGCAATGTCAAGACCAGTTCCCTTGTTTCCTTTACCCACTGTTCCAGAACCAATAAGTGTATGAACTTCATCAATAAAAAGAATTATCTCACCTGCAAGACAACCATATCAAGACTGATTAAAAAAAAGGAATCCATCTCCTGACTATAAAGAAAGAAAAATGGATCACCTGATTTTTGTATTTCGCTTATTAATTTAGTTACACGTGCCTCTAATTCACCTCTTTCCTTTGCACCAGCCATTAGTAATCCAATATCCAAGGACATTATATGTTTTGTCTACAAATAAAATAAAAAAGATGAGGAAATTTGCAAAATATAGCCCACCAAACACATAAGCATTTGAAAACCTAGATGAGAGTGAGATATAATCATAAATGAAAACACCCACCAAGAGAAATGGGGGAACTTCTGCCTGTACAATACGAATTGCTAGTCCTTCAGCAATGGCCGTTTTTCCAACCCCACTTTCACCAAGAAGAATAGGGTTATTTTTGGTTCTGCGGCAAAGAATCTGCACCATTCTCTGAACTTCAGTCTCTCGGCCAATGACCGGATCGATGAGTCCTCCGCTAGCACGAGCAGTAAGATCCACACAGAATTGGTCCAATGCACTTTTCCCTAAAGAGACAGGTCAATCACAAAGCATTTCACTCCATTATTGTAATTAAGAACCCAAAAGGATAAACAAGAAGAATGGTTTCTCTACCTCTTGTTTTCTCAGAGGATCTTGAAGCATTTCCCTTTCCGTAAAGGGAATTTTCACGCATGCCTTTGGATGGTGAGGATGGTTCTCTACCTTCTTTAGCAAGCTCCCCTTGAAGCCTGGAGACTGCCACAGCTGCCAACTCATTTACATTTGCCCCTAACCTAAAACCACACCAATACAGGCTCAACCAAAGGAAAATTAACCAGAAGCTCTAGCATTCTCATTATCACCAATTATTAACAATGCAACAGATGATCAATCACTTGCAATAAACATACTTCACAATTTCCTTATATTCCATTTTCCCTCTATTTTTATAGAGAATAAAAAAATATTGGATAATCAGATGAAAGATTTGATTGAAAAAAGCAAAAAAAGAAAAAAGAAAAAAATCCAAAAGCGTACCTCTTGAGGACTCGACCTGCACTGCCATCATCAACAGAGAACAAGCCAAGAGCAATATGTTCTGGGGCAATGAAATTATAGCCTCTACTTCGTGAATACTCCACTGCAGCTTCAAAAACTCGTTTGGCACTAATAGAAAACGGCATATTCGTTGTTGAAGAATATTTGCCTACCGGCACAGCTCCTCCTTGAGCATCGCCACTGTGCCAAATAACGCGCACAGCTTCTCGAGCCATTTCAATATTGATCCCGGATTCGAGGAACCCATCCGGGTGCCGATCTTCAGCTATCAAACCCAGCAACAAATGCTGCGTAAAGACCATGTCTTTGCCAAATGATTTGGCTTCTCTTTGAGAGAAAATCACGGCTTTAATGGCCCGCTCCGTGAAGCGCTCGAAAACTGAAGAAATTGGAACAACTTTCTTCCGTTTTCGTGTGTAGAAATGAGTGTTATTATTATTATTACCGGAGAATAACAAGTGGGTTTTGTGGGAAATGATTGAAATATTAAAGAAAGAAGATATGGGATTCATAGATTGTAACGGAAGATGATGTCGTGGCGGCGACCATGACGACGGTTGTTGGTGGTTGAAGAGGCAGCGCGAGTGAATAGAGAGAGGTGAGCAGGTTGACACCTCCATTACGGAAAAAAAGAAAAAAGAAAAAAAAAATCTTTTGGTTTCAAGTTTCCAAAGAGGAGAGAAGAGAAGAGAAAGGTAGAAGAATTTAATTGAATAGAATTTGGTTACGTTTCCTTCTATTTGTTTCTGTTTTCAAGTTACATTGAAGCAAATAATGGAAAGACAAAACGTGACTTTTCTTGTAGAGATGAAAGGGGGAGGAAGGAAGGACAGAGAAGGAAGGAATGGAGTGCAAAGCCACGTTTTTATAATTATTTAATTAAGTTTAGCTGCAATTACATGCCAAAAGTCTACTTTAACTTTACATGAAAGTTAGGAGCATAAGACCCGCACGGAAGTTAAGCAAAGCGAAGGGAAGTATTTGAGAGATGCGACGCTTTATGTACCTGTACATGTTAGGTGGTTGCCAAGTCTGAACCACTTTTCTTCTGGGTTAAAACTGAAACTAATCTCTCAGTTGTCTTTGTCGGCTTGTTTTAGAGGATCAAATACTGACAAGAATTGCCACTTGACAATGTTGTTTGTTCACAATGGTGCCTTGATTGGGGGTTATTTGTACTTCAAAATGAATGTGCTGCAAAACTGAGTTTCGTTGACATTTCAAAGGAAATTAATAGTTAAAAAATTGTTGTCCATAAGTTGTTTCTGGAATATATCAGTCAAACACGTTTTACTATGATTTTTTGTTATAACTTTTTATTTGGGTAAGTAGAAAACTCTAATAAAACAAAATAAGTGCTTTCAAATTTTTGTTCCTAAAACATAAATAACCAAAATTTATCTGTCTTATGGCATATATTATCAGTTGAATCAAAACCCAATCAAGAGGCACAAATTCACAGTATGTAAATAGTTCAATCCATCTACATGGAGACCAGAAAACAAATCCTTGTACATTGCTTTGAAGCGAATTATGACAAATAATCTTCCTTAATTATGGATGTAAATAACAAGTTGCTTTGTTTCTATGAACAACAGTCAAAACGTCTGTTGTTTAATCTTCTCTCTCTCCAAAAAACAACAAATATCTCACATGGCCTCTCACCCTCAAGTTACTACAGAACTGACCGAGAAGAGAAGGTTCTCATAATCTACTTTCCTACTTCACAAAGATTAATACTAACCGCAAGAATTATCTGTTTCCTTGTGTCATGTCTAATGATGTTTTTGCATATACTGTGGTATGTTTGAGATTATAGGCGATGTTACAAGAATATTTTAAAGGTTCCTGCATGAGAATTCCACTTTCTAAGCTTTTACAAGTGTTCTTTCCACCACTTATGGGTCCAAAGAACTAGAATTGGATGGATATGAGGTTTAGGAAAGCTAACAAATCTGCTTAAGCTTCAACTTTGTAGTCGTTCGGTAGGGTGGCTTACCAATAATCCTTGCATGAGCAAGTACCACCTTCAAAATGATGAAATCGATTTGCATCTCTAACAATAATCTTCCGTCTGTAAATATAGGAGATAAACTTTAATGCTGAGTGGCAATCATTGCAAATACGAAGATTCTTGGTCACCCGAATTGCCATTTCTGGGTCAATCTTCATAATGCCAAAAGCCACAGCCAGCTTCTCACTATGATAATTGAGTATGTGTTCCTTGTCTTCCTGTTCCACATCATGTAGAACACATAATAAGTCTGGTACATATCCTGCCATTTTCAACTCAATGGCCAAGCTCCCAACTTTCTTGTAAACCTCTTTCCAGTATGGATTTACGTGGTCAGCTGTGTGGAACCCATGAATTTCTTTTCCAATCTCAATCACACTGAAAGCTGCAGATTTCTTTAATCCCTTATTCTTCATATCTTCTCTCAGCTTCCCAACTTCTTGCCATTTATTTGATGCAGCATATATATTTGACATTAGTACATAATATCCTGCATGTTCGGGCTCAAGCTGGAATAAATTATCGGCTGCAATTTGGCCTAATTCAGTATCACCATGGATTCTACACGCCAAAAGCAATGCACCCCAAACACTATCATTTGGTGCTGATGGCATCTGTTTAATCATATCAAATGCTTCATATAAATGCCCAGCTCGGCCAAGCATGTCAACCATGCAAGCAAAATGTTTCACCTCAGGTTTCACAGACAGCTTTGTCATATCTGCAAAACACTTTCTACCTTCATCAATCATGCCTGCATGACTACAAGCAGAAAGAACAGAAGTGAAAGTGATGTGGTTTGGCTCAACCCCTTCCTCTTGCATCCGTGCAAAAAGTTCTAAAGCTTTTCTCCCGTGTCCATGCATTCCATACCCTGAAATCAGTACATTCCACGAGGTAATATCCCGTTCACTTGGATGGATACCATTGAACATGGTCGCCGCGGTGTCTAAATCTCCACACTTTGCATACATATCTATCAATGCATTCCGAAGAGTTGCATCAATTTTCATATTACTATCAACAATAAAATCATGAAGTTTCCTTCCATGTTGGCGGGAACCCAAGTAAGCACAGGCAGACACCAAAATCAAGGCTGTTACTGGATTAGGCTTACACCCAGAATCCTGCATTTCATCAAAAAGTAACAAAGCTTGACTAGCTTGACCATTTTGAGTATAGCCTGAAAGCATAGCGTTCCATGAGATACCATCTCTTTCCTCCATCAGATCAAAAACCAGGCGTGCTTTTTCAACATTCCCACATTTAGCATACATAGCAACTATTGAGTTTCCGACACTTAAATCCTCAAGAAATGCATTACAGATGGCATATCCATGAACTGCTTGTGCCTTCATGGCATCTCCCAACTGACCAACAGCAGAGGCAACACTGACTATTGCAACTGAATCCGCCAATATGCCCCTTTGCTGCATCATTTGGAACAAAACAAGTGCCTCCTGAGGTTTCTCTGCCTGTTCATAGGCTGTAATCATCGCAGTCCACGAAACCAAATCTCTCATCCACATTTTATCAAACACTCTGCAACCATCATCGGTTCGGCCACATTTGGCATACATATCCACCAGAGCAGCTTCGACATATAAATCGGAATGGAACCCAGTTCTTATAACCTCTCCATGAACAACTTTCCCTTCAAGAATCATCGATTTTGAAGCGCACGCTTTGAGTACAAAAGGGAAGGTGTAGTTATTCGATGAAATGCCACATCTACGCATTAGAGAATACAACTCCAGTGTTTCAACATGGTGACCAGCACTCGCATAGGCACGAATCATAGTATTCCATAGAAAAGAATTCGGCGCGTCATCGTGCATGTAATTGAAAAGCGACCTAGCATTGCTGGGCTCTCCATATTTTGCGTATTTGATGATGATTTGCGCACCCAAATGGTGGTTTTGGGTGATGAGGCCCGAAGTGGTTAGAGAAGAGTGCATTTGTTTGAGTGGGGCCAAAACATTGCAGGACTTTACGAGTTGGTCGTAAAAGGTCTCCGTTGAATCAAGAAACGAACCCAGCCGTCGCATTCGTTTTTTACTAACATATCAATAATATTTGTTCTTTGTACTTAAAATGCCGGTACATGAATCTCCCTCTTTCTTCTTTACCTCAGCATTACATTCAAGGAAGCTTTTTTAGAACGCTAGTACTTGGTTTATGAATTGTGATACTTCATGAATTTTTCTTTATTAAAGGGTTGTCTTCACTACAAGATTATTCACTTATGGACATTGATGTATCTAGGGGTTGCACCGTCAGGGGAATTATCCATCAATATACAAGTAACTCCAACAGACATCTTAATGGTTAAACCCCAGGAAACAGGAATTAATTTTTTATTTACAACAATTACCACGCTTGGCCGTGGAGTCAATGAATAAGAGGTGAATATATTATTTAAGACAAATCAATAGGATCTGCTCCGTGTATGTGTAATCATTGCCTTCAACTTCTGGTTTGAAGTTCAACAACTCTGTGATGAGTCAACCTGGTTCCATAGCATCTCAGCATAAGCCTTCTCTTCTTCCTTCTCCTCTGCAATATACTCAGTTGCTTCTACTTCCTCCTCTTCATCCGGGATCTCTTCCATCATTTCTTCTGCAGCTGCTAGTTCAACAAGTTTCGATCTCTGTTCAACAGTTAGTTCAGCCGACACGTCCCTCATAGCTTTAGCAGTTGCTGGCCTATCTGTTGGTCTGTATTTTGGAGCAGGCACAACAAATGGCAACACAACATCATCCAAATTAGTGCTATTCTTTTCGGTGCTATCCTTTGTCTCTGTTGGGGGAAATACAAATACAATCCCAAGTTCATAATTACAGATGTGAAGCCTTAAACTCGAGGAAGAGTTGGCTTTCTCAGTTCCTTTTGATTTTATACCAGGTGAACTGGTCAACAGTCTTCCCCATGCGGCTGCACTGAAATTATGCGACCCACAATAAACCCAACCAAAGGAAGATGCATCTGTCTTTGACTGGAAGCGTCTACATGCCACCTGCTTACAGCATTCTCTTTTAGTATTTATACACATCAAAATCTAATAGCATTCGAAAAAATAGTCATTCAAGAAGAGTTTCTAATCATTCAAAGATAAAAGACTCTCACCTTGACATGCATTGGATGGCCCACTCTATCACAGGGATGAGGAACTGCATCATGAATGATGTCCACAGTTTTTAGCCTCTGCCATGTTTTCTGTGTAAAAGGTGTATAAGTTAAAGATATGGAATATGCTACATGCTTACCAGATGAAACAAATGACTACCAAAAAGAAACATTAGTATGCTGTCGACCTCCAAATTCAGTTACACAATTGACAAATATTACCTTCACAAAATCCATAAGCCATATCTTACGCAGTTCATGCAGTATGCTTCTTACTTTGTAAAGTAAATATAGGTGTATATTCATTGTCTTTGACCTTTAATATAAATGACAACAGATTCAAAAAAAATTGAACAGAAAAATTATTACTTCTGACAAGCACAAAACAGACTGCAAGAGTAATATAATCTGATAATAACAGAAGTTCCAAGTTTTTGTTCTCTCCACAACGTTGAATATAGTCAAGCTACACATGTAAATTATCTATACACAACAGCTGCTCTACAATATTATTCAAGATATCCATTCACATCAGCAATTAATATTACTTCTCACTACCTCAACAACTTGTGCATACCATATCATGTCTTAGATATTACAAAGGGACTATTAGTTCCATCCTCATCATAGATTAAGGAAAAAAACAAGCGAGAGAGGAAGAACGCAGATGAGGGCAGTTTTTTGAAATTTCAGTTTGCAAACTTATAAAAATAAACATTTTGAGGTAAAATTATTATCTGCTGATAAGTGGCCATCATACCTCTGAGAAGCAAAGAATTTGCTTTGAGGGCAAGACTCCACCACATGCATTCTTCACTCTTTCAATAGTAGGGAAAAGTATTCTGACGGATGGTCTTTTCAATTCTTGGCTAGCACTCCAGCAGCCCCACTGTCAAGAGCATCAGTGATTACTGAATCTGAAACAAAAACTAAAACTTTTAATGCATATCTACATTTAGCAAATTTAAAGGGTGTATTTTACCTCTGGATCAGACTCTTCAGAGTCAAAGAATCTCAATGATTTCTTTCCAGCAGCTGCTGCAAATGCAGCAAGAAATTGGGCATTGATCGAAGAACCAATTGATGATGAACCTTAACAAAATAAAGGCTGTCAAGAATAAATATTTTCTAATATACAATAAGAAGTTCAAACAGTGCAAGGTACACTTACCATAAATAAAATCGGATTCTTGTAATTCAGGCCATCTGTATTGACCTAAAATCTTGATTTATTAAAAAAAAAAAAAGGAGTTACCATTATCAGATTTTTCAACAAATTGTATAATCTTATTAAAATACTACATTTAGAAGTCACATTTTTGTGCTACTTAAATCCAGAAATACTACAGTAGTCTATTTGTCTATGCCAACCATTTAATTAATTTATTTTTTTGTTTATAGGATAGGATATGTTGCAACAACTTTTTTCTCAGACCCTATTGTCAAAGAATATAAATGTTTCCTATTATAAACACATGCATTATTTTAAAATGTAGGAAGTGACGACTACACGTGCCCCATGACCAATCATTTTATGCTTAGAAGTTCTGTGCAATTCTTTCAAACTACAGTAACATTACCTCTTGCAAGCGCCAGAGTCCTCTAGACCTCTGAATTGAAGCAATAAGAGAGCTTAATGCAAAAACATGTTGAGCTTGCATCATCTTTGATATATCTGAAAAGTGAGGCCCCTGTACAACAAATCAAGTAATCCCATTCCATCTAGATATGTGAGCGTTTGACCATTGAGTGACAGCCATCATAACTTGGAAAACATATTGGATAAATGGTAGAAAATACCATGCCTGTGACACATGCAACATCAGTTGTACTTTTTTGTTGATTCCTCCTAAAGCAGCTGCAAGGACATTGTCACTATAAACGAATCCAGAGAATCTGAAGAATCCAACATCCCACAATGGAGAAACCCACTTTGCAATATTTCTAGGCAAAAAGCCAAGTTGTACACAATCTAGTGAAAGGAATAAAACAACATAATTATTGTGCAGCTAACAGCATGAAAAAATAAACAACCAAAATAGATGCAGATTGAGAGGATAAAAAAAAATAATTGACCACATACTCAACAAGAAACCAACCACTTTACAAATGTCGAATAAATAAATTACAGTAACAAAAAGGGTAAAATTCACTCGTGTTAGGTGAAGCAGATAACAACACCTCAATGCAAGTCAAGTAAAGACCCCATGTTTGAGGGTGCACTTGAAAAAGTACCAAAAATCACAAACATACAAATATATGGAGCAATAATTGATATATGGAATAAATGCAACAAAGAGCTTAAACACGTATATATTACCTCCCTCAGAATACTCATCAGGGTTGGGAACTAGGACGCTCACAGCATTAACATCTGCAGGTACATTGGTGTTTCGTCTCAAAACAATTTCTAACATCCCATATGCATTTGCATATGATTTGCCAAGAAAAGAAGCCAGTTTCTTAATTTGTGCACCACTAGAGTCTGCTGCAGTGCGAAAAAGGTAGCTTAAACCAACCACAGATGCTTCAACTGAACCAAGGAACTTTACACCAAATGACCATGATTCACAATGATTAACCTGAAAGAAAATGCAAGGTGTGAAATTTCCTTGTATCAAGGACCATTGGCCACCGCTCCAAGACCAAGTCTTCCACATTACAATCAATAAAATGCCTCCACAAGATAGAATGTTGACAGACAGCATAATGTAAACAAATATAAAATGATAAGCGAAAGAAACAATATAACTTGGACTTGGTCTCAAGAGCTGACAACATGGCTTCAAGAACCATGAAGATGACAATATTAAAAAGTAGCCTCTTCAGCCCACAAAAGAGTTGGGTTTCTGGGGTAATCCCTGAATTATATGTACCAATAAAGAGACAGATGCATACATTTAGATAACTCTGTCAATGTATACATTCTATATAAGCAATATGAGTTAAGCAATCAACTGTTATTCAAACAAGCAACATCCTTATGTAGCCATAAACACAGCAAGTGGAAAAACTCACTAATTTAGAGCATGTGAATTCTGAGACACTAGGAGTTCTGCAAGAATAAATTCCAGGTACTGAAGCAATTAAATGTCCTAAGGCTCCATCAAAGTTATACTTTGCCAAGTCAACAATCCAATGGGCCTGACTGGGTACATCAATCACGAGACACGCAATAAAATTGGCCAGCTGGGCAGCAAAATCAGATCTTGAATCTTGATTAACTTCTTCAACAGAAGGTTGAACGAAAAGAGATAAATAATCAGGTGAACTTCTGAGAGGGAAATCTTGCCACCAAACTGTATTTGTTACACTATTCCACTGCCAAAGTCATGACAACAGATAAGTATACAAAACAAAATATTTGTAAAATCAGTTACTAAACGGTTTTGTATCCAGCTAGATGAATAACACATGAACATTAACATAAAACACAAAAACATGGCAACATAGCAGGGTTTCGTCTCCATCAGAGGAGCTTTCCTTCAAACTTGGACAAAACATAGCACTGTCCATGAATTTTATGCACATTGCCAACAGATCACAAGATGGTACATGTATATTATAAAATAATAGAAGCAGAAATCACAAGTGCACCAAAAACAAAACATTGGAAAAAAAATCCATCATTAGAGCCTGCGACCATCTGCTGAACGGTTTGGGATCAAAAGTAAGAACATCAAAAAAGTTTGGGAATTCAGGTGGGTTGAGCCATACAAAAACTGGATTCTTCTATTACTTGGTCAAAATACATGCACACAGAAGTTCCTTTAGTTGTAGAAAGATCTAAAAATATTCAGAGACTTGAAACTCCTAAAGGTTTATGCGTATACATTCAAATTCTACATGTTAAACTCAGAATAACTGCACACCTATCAAAATTTGGTGAGAAACCTGTACCATACGTCAAAGCGCATATTATATAAAATGTAACCCATAAAAAGTGAATAGCAGGACAGGAACTATAAGTAATCACCTGTTTTGCCACTAAATTAGCAGAAGTAATTATGACACGAATACCATCCTTTCTTTGCAAGACAAACAATTTCGGATGATGACAAGCAATGCCTTTTTTCTTGTGGTTTTCACCAAAAGCTACAGCCTCAGGGAATCGGGGAAACCTATTACAATAGTAAAATATGTGACAAAAACGTTGATCCATAACAAAGTACAACTATAGAATATGACATGTATCAACCATATAAACTAGCTTTTCATATTGAACGAGTAAAATTGTAAAAACTTCACTTACACCACAACCAAGTTCGGAAAATCTGGATAAGGCACACAGATTCTATTATCAGGACTTGAACTCCAACATTTCTCAGTGTTGTGACATGCAATTGTCACAGGCAGATGGCAAGGAATCTCACAGTATGATAAAAACCTAGCAATACGGCCATCTTAGACTTGAAAATTGAAACTTGGATGAGATAGAGAACTAAACATAAATTACACAAGTACGAGATATAAAATCCACCAATTGCAGAATGTGAGGTGTTTGTAAATTAATTGATCACAACGATAATATAATAAATCAGGAGAAGGGGGAAACAAGCTAGGTTAATTCCATATTAATCCATACAAGATAGATGCAAACCCAATTATACACAGATATATTTATTAGGGAAATCAAGTGATGGAATGGCACTAAAAAGATACATGGTGTCATATTAAGTAAGCAAAATAACCTATCAAGAAAGCAAGAAAGAATGATGGAAATTAAAAGCCCTTTACCATAAAATGTCAGTTGTAAATGTTGCAATAAATAGTTGCGAAATGCTTTCTATAGGATAAAGAAGTTCTGGTAGGGAAATGACATTTTCATTTGTTGAAGTGTCATCCATAAATTGAAGGCGGTTCAAGTAGAATTTCTTCCCAGGGGGCGAACAAGTATTGGCCCAACTATGAACGGTTCTATCAAATTGAAGAACATTCCCTCTACCCTCAAAATTTACTGACGAAGCCTTGGAATCATTAATGGCAGTAGCACTCTCATTAAGGACTCCAATACTGTCTTTATGACATGCATGTTCAGCATGAGCACAAGGATCCACCACATCATGGTCTGCCACTGACACGACTTCTTTACCATGAACTGTAACTGAGCCTGACTGTACCATGCTATTCTTTTTATCACATGGTATTTGTCCTTGCCTGAAAACTGGTTCACCAATTTTCACCTCTAAATTACCACCAACAGAAAATTTACTTCTATCACTATAATTCAAACCTCGATATCTAGCACTACAACCAGAAATGCCATTGCCTTCCATTCCAGAACCTGGAATAGTACACTGCCGAATGCAGAACACTGGATCATCACTGTTCAATATATTTCTACACTGACTCAAAAGAAAGTTTGCTCTCCCAATAAGATCAGCACACTTCAGTTTTGAAAAATCACATCCCATCTTCCCAACATCACTAGACTGTAAAGCAAAAACCCTTTTGCTCCTCTTCCCACTAGACACAGATTCCCGGAATTGCACTGAAGCAGTCCTTGTCTCAAATAACTGCAGTTTCTCCAATTCAAACTCATTCAATCCGCATCGAACCTCCTCCTTAAAAACAATCCCCAAAATCACAAAACCAATTTGAATCCGAAACCTACACCCATCTTCATTTCGACAAACAAGCAAAACCTCGTCACCGGCATTCAATTCCCTAACCATCCCCTTTCCAACCCTAACCCCATTTACAAACACGCCATTCAACGAAACCCTAACCCTAGAAAATCCCTCAACAACCTTCTCCTCCTTCTCTTCCAACACCTCAGCACCACAAACCATTCTTCTTCTTCTTCTTCTTCTAAATTCATCAACGACACAACAAGCATCACGCAACAAAAACGCTCCATCAACAATATAAATTTTGCGTTCACAGCTATCAAACAAAATCTGGCAGTGTTGCTTACTGACAAAACGGTTACCGAACGTGAAGTCGCAGCTGCGGTTGGCTCGACCTATGGTGTACGGCCGGTCCGGTTCAAGGGTGAGCGAGTCGACAGGTGAACCGGTTGCTGTTGAAATCAAAGGGAGATGAAAATTTTGAAGACGAACCAGCGCTAGCTTCGAAACCGCTCTTGGTCGTTTGCGAGGTAAAGTAATTGAAGTGCGTAATCGATTCTCTCCGGTTGTTCCATTTTGGAAATTATTGTTCGCGAAAAATAAATCGGAATTGCTCATAAGAATGAATCAAAGAATAATCAAACAAAAATTGTAAAAAAAATTGATAACTTTTAGATTGAAGGAAATGAATAGGAGGGAAATTGCCCTCTAGGTATTTTTTGTATTCCGTTATTTTCCCTCCTAAAATACTTATTTATAGTGTGATGGAATGGCCGATAGGAGGCCCCTTTCAGTAACAAGGCCCCAACACATATCCTGGGCCCTGGAACTGTCTATGGGCTAATGGGCCAGCTGAGGCTCAGTAATCTTACGAGGGTGTTCAAACCACGTCCATTTTTGGGCCTTCTGGCTACGAGTGAAATTGAAACAATTGTTAAGTTCGGGATTCAAAAATAATATACAAAAATTAACTAGATTTTTAGCATTTTTAATATAAATATGTCTATTATGATATTTAATTATTATTTTCAGTGTTTTGAACTGTGACTAATAGATACAACATTTGATTTTGAACTAATTTTTTAAATTTTTTATTTTTTAAGGGACACTTGTCCATACATTACATTTTAGATATAAATTCATATAAAAATTGTAAGCCATTTCATGGTGGAGACTCAATCTTATACTTATTATTCCTCGGTACATTAATTATACACATTTTATTGAATCTGAATCTTTGAAAGTGGGTTATCTACTGACTCATAATTTGTGCATAAATTTGTTCAAATAAGTGATGTTATGAAATTTAACCCATTTTATAAATATATTTAATTTAGAATTTTTTAAAATCTAAATTAAATACGCCTCCAGAAATTCGTTGGAAAAAAAAATCCCAATCTAAATTCTTACACTTAATTAGACGTAAAACAAACAGTGAGAGAACACCAATTCAATTTTTTCACAGATCCCATAACACTTGAAAATCGTTCTTCATATTTTTTATGTTGTTTGGTGCGATATAAATAATTTATTTATAATAAATTAGACAATCCAATTCTTCATACATGATACATCACATCTAAAGATATTTTTTATTTTCTAAAAAAATGCCAAAAACACAAGAAGTTGACTACCCATAAAGGGGCCAGGCTCTTTTAACATATTTATTTGTTATCAGTAAAAACAAAAACGTGCATGTAGAAAAATTATTCGTTATAGCTGTAACCAAGATGTACAAAAATTGGAACGTATTTCTCTACATGATTAATATGTATAACTGTTGTGGGCAGACCCAACAACCAATTCTGTTCTATTCTATTAGATGATCAATTTTGCTACCACAAATTGCTTAATTTGCTTGTTATGAAAATAATACTTACCTAAATTAATAGCCCACAAAGAACTTTTAGTTATTTAATATAAGGTCATGGAGTATTGAATATTTATAGTTGAACCTCATTTGGTTCCTAATATTTTGTACTGTACCTTAACGTTGTTTAATTACTTTTGGAACATTTTAATTGTTTATATTTGCAATTAGACCCTCCTGTTCTTGCCACATGAAAGGAAACACAGGATTGGTGTTTACTGTTTACTAATTGAAGTCTCCTTTTGGCATTGCACGTTGAAAAGGTCGGGAAAACTTTGTCAGACTGGCTTTGACTAAACTATTAAAAATCTCTTCTTTTAGTTGCATACGGAACTCGATATTGTAATATATGCAACGAAGTCTTTCTCAGGTTAGGTCAAATATGATAAAAATAAAGCGAATGTGGATATCAATCCTCCCAACGGTGTTACTTTACTTAGGAAAAAGTCTTGTATATAATCGGTGGATGGGTATACATATATTTGCCTAATCAAACAACGTGTGCAATCAAGGAATATCGTATCAATACGCATGAAATTCATCCATTCTCTAGTTAGGCAGGTGCATATAATCGAAGAGTGTTACATTAATATAAATAAAATTTACATCTTTTTTTTAATACACATAAAATACACGCGTTTTTTTGTTAGACAGATACATGTATATCTATCCGTTGTATGACAGATTTTCTTCTTATCTAGCAATATAGTATTTCTTTTTTCTACCCATCTTATTTGTCAAAAACACGAAGAAAGAAACGAATAAAATGATCTATATTAGGGTTTTGTTAGTTGTTTGGGATAAGGGTCAAAATTCAAAGCACATAGATTCACCACGCCTAGTTGAATAGCCAGTCTTGTGCCAGCCAATGTCTTGTGTGAGATGGGTAGAGTTTGAGTAAAGAAACGTTGGAGCAGATCAAATTGATGTGATCCTCTCAAATTACTGCCAGCTACATGTGAACAGACAAAAAAAAGGGTCAGCGTCGGAGCTTGGAGCTTCTTGTTCATTTAGTATGAAATTAGGGTTGGTAAAGCAAAGGTCAGCTTTCGTTTTAATATTACAGAAGTCAATCATGAAAGGTGCGGTGGAAAGTCCAGTCTGCTGCTAGCCCATTGCCCTTTTTCGTCAACACAACTACGTGTTTTGGAGTCAAATGATTAATCTGAATTATCTAATGTACGTAGATTTTTTTAACAAGCCAAAAGTAACTTTAATCTTTCTTCCTTCCTTCCTCTTTCTCATGTTCAAAAGTATATAGCAATGGAAGCTTCACCCACCAACCTTTGCCAAGTAAGAATTATTGCATGTCTTCGACAAGTTGAACTAATTAACAATTTAATAGAACTTAATTATAGCATGTATATATAATGAGAGATGGGCAAAAAGGTTTGGGCTGTAAGCGCAACTTTTACTGTTTGAAAAGTAACATTTAGCCCCCACTTTAACATAAGTATTTAATGGCATGAACAAGGAGGAAGGATATTAGAGTCTTTTCAATATTGAATGTACTAGGAAAGAATAAATTGTAATGTTAAACTTACAATCTAAATACAATCCAAAGTCTAACCTAACGTGGCAACCTACGTAGAAAAAATTTACTGAAAGAGGAAAAAAATAAAAATGAACGAGGGAAAAGTTACATCTTCAGTAGGATTTTGCTAGACTTTGGCTTGCATTTAGGTTATAAATCTAGCATTACTGAATAATAAATAGAATCTAGCATTACTGAAGAATAAATAGAAAATTTGTGTTAACAAAGGATAAACAATTAATAAAAATTATATGATACTAGGTGATTAACATGCTCAATGCAAACCACTCAACCAAATTGATATTAAAAAAAAATTAACCTGCAAAATATTTACATAACAGTAAACATAAAATAAAATCTATCTTTATTTTATTTTTTAAAAATTGATTTTAAGATTAAACAATGTAAATTAAATAATAGTATAATTATTAATTTAAAAAGTTAAAAACATATTAAATTATCAATAAAATAAATATTAAATGATGAAGAATAGATAATTTTAAATTATAAAAGAAAAATTTTAAATTAAAAAATGTAAGAAATATATTATAGATTTAATGCATATTTCAAAACTGATATTTATGAAGTTAAAAGTTATTTATTTTATCATTATTTTAAAATTTATAGATTTATTGATATTTAAAAATTTTAATTTTTGAAATTAATGATTTTACTATTATTTAATTCACATTGTTTATTCTTAACTTTAATCTTAAAAAATTAACATAAAAGTATATTTTTATTTTAGTTTTAATAGTAAGTAAATTTTTGCAACTCTATATTATTTATTAACTAGAGATAGTAAAATGTACCGTGAAGTTGGAGATCCACAGGTGTACACCTCTATTGGGATAAGGTTGGGGGTAGCTTTCATGAAAATGGGGTGGAATTTTAATTCCCGCATTATGATGGGGTATGAATATTTTTACTACTTCCTGATGCACACCTGCCCTGCATCTTACCATTATATAAAAATATAAAATATACTTTTATTTTCATTAGGGGTGGGAATACGGGTTCAAGGGTCGTGTTTGGGTCGTGTCGAGCTATGACAAGATAAGAATTAACCCAACCCGAACACGACCCATTTATTATTCGTGTCAAAAACACCTAACCCGAACACGACACGATTATTAAACGGGTGACACGACTCGACACGCTAACACGAATAATAAACAGGTCATTTTCGGATTTGACACGTTTAAATGTTTTGACACGATTATGACACGTTTAAATGTTTTGACACGATTTTGATACGTTTAAATGTTATGACACGTTAACAGACACGATTATGAGTGATAACTTTGAAGGATTACCGTTAATTGATTTTAATTTTTTATTATTTGAAAAAGTAGAACATCAAATCTAACCCATTAAATTCACCTGCTCTATTAACACGGCAGCAGCAGAAGAAGGGAGCAGCCTGGAGGTGGCTGGTTGCTGCGAGGAGGAGGGTTGCCGCTTGGATTTGGATATGGTGGTGTCGCCACGAGGTGGAGTGAGAAGGAGCTGGACAGAGCAACCTGGAGGCAGACGATTGTCGCAAGGTGGAGGGCTGGAGCTTGGAGGCGATGCTGTCATTGAAGGGTGGACGGACAGCAAGCTGGAGGAGGAGAGGCTGGGAGTTGAATAATTAAATTAAAGCACATGTTGCACATCAAAAGGAGAAAAAAATCATTCACATTCCATTATCTTCTTCATGCAATTACAAATTTCTACAGGAGAAAGCATCCTTCGCATTGTTGATTTAACATTTAATTTAAGGCATCAAGGTAACTTCACTTAAAGTAATATATGCAATAAGCCAATAACGGGAAAACACCATAAAAAGTTAAAAACAAAAGAAATCCCATCATAGTTCAAATTAAGCTTTATAAAGTAGTCATATATATGCCATAATTTTGTCTAGATGTCCAATAGTTGAAGGGTCCTATAAGACACCACACTTGTCATTTCCTAATTTGCCATTTTTTGTGTGATGACTGTGATATATTATGTCATTTTCTGTAAATGTAATGGTAATGTGAAACCTTATATATTTCATATTATAAATAATTTCATATATATTTCATACAATAATAATTTGCTTATCATAATATCAATCTATATATATCTATTAAGGTTTCACATTACCATTATATAATATTGAACTTTAAAATTTAAAACTAACAGCTTAATCTTATGAATTTGACTTTATATATATATATATATATATATTCTAAATTATACATATTTTGTGTTAATACCTTTTTTTTTAGTGCAAATCTACATGTAGAGAAAAGTTTGCTCTATTATAAGTGATGTATTATGTCATGTTCTACAAATTGATAAGGAAATTAAAAACATTTATAATATATAAAACGTTACCTAATTTAACTAAGAAGACACATTCTGGATAGACTGGATGAAAGATTATTAAGTGCATATTTAAAGGGCAAACCTGTGTATCAATAAATGAATGATGAACCCAAAAAAACAAATCCATATATAAAATGAAGGATGATTATGTGAAATCTACATCAAAAAAATTCATATATGTAAAAGTAAAAAAAAATCCATTTCATCTCCTTAACTTTTCAGCAACTTGTAAAAAAAATATATGTAAAAGATTATAGTTACAATATCAAAATTAAAATTATAATAACTTACATAATTAGTTTTACACTTACAGAATTAAGACCTTCATCACATTGTAGAACTATCAGCGGATTCTTCTGCTTGTTGGTTGATACTCATGTTTATTATATTCTCAGTCAACTCATCTATCTTTAGACTCTCATCTTCTATAAAATCCAATTATTTATAAAATGATCAACTTAAATATTTATACGGTTGACTTTGGTATTCAATATGAAATTTGATTTAGGTTTTCGTTCTCAACTTATTTTTTTTTTACCTTTCTTTAGTAGTTTAAAATTCAAATTAATTTTTGACTTGTGTTTGTAATTTTACTGATTCAAAATTTAATCGTGTCAAATTGTCACTTTGTGTCTTTATGATATTATATTTTATTCAGGTTATACGGGTCACTAAATGAATTCGTGTCACTAAATGGGTTCGTGTCACTAAATGGGTTCGTGTCATTATACGGGTTCGTGTCATTAAACGGGTTCGGGTCATTATACGGGTTCGGGTCATTATACGGGTTCGTGTCATTAAACGGGTTCGTGTCATTATACGGGTTCGTGTCATTATACGGGTTCGTGTCATTATACGGGTTCGTGTCACTAAACGGGTTCGTGTCATTATACGGGTTCGTGTCACTAAACGGGTTCGTGTCACCCGCGGGTTCAGACCCTCAACCCGAACACGACCCAATTATTAAACGGGTTGAAAATTTCAACCCAAACACGACCCAAACACGATTAAGACAAACCCAAACCCGCTAATTTGCGTGTCGTGTCGTGTCGGGTTCGCGGGTCGTGTCCAAAATTCTCACCCCTAATTTTCATATAATAAACTATTGCATATAAAAAATGTATAAAACTGTGAATACTATTTATATTTGACATTTAATATATTGATTATTGAAAAAATATAAAATTATATTATTGTTTAAAATTAAAAATTTTATGTTATTTTATTAAAACTGTAAGTTTAATTATTTAATAGAAATTGTGATGGAGATAAGGTGGGGCTGGGGAAAGCATTCCTCGCATAGAGATTCTCTATCTCTGCCCTTCCCTCCCCTCCCCTAAAAAACATGGGAAACGAGTGAAGAATGGGAGTTAAATTGAGCAATGAGCTGGGTAATGGGGAAGGTCTCCCCACCCCCACCCTTCCTCATTGCCATCCCTATTATTAACACTTTAGTTGAGTGGCTAATTTTGAACATGTTAATCAAATAATCTCAAGTTTGAGTCAAGCTAGTGCTATATGTTTTCTCTATTTTATTCCATTTTCACGTTAAAAAGACTTTAATACTGTTCCGTTTTCTTAACATTTTCACGTTAAAAACACTTTAATATCCTTGCTTTTTCTTAATGTCATAAGTGTTTCTGTTAAGTAGAGTGACATTGTTACTTAGCCCAAGCCTTGGGAGTGTCAGTGTTTTTTTCCCTAACAAGATAGTATATTATCTATCCTTAATTCTTTTATGATTACTAATTAATGAAGTGATAATTTCATAGACAATCTTAAGTCTCTTCAGTTTTATCCCAAATAAAATGCAATACAATATTATGATGATACTATCTAAATGATATAGATTATCAAATCAACCATATAATTCTAATATGATATTATGTACAATTCATATGTCATTGTTAACATTATCAATCATCAAAACTTAGCTAGGGTCCCTCTTTGTTATTGGCCTATTAGCATACTACCAAGCTTTAACAATTAGGGATAAGTTGGGAATAAGCATCTTGTTTTATCTTGATTGATTGGATAAATTTTCTTCGCAAAATCGAGGGTACCATACAGGGTTGGAGAAAACTTTCCTTCAGTCCATTATGACATTTACAACCGATATCATTTTACTAATAAAAATTACTTAATTACAAAAAAAATACTACATAGACAATCAATCATAATTTAGGAGTGCTAATGGTATTGATAAAACAAATAAGCATATATTTTGCGTGAACTATAAAAATTTAAAAACAATTATAAAACTATAGCATGTTAATAGTAAATATTTTTCTTAAGAAAAACATTAATAATTAAATAAAAAATCTAGAGAAAAGTCTGAGACCCGACAAAAGCAAACTCGTGGTTTTATATGGAGCCGTCGCTTAGATCCATTTTTGTCAAACCCGCCTCCGCCTTAGATTTTTTTCACATTGATCACATTTAAAGGATCGTAACTAGTCTATTTTATCGAGCTAGCTAGCTAGTTATTAATATGTCTAGTTCCCCAAAATTCTTTAAAATATTTGATTATGATTTTGAGAATAAACAATACTAATATCCTTTGAACCAATAAATATACATACATGCATGTATACATACATATACATGTATGTATATGTATACATGTTATGTATATGTATGTATATATATGTATATATATGTATGAGATATCAAAATGACCTTATTGTATATACATAAATAATAAATAGTAATGGGTCGTTAGATAATGAAAACCGAAACTCACGACCATATAGCTATTATTAACTCCATCGATGGATAACACATTAATTTATCAAACTTAAACAAACATGAGTCACGTTGCGGAAACAACTCATAATCTAGTTGCGCAAAGAATCGACAATATTTTGGTTTCTGATAATTGTAATGGGTATAATTAATGAGTGTCATGATTAAGCTTATTAATTGGAATCTAACTCTAGCTACATCGATCTATTAAACAATTTGAAGTAATAATTGTACCTCATATTGACTATAACGAGTTGGAAAAGAAAAAATCCTGAAATATCCAGACCATTTGGACCACTTGGTACACAAATTTTGACTAACCAAAAAAACATGATTCGGAAGTCATGGCACGGGCATTGTACTCGTTTAAGTTAATTTAACTGAAATCTTCTCCCTGGACCAATGTAGGCAATATTTCTAGAACTCAAATGGGAATTCCATACTCTGTTATTGGTTCTTGAGATCCATATAATTAATATTTAATTAAAAGATGAATTGTCGGTAGGTTGTGAATCACCTGTATATAATTAAAAAGTTACATCGATATATTTGAAGGCTAGAAAGTACGATTATACATTTGAAGTCAATCAAAGCATTGTAGAACTTTGAAGTAACGAGAAAATCTAAGATAAAAGTTAAAAATTTTAAGATGAAGTTATATGATTTTATAACCTAAGAAAAAAAAGAGATCCTTTAAATTTTGAGAAAAACTACGGTATAGTGGCTGTATCGATACAGCTACTGTTCATGTGTGTAAAAATCGTAAATGCGTTGTAAAAATCGTAAACGAATGAATAAAAGTTGTATGTAAAAAAGTGTACAAAAGTCGTAAATGAAAAATATGTAAAAGTCGTAAATACGATTTTTTTCAGTTGGATTACGATTTTTAAAAGTGCATTTACGATTTTTATACGCTACAGTACAACGGCTGTACTGTAGCAAGACTCCTAAATTTTCAAAATAGTTCATATCAAACATTATTTATCGAGTTCATGAGTTTTTACTTAACAAAATTATATTTGTAGATATAAACATAAAAAAGTTTAATTTAGAGGAAAATTATTTATTTTTAGAATGTTTAATCAATCTTATCTTTCTTTACATGGGAAATAAAATAAAAAATAAAAAATAAAAACAATAAATTTTGTTATTTATTTGGTTTGGACGACCTTGTGATAAGTATAGTTACGTATATTAATTTTACATAACAACGATGAAAGAGCATGCGAAGCCTTCATTATTATTATTATTATTATTATTATTTAAATGGGGATAAAATTCTTTAAAAAAAAAAGATATGAATTATGTATATCTAAAACGTGAAATTATTAATTAGTACTAATAAATATGATTTACATCATACAAATAAGAAAAGAAATAAATGATAACCCTTTTAAATGGTATCATTAACTAATTTGTTTAAGATCAATACAACGACTTTCGTGTTTTTTAAAAATTTATGAGATTCAAACTACAAAACTCTCTCGGATTTGATTGATTAATAATAGCATGACATATGAAAAAATTGACAAAAATAATTAAAGCATCTTCTCATTATACTAGATTATCGGAGAAATAATGGGTTTATGATGTATTGATAATTGGAGAGTAATTTAACATCATAAGAAAAAAAAATATTGCACTTGTTTTTTTGTCAAACATTTTATAACTATGTTAATTATTTGAATTGTATGGACTTCAGTGTCATGAGCTTTTAGCTAAATTAATAGTTTTGAGTTGGAATATTATTATTAACTTGATTGGAAATTGACCAGTTAATCAAATGATTAAAATGAAAAGTAGTAACGAAGTAAATCTGGTAATGATTTCCAAAGTTGTTTTCACAACTCATAATTACAGCTTCAAAAATAAAAAAAAAATTAACAAAAGACAAAACATAAACAATTATTTAAAACACTGAAATCGTGTTGAAAGTTTGCTCATTAGTCATTTCTAAGGTGGCTGGTGGTTGCGTGACTGCTGGCTCGGCCAATCAAAGTAATTATTTAACCATTAACAATTATAGATCTTAATTAAGGAAAAAATATGGTAAAAACGAAAGAAATCACGCGTGAAAGAATCATTTGACCAAACTTTGACTCATGTAATTAATTAACTAACGAACTGATTAATTAATTTCTTTTCTCTTAATGCTCTTTTTAACGCAACTTAACAACCGGTTTCCTCTTAAATGGCAAATAATAAATTGTTCATCCCTAACTCCTTATTTTTTTTTTTTCATATTATTCTCAACTTGATTCGGCTCAACACATGCTTTGTGATTGACTTCACTTTTGTTTATCTTTGAATCATCCTAGTAAGAATTCAACCATGAAATCATTTGACTCAAAAATTTAAATTATTATAAACGTACGGTTTTAATATTGAAAATATATTTTTATATGTGAATTTATCGAGAAGTCAATAGGTAATGAATAGACGTAATTATTTAACCTAAAATTTAACAGAATGATGCTATCCTTATAAACTATTTATATAAATTTATTCATATAAATATACGTGATATTATTGAATAATTATCATATCATTCATATTAATCAATAATTAAATTTTAAATTTACTAATCTAATCAAATTATGACATATATGAATAAACTTTGTATAAATTATTCGTAAGAATGATATCACTCAATTTTAAGTCGGCAGATAACGAAAAGCAAATACGTAATGTATAGCTGTAATCATTTAACCTAAAATTTTAAGTAGGGTAAATAAAACTTTTGTAAAGAAAAAGAGCAGCGTTTTACATGCACATGAACATGCACATGCACGTAGGATAATTATGAAACTTTACAGGGATCTTTTATAGAAATATGACTAGTTATAGCCTATAGGGGTATATCTGCAAATTAGAAAAGATATATGTAAAATTTTATCTTATTAATTATTATTATTTTTTAATATTAAGAACATGACAATGATCATGACGCATATACCTTAATGGTACATGACCATGCCATGCCTTGTGAGAACATCAAACTATCATACTATTCCACTTCTATAAAATCTTATATAAACCAGAAGATAGAGGCTCACCAGTGAGCTGATAATAAGAAGAGCGTTGAGAAACACTAGGAAGAATATTGTTAAGAGAGATATATATATCTTGGCAAAGCTGCTTCTAGCGGTCGTCGATGAGAATTGAAAGTACCGAGATGGAGAATATGGGAACAGAAGAGCCAATTATGGCGTTCCCCGATCACCATTCTGATTCAGAATCTATAACGAGTGAAAAAATAGCTTACAGTGGTCCAATGAGTGGGCCTCTGATAAACAAACGAGGTGAGAAGAAGAGCGCGAGGTTCAACCTACCAGCTGAGTCAAGCACAAGCTCATCATCAATATCTCAACCGCATGATCCTGAAGAGCCTTACGTTGAGATCACCCTTGATGTACGTCAGGACCAGGTTGCTGTTCATAGCGTTAAAGCTGGTACTGGTACGAATGGGGAGGACGAGTTGGCGTTGCTGGCAAAAGGGTTGGACAAAAAATCGTCTTTTGGTTCATCAATGGTAAGGAGTGCTTCTTCGAAGATTCGGCAGGCGTCTCAGGAACTTAAGCGCTTTGCTTCGTTTTCGAAGAAGCCTCCTCCTCACTTGGACAGGACAAAGTCTGCGGCTGCTCATGCTTTGAAAGGGCTCAAGTTTATTAGCAAGACTGATGCTGCAGCTTGGGCTGCTGTTGAGAAACGTTTTGATGAGATCACTGCTTCCACTGATGGGGCTCTCCCTCGTGCACGCTTTGGCGAATGTATAGGTATGAAGGAGTGTTTCTGCTGAATAATAATAGTAGTTAGAAGCTTTCGGTTCTGAAAAATGGTTATGAATTGATATATTGTGTTGATATTGTATGGCAGGGATGAAGGAATCAAAGGAGTTCGCAGTTCAGTTGTTTGATGCGCTTAGCAGGAAACTCAACATTACAGATGATGCAATTACTAAGGAGCAATTAAGACAGTTTTGGGATGAGATCTCTAACCAGAGTTTCGACTCCAGGCTCCATCTTTTCTTTGACATGTAAGTGTATTTGATCTTTCTCTGCAAACAAAATATACTCTTTGTTGGATTTTAGCTTGTCTTTGGACAATGAAGATGTATTTCTGAGCTTAAACGGTCAAGTAATGGTGCAAATGCAGGGTTGATAAAGACGCGGATGGCCGAATCAGAGAACAGGAAGTCAAAGAGGTATGGCTTAAATCTATCTTCAAGGCACAGATTAAAAATTATATATTAACCTAGAAGTTGAATTCCATCGATGCTCCAAATTTAGTTAAGAGTTTCATAAAATTGTAGCTAGCTAGTTTGAATCATCAAGTATATTAGTATATTCATGTTCGTCTACAGATTATCAGTCTCAGTGCTTCTGCAAACAAACTCACAAATATCCAGAAACAGGCAGATGAATATGCAGCTTTGATCATGGAAGAGCTAGATCCTGATCATCATGGATACATTAAGGTAAAAAAAAATTTGATTTTTAATTTTATACTTCTTTCAATTCTCATATTTCATATCGGTCATAATTCATATAATAATGATGATCACACTGTTGGAAATTCAGTTAGACAATCTGGAAATGCTTCTATTGCAAGCGCCATGTCATTCTGTGAAAGGATCAGGAGAGAGTAGGAATCTGAGCCAAATGTTGAGCCAGAAGCTGAAGCCTGCTGAATATGACAACCCGGTAAGGGGAATGTGCTACAGCACCAGGTACTTCTTGGAGGATAACTGGCAAAGAGTTTGGGTAATAGGGCTCTGGATCTTGATGATGGTGGCCCTGTTTATATACAAGTATGTGCAGTATCACAATAGAGCTGCATTTGAAGTCATGGGACATTGTGTTTGCATGGCTAAGGGTGCAGCCGAGACACTAAAGCTGAACATGGCTCTGATTTTGCTACCAGTCTGCCGCAACACCATCACCTGGATCAGGACCAAGACCAAATTAGGTGTTGTTATTCCATTTGATGACAACCTCAATTTTCACAAGGTAACATCGTCAAAGGATTCTTGAATCTGCAGTTTAATGTAACCAATAGCATCAAATTCTGAAACTAAGATAATATATAAAAATATGGCTTATGCTCCCCAGGTAATTGCAGTGGCAATCTCAATTGGGGTTGCGATACATTCGATTGCTCATTTAACATGCGATTTCCCTCGGCTGCTTCATGCAAGTAAAGAGGAATATACGCTGATGAAACCATATTTCGGGAGAGAACAACCCACAAGTTACTGGCATTTTGTGGCTTCAGTGGAGGGAATAACTGGGATTGTGATGGTACTGTTGATGGCAATAGCCTTTACACTAGCTGCTCCATGGTTCAGGCGAAATAGGCTCAAATTGCCTGAACCCCTCAAGAAGCTTACAGGCTTCAATGCCTTTTGGTATTCTCATCACCTGTTTGTCATCGTGTATGCCTGCCTTATTGTGCATGGAATGAGACTATACCTCACTCACAAATGGTACAAGAAAACGGTGAGTGCATTATTTTCTTAACTTTTCACCCTCTTTGATTACTTTCTTTAAGATAATTGATTTATGCCAAGCCTGACATAATAATCTTTTCTGTGTACTAGACCTGGATTTATCTGTCGTTTCCTGTCACTCTTTATGCCTGTGAGAGATTAACCAGAGCACTCAGGTCCAGCATTGAGCCAGTTACCATCCAAAAGGTAAAGAATTTTGAATACTTCATCTTTGATTCTTTATCGAAAACCAAAAAGAGAAAAGAATCATTGTTAATGATCTAATGACGATAATTCCCTTAATGTGAAATTTATGCACATGGAATTAAAGGAAAAAAATCATTGCTGGGAGGTATCTGATATTCTGATTTGTTTTCTTTATGCTGCAGGTTGCTGTTTATCCGGGAAATGTCCTGGCGCTTCACATGTCAAAGCCTCCTGGCTTCAGATACAAGAGTGGCCAATACATGTTTGTCAATTGTGCTGCTGTGTCCCCATTCGAGTGGTAAAATCCAATAACGCAATCCGAGAAATCATCACCTTTACACGGAACTTACAATCATGTCCCATATCTAGCTACTGTTACTTCCTGTTTTACGCACTGATTTCTCAAGTTAACATGTCAACAGGCACCCATTTTCCATAACATCAGCCCCTGGAGATGACTACCTTAGTGTCCACATTAGAACTCTTGGTGACTGGACAAGCCAGCTCAGAGCAGTATTCTCTGAGGTTTGTCTATTTGCTCCTGACAAATCAGAACCAGTCGCGTATTCCATTTATAATTTTGCCTAATCAAAGATAATTTTCCCATCTGCATGTTTGTTTTTGCAGGTATGCCAGCCACCTCCAAACGGGATAAGTGGACTTCTCAGAGCTGATGGCTTGCGGCCAGGAAGTAACGAAAGTCCCCAGTAAGTGCATCACAAAAACTGGACACTTTATTATAAAATTAAATTAAAAGATTGATAAAACTCCAAACTACTAATATTAATAATACATCTTTATTTTCTATTCTATGTCATGAAAACACGTTTTAGATATCACATCAGAAGTGATTAAATTTAGAACTAGAGTCTCATTATGTGACAAGCACTACTAGTGTTCTATAATGAGTTCTAACTTTCTAAGTAAAATGGGAATCATAGTTGTCAAGAGCTTAAAGATTGTCGACACCTTTTCACACATTTGATATTTCTGCTATTATAAACCCAAAATGATAAAATAGAGAAAAGATTGAAGACAATTTAATTAAGAGTAGCATACATCATGGAGGCCCGGCCGTTCTGATCCACTTCTTTACGTTAATTCACTTTATATTATGCTAAAGCACTGCCACACACACATGATCTTGATATGAATAATTGCAGGCTTAGCCAAAGAGGAGGATAAAATATGTTTTTTCTTTTTCTTTTTCAGGGTATTTTACCAAAAGGGTTGAATTTAGTTTAATTAATTTCTTTACTTGAAACGTTTTTGAAATGAAAAACACTTGTTATTTCCTCAAAAACAGTGCTTTAGAAAAAAGAAAAGAAAAGCAAAGCAAAGCAAAGAAACTTAAACACTAGAAATGTTTTCCTTCAATATTCCGTACACGCCAGAAACTGAAAACGTTTTCAGTGTTTCTTGCAAATGATTTCAAAAGTAATTGAGTAAATGTCCATCTTTATCCGAAACTGACAACAATAATAGTTGTTTTACACCGCATGGACCAGCACCACCTACCTTGACTTAAACTCTACTTTATTATCTGTATCATCCTCCTTGAAAAGAATGTTTAGGTATTAAAATCGATATTGTCTAGTTTTTTTTTCTTGTCACAGCCCACCATTGTGCGACCTGATTTTTGTTATTACTCTCCAAATTCTTGATTTGAATGCATCTCTAACCCACAAGACAAAATAACAACAGATCCAAATCTTTGAACAGAAACCGTATTTTGATCAATTCATGAACATGTGGGCGTCTCAGATAGCTCCAAATTGCAAACTGTAGCTTGAGCCTCCTTAGAAAATGAACACTTAGGCAACAATTTCAAAACTAAATATAGAATAAGTTTAAAAATAATGGAAAAAAAAAAGTTGATGTGTGATTAATTGCAAAAAAGATTGATTTTTTAAATATCCATAAAGAGAAATGGATGATTTCAAAAGTAAAGTTGTTTTAAAGGATGTGAGCACTTGATGCATTACAGAAACTAGAGAGAGATACTGATAATGCCAGAAATGTGCAAAAGCACGACCATGATCTGAAAGTCTTATCCAGTTGACTGTGGAAAGGAAAGCAACACTAAGTACTTTAATTAGCTACTTGTTGTCCCTTTCATTTACTATTACAGATTCCCTCACAGTAGACAATTATTAACATTGGTAGACATATTTCTCATGGGATGTTAACACAGTTGTTGGAAATAAATAGTTTTATCTTCTCGTATTACTTATTATAGATTGAATTTTGAAAAGAGGTTCAATAGTTAATTTTGGTTAACGATATAAAAGATTTAATAATATTATTAAACAAGTTTAATTTAAATTTTACTAATGATTTTCATAATGATGATGATGGTGATGAACAGTTTTCCAAGAGTTCTGATCGACGGTCCATATGGGGCACCGGCACAAGACTACAAGAAATATGAGGTGGTATTGTTGGTGGGTTTGGGAATTGGAGCCACTCCAATGATAAGCATTGTGAAGGACATAGTGAGCAACATTAGGGCCAGGGAGGAGAAAGAGAAAGCTTTGGAGAATGGCCACGGCAATGGCCACGACCATGACCACAACCACGGGCACGGCCATGGACACGGGCACGGCCATGGAGATCATCATCATCATCTTAACTTTTTCCACCACCATGGGGATCATGATCACTTCAAGACAAGGAGGGCATACTTCTATTGGGTAACAAGAGAGCAAGGATCTTTTGATTGGTTCAAAGGGGTGATGAACGAAGTGGCTGAACAGGACCATGACCATGTTATTGAACTTCACAACTACTGCACAAGTGTTTATGAAGAAGGCGATGCTCGCTCTGCTCTTATTGCCATGCTTCAGTCCCTCAATCATGCCAAGAACGGTGTTGATATTGTCTCTGGAACCCGCGTTAAGTCCCATTTTGCCAAGCCTAATTGGCGCGCAGTCTACAAGCGCATTGCTATGAATCATCCAGATTGCAGAGTTGGTAAGTCCACTGCCAGTCAACAACTAATTGCCTTCAATCATGTCATGGGTTGCTTTGCTTCGAATTTTCACATTGCATTTCTTTGCACTTTCATTAGCGTTAAAGTAGGATATAGCATCTTCTGATCCGATATTGGGTTATATAATAACAAATATGACTAGATATTGGCAATGTCTGTCTATGTCATCTTTTGACCATTTCTCGATGTGGGAGCTAAGAATTCTGTCTTCGATTTGATCAAATGTAGGGGTGTTTTACTGCGGGGCACCAGCACTAACCAAAGAACTGCGCCATCTAGCTTCGGATTTCTCTCACAAGACCAGCACCAAATTTGACTTCCATAAAGAGAATTTTTAACTTAAATACAAGTGACGAAGATGAACCAAGTGCAAGTTGCCACCAGAACAAGACAAAGCCCCTCGTAATTTCCTCCATTATCTAATTCTAATCTATCTTATACGGCGATCTATATCCACTCTTTTCTCAAGTACAGAGATGCTGGCCCTATTGTTAATATAATCATATTATTAATGCTATAAGCATCAATTGCAATAGATTTTGCTTGCTTTGCAAATTACTATATAATTAGAGAAACAATGCAGACAAAGGATGGTGGGTTTGGTTTGATTGGTTGATTTGGGTGCCATCCTCCACTAAAAGGCCGTGAGTTAGATAAAGAAATGAGCGTGGCACAATGTGACAATGGCCCATTTTCTACGGCAGTTTATATCAATCAATCTGAGAGACCAACTCAATCCTTAAGATACACTTGTATTAATCCTTGTCTTTCGTTCTCCAGTATCTTTTTCAATTTGTTGAACTGAGACTATACCGTTAATTTCGGAACTGATCATGGAACTATGAAGCCCTTTGGCCCCTTTCCAATGTAATCATGAACTAAATAAATATTTGGTGTTCACATTAGAAATTTTCAAATTTTGACTTCTCGTAAACAAAGATATTTTTAGTGTAATCTAAAAGACATGACAAGATCTAGTATGATTCAGATGTGGGTATTCAACAGATATGTTTAATTCCCTTCATGTCGTAATTTTTTTATTTGGGAGATTGATTGCTTAGTAGAGGCCACGACTTTCACAATATGCAGTGAATGATCCTTTAATGAATGTATTAGTACGTACGTGCATTTGGATCGCTTTCCATCTGCGTACTACTACTACAGAAGTAAGATCAGATTAATATATAATTCTCTGTACGATCTTTATTAATTTATAGTTAAGGATCTAAGTTTCTCTTCCTTTTATAATCAATTGTCCATCAAAAGCATAAACATAAGCTCAGATAAGAACAAATTAAACAAAAATAAATAAATTCATGTACTTGATGTGCATTATTTTTATCGATAACAATGGCGGAAAGATCCTTGAGGTACCAAAAAGATTTAAGGAAAAAGCAAATCAATTACTTAAAACTTATAGAATTACAAGAAACCTTAGGCCGCCAGATTTCTAGATCAAACATCTTTGACACGCACAAAAAATTTAAGAAGACATAAGAACTCAATGCATCTCAATCACGGTTATTATTCTTGTTAAGAATTGTGGAAAAATGTAGAAAGTAAATGAATTAAACAAACTAACCTCAAGGAACTTGCTGCAGAAGTAAAGAAACTCCATGCGACATTAAACGCGTCCCTTCTTTTCATCTATGTTTCCTTTTTAGCCTCTGGAAATTGGGTTTCATTAGCTGGCTTGAAGTCAAAACTTGGTCTGTGGCTTGACTGGGTTGGAAAGGGATAAGAGGTTTCTTCACTGACACGCAACCATCTGAGATGCCACCACAACTTGTGCTAATCGGTGAAACTACCTTTGCTTTTAACTGTCTTGGCACTTCCAGTCTTTCTAATATCCTAGATGTTTTTTGGTCCAATTGTCTATTAACATCTGGCAGTGATGGAACTGATGGATCTGTCTTCGGTTTGGATATACATGTTGGAGAATATTTTTTGGGCAGTTCAGTGACAACTAGCTGCTCCCATTCTTCTGAAATACAATCTGTGGTTTTGTTTCCAACAGCCGTAAGATCAAACTTTGGGTCCTCATCCAAGACTACAACATCTATAGCTGAATTGGACTTTGCAGAGCCTTCTGCAGAATCCTGTTTGGTTGAGTTCGGTTCAGTTGTTGTCTCATGCTCAAGCAATTGAGGAGGCACTGACCTGGAATATTAACGTAAACAAAACAAGAATCAGGCAAATTCTTCTCATTCATAATGATATATCATTGAAGCTAACCATGATAAACAACGATAAGGAGAACAAACTGAGGTTCCAAATTTCCAAATATTAAGGAATCTGCTTAATGTATTAAGTTGGAAGGCTAAAATAATAAATTAATCGTCTGAATAAGATGCTAAATCTAGCAATGTTAAAATGGCTCTATAGTATCTATATCGTTCTCCTTAATTATGCAGAGCAAACAGATGACCTCAAGAGTGAATTCAGTGCAGAAAAGTGGGACCATCACAACCCACGAGTATCTAAAAATTAAAATAAAATACATTTGAGATCTTTGTAAGATATCATGGAGCACTGAGACTTTTAAGTGCAAGCAAAATAAATTTAGAGCATCAAGTATGATTGAACTGATGCATTTTTTTGTGACATCAAATATGAAAAATCAAATGTATTTCTTCCAAGTTAAAACGAATATAATTTTATTAGCTTTACAGAGATGTCATGAATTAAATTTCATAACCCTCTAACTAAGTGTCAAATCTGGGGCCATTTTTCTTGGAATGGCCTCCATATTCCATTTTTCTCTAAGTTAGATGGCCATTTTATGTCTCAATTAGGCTATCTAACTTCACCAGAAGGATTCTTGGCCTTTTTAAAGGCTTCAGTTGTTACTTTTTGTGAAGGTTGAGGCTGTACCAAGGATTAAATTTAACTCAGTTCTTTATTTATTTATTTGATAAAAGGGTTTTAAAATTATGGAAAGAGTGAAACTGGGAAAGTATTCTGAGAGAATATAATCTTTCATGTGCTTGAATGCTCTTTTCAGAAAGCTCAGAGCAGATGGAGAGGATAGTTACCCAAAATGCAAGCTCTCCTTTACAAGTGAGTTTAGTTTTTTGTGGAAGCCTCTTTCATGTAGGACTGGATCGTAGACTCTCAATTCTAGCTGCCAGAGATTCAGAAGAAAAAGAAAGAGACAGAATAACATTAATTATGCCAGCCAAATCATACTAGCACCACCCTGCAACAGATATGAACAAAATATACAACCATGACTGGAAAAAACAAATAGATTCATTAGTTTACACTGATCAAGTTAACTGTAAGGCTATGTACAAGCCTGTACAGAGATTAAATCCCTCAAGAAATGCAGGTAGTGCTGTTAGAGAGAACACAAATTCTAAACAAATGCAAAAGAAAGCATAAAAAGACAGCTTCCAATTAAGAAAACAATATTCAACCTCCACTAAACAGGCTTGAATGGAAATCTCCATCTCCTTAGGAACTGTAGAATTAATAAATCGGTTGACATCAGGGACAGGCAAGACTTCTTCTGACCCCGCAAGACGCTGCAAGTTATATAATAATGTATTAGCATATATACAGCAGGGCAAGAGGAGGAAACAGATAGCAAAGAGAAATCAGACTGTTCTTTAAAAAGAAAGACTGAATTATACAAGAATTAGAAGGATGATAATCTTGCACGGTTATGCTTTTGAATGGTACATATACATATTTTATCATTCAACAAGGGTGAGGCTCCAGGTTTACCCTAAGAAGCATTGGCCCATTCTCTGAAGGTTGCAGAATATAATAACAGTGGAAGGCAGCCTTCCTCAAAGTTTCCATATTACAATAGGAAGAGCATACCAAACCCTGGTCCAGTGCATGCAGAGCACTACAAAGGCCTCGAAATACTGCCCAATAATAGTGGTACTCAGGTAAATGAAGAAGAAGTAATCTATGATTAAATAATCAAGTTTTGGAAAAGGCAAATTTCAGAGATCTGAGGGAACTGCTTTTTTAGTAAACATTCTCACTGCAAACCAGTAAATCAAGGCCTTCCACGCACGTTTAATGTTCAACTCTGATGGATCTATTTCATCTGAAACAGTTTCTAGCTCATAAGAAGCTGCTGGAGTAACAACGTACGAAGCCCCGATTACAACACCTACGTTGAAATGCCAAGAAAAGGAATCTTAATAGTAAAAGCAGAAATGTGACTTCATATATGTTCCTCTGCAGATAAGCCTTTAGGCAAAAGCATTAGGAGTGACAACAATATGGTATGGACTCCAAAACATTAAAAGAAAAAATCAACACCTACATCGAAATGCAGAAGAAGAGAAAATTAATAGTAAAAGCAAAAAATGACCTCATATCTGTTCCAATGCTGGTAAGACTTAATACATAAGCATTAAGAGTGACAAAAATATGGGATCCAAAACATTAAAGAGAATTCCCTGGCATGGCACCTCATTGTAACTTTCCCAAAAAGCAAAATGAGAGAAAATTAAATAAATAAAGAAAGAGAACTCCAGAATGACTGCACGAGCTGAAGGTATTTAAAGTACCAACTATCAAAGATAAAGTTTCATGCCTGAGATTTACCTTCATTTAGAGATAGTAGGGGAGTCTTCTCAATAATGTTGAAGTCTATGGGTGAAGACACTTGTTGAAGCTTCATAGAACTCTGAAATGAGGGCATAAACAAGGTTGTATTTTCTCCAACCTTAACAGAGTTTTCAATCACTTCAAATGTTCCCAGACCAATGCCACTGACTGGACAAGAGGGCCATTTGGTTCTATCTTTCACTTCACTACCTAATGGAACGCCATGGCACCTGCATGTCTACATAATACACTAGATGACTATATGTACACCTTTTTTTCATCACTTTTCATTTATAAAATACACGTACATCACAAATAATTTAGAAATTAAAAAAAAATTGCTTGGTTTCGGCTACATATGATGCTTAGCTATGTGACTTAGGTGATCTATAAAATTTAATGAATTCATTAGACAACAAGGAAAATGAGACTGCTAACGCTTGAATCTGGACAAAGATTGGCAATACCTGACAGGGACTAAAGCCATCAATAATCTGATTGACTGAGGCACACAAGTTGCAGGTTATCTGGTTCACTGAACCAAAAAGGTTGTTCTTGAAGACAAAACGAGCTTGTAGTGGTTCTTCCATGTCATCTTTTAAATCCTGCAGCCATCGTTTCACCAGGCCAAGAAAAACTTTGACGTCTGCATATTTGTTAAAATATTAATACTGCACATGTTATATATACATTTGTATTGAGATGATTCAAAGGAGAAACCACAAATGTTGGACCAGTAGACCGCAACAAGATAAAAGTGTCAATATGGTTTCTAAACATCCTTTCTTGCCCTTTCACCCCATCTTGCCCTTTCAACCCTCTTCAAAAAGATTCCCCCTCATAACTTTCAGAAAAATACAGTAACTACACAGGGGAATTTGAAAATTTTGCAATTTATCTAGCAAGATTCACTCGCTCCATTGTCGCCTTCCTAAGACCATATGATGAAAGGTACCGGTGTCATTTTAATGCTGTGATCAATAACCAAATTGACTGGCATGCCCTATAAATTTTAATTTTGCAATTTATCCATAAAGGAATATAACAAAACCATTACAATTACAAACTAATGTAAAATCTATCCAGCATTGTTCAATATAGGCCAGTTAACAAAGTCGAAACTAGATTTGGGATCTCATTGAAAGAGAAAGATATCAAATATCTAGACGTTCTTCACGTAATACAAAGGATCATTCTTCATAATCAAAGTAATGTCCTCTTATTTATCATTTGAGTGCTTGACCTGGAAGATATGTTTGAAAGGAGCAATTATCAAGATCAGAGATACATCTAATGAAACTGTTGATTTGCTCCTGCATATCACCAAGGTGGCCTGATTTCTGCTCAAACAATACAAATTCAGCTGAGACACACTTATCTGCCGCATTCTGTGGAAAAATCAGTTAAAGATTAGCATAGCAAGAAGCTAGAAACCAGCCAAAAAAAAAAAAAAAAAGTGAGCAACACAATCTCAAAATTTAAACTCACCGTGAGAGATCTTTTCATCTCAGAGTCTACATTTTCAGGTAAACACGAACTCAAGACAATCACTTTCCTCATAATATCTCTATCTCCATCTCCCCAAGAGTACAGAACTTGATCACTCAAAACACTTGAAAGTTTTACATCTGTTACAAATGAACACAATAATTAACACAAAAGAGGATAATAACATCCATTTAAGAACAACATAAAAAAGAAAGAAACAGATGGCGAACCGCGACAACAAATAGCTCCATTATCTTTGATTTCAGGTAAAAACGCATCGTTAGGCAAGTTGTTAACAGCGTGGTGGAAATCACGAAGACTGAAGTTTCCCCTTGGTCTGTAGGCGATCTTGAGCTGTTTCAAGCACAATCACTTCATTCAATATTTTTTTTCCTAAGCGACAATTACACAAACATATCGCATTCATATTTAAATTTTGGACTATATACTAACGCATAAATTTACATAAAAAACTTAATTAAAGCGCCAATTACACACACACGTCAAAATCATTTCGAAATATTTAAATAAATACACATCAATACTAATTATTACAAGCATTTTTATTTGAACTGTTAATTATAAATCTAAGGACCTCATCAGAAGAAGAGATTCGACTGTTAAAGATGTAGCACAAGCCGATCCGATCACGGAGAGGGTTGGATTGACGCAAAGGCGGTGAAACGGCGTAGAAATTAGCCAGCTGCAGCAACAACTGACAAATCGAAGCCAAAATCCACAATTCAACCAAACGATGAATCGTTTAACGTATAATTGTTAGAGATGATCGAACCGATTATACCTGCTTTACGTCTGCGAGTAATGAAGGCGAGAGGCTACGCAGATCCAACACGAAACACAACACTGTCATGTCTCTTCCAATTCTCGCTCTCGTTTCTTCGTTTTGGCGCGGAATCGTTTGATTTAAAATTTTGATTTGAAAAGTGGACCCTTTCATAGTCTCCACGCGTGATTATCACAAATAACTGTGTGGCCCTATTATTCTCTATAATCACAGATTTACCAACTTAAAAGCGATAAATCAGGCAAGTAGTCAAATTTAAATTCTTTTTAGAATCACCCTTTTTAATTTAAGTTTTGAATGTAAACCACCCCTTTTAAGAGGGTGGTTTGTGATAAAAACTTTAAACTTGATATTTGTCTAAAATTTGAGTAAATATTATTTAATGATTTAAAAGTATTCTCTTTTAAACTCTTCGTTTAAGTATAAATCTAATGAAAGAGAGTCTTCTATATATAGGAGTTGAATGTAAAATCATTCAATAGTGGAATGCATATGCATGTTGACGTGGTATCACATGATTGACGACTATATATATGTATATGTATATTATATGTCTGTTTTAAATAAGATAGAGATATCCATGGTTGTAATTATCATAAATTTATTGGAGAATTTGAATCAACACTTGTATATATACAGTTAGAAAGTACTCAAACAAGAAGCGGGTGAAGTAATGCATATGCAAGAACGAGGAATGAAAGCTGATATAACAAGCAAAAGGTAAAAGGAGTACCTTGAAGTAAAATAAAATATTTTAGAACATTGTTACTCACAAATTCAAGCTAGTACTACAAGATACTCAAATAAATATAGTATGCTTGTGACAAACGATAATCCATCAACACAAAACTATATACGTGATTAGTGATCAAGTTCTTTCCTGCCTCAAACAGAATGTTTTTGTGATTTAGCACTGAGAAATCTTGAAAATGTGGCATTTTGCTCGAGATTATCTGGAAAAACTGAGATGAATGTCCTCACAACCTTATTAATCACATCGAAATCAGACCCGATCATGGGATTTATGATGCTGACCACCCCAGGATTCTGGCTGTTAAGCATAGAGTAAACAGTGGCAGACTCAAACCCATTATTGTAACAGTAGTGGAGTAGCCCTCTGGGAAACACCATCACATCTCCTTGCAGAAGTTTCTTTTCAAATATTTGGTTATTTGTGTCAATAAAACCAGCAGTGACAACACCTTTGAACACGAAGAACAACTCTGCCGCTCTCGGATGAGAGTGAGGCATTACAAGGCCATCAATTTCAAGGTCAGTTCTAGCTATGGAAAGGCCAAGAGTGTTAAGTCCTGGAAAATCTGAAGCAGTGATAAGGGTCACTGAGGAACGGCATAAGTTGTCTGTATCGCCGGCATTCCTCATTTCTGAGGTCTTGAAATCTGATGCAGCGATGTTGAGTGGATTTTTACATGGGAAGCCATTCACGAAGATGGTTTCTTTAGCAGTTGTAGATGTCGGGCAGGCGTCGAGGATGTTACCAGAATCTGCCGAGCAGATGATGGTGCAAGTGAAGCAGACAATGCAGAATAGAAGAAAGGCATTCATTTTGGATTTTCAGCACTTGTGTGAAGTGGTGATGGAATAATGGAATGTCTCTGTTTATCATATTCATAGATGTGTTTATATATATATATATATATGTAATGTATTGCAGAGGTTGCAGGAAATTGAAGTTACTTTCGAAGCTTGGAGTTTACGACTGGTTTTCAAATGGATTATGTTGTAAGAAGAGCATTGCTTTGAAGAAAGATTAGCTCAAGACAGTGTTGAAGACTAGGCATCCCTATGTTTGATATACTAAGGTTATTCACAGCTGATGCTACTATTTGACCTCTCAGGTCACTAGCAAAGGACAAAAGAGAGCCCAGAGATTTGCCAGTTATTGGGACCTCATTGACATGTTTTTCTCAACTTGATATTTTTCTTGCCATTAAGGAAAGCAATTAGCTCCACATGCTGCCGTTAGGCATATACTTAGGGTTTAGAGTGCAACTTGGTGTACCAATATGACACTAATAATTGAAATAAGGTATGCTGTCAATTATTAGAAAATCTGTTCCTTACATTACGGCCTCACCTGTAAAGTTGAGCTACAGTGAAAAATTATATAAACTAACTTGTTACTATCAAGCTATAAAATAATTTAAGAAAATCTCTCCTCCATGCGCCACGCATTCAGAATCCAAAAGGCCTAAAATGCACAGAAAAAGTCCAAAATGCAACAGCAAATGCAGATTCTGTTCCTAACAAAACCAAGTCATGCGGTAGCAGCACAGCCTCCCCAGGACCCACAACAGAGAGCCCTGTTTCTACACTATTAATTACTACCTAAAGAAAATGAGACTAGCCTAGCCCTCCAAGTAAATACTGTTCTTTCTACTGCTATATCCATCAATTTTTTGTCTATAACAAATGTTAACCGTGTAGTAAAGATCAATTTTTTGTCTATAACAAATGTTAACCGTGTAGTAAAGATGATGCTCTAAGAGAATAATACGGCAGCTGTATATTGGCACCATGAAGATGATCCTTGCTGATAATATAAGATAAGATTGAATTATAGTCTCTTAATAATCAACACCCCTACATGGTACATGAATTAAAATGTGCTATTGATACTCTTATTTCGCAGCCTTCAAAATAAGGATAAATCCATCAATCTTCCGGGTTCTATACCACACAGCTTCTCATAAAATCACAGGGATAAGAGTAAATACAGAGTCAATAAGAGAAAGTGTGGACAAGCATCAGAAACTGATATACTGTTACGGTCAGACTTGGGAAATCAAGTTCAACAGTTTTGCTTGCATTTTCCCGCCAAAACCAGAGCAATGATTGAGTACAGATTTCCTTAAAAGAAGTCATGTATTCAATCAATCTCAATATACAAGTCAGGACCTTGTCCAAGAAGAAAACAGAACCCAAATTAGAGAGGTCTCAAAATGTAGCCAAATAGATGAGACATAGACATATCTGAAAACTCAGCAATGGATTGTGGATGTTGATTCACTGGTACCATTATCAGTACAAGGACATATCTTCTCTGAATCCCTTGGACTAGCCTTGCAAGAATGCTCATCTGGACTGGTAAGAATCTCAGAGACGAACTTTATCAACGAGCAGAGTCCACCCAAGAAGTTATGGTCAATAACACCTCTGCCCTCCGCAGCATGTGCAAAATCAATCAGTTTAATTTCAGAACATGGACTCCTGCCTTTCAACAGTGACTCCTTATCATACACCATAAGAATTGAACAAGAATTGAACTGATAGACGGTCTGATTCTCAAACCACGTCTTAAGCTCCAATAATTGTGCCAGAATCCCAGTAGAACCACCAAAAATAAGTGGTGCAAAAGAACAGTCCAGGCTTGAGTTTGAATCAGTGGGCAAGTTAGATGAAACAAACTTTCTCAGAATTAATCCCACCTCCTCTGAAGTAAATGCTTTAACAAGGTTCTTCTCTGGCCTCCAATATCCTGAATTTTTGTTTCCATAAATCTGCAACCCAGATATCCGGAAACCTAATAACAAACTGGTTGATTCTACATCCTTCTTAAGGCATTTCTGGAAATAGGCCTTGGATACTTGAGGATACCATGTTCTGGAACCAATTTTAATGTCTATGATGGATGGATTGAGGTGATTAAATACGAGATTTTGCAAAACAAGGTGGGGTCGGGGGCCAGATCCATCAGATGCCTGTATAAGTTGAGTTCCATGAAAGACAGCGAAGAATCTGTGGATGTGATCTGGGATCTTTGTATTCTTATAGACGGATGTGTAGAAACCCAACTCTTTGGAGCCACGTTCATCATCGAACAGGGGCTTGTAGAAGTGCCCTGAATCATCTATAAGGGGTCCAAGCTTTCCATCAATGGCTTTGTGACCTGCAACCTGGTGATCTGGGACCCTAAGCATGATGCAGCCAGTATGAAGAATCCTATGGAAAATTTGTTATTCTTTAACCAAAATGGCAAATTCTCAAAACAAAAAAGAATAAAATAATTAAAACAAGTCAGAATATGAAGCTTCCCCATAAGCCCAACTCCTGAGAATCCCCTATGCTACTAGACAGTTAAGTGGCTAAAATTTTTTTAGAAACAGATAAGCGAATAAATGAAACGTTTGCGACAGCATCAGTTCTGCAAAAAATTATTTCCAATAGTAAAATGAGCAGCTATGAAAAAAATATACCCTCTAAACAGCATTTTCTCTATGGACCCTTTAAGAATCCTTTTGAAAATAAGCTTTGCTCTTTTCATCAAAAAGAAAACATAAGTGCTTTAGCAATCACAAACTCGCTACACATTCACAAAAACAGCAGTGAACCAAATTATGTTTAGGAAAACTCTTCAAATTCTGAAATGCATAATTCAAATACAGAAAATGTGCATTTTTAATTCAAGACAACGTTATCAAACTTCAAAATTTCAGATACTCTAAATGATTATACATCAATCAAGTACAGCTAATATCAATGAAGTCCTCATCAGAAGCCAAAAGATAATAAAAGATGGATATGGGGTAAAAAATTAGGGCATTTTATGACGGAATTAGGTTCTCCCCATAACTAAAATCTTCAAATTTTCAGTTAAATAACGAACCCATATCACTAATATAACAAGAAATAGAGAAAAACTAAGACCTTAAACCATATCAAACAACTATATACATTATACATGAATAAGAAAAAGAACCACAAAGAGAGATTAAAACACAATAGCATTATAACAAGATTTCAAGAATTACCTTCTTGGGAATCAAACAAGCCCTCGCTCCAGCTTTGGGAATTACTATTATTTTTGTATAGCGAGGATTGGCACCCAGAATCAATCAGGCTGCGGAGGTTCAAGTTTTGGAATTATTTATTAATTAAAGAGCGATGCTATTATTCGCACCCCACCAACATTGGAATACCTTTTTTTAAAACGTTGTTTAATCATGGGTTTTGTCCCCCTAGCTAGTTATCTGAAACCTAAAATTAGAAAAGTTTACCTTTAATTGTTTTTTTTTCTATAAACACATTTTACACCTCATTTACATTAAATCCTAATTTCCAATCCCCAAATTTGAGGTTAAACTTATTAGAAAGGCTGTTCCTTACATCAGGCGCCTTAACTGTAAAGTTGAGCTTCAGTGAAACATTATATATATCGTGTTGGTACTTTTTAGCATCAAGCAGTAAAATAATCTAAGAAAATCGACGGACCACGCGCGCCCGCACTGTAAACCAAGAGGCCCAAAACATAGAAGAAAGTCAACTCCGAGGCTGTCCCTTTATAAGTGCTGTTTTCAAATTTATTGAAACTTAATCTGTTGCCTTTTAATCATACATTAGTAACTTCACAAACAACAAAATTCTACAGGAAATACAAATTTACTCCAAACAAAACCAAGCCATACAATAACAGCACAACCCAGTGCCCACAGCAACAGAGCCTTGATTCTGCAACAATAATAACCAAGAGAAAGATGATGCATATGATGCTGTAACAGAATAATACAGCAGCTGTATATTGACACCATAAAGATGATCCTTGCTGATAAGAGTTATAAAAATGAATTCTAGTCTTTTAATACTCAACATCCCTACATAGTTTATGTTAGTACTCTTATTGCAGCCTTCAAAATACAGATAAATCCATAATCTTTCAGGTCAAGCAGTTTACTGTTACTGCATGAAATCACCAAAAGAAAGCAAATGCTGCTTCTTATAAAAGCACAAGGATAAGAGTAAATACAGAGTCGATTAGGGTTAGTATGGTCAAGCATCAGAAAAATGAATACTGGTATGATCAGACTTGGAAAATCAAGATCAGAAGTTTTGTTTTCAGTTTTCAGCCAAAACTAGAGCTGGCTTAGTACAGATTTCTTAAAAGAAGTGATGAATTGAATTCAAATAGTCTGATCAGTGTCAATCCACCATTCAGTACCTTGCCCAGAAGAAGAGAATTTGAGCCTCAAAAAACATAAAAGTAGAGAAGTCTCCAGTGTAGCCATATAGACAAATGAGAAAACTCAGCATTGGAGAGTGGATATTCACTTAGTAGTACCGTCAACAGTGCAAACACATATCTTCTTTGAATCCTGTGGACTATCCTTGGTAGAATGCTCATCCGGACTGGTAAGAATCTCAGAGACAAACTTTATAAATGAGCAGAGGCCACCCAAGAAGTTATGATCAATAACACCTCTGCCCTCCACCACATGTGCAAAATCAATCAGTTTAATTTCAGCACTTGGACTCCTGCCTTTCAACAGTGACTCCTTTTCATACACCATAAGAATTGAACAAGAATTGAAATGATAGATGGTCTGATCCTCAAACCATGCCTTAAGCTCCAACAATTGTGCCAGAATCCCAGTAGAACCACCATAGACAATTGGTGCAAAAGAACAGTCTGGGACTGACTTCGAATCAGTGGGCGAGTTAGATGAAACAAACTTCCTTAGAACTAATCTCACATCCTCTACGGTAAATTTTTTGACAAAATTTTTCTCTGGTTCCCAATATCCTGATTCTTTGTCTTCATATATCTGCAACCCAGATATCCGAAAACCTAACAACAAACTGGTAGTTTCGGCATCCTTCTTAAGGCACCTCCGGACATAGTCCTTTGATGCTTCAGGATACCAAGTTCTGGAACCAATCTTAATGTCCATGATGGATGGATTGTGGCGTTTCGATACAAGATCTTGCAGGACAAGGTGGGGTCGGAGGCCAAATCCATCAGATGCCTCTACAAGTTGAGTTCCATAAAAGATAGGAAAAAATCTGCGAATGTGATTTGGAATTTTTGTATTCGACGAGAATGATGTGTAAAAAGCCATCTCTTTGGAGCCACGATCATCATCCTGCAGGGGCTTGTAGAAACGCCCTGAATCATCTACAAGTGGTCCAAGCTTTCCACCAACGGCTTTGTGACCTGCAACCTGACGATCTGGTACCTTAAGCTGCATGATGCAGCTAGAATGAAGAATCCTACGGAAAATTTGTTATTCCTCACCTAAAACAGGAAAATCTCAAAACAATACAAGAATTAAAAAAGTCGGAAGTATGAAGTTTCCTTAAAAACCCAGATCCTCCCAATCCCCAATGCAACTAGAAGTTAAAGGGCTATTTTAAAAGAAAAAAATTAAATGAAACGTTTGCCACAGCATTAATACTGAAGAAACTTTCTCCACCATCAATAGACTGGAACATGAGCAGCTAAGATATAAAGATACCCATAAGAGATACCATTTTTCCCATGGACCATAGAAGTATCTGTGATCATCTTACGAAAGTAACCTCTACTCCTTTTATTAAGTAGAAAAAAAAAAAGCTTTAGCAATCTTTTTTTTTTTTTGGCAATCAAATACTCACTATATGCAGAAAAAGCCATCAACCAAATGATTTAAGGAAAAATCTTCACACTCTAAAATGCAAATTCAAGCACAGAAATTTCTTATTTTTAATTCATATAACCTTAACAAATTTAAAATTTTCAGACACCTATAAAATGATTATACATCATACATGCAAAGCTAAAATCAATAAAGTTCTCAACTTGGACTCCAAATTAGGGCATTTAATGACAGAATGAGGTTTCCCCTAACTAAAAATCAAAACTTTCAGTTAAACAACGAACCCTTGTCCCCGATATAACAAAAAACAAAGAAAAAATAAACCCGTAAAGCTATCAAAAACTGCATGGATGTATAAGAAAACGAACCACACCAGACAGATTAAAATAAACGGCATTATAGGAAGATTTCAAGAATTACCTTTTTCAAGCTCAGAAATAAAAATAGCAGTCGCTGTCGCTCCACTCCAGCTTTGAGACTTACTACTATTTTTGTATTCCAAAAAGAATCGGAACGCAGAAGCGATTACGCTTGTGATGGAGGGTGTCTTTTGTTATTATTTTAATACTGTTTTATTTACAAGACGATCTGAAGGTGAGAATCTCGGAGTCAGAAAAAAGTCTAATCTACAGTCTATAGATTTGTTTAACTTGCTCGTGACTGATTTACCCTTTGGACAAAGAAGTTAACAGGCCCAAACATGCAAACCAGCCCAACAATGAATCGGTTCGTGACTTCTTTCCAATAGAGGTCTTGCACACGAAAGAGTAGACGATGGTAACTCAAGTCAACGGCATAAACACTTTAACGCTTAGCTTTGGTGAGAATTTATAAAATGGTCTGGGGAAATTTCAAAAAATAACTTTATTTTAGATAGGGGTGAGAATTTTCGACGGAACTTACCGGAGAATCCGATATGACGTGATACAAAAATTATAAAATTTGAGTTTGTTTTAATTATATTCGGATCGTGTTCGTGTTAAAATTTTTAATCCGTTTAACAATTATGTCATGTTCGGATTGAAAGATTACACACACAAATGACACAAACTCATTTATAACACGATAAATACAAATAAAACACGATAACACGATTATCACGGATTAACTCGATTATTTTTAAAGTAACACAATTACAAATACAAATTAATTTAAAAATATAAATTATTGAATTAAGGCTAAAAGAACCCTTATTATTATTTTTTAATTTAAAAATATGTTTTTCATGTCATAATCGTGTCAAATATGTAAACGTGTCATAATTATGTTAAATGTGTAATTCGTGTGAATCGTGTAAACGTATCATAATTATTTTAAACGGGTTGCGTTCTTATATAACATGAAAATGACTCGTTTATTATTCTTGTTTGCTTGTCGTGTAGTGTCACCCATTTAATAATCGTAATATGTTCGTGTTGGGTCTCCTTGACATGAATAATAAACAGATCGTGTTTAGACTGTGTCAATATTTATCGTATCACAGCTCGATATAACACGAACACGACTCATGAACATGAATTCTCACCCCTAATTTTGGAGAAGTCATTTAAACCTCTCTTAAAAAATTTATATGCTCCGATTATGTTGAATGTCTGATATTGCGTCTGAGATATTTGATGGATGCATTTGACGGTCTGATAAAATCTTATACGCAATAAATAATACCTAACACTTAAATAGTCATAATATGTAAATTTTCAGACATGATTATTTTTATAGTCCACGCTCAAACTTTAGATAATTTTGCAAATTTTCCAAATGGTCTGCTATTCCTTTTGTGCTTATGTAGTGATTCAAGGGTCTTGATCCGACCCTTTTAAGTTGATGGACCAAATCAATTTTAGTAGCCAACAAATATGATTGTATATAATAAATAAATAAAAAAAAGAGGGAAACAGAAGCTATATGTAAGTTGCCGTTATTGTTGGGTGATTTTGACGTTTACTGAAATTTGAAAGCTTGAATCCTTGACCTCAAAATGCATAAAATAAGGTACACTTGTTGTCAAGATGACAAGAAGGTTTTGGTTTTTGTGTCATGGGTTTACTTAAAAACGAGAAGGCCAAACTATTGTCAACTAGTGGTGCGCAAAATCAGATCTAATCCGTCTAAACCGATTATCCTAATATAAATTGATTCAATTTTGATTGAATTTGATCAATTAATGAATTAGATTGGACTAAAATTTTTAAGAATCGAATTAATTAGATCGGATAATGAATCATATTATAAAAATTTATCATAAACAGATTCAACTCAAATAATAGGTAATAAAATTAACTATGTAATATATAAAAATTAAAATTAACTATGATCATTAATGTAATGTATCTGTGTAACGTGTAAGTGAAAAGTATAAATATAAATTAGTTATTATTATTTTTTATTTCTTGAATTGTTTTTTCATATCAATTATAATTATCTTAATATAAAAACTATTAGTTACTTATTAATTATTTATTAATATTTGAAATGAATTCTTTAATATGAATGGATGACATTGAGTTAATAAAATTATGTATTCATAAATTTTTACAAGTTCCATTTTATGCATGATAGCTTATTGCGTGGAGTCTTATAAATTTATTTAAATTACAATATTCGCATTAGAATGATTTAAATTTGTATTGTTGTTTTTAGTTAGGAACATTAACAAATTTATAAAAAAAATTTATTTATTATATTATAATTTATCAATATTTTAATTTACTTAGTTGTTTCATATTATCATTATTTTTATATAATAGCTTGTGTTTATTATTAGATCATATTAGACTTTTTTTTAAAATTTTTTAAAGTTTGGATTGAATCGGATCGGATGTTGTTTTTTTTTTAAATCAGATTGGATTAAATTTTAATCTTTAATTAGATCGGATTGAATTAAAAAATCATTAAATTGTTTATTATTGAATTGGATTGATTATTAACTAAATTAAATTCGTCGAATACACCTGCTGTCAACGGTTACAGGATCATTTATAAGATTTTTAAGGTAGGACAGCATATATAATGGGAAAAAAAGTCAACACCGAGAGTAACATTATGGTTTTGTTTTAACAATTTGATTTGAACAGGCATTACTTGCCGGCCGGACAGCATCAAACTGTTAAAGAGTCAAAGCGTTGACGTGGAATTTGAGTGCCGTGACTGGCATGCTGGCTCTTCCACTCAACGACACCAACCTAATTGCTGCAGCCGTATAAGCAAGTAGCACAAATCACAGCTCCGTTAATTATAACATCTTTTGCTCTTATATATACAAAGAGATTGGTTAGTGGCAATGGCGGTGCTGGAACGAACAGTTCTGTTCTGGAAGAGCAACGTGGCCGCCATGTTGATTGACGTGTGTATTGCTTCTCCTTCTGTATGGACACGTTTCTTTGTTTTTTTGATCTTCACTTCACTTGCTGTCAGCTCTTCTTCTGCCTCGTCCCAGTCCCAGTTACAATACTCCTACACCGATTTTAGTAGCAATTCAACTCATCGGCTTCTTGCTAGCAACTGCAAAATGGTTTTTCGCTCTACCCTCTTTGTCTCTGTTTAATGTAATCTTCATCTATATGCATAAATTTTGCGTTTTCTCGGATGCCCAATTGCCCATTTCATCGAGTGTAGTGTTACTAGCTTGTGTAGCATTGGTTGAACAATTACTGCCATGAAAGCTTAGAAATTTACAGCATTTCAAGTGAAATTTTCTGTAGGGCCCAATAGATGGCCCCAAAGATTTTCTCTCAATTTCCACTTTCACTATTTTTCTCTCAATTTCTCCTATTTTCTCTCCCCTACTTAGGATTGATCAATCAACTTGGATTAAGAAAATGATGTGAAGCACTCTTTCATTTAGCATTAGCATCTAAGACCTCTTCTAATCATGTAGAAAACGATGATATTGAATTCTTCCCAAAATGAATATTTGAACATTTTCTTTTACAACTTTGTAGTTTGTTGTTGAGAAGATTGATATTTTGGCCTGCAATTTCTCCAGGATTACTGCAAATAACAAGCCATGATCTGTCTTATTCAAAGTGTTTTAAGTATTTGAAACATATATTATATGTTTACCCTTACACTTGCACAACAGGTGAGAATTGTTAATAAAATCTGGGAAATGTTCTCTCAGAAAGTTATGATTCATTGCGGTAGTCTTATGTCCAGGTAACTGTAACACCCATAAGGAGATAATTGAGTAAAGCATGATAATTTTTATTTTATTATATTATTATTATTATTAATTTTTTTTTTGTATATCAGTTTTTATAGGCTTGCCATGTTTTTTTATCAGGACAGTAAAAACAGTCGTGAAGAAGCTTTGTGTCTTAAAAGTGCATTTAAATTGCTTGATTCTGACTTTTTCAGCGAAAGAAAGGTGATTTCTAAACAATTTGTACTTCAATTATGCAATCATTTGAATATTTTTATTCTCTTGTTGCAATGTTAAGCTTTGTTTTACTCTATTATAGTGCTTGATATAGCAATTTTGTTTAGGTGTTGGAGATTGCAAAAGGTGCAAAAGAGTTCAACTTACCTATAATCAAGGCCAACCGAGAGCTAGTTGCTTCCGAGAATGGAGGGTTGCATAACCCATCTGTTTTGGTTTTTAATGCTAATTGGGGCAGTGGACAGGAACAAGAAACAAATGAAAGGTTTAGTTATCCCTCTGCCTCCATTGTACAGAGACCAAAGAATGAAGAAGACATTGCTTTCATGAGTGTAAGTCAGCTTGTGGTACAAGAAGAACTGATACGGTTATAATGTATGTCCTGTTTCATTGTTTCCTTTTTATCAATTTGGTTGGTCCTCCTCAGGTTCTCGAATTAGGGTCACTGATCAGGTCAAAGCAAATTACGTCTGAGGAGCTTACTAGTATATATCTAAAGAGATTAAAAAGGTAACAGCATGAAAGATAAAGTGTTTGCTTGTGCTTTCTGATATTTAAGTTCATTATTTTAATGATAATGATACGTTCTGACAAAACCAGGTACAATCCTGTTCTTGAGGCTGTGGTTACTTTTACTGAAGAATTAGCTTACAAGCAAGCAAAAGAAGCTGATGAATTGCTTGCCCAAGGAAAATATTTGGGTATGCCTATCATCTTTTCATTGTTAGTGTATCTAAAAGTAAGAAGATTTTTCCCATCACTGTTACTTTAACATTAGTTTTGTACTACAACTTGTTGAATTGCCTTGATTCATAATGAATTATCGATATAGGACCTCTCCATGGGATCCCTTATGGGTTGAAGGATATAATAGCAGTACCCCAATACAAAACAACTTGGGGTTCGACAACTTTCAAAAATCAAGTTCTTGACACTGAAGCGTGGGTTTATAAGAGGTATTGAACACATTTGAAATTGTATAACTAACACTATGTTTACTATCTAAGGCGTTTTCTGGCTACTTTATTTTATTTTTTTTACTATGCTAAATACAGGTTGAAGTCTGCAGGTGCAGTTCTTGTTGCAAAGCTTGTTACTGGGTCAATGGCATATGATGATATCTGGTTTGGGGGTAGGACTAGGAACCCATGGAATATTGAGGAATTCTCAACAGGTTCATCAGCTGGGCCTGCAGCCTCTACATCCGCTGGTACTCATCTGTTCAATATCTTCATTCCCTGCAAGCTGTTTCTTAAAATTTAATCGTGGCTTGAGAAAACCTTTTTAAGAGCTATCTGCATCTAAGCATAAAATGATGGTGGATTAGCACTCTCAGATCTTTCACTTTACATAATTGTTTCTCAGATATGTTGACATGGCCTCATTTGATAAAAGTTTCCGAGCTTAATTTTTATAATTAATGCACTAGATTCTTTCTATCAGGTATGGTTCCATTTGCAATTGGTTCAGAAACAGCCGGCTCCGTGACCTATCCTGCTTCTCGTTGTGGTGTAACAGCTTTGCGTCCGACTTTTGGCGCAGTTGGTCGAACTGGTGTGATGAGTATATCAGAAAGCTTGGTAGTACTGCAAATATTTTCTTTTGACAAGATTTTCCTTTTTTTCTCCCTTTTCTTTCTGTTGGTGTATTGAGGAGGCAATCTATAATGTTCGACAGGATAAACTTGGCCCATTTTGTAGAACTGCAGCAGATTGCACAATTGTTTTGGATGCTATTCGGGGGAAGGATCCAGATGATCTCTCATCAAGAGATATTCCCTTTGGCAATCCATTCTCAATTGACATTACAAAACTTACAGTTGGATATCTTGATGATGCCGAGATGGAGGTCAGAGGGGCTATTTATTTATTTACAGCCCATTTGACATTGTTAAACTAAAATTTTACGGTTGAAAATCTCACTAAAACAATTCTGTTGGGGTGCAATTCTAGGTTGTCCAAGTTCTTGCTGCTAAGGGTGTTAACATGGTTCCTTTTAAACTGAATTACACTGTTGATTCTGTTCAAGGAATCCTGAATTTCACAATGGATGTTGATATGTTGGCTCACTTTCATGAGTGGCAACGCTCAGCAAAAGATGATGATTACGAAGCTCAAGATCAATGGCCAGTTGAATTGCGTCGTGCTCGTGTAATTCCAGCTGTAGATTATGTGCAGGTTTGCTGTCCACTCTGATTAGCATTGCATCTAAATTCAATTTTTTAACTTTAATGTGATTATTCTCAATTATCTTGCAATGCACCCAGAATGCCCATCTCTACTAAGACCTTATTCACACAGCAAACAAAGCCTAGTGGAAAGTGGCAGTCGAGCTAGCTGCTTCCTGGCCACACACCCTTGCTTATAGATGCAAGATACTTGATAACATCAATATTACATATTATCAATGTTTTAGAAGGGCATGGCTTAATCGTACATCAAGTGAGGCTTCACGAGCCAGTGATGGCCGGTTATTGATGGTTGCTGCATAAGTGCTCGATTGAAATACAATTGAAAAGAAAGCTGTCTGTAATCTTATTTTGAGATACGTATTAAACCATCCATGTTTTGGTAATTGTCCACAGGCACAACGAGCACGTGGAAAACTAATCAGGGAAGTGAAAGAAAGTTTCACAGTTGACGCCTTCATTGGAAATGCAACTGACTGGGAGAAGGTTTGCTTGGGAAATCTTGTGGGCTTGCCAGTAGTTGTTGTTCCCGCTGGATTTAAAAATATATCTAATCCACCAGCTGGTGGTAGTCGTCGAAGAACCACCATCCCCACTGGCATTTACGCCCCCCCTAACCATGATCACATTGTAAGCTTCTATTCTAAGTTCTAACAACCTCTATGTGTATTTACTCTCTTCTTATTCTCCCAGTTATTAGCTTTTCTTGTATAAGATCCATCCCCTGCTTTATAGAGATAATGGTAGGGCTTAATTATGGCCCCTATCATATCCAAAGCTCTGTGTATTTGCTCCAATATTCAGGCACTACGACTGATTGTTGTTTCCCTTTTCATGTGTGCAGGCTTTGGCATTATCAATGGCTTATCAATCTGTGACGGACCACCATAAGCAGCGACCACCTATCGACAATCTTGGACCTGATGACGAAATCCCGAATCCACCCACAGTTACAATCCCACCCAGAAGATTACATCTTTGAAGGTTCCATATCCACAATTTCAGTGCTTACTTCTCTGTCTTGTCATTCATACTACACTTGATCAGAGTTATCATATTGGCTTGTCTTGAGTAGTGTAAAAGTGATATCTTGTTAATAGTAGTATCAACTTTCACAAATGGCAATCAATCTTATTGACATTCATGTTCTTCATTTCAATGATGTGCTTGGCCAAAGCTTTCGTAGAAGACTTTTTTTGGTGAATCTGGTATTGTGGATATGGATAATCCCCCAGCAGTGGCAAAGTGTGTTGAAAAAGGTTTATTGGGCGTGGAACTAGAGAAGCACTTTTGGCAAAAAGGTATTCTGAGTGAGTATTGAATATGCACAACTTTTAGATGGTGGATAATTAGGTCTTGAAAGAACGCTTTATTCCTTTGTTGCCCATATCTTTCACGAGGGGGCAACAGCAATATTCAACAAGAATCCAGCTCCAATGATCACTTTGATATTTCTTTACACAAGAGTAGCTAGATTCTACTGTAGGGACATTCAGAATTATATTTAGATTATTCTATCTAATCTGGGTAAATCATAATTTCTTGATTTACATGCTTACATGGTATTCATAGATTTTATATTTCTTTTTATAGAAACAATCTTGAATTGAAATCGTCTTCTAATGTTGTCAGTTTGAGAGACAGAGAGAAATGGTCTTTGGACCCAGCTACTTGTAATGTCTCCATATTGTGCACACGGGTCTATTTTCCTTTCCTTTATTAGAATGCTTAGAAAAGCAATTGTTAAAAATTCTTTTTTCGAGCTTACATTATTACTTTATTGAAAATATCATATAGAAAAATCGGCATATAAAATTTAAAGAGATACAATAGTATATGAAGGAATGAATTAAACAATTAACTAATTTTTTAAAAACTAGCTTAAACAAGACATATTATTTTGAGTTTGTATATGTAATACTATTATATTCTTGTATCTTTACATTCTATACCAACCATCGACATCATTTGATAAGTTGGTTTTAAAAATTTACGTCCAACTGCTTTTGAAAAAAACAGCATCATATTAATTACTAAAAATGATAAATTTTGGTGCTAAATTATAAAGTAAGTATTATATATATATATAGGTGGATTTTTTTATACAAAACTAAATAATTTTTTAATAATTGATTTATGAAATTCAACGGTTGAGGTGATTGATGAGTTAACAGTATTAAATATAATTTTTTTATTTTCAATCTTAACCACAAAATTTGTGAGATCAAGGTTGAAAATTATATTAATAAATTATGTCAAAATATCTTTTCTATATAACTTGAACACACAATTATTGGAAAACCTTATAATATTGAGCAAAAAAGAGAAAAAGAAAAAAACTCATGAACATTTTTTGTTCTTATTTCCCATTTTAAATCTGACTTTTTTTTGTGTGTGTGTGTGTTTTTCTAATTTTTGGGTTGGCTTTTCTTGCTTTCAAATCTTTTGTCACAAAAAGAAAAAAGAACACAAAAAGTAAAAAGGGCAGGTGACAAGGTATGTATCTAGTTAGTTCTTACATGAAGATAGTTGGCAACCAAAAAATATAAGCATAACGGTAAAAGCGAAGTGGTAGATCATCTGGTACTGCTATCTGTTTGGTGCTGCATCTTGTCCGTCAATTCCACTTGAAAAATCTATCATCTAAAAAAACCCTCTTCATGAGTCGTTGTTTGTTGGCTTCGCCAGACAACAATTACTCTCAACTCTCTCCTTCGAACACCGCCACATCATCTCAAGTGCTGCTCCGCACCTGGCAGTTTGCGTCACAGCATACTTTTAAATTACCAAACTAATATAAAAAAAATCAAAATTTGTTTCTTAAATACTATTTTTAATAAATTACGTGGCATTATTTATAGTATTTTCTCTTGAGTAAAAGGATAGCTAATAAGATAACAAATAAAACACAAAACATATGGGCAAACAAATTTCAACATATTTTACATCGAATAAGAGTCTTAATTAATTAATTTTGCTAAAAGTTACAAACAAAAAGCACCAAACACAAGATTATTAGCCTTCTATGTAATTTAAAAATAACTAAAAAATTAAGTATGAATTATAAAAATAATCATGTTCTTAATTGTATACCATAACTTTTTTTTAATATCGAATATTATTGATTTCACTCATCCAATACTATCTCATGAGTGTGTCAGACACTCTTGAACATCAAACAATATCATTAACATATAAATTTTTAAGATAGATTTATTTATTAAATATGTCCCTTAATTTTAGTTATTTTCTTAATTTTTCTAATTAAGTACCCACCTACCTAAACAATGTCCTAATTTTGGTGTTTTTTTGAAATTAACTTAAAAAGCCCCAAACCCAAGATTATTAAATAATTAGGCTTTTATGTTATTTAGACAAATTTAATAACCACATATTTGATTTCACATTTAAAATTCAATATCATAATCAGTTATTCCCGGTTTCCACCAAATCCAAGATTATTAATAATTAGGCTTTTTATGTAATTTAGACAAATTAAATAGCCGCTAATTGATTTTACAAGAAATTTTAATAACTAATCAATTATTCCCCAGTTTTTCTCATGAGTCATAAACATTTGACACCCCTAAAGTTTGATAAAATAACAATAATATTTATATCTCTAACTTTCAAATAATGCTAGTCCATCTATTAAATATATTATAGAAAGATAATTTTATTTTTATTTATATTATAAGATTTCTTTATTTATTTCTCTTGATAAAGAGAAAAATTTTAAAAACACTAATAGAACTCAAAAAATTTATTTTTTTATCTTTATAGAAAATGATTTATACAGATGGTTTGTAAAAGAATATTTTTTTAAAATAAAAAATTAAAAAAAATGATTTGTAAATAAATAAATATGATAGTCTAAATTGTTTTATTTCTAATATTTGCCTTTTAAAAAAATTTATATTTAAAAAAATAAAAAGAAAATATATTTTAAATAATTCATTTTTTAAGAAAATGATTTGTAAATAAAAATTACTGTTTTAAAATTTTTTATTTATAAAAAGAAATAAATTAAAAATATTATAATATAAATAAAATAAAAATTATTTTTTATAATATATTTATCGGATATTTTAACGATATTTAAAAATTAAAAATATTTAATTATTTTCTTTAAATATTGAGGATGACCGTGTTAATTTCTCATTCCCTGTCGGTATCAAGAATCATACTCATAAAAAATCATAAAGATACACAACACAAAGATAGTTTTATTTATTAATTAATTTAACTTAAAAAAATCTATTTCGAGATATATAGATATGGTTGAAGTTGGATACTGCAATTGGTATTTCCTAACAAACCAGATTTCGTATATCGTGGTATTTCCCGTAATTTGCCGCAAATATCAAGGGTATATTAACTCCCAGCTACTTTTTCTCTCTTGTTTATATGCCCCTGTTTAGCGCATTGTCTCGTCCTCTCTTCCCTCTCTGATCCGCCGTCCGGTTCTCTATAAGTCTGTCTCTTATTCTCTATTTTGTTGAATTCTTCTTATTCAATTCTTCTTTTATCAAAATTCATCTCCATTCTTGGATCCGCTACGCACCGTTTTATCTCATCTAGGTACTGTAGCTGCCGATGACGATGAAAAATTTTAGTTTCTCATTTTGTTCTGTTATTTGTTCTGTTCAGATCTCGGCCTGTTTGACTCTTGACTTTCGATTTGTTTCTAGATTTCATTCGTTTAGATTTAATGTGCGATGAATGCGAGTTTACAGATTTGCATGCAATTCGAATCGGTCTCGTTGATTTCGGAATGGTTTTCACGTTTTCATTTTGGATTGTTTTTGGGAAGCTTGAGTTTTGATATCGATTTTGCTTGATCGAATGATAGATCGAGCGGCTTCTCAGCTCCGGCTCTGATCAATCTTGTGCTTTGTGTTCTGTTTTTGCATGTCGTGATTTGTTCGTTTTATTGATAATTCTCATCGTTTTATCAAGTTTCGATAAATTCAATGCTGCGGATCTGATATCAATCTCGTTTTTTAACGGTTTAGAATTTGAATGCGATTTGAATATGTTGTTACTATCAAATTATGTTTTATATATAACTCGTTTCAAAGGTCAAACTATGTGTACAGAGTATGCAAAGTCATGTTAATAATAATTCTTATAAATTTAGTTAGCTGTTAAATAAGTGTTTTGTTTTTGAAAATTCTGTGGTTGTGGTTGTAGATCGTAACAGTGAGATGGCGGCGCAAACAACAGGGGGAGCTTGGTACAGAGCGAGAGTGAAAGCGGTTCCATCAGGGGACACCTTGGTGTTTGCACCATTGAATGCCCCCAAGCCTGGCGCCCCTCGTGAAAAAGTCCTAACTTTATCGTCCATTATTGCTCCTCGACTGGTAATCGCACTTCACCTTACTTCACGTTTATGGTTATGGTCATGCTAATGAAGGAATCAGCTGTTTTTTTATTGTCCAAAGTTCAATTTTATGGGTCATTGTGGGAAATGTATCAGCACAGGGTCGTCTTAATCATAACGATACTTTTAGTTGTTTTTTCAGTATTGTTTGTGACCTCTTAGTCAATTGTCAGTTATTGTAGATGGAAACTAGCTGGAGTAATAACTCTGGTTGCATTACGAATTTTAGTGTTTTTCATTTTTTTCAGTATGACAATTTTCTCTGCATGAATGTTAGAAAGTCCACTAACAGGACCTACCTTAGAAAGTCTACTAACAGGACCTACCTTTCTTTTTTCATGGTTTCTTTCTCTTATTTGTTATAGGCACGTAGAGGAGGTCAAGATGAGCCATTTGCATGGGACAGCAGAGAATTTTTGAGGAAGCTCTGCATAGGAAAGGTTATCAATTTTGTTTCTGTTGTTTACTTTTGGTTGGTTATATTAGTTTCTTTGGAGTGAGCATTTTTCATCTAAAACTATGTTTCCTATACACAGGAGGTCACTTTTAGAGTGGATTATGTCGTAAGCAATATACAGAAAGAATTTGGCACTGTTATCCTTGGTGATCAAAATGTTGCGATGCTAATTGTTGCTGAAGGCTGGGCTAAGGTTATATTTTTTTGTCCCATATAATTAGAAGTTTTAACTTATATTTGCATTGTGTACTTATGAGCAGAGTCTGATATATGCAGGTCAAGGAGCAGGGCTCACAGAAAGGTGAAGCAAGTCCTTTCCTTGCAGAATTGCTACGTCTTGAAGAGCAAGCAAAGCAACAAGGTCTTGGTCGTTGGAGCAAGGTTATTTTTTTCCCTACTTTGTATTCCTTCATGAATTTAAATTGCAGATTTCTTTTCCTTGGGTATAAAAATCTGACATCTTGTGCTAATTAATCTTATTTAGAAGAAACTGAGAGATGTTTGAATTTAGAACCTTCTTTTTAATGTTGCTAAAGACGTAGAATATTTGAAAGAAACTAATGTGTTAAAGAAACTTGATTTTTGCAAACAACATTTGCCATAAAATTTTGGGCAGCTAATAAAAAAACACATATCTTTGAGATTCTGGTTTGGATATATGGATGGACAAATGTCTATACCAGTGGTGTTTCCACGTGGGGTTATTGGATGGGGTGCTAATCCAGGTTGTGACAAGTGGTTGGTGCTTACCGGGCAATAAATTAGAAGTCCAGACATTTCCATTTCTCGAAGAATCTGCTGACTTTTCTTCTAGCTAGTTGTATAATAATTTGTTGTAGTAGAGGACAAAGCATGAAGAAGGGGGTAAAAAGATTTTGAAGATCTGTTATTTACTAATTTTGTGACAGTTGACAGTGATTGGATAGTAATGGAAAAAAAAAGTTGGCGGAATTATTAGGATGCATGATTGTGCTATTAGTTGGCAAGTGCGGTGAAGTAAGAAAATCTGGCAGTAATTAATTTCTTTTATTTTAACTTTAGAGAGAGATAGATATGGAATATACATATCATTCAAATCTACCATCTGTCTGTCTTGGAAGCAGAAACTGAGGTGAGGTGATTGGATGCCAGTTCCCACACTAGTGGCAATTATATTGTTATAGTAGTTGACGTTGGCGATTATCAATTTCTATACTTGATGAGAGAGCTAAAACTTATTGGATACAGGAGTCTGGTTTCCCATAGGTTTCAGTTGATGCACATCCCAATGTGTGATTATCACAATTCAAGGATTAGGCATCTAAAAACTTGTGTTCCTGGTTGTAGGTACCAGGTGCCGCTGAGGCTTCCGTCAGAACATTACCGCCATCTGCCATTGGTGATGCCAGTAACTTTGATGCTATGGGTCTGTTAGCTGCAAACAAGGGAAAACCCATGCAATGTATGGTTGAGCAGGTTCGTGATGGCAGCACTGTACGGGTCTACCTGCTTCCGGAATTTCAGTTTGTCCAAGTTTTTGTTGCTGGAATCCAGGTTTGATAATTTACACCTTGTTTGGTAACTGTCAATCTCTTCACACATTAATGGCCAATGTTAACATTTGTTCTATGTGTCATTTCTGCGATATTGAATTAAGTCCCCAGCAGTGGGTAGGAAGCCTGCAGCAGCTCTCCCTGGTGATGTGGATACCACCTCTGATGGGACCAATGGAGAAATTTCATCTGGATCTCAAGGTCCCCTGAATTCTGCTCAGAGACTTGCAGCCTCTGCAGCGGCAACAGCAGGAGCATCGGTTGATGATCCGTATGCACTGGATGCCAAACATTTTACAGAGCTTCGTGTTCTAAACAGGGAGGTAAGTAAATTGCTGCTTAAGTCGTCTTCTCCATATTCATGCTCTTTAGATGGTCTAAATTCCAACTGGATTATTTTATAGGTCCGTATTGTCCTGGAAGGTGTTGACAAATTCAGTAATTTGATTGGGTCAGTTTATTATCCGGATGGGGAAACAGCTAAGGACCTAGCACTGGAGCTTGTGGAAAATGTATGTGCAGAAATTTTTTCATGCTGTAGTGTTTGTTTATAACTTCAATACTTAACTGAGGATTTGTAGTGTTTTAATATTTGTTGCCATGGTTTGCATTTTATTATAGTTCCTTGTCTATGATTGCTCATATAGATTATCAGTTATCTGCTTTGAGGCATGTGGATGATAATAATATTTTGTCAATATTTGTAAATGCTCGTGATTCCCACAGAAATATTGGAAATGATCTAATATGAGTCTGAGGTTTCCAGAAGAAATAAGCCTGTTTTACAATTTTGATGTATCTGGTTATCAAAACACAGATTTATTTTTAACTTCTGAGGCTTGGATAGAATTGGCTCTTTTAAATTGCAGATGTCCATGTGAATGTGTTATAGACTCTCGAAAGATGTTTTTTTGATACTTTGTACTGAAAGCCGATGTGAATGTCATCAGTTTTTTTTGTACTAATGTTAAATTAGTTTATGATGGAGTTAGAAATTAAAGTAAGATCTGTGTGCCGTCAATTTGTTTCGAGCTATTTACCATACGTAGTGTACTGGTGTGGTTATTGTTGTACCTTTTTGTACATGATACTGAGTATGACAGGGGCCTGTATTAAGAATTTCTGTGAGAGGTGATATTGATGCTACTTGAAACTTCAGTAAAATTTCTAGTATTTGTCTGTAGCATTATGTAATGACCATGTGTTTTGTTGCTTCACCATTCTGTAACGTTTTATTTAATAAATATAATGTGCTTGGTATCATGTCTGATGTGTTTGGTTATTTTGACTAACTCTTCCTCTTTCACTAGGGCTTAGCTAAATATGTTGAGTGGAGTGCGAATCTGATGGAAGATGACGCTAAGCGACGGCTAAAGGCTGCAGAGCTTCAAGCCAAGAAAACGCGGTTGAGGATTTGGACAAATTATGTACCGCCAGCATCAAATTCAAAGGCAATTCATGATCAGAATTTCACGGGGAAGGTAATAACTACCTCTAGTAATTCCTTTGTAAAGGTTCCGTGATTTATGTTGTAGCTTTTAATTCACAAATATTTGTTTCCCAGGTTGTGGAGGTTGTGAGTGGGGACTGCATCATTGTGGCTGATGATTCTATCCCATATGGTAGTCCATTGGCTGAGCGAAGAGTCAATCTGTCAAGTATTAGGTGTCCAAAAATTGGCAATCCACGTAAAGAAGAAAAGCCAGCTCCCTATGCCAAGGAAGCAAGGGAATTTCTAAGAACTCGTCTTATTGGCCAACAAGTATGAACTATTATTAATTGAACATCCTCTGAATGATGCCAGAAATTTTAGCTTATGGTTCTATTATTATTATTTTTTTTTAGGTCAATGTTCAAATGGAATATTCCAGAAAGGTCAATATGGCAGATGCAGCTACGGCGACAGCTGCAACTTCGGACTCGAGAATAATGGATTTTGGATCAGTCTTCCTCCTTTCTCCTGTTAAGGGTGAGCGTGATGATGCATCTTCAGTGGCTTCATCTAATGCTGCCAGCCAGCCTGGATTGAACATTGCTGAGCTTGTGGTTTCACGTGGATTTGGCCATGTCATTAAGCATCGAGATTTTGAGGAAAGATCAAATTATTATGACGCCCTTCTTGCTGCTGAATCACGTGCTGCTGCTGGAAAGAAAGGCCTTCATTCTGCTAAGGACCCCCCAGTCATGCACATCACAGACCTGACTACGGTTGGAATCATACATTATATTTTTACTTGCTACATTATTTGGCCTATTCTGTTTTTATTGTTTATTAAATCATGTTCTCTCTTACAGTCATCGGTCAAGAAATCTAGAGAATTCTTGCCATTCCTCCAGAGGAACAGGAGAATTCCTGCAATTGTTGAATATGTCCTTAGTGGCCATCGTTTTAAGTTGTTGATTCCTAAGGAAACATGCAGTATTGCCTTTTCATTCTCTGGTGTCCGGTGTCCTGGTCGGGATGAGCCTTATTCTGATGAAGCAATTGCACTAATGAGAAGAAAAATTTTACAGAGAGATGTGGAGGTAATGTGCTCTTTTAACCTGGTATTTGACAATTTGTAGCTTTCCATACTTAAATTAACCATGCCTTTTTATTTGCAGATTGAAGTGGAAACTATTGATAGAACTGGAACTTTCTTGGGATCCTTATGGGAGTCGAGGACCAATATGGCAGTGACACTTCTTGAAGCTGGCCTGGCAAAGCTACAAACTTCTTTTGGTAGTGATAGAACCCCAGATTTTCATCTTCTTGAACAGGCTGAAAGATCTGCAAAATCTCAGAAACTGAAAGTAAGAATCAGAATGTATGTGTATTACCTCTTTTAGTCTTTTTTTGGTTCCTTCTAATTGAAATGTTGTTACAGATTTGGGAGAATTATGTTGAAGGAGAGGAAGTGTCCAATGGTTCAGCTGTTGAAAATAAACAGAAAGAAGTGTTGAAGGTGCTTGAGATACTACTGCATCATGTATTGTTCTCTTCGTTGATTCTTGAATAGTGAATGACTTGTTGTACTTAAACTTTATTTTCAGGTAGTGGTTACAGAAGTTCTGGATGGTGGTAAATTCTATGTCCAGCAAGTTGCGGATCAGAAAGTTGCCTCAATTCAGCAACAACTCGCTTCACTTAATCTCCAAGAAGCTCCTGTAATTGGTGCTTTCAATCCTAAGAAGGGTGACATTGTCCTAGCTCAATTTAGTGCAGATAATTCCTGGAATCGAGCTTTGGTGAGCAGCATACTCTTCGTCCATTACCATTGCCTCAGCAAAAGCTTATATGCATACTTGGACTGTGCCTGTTTCTATGAACTTAGTTGTAGATGTTGGGTTATGTGACCTAATCACTCAGTAAGTGCTGAACGAGTGCCAGAAGTTTGAGAGAGGGAACAGTTAGAAACAATTAGAAGAGTGCACATAAACAAAACATTTATTATTTCAGGGGCATTCATGTTATTAGTTCTATGGGGATATTAAATTAATCAAGTAAGATATTCGAACTTTTTGGGTGGAATATTTTGATTGGAATTAGATCAAAATCAATGTAAGAACTTGGAAATATTGTTCTCTGTTAGTAACTCTTGAGGGTAGGCACTTTCTGATTGCTGAGAACTGGTGGGTAGTGGGTATTATTATTTATAGACTTAGAGCTTGTTTCAGTGTGGGATGCTGATATGTTTTAGTTGTTTGAATAAAAACAATAGCTTTTTTATTATTTCCTTAACTTATTTCAAAAAATAACTAGCATTTAAGTTTTCATTTTTCTCATGTCTGTCTGATTTTACATGTTTAGATTGTGAATGCACCTCGGGGAAATGTTGAATCTTCAAACGACAAGTTTGAAGTTTTCTACATCGATTATGGAAATCAAGAGGTTGTTCCATACAGTCATCTAAGGCCTCTAGATCCTTCAATATCCTCGGCGCCTGGCCTTGCCCAGCTATGCAGCCTTGCTTACATTAAGGTTCCTAGTTTGGAAGATGAGTATGGTCATGAAGCAGCTGAGTTCTTGAGTGGGTACACATTAAATAGCGGCAAAGAATTTAGGGCCAAAGTAGAAGAGAAGGATACTTCTGGAGGAAAAGTTAAAGGACAGGGAACTGGAACAACTCTTGTCGTTACTCTGGTTGCTGTGGATGCTGAGATTAGCATAAATGCTCTTATCCTCCAGGTTTTAACAGTAGCCCCTTTTTACTTGGTATTTTAGTTAAAATGGTTTTGAAATGGTGGTTTGTTAATAATTTGTTACGTTCGTTGATTCGGTAGGAAGTTTACGTTTACATATAATCTCATTTGTTCTGCATTAAGAGCTGTAACTTCAACAAGGAGTCAAGTTGTAAACCTAAGTTTTAACTTGGAATGCGAAATTTACCCATTTTTATCAAGCAAATGATCATATGAATGAAAATAATGCTGAACGTGAAACTGAGCTCAATGTTTTCCTTGGTGCGTGAATATACGAATGAAAATCACACCTTTGGATACAGTTGGTGGATTTGTCGTCAGTAAAACAAGAAATATTTTTTGACTCGTTTGATTGTGTGAAGAATCAGACGAGTCGTGCTGTGACTTTGTCTGATTCTTTAAAGTGCCCTTACCCTGCTGCTTGATTTTTCTCCTTTTTTTATTATTTCTTATGTTTAATTGTCTGATTTCACCGGTTGTGTTTTTCAGGAAGGACTTGCCAGGGTAGAGAGAAGGAAGAAATGGGAGCCCAAGGATAGGCAGGCTGCCCTTGAAAATCTGGAAAAGTTTCAGGAAGAAGCTAAGACTGCAAGGATGGGGATATGGCAGTATGGAGACGTGCAGTCAGACGAGGAGGACACGGCACCTCCAGCTAGAAAGGCTGGTGGCCGGCGGTGATTATAACTAGACCTCTCTTGGGTAAATTAAGAGATAAAAATCAACTAGTGGCCTAAAATTGAGATGAGCTATTAGCTATAGGCCTAAGATGAGTTTAAGTTATATGCATGACGGAACAGTGGAACTGTTGCGGAGTATATTTGCAGCAGACTTTCTTAAGTTTTGTCTTAACTTTTATTTTTTGTTTTGATTTTGAAATTATCTTTGTAGGTGAGGTTACAATTTTTTGTTTACACCAGACATAATAAGGTGGAACTGTACCGAGCTTGTTGAGTCTCCACTTGGGGATTATAAACAATTTTTCGGTTGCTAGTGTGTCGGTATGGTTTTTGGTCTCTTAATAACATGCCTTGTTTTTATATGAATCTAACCGGCCCATGCTGTGATTCACCCCCTCCCTCTTCAAACACCCCAACTGGGGAATTACGTAAAGATGGCCTGAGCGGCTGTGGGATTCGTTTTCAGGTAACAAGGAGAATTTTTCAGATTACTTAGGGCAACAATCCATGAGATAAATCCGGGTACAAGATACTTAATCATTTTATGAGTCGAGATTGCAGGTATATCTCTGATCATTCCTGCACCTTTGAAGGTGGTTTTCTACCAGTGGTTCAGAACTTCAGCTATTTATTATATCTATGTTACTAGAGAGTGGCGGGGAAGACACGCATACTACTAACATGTTACTCGAGCACCAGGACGGAATCTCGTGCTAACTGCTAACATATTGTTTCGGCTTCAATTCCAATTCCAAATGTATTAAAGTCACGTACTAACGTACTCGTCCCACTTCACATGCTAAAGTTGTTGTTAACTTTCAATTCGCACCTACATGGTCTCTCTAAACTTCTGAGCCGATTATTGCAACTGGTTCGATGTTGTTTGGGCTTGATAGGGCTATCAATTTTTTTGGGCTCAGGGATGCACAATCCAAGTGATAACAGCTTCAATTAACACTGGAAATTATTGGAATCTCAGGCCCTTTGGTCTCTGCAATATTACTAGATTCTACGGCAGAATCTCAAAAACCAACAAAAACTAACCAAGTGTGGAGCTATTTTATTTCATGATAAAACTTATACCAATAAGAAGATATCAAAATATAACTTAATGACACCCGGCCTCGTACCAAAATTGCCTTTTTGTTTTCCTTCATGCTAAATGATAAATACACAGTTCGGTTTATTTGGTACAAGTCCCTCTCGATTTCTCTATTCCTTTGAAAGCTACTCTACTTTTGTAGACAAAAAGACAAAAGGTTCATGATGTTAAAAGAGATAAAAGTTGATTAATTCAGTTCTTAAAATTCTGTCATAAAATCTCCCTAACAAAAAAAATTTCTAAGCACTGTGGGTCCAAGAAATGAAGCACTTCATCAGCAATAAACAATATAATATTTCTTCATCTGAATAAGGAGATGTTTCATCTACTTAAATAGCTGTCCCTATTGGTGGAGTAACGGGTTGGCACCATTTAGTATCTCAAGTACATCGGAGTTATTGTTAAATTTTCACGGGTGTGCCTAGTATCATCTTAAGCCTAATTGGCACCTATATGCTGTGGACTCTTTGTATCCAAGAGTAACTTATTTAAGTAACTTTCTACCCTTCCAGGATTCTGAGGACTCGCGGCTTCATAGATTTGGAAGATTATGCCAATTTCCCTTCTGGCAACAAGAACGAAATTCAGATTGTCAAGAGCTTAGTGTACATTGATAGGGTTTTTTGTTAAGATCATCGAGAGCTTATTTTTATGTTCATCAAATTTCCCTTTTTGCATTGATGAGTGTTTTAACAAAAGAGGTGCATATACATTACGTTGGAGGCATCCTTGACATTAGTACTCTTAACCAGAAGACAACAATCTTCTTACTGGAAACTTTAAGGGATTCAAAATATCATATGCCCATGTATGATAGTTTGCATTCAAATTTAAGATATTTTTCCAGACTACTTCCAGTCCATCTGGACTATTTGTCAGTTTTCAGATATCTCAAATAAAAAAATAAAAAAAAAGATTTATATCCGAATGATATTTCTACCTTTAATATCCTTCCATCTGCAATAACATCAGATCCTAGGCTCGCCAGACTGTTTTTCTCAATAAGATGCAGAAAAGGGAACCATCTCAGGATAAACCATCCAATTTACACTCTTCATACATTTAGTGTTGCAAAAGCAAGCTAAAAAAAATACCATGAAAAACCAAGAATCCAGCTAGAAAACAACTAAAAAGCTGAAAATCTACCAAAAGTGAATCTAATAGACCATCGCCATCCTCTTTTCCATCTCTTCCATCATGATTTAATTATCACGGCGGGATTGCCTCTTGCGAACAGGAGCAGCTGTTTCTTCCTTCTCGGTGGTCTCTTCTTCTTTCTCATCACTGCTCTCTTGCTTGCTGGAAGTCTCAGCAGCAGCTGGTGTTACTTTTGGCTCTACTTTTGCCTACACATGGTGAACAAAGAAAGTGAGACATAAGTATTTATCAAGATGTCTACCAACAAATAGTTGTTAAACGAGGAAAATTATAAAGGTCAATCAAACAGGTTGAAGATTTACCTTCTTTCCACCAAAAATGATCTTCAAAAGAACTGAGAAGAAAACCACAACAATGGCGACGAGGATGCCAATTGTGAGGTTAGGTTGTGTCTCTCCCTTCTCAATGATTTCCTGTCAGATGAGGTCAAATGTCAGGTCAGAAATCCTACTGATCGTCAACATAAAACGAAAATGAAGATAATTGTATGAAAACTCACAATAATCTTAGATTTGTATGCCTCCAAGAAAGGAATGTCAGCAATCTTGTACAAGACATCAAATACCTTCTTCTGCAGGAATAAAATTCTAGGTTATAAATCACAAATCATATATGAACAACAAGCAAGGCAACTGAACCTATCATCCAGCAAATCCGATGAAAGAAAATGGCTGCATAATCGATTACCTGTAAGCCAGCAAGACCATCTGAACCAGCAGCTGCTTCCTCAGCCTTCTGTTTCTCTTTCTCAATATCATACTTTGGCTTCCATGTGGTCACCCTGTAAGACTCTGCTACCTTCTCATCCTTTGCTATCAAAACATTGTCAAACAAAATTCCATCTTGCATTGTCCAGATCTCAATACCAACAGCAGCAATAGGCTCAAAGTCAGGTTTTTCAAGCTCAAAGTATTTTGGATTTGGAATCTCCTGAGGCTTCCAGATACCCTTGTAATTGGGATTGTCAATGAGTGGGGCATGCCATTTGCCCTTGTAAGCAGGATTCCTCTTCATTGGCCTCTTCCATTCACCACATCCTGGGGCTGCTTCACACTTTGGGTTATCAATCTTCGGAGCCTCCCATTCACCATCCTCCTCATCATCCCAATCTTCTGGTTTTGCTGCCTCAGGATCATCGATCTCCTCAGGCTCATCATCTAGCCATCCTTCAGGTTTCACAGCATCCTCATCTTCAATTTCCATTGGTGCATCCTCATCCCAATCATCAGGCTTAACCGCATCAGGATCTGGTATCTTAGCTCTTTCATCCCAATCCTCAGGCTTCTTGTCATCTGGATCAGGAATTGTCTTGGCAGGAATGAGTGGAGGTTCAAAATCTTCAGAAGAAAGGAAATTCGCCTTCTTCTTCTCCTCTCCATCAATTAAGATTGACAACTCATTATCTGGTTTCAAGATGGCAGTGTATACATGAGTCAATTTGTCAGATGGGACAGAGGGTGGGTACTTGAGATGGTGTTCAACATACTCTCCACTCTTAGGATTCTTATGCTTCAGGATAAAGTGCACCTTGTTCGTGGCACCACATTTATCAGGTCCAAACATAATAGTATAAGGAGAATCATTATCAAACTCCTTAGATTTCCAACCAGCCTCCTGAGGCCGCAAATATTTGAGGTATGCGCCACCGCATTCAAGTCCATTCTGAAGGCGAACCTCATACTGGAGGACAACAGTTCCATCCTTGAGACTGAAGTCCTCATCAAGCTGTTTCACTATTGCATACTTCCTTGCGGGCTCACTCACAAGAAGGCCATAATCATCATGTCCTTCACTCTTTGAGTGTTTCCATACACCTACAACCATAAATATTCACATTTGTAAACAACCCACTTCCCCTACTCGAACAATAATAAGTTGAATTTAAAATATTTACAGTTTTAAGAATTGGGGCATACAAGGATAATCCTGTTACAGATTGTATCTAGAAACATATAGTTAACAATAATTCCCACAGAAGAAATGTTGGCAGACAAAACTGGGACTTCTTACTCTAAACCACAATGCTAACTTACAATTATGCCAACAAAAACACTTATCTAAGGACTACTTCATATGAAAAACTCAGAATGACCAAAAATATGACAAAAAAGCAAACAACATTTTAATTAATTGACACTCCTGAAACAGTTTTTCGAGATATATATATATTACAAAATTTTAATTTTTGAAAAACACCATAATAAACAAGCTTTACGAGAGAAACATTCTTTTAAAACCAAGAAGCCTCCATGTTAAGCCATTTTTCCACAACACCACTGGCCATACAGTAACCACAGACAAACTCATTCACATCCAAAAACAACCAAAAACAAGCTCACTCTCATCCAAAGATGGAGGGAATAATATAGCCTCTACGTGCTTCCAGATGTTTCATTCTATCAACAGGCCAGAGCTCCACACTACTAAAACCTTCCACATTGTTTATCAAAACCACCCTGATTCAATTAGCTCGAAAGTACTCATGTTGTTCGATAAAAGTTCATGACAAAAGCACTAAATACACAGACTACCCAGTTCCAAATCCAACCGATTACTGCCGAAAATCCATAAAAAACATTCAACAAGAAAAAGCAAACTTCCAAATCTGAACACAAAACTACCACACCCAGCAAAAGAAATTCAAATTCACAAGTAAGAATAAACTACCAATCAACAAAGCAAGCACCTTTACATTACAGATCCAAAACCAAAACAACTCACCCTTGTAGTCATCTTTCTCAGAAACGATCCAACGCCCATCGAATGATTCCTCAAAAGACTCATACAAGATCTGTAACGTGGCATCATCAGAACCGTGTAATTATTTAAAAAAACACACATCGATAAATAAGTGAGTGCTACTACAGTACAGAGAGTTAATTGTAGTAAGTTACCGTAGCATCATCAGAGGCAGATATCAGATGAACCGAAGCAAAAGCAACGAACAGCAGAAAAGCGAACCGCAGAGAGACATCCATCATCTCTCTTGCTACTGATCTGAATCTAAATCTTCAAACAAGAGTTGTAGACAAAAGTATGAGTTTCATTTTTTATAGACCTTCTGACACTATGTCGTCGACTTGTTTCCTCCAATCAGGAGTCGCTACACGTTAGCCTAACCAATAAGAATTAGACACATCAGCATCTCCAACTTCCCCGTTTATTTATTAGCGTATTCGCGAGACTTACTACTTCGTAGAAGAATTGTAGTCAATTACTTTTCGTGTTGGACGCGTTCTGGTAAGTTGAGGCCCACATCGATTTAATCAAAGGCCCATTAGCCCAATTTAGGCCCTTTTTCCCATTGGCCCAAAAGTTTAATTAGTTTTTCGTATAAACCATGCATTTTTTTAATCAAATTTGAACATTAATTTTTTAATGGATTCTAAATTTTTATTTATCAATTTTACTTATATCACATAAATTTTTATAAAAGAATTTGTATGCATGCTATTGTTTTGTATATACTTTAAATGCATGGTATATCAAAATAAAATTATGTACGTATTAAAGATTAACTACCGGAAGAAGCAAAGATAGAACTAGATCGATTCCCAAATGTCCTTATAGAGGTTCCTGAGCAATAAAAATTTATATTAATGTCACATATAAATTTTTCAAAAGAATTTGTTTATACATTATTATTTGTGTGTGTGTGTGTGTGTGTCTTGATTGCATGATATCCGATTGGCTATTATAGATTTATTATAAATGTTATCAACGCAAGGTGTGATGTTCCATGACTTAACCTAGAGTATCTGTTGATGTTTCAAAATCTGTTTAAGTGATGAGGCAATTTAAAACCATATAAATGCGTCTATATGTGTGTGCGTGTGTGTGTGTGTGGGTTCAGCGACTAGAATGCTATATATCCTCCACGAATGCTATATATCCTCCACTGAGTGCATGGAATGGATATAGTTCAGGTATTGCATTATTTATAAATGAGTTCGAATCATTATCTTGAGGACGCTTTTAATTTACTGATTTCAATTGAGAAAAACTTGAGTGCATGCAATGGTTGCATTTATATGCATCTTGTCGTTGGATAGAGAAGGTGTCTTCTACAATAACTGCTTTCACTTGGAACTCCCTGGCAACTCCTTGGAATTTCTGATCTCCTTCAAGGCCTGGTGTACTCACAACAAAAACAAAGGTTAGAGAACAAATCATGTGAATAATCACCAACATTAATTTATACTCTAAAGCTTAAGTTAGAACGATAGGTAACTAATTGCTCTAAGAGCGTGTTTGTTTCGGTTTCTCTACTGACGAAAGAACTTTTTTAATACTAAAAGCTCTTCTAAATTTTTTCTAGATTAAAAAAGTTGTCTTATGTCCTTTAGAAGAAGTTCAAAATTGAAGCTTTTGAAAAAAACTTTGTTTTTTTTTTTTTTTAAGTTATAAAATATCAGATATACTCTAATCATATTTTAAAAGATTTATCTTATCCTTCTTTTCAAAAAAAAATAATTTTCATAATTTAACATCAATAAGTACTTGAATATTTATTCAACCAAACAACAATCAACTTTTTCTATAAAAGCTATATTTCTACAAGCTCTACTCTAATAAGATCTACTTAGAGAAGCCGAAATAAACAGGCCCTAAGACACACATTGGCTAAAGAGTTGGTATATGAGGTGTGCTTTTAATGGAACAATGACTATGCTTTGTGGTAGGGGAAATAATGATATATATATATATATATATATATGAGTAATGTTACATCTATAACCAAATTCTACAACCGACTCCTTACAATCTAAGGTGGCAAAAATTCACTGGACGAGAAAAAAACAAAGATGAACAATGGAAGCTATAATCTATGATATGGTAATTGTATCTCTAATTAGATTTTGTCAACTCAGATTGTAGGGAGAGATGGATGTAAATGAGTTATAAGTGTAGTATTATTTTTACAAATATTCTTAGCAAAAGTTATCTTTTATATCTAGAGTTTAGATAGGGTATATCTATTGGAAGTCCATATTGAATAGTTGTAAGGGGAGGTATTGGGTCATATAAAAGTTGGTCAGTCTATCAATTGGGTTAACATTTTGTGTCAGACACTTGGAATCTCAACGATAGTATCAGCCTCAATGTGAGGACTTGAGCTTTTGAACAAAGAGCCTCAACAATACCAGCATGAAGGAGCCAAGTGTTTCCTTCTTTGGTGATCACAAATTGAAAATGAAAATGCTTGCTAGCCAGCAGCAAATGGTGGGATGCAATTGCATCTCAAGAAATAATGCTCAAGTTCGTGAAAAGAGAAAAACAAGAATTACATTTTCATAATTTTGCAGAAATTAAGAAAAATGAATTGAAACAAGTTCTTTATATTAATGAAGCAAGTAATATTGTTTGAGCCAAACGGAGGGCAACTACTATTTATCTCTTGCTGTTACAAGAAGACTCGACAATATACATACATATTATTTTCTTCGATACTATTATATTTCACAATTTCAAGCAAAAGGAGTTGAAAAGAGGTGTATAATGATTGATTATTGATCTAATGATTATTCCTTGTGACTTGAACTAGCGAGTAGGTGCTTTAAGTACATGGATTCGGATTCATCATTCATATACCGATCACTTGATTCCTGTATAAAATCTTATAAAATATAGTTTCTGATCTCTAGCTCGTTCAAAGAAATTCGAAGAACCTAATTATTATTAACCAACTTATATATGGAAACTAAGAATAAAAAATCAAAGTTTCACTGCAACTATGAGGATGAAGATCAGCTTTCAATACCCCATATCACCAAACCTAGTACATATATATATTTGAGAATTGTATGATGTATCGACCAATTGATGGTGAAATTAAGCAATTAGAATGTGCAAGCAACTACTGAAGTAGTGGAGAAATTAAAATTAAAAATGAAGTATAATGATTTTCATTGAAGCTATTAGAGCATGGGCAAGAAAGATTAAATGCAGGAAAAAATTTAAAAAATTACATGTACATAAAAAAGAAATTACTATTTAGAAAGATGAAACACACACACACGCACACACATATATTTTTAATGTCCTATGAAATGGCTTTGGAGACATCTAGTGTTCCAATCAACGATGCCCTAAAAAAAGGAATAAATTTCAAATCGAGTGAAAGAAGCACAAAACAGTGTAGTTTGAACCAGAAGCGGACCTAAGAAGGGACCCAGAGGGCCCGGGCCCCTTCTGAAACTTTGAAAATATCTTTTACTCCCTTATTGCTCATAGTTTACAATTACACCCTTCTTGAAAAATAGTTTTTAAATTGTTTTTCTATCTTTCTTTTTGAAGCTAGTAACCTTTTTAAATTGTTTTTCTATCTTTCTTTTTGAAGCTAGTAACCTTTTATTTAGCTTATATTTCTATAAATATACTATATATCATATTTATATTATTTCTTTCTCTTTATAATTTATATGTACCAATTAGTGTAAAAATTAATAACCTTCTTTTAAAAATAAAAATTATGATTGAGTCTTCTTATTATTTTTATGCATTTGTAGCATTTTTGAGTAAATTTTAATGGTTATTATAAATTAATAATTTTTGAGAAAAAAATTTGAAGAGATATCTAAAAAAAAAATTCTTTTTTTAAGTTGACATCCTCATATCTAAGAAAAATGTTAACAATTGAATACAAAGTAATGTTAATGTAAAGATTTGTTTGCAAATTTCGAATGTACAACTCAAATTTTGGATTATAATGCTAATATAGGATAATAAATAAAATTTTTTTTCATACATTATAGTGAAGTAATTATGCAACAGTTTTTAAATATAAATACTTGTCAATGGCAATAACTAATACATATTTCTAAAATAATTTATAAAGTACTAGTATTTTATATTTTAATTTGTTATATTAGGATTATTTAATTTTGAAAGATAAGATTTGCTATGTCTCCTATAAATCTATATCTATTCTTTTTATTAGGATTATTTAATTTTGAAAGATAAGATTTGCTATGTCTCCTATAAATCTATATCTATTCTTTTTTAAACAATTTCTTTTGTACTATTGAGTTTTTTTTTAAACATTAATTTTAAAATATCATAAGTGCCCTCTCTGAGATAAAATTCTGGGTTCGCCACTGGTTTAAACTTTTATAAATAAAGTGGAAGATATATGATAAAGTTTATATTTGTACCACCACTTCAACAATTATTTCACTGAGGTTGCTTGATATCATTTGTTATACTGAAAGTATAACCGCAGTACCTTTTATACTGAATAGTTGATATGCAAGAAAAGGTAACAAATCAAACTTAGTGCCATATATTCTCTGAACTAATCTATAAAACAATAAAAAATTAATGATCAGCTAGTGCAATAATATGTAGATGCTTCTCTATAGTCTACCAATTCATCCTTAGTTAATTAGTAATTTAATTATATGCATTGAATTTTTCCTGAATTATAGTTGTAGAAATTTATTATCGAGGTCATTTGGGACAAGTAGGTTCAGATTAATTTACAAGGTTTTTCTTGTTTTCTTTGCTACTCGGTGGATTTCTTGAATGTAAGTGCTGAGTTTAATTATGTATCTTGTCAATACATGGGTTTATATTATGTTTCAATTCCTGCTTAAATATATTTCTCAACAAAAGTTTAGCTTAAATTGTCGTCTCGCTAGCAACCAAGTGTTAGTTTGTGCAATATTTAATTGATATATCAAAGAATATTGGCAAGTTATTTATCAGTGGCTTGATGACTTTTCTGAGAGAAAAAAACAGCGACTAGGGAGCAAGTCGTAACCTTAATTATTAATCGAGGGCAATTACCGATCACTTCCTCCGATCGTTAGCTACAAATCTGAAGCCAAAGTGACTATCTCTGAAATTAAAATTAAAGATCAAATTTATTTATTTATTTATTTATTTTTTTTGTAACCGAAGTGTCATGACCAGCTTACACGTGCCACAACTAATCCTCGAAAGAGATTAATTAAAGATCAAACTTCCTAAATCAACAGCTCATAAGCAACATATATAATAAATCTGGCTTCTTTGTGATCAGCTAGCTTAAGTGTATTCAACAAATGTGTTCATCTAGCATTAGAAGAAATATGCATAATAATGATCCCACAGATTATAAAGCCACTAACAGCTCAATCACAAGAACATACCCGCCTGCTGGTGCGCCCACCATAGCTGCTCGCATGTTGATATCCCGTGAAATTTACACCTAGCTTGCTAGCTAATAATAAGCAGTTGGACGATTCAAAAGGGAGAGCCCACAGTTTCTGAAACCCTCTCACTCAACACCACCATCTGGTTTGAGAGAATGAATAATATAGCAAGCCAGAGGAGCCGTTGAGGGAGAGAGTTCAGAAACCATTGGCTTTCCAAGCTCCCCTATACAACAGCTAGATCTTTTTCTTTGAAAAACAAGAAAAGCAAGTAATATCGAACAAGAGAGAGATGGGCAAGTGTGGATGCAATTTAGGGTTATGTGGGGGTCCTGGGGGAGTATTTAAGTTTGATGATAGAAGTTTTGTCCCACTTCCCTTCATTTTCTTAGTTTATTTAATTGTTTTTGCTTGCATTCTATTGGTTACATGCATATAACAAAGACCAAAACCGTGCTTTTCCAAGGATCGGTTTTATCAAGCAATGGAAAGAGACTTACAAAGAAACTTCGCAGTCATCTCCTAACAATTTACTTGTGCAGAAAAGTAATAATTTATTTAATGCAGTGCCCTCTTACAACATCCTATAAAATTGGAATATTACAGAGATTACGCAGCAATGACTCGGCTGGCACTTGCGTGTTATCTCATAATTTTTAGGTCAAGAAACTAATGGTCAAGAATGTCTTCTTCCCAAAGTTCAAAAGGAAAAGTACGAGAACAAGCACTCCACATTTGAACAGAGTGCAATATTTCACGATCCCTGCCCTTGTTGTTTTGAGATGTTCTTTAATCTATTACCATTTACAAATCACAGAGTAATTTACTGATATATATAACCTGTCAAGAAATGAACGGTCTGCCCCACACATGTGCTAGTGACCTTTAACCAACAAATGGGTTTTTTTTTTCCTACTTTTTTATTAAGAAATGCACAATGAAACAATACAATGTGCTAATATATAGGTAACGACGTCCCTTAACCACCTCAAAGGTTCCAAGATATTCAACTTCTTAATTGGCATCCCAGCCCCACCAGATGTTAATTTCTTGACGAAGACATCAATGTTGGCCATGCTTCTGATTTTGAGGTTTGATTAATAAGTTTACAGGAGCTTTTCATTTTTTTTTTTTTTTTACACTAGGTAACTTGGACAACAATGTCTTGACCAACCCGTCCCTTCGGGTATTTTTCCACAAGGATTCCTATTTTGTCCAGACTAGATCTGCAGTTTTTAGGCTTGCGCCACACTAGGGCTACTTAAAAGGATCGACCGTATCGACTCTATGTCTTGTCTGTCTATTTCAAACTGGACTTCAACTTCAAGAATGAATAAATACCAAGCTGAAAGCTAGCTGCAGCAACCGTTGGGATACAATACACAGTTTTTATGGTAAAAATTAAGCAAACATGCTAGCTAGCCAGCTGATTGATCAGCAACAAAAAGACATTCTCAGCCCATAATCTAGATGGGAACTTGGCTTAATATGGATTTTGAAGAGATGGTTATTTTTTCTATTATGCACGTATATATGAACTAAGTGGGTTTAAACCCTCTTCTCTGATACCTGCTATGGTGCTTCATTGCTTTGGTTACGTGCAAGATACCTGCAACTGGCACATACGAACAGCGGTATATAGTATATATATGAATATAATAGAGATATCATACCGTCCAGTGTAGCCAAAAACTTCGCCATCTAATTAATATTAATCCATAAATGGTGCACAGACCTGACGATTTGCAGTTGAAAACACCACACGTATCCACAGACAAAAGGACGGCAACTATACTCTTGTTTTTCTTCTCCCAATACCCATAGACATCTTAGTCTAAGCTGAAGATTTTATATCTCAAAACGAGGCTACGAGTATACACTGGCCAAACTCTAGACCAGGCCGCATAGCTAAGTAATTGCTAGCTTACAGGCGCTTAGTTGGACCTTATAATTTATCAAGAATTTGTGTGTGTGCGCGTGTCTATATATATATAAAGAGAAAATAATGAATATTAATTCATTACAATTATTTATTTAGGAATCTTCGATCCAGTCATTGCACCTACAGTGTCCGAATCGTGAGATGCCACCTCAACACATATGACTTGCACACATCCTATAATTGGGCATACACAACTGTTCCACCAAAGTTTTTCTTAATTACTTCGTAAGTATTTGAGATTCTGCTATTTAGAACCAGACAAAAATACCTATTCAGAGATTGAAAGAGAGAAAAAAAAATCCTCTTCTATACAAATCCCTAAGAAATAACCAAATTTGTTATAACAAAGAAGGGAAGTTTTTGTTTTCACAGTTACCTGAGGCAAGAAACATGTACTATATATTGAATCTGCTGAAACTTTCGATCAAAAGAGTGCAACTGATGATCAAATAAGAGAAGTCTTCAAGCTACCTCGCAGGTTTCCAATATTAATTAGCATACTGAAATAAAGTATATATAATGGCAATTGGAAGCCTTTGAGGGAGCTTGGAGACTTTCCCCCACTAATTAGCTTAAGACAAGAACTTGTTGAGTTCACTTTTACGACTACACCAATGTGCAAAAAGGGTTTATATAATCGCGTTAATACCACTATTTGCTGTGGAAATCTTACTCGACAATATGGCCATTATTTTTATCTTGCTCCATTTGCTCAAGTGGTCAAGAATATTATAGCTTGAAAATGGCAAAAAGCCAGCCTAGTCGATAGTGCTGCAGCTTCCTGCTTAATTAACGTGCACCGCAGGATTGCGTTGGTTTTCTAAATCTATTGGCAAGCATAGCAACACATGCGCAAATTATATACCATTAGCCTTAATCTTTGGAGAATAAACAATTATATCCAATTGACTCTTAACTTGCTACAAGGGTCAAGAGAATGCCTCTTTTCCCGGGAATTCAACCACGATTCGATACTGAAACTAAATTTATTAGAAAATCCACATCTTTGCGCAAATCTCCGGAAACCCAAAAAGGAGGCCACTACATCCCAACAACCTACATTTATATATCTGTGTAGTGTTGGATTATTCCTCCTTAGCGCCCTGAGACATTGATTTTTATATCAAGTTAATATCTGTAGCTGTCGATTATATATATATATATATAATTAATTAACCTGGAATTGCACATGGTTTTTCCCATGATGTGGAAATGTATGCGTGGACAAGCCGACAAACAACTCTATATTCGTCACACGTATTTGAGGTAGTTCAACATATGTCACACATGGCAACACAGTTTTTGAGGATGCTCCAACACATACATAGTTTTTAATTCTGATGACAAAAATTAAGGTTTGATAGGATTGTTCTCACACAACGTTGAGACAACCATCTTACTTATATTTAAGTTTATAAATATGGACTCAAATTTAAATATTTGGGCATGTTTAGTACGCGACATTGTCTAGTACTATTTTACTATATTATATTAAATAGTGTAATACATGTGTTTGGTGTTAATTTAACATAGTATTAATTAATACAAAATACTACCATTAGATGCATCAACATTGTATTAAATTATATAGAGCTAATTCATGACATTAACATTACATTGTATAGCACTGATAAAAAATGTTAAAATTATCCCTATAAAATTCTATATATCCAACAGTACCCTTTAATTTTTTAAAATATTAAAATAAATAAAGATGTATTTAATAGATAAGTTATAAAATCAAATTTATTTAAAATTTATTTTTTAAAAATAAAAAAGGGATGAAGGGAGTCACCGCCTCCACTGGGTGACACCAGAGGTTCACTGCTCTCGTTAGACCAATTGGCACCTAGCATGCAACCACAAATTCGAATTGTCTAGTCGGTCCAGTGGGGGCATTGGACCCTAAATATTTTTTTTAACAATTAGCAACTGTTCAATAAATTACTAAATAACTAATTTTATAAATAAACTAAAAATATATGTATACTTTGTATATCTTTTTTGAAAAAAATTCTTACTTTTTTTACAAATTAATACAATACATGAGTACACCAAACACTATATAATTTTGACATAACATTATTTTTAAAACTATACAATACAATGTTATATAATATAATACAATATAATACAATACTATACTATACTATACAATGTCACGTGCCAAACATGCCCTTATATTCTTAAAAACGAACTAAAAAAAAAATTCTTGATGATGAATATTAATCAACCCTTAAAGATTAGTTGTAATCTTCTATATATGGATCACTGTATACAAATTAATGTAACATCACTCATTTATTTATATATAATTACTCTTTATTAAATAAGTTAATTTTATAGATTTACTTCTCTCATCATCTTTAATATTAACACATCAGTTTGCATATAATTTTTGTAAAACTAACATTATTCAAATTATAATTATCGATAATCAGTATCATGCAATAATCATACTATTACACAATAGTTTGGAAAATCATGATAGGGTGAATCAGTTCTGAAAATAAAGTAAAAGGTACAAGTTTCTTTCATAATCAAATCTAATATATGCTTTAGAATATTTACTCTCTCTCAACTTCTCGAAGCATACGTGAAGATACAGAGAAGGTTAATATTCGTTCTCAGAACTCATCTTTTTTTAACATGCAAAGATGTTTAACAAGGTAACCGTGATATTAACAACTAATAATTATGTATTAAATTTTAGCTAATTGTATATTAAATTTTACTAAAATAGAAGGAAATTAATGTCTCATACTGAGCTTTCCAGTACCAACCTCAATATTTTTTTAGAAATTAACAATTTATTTAAACCAAAATCTCCATCGCCCTGTGACAAATTATCATGTTCGATGATATTAACGGACCAATTATGTGATATCCAACCCTATAAAATGTTTATTATCTTTAATTAACATTATGCAGTACTTGCATGCTATTACAATAATTTTCTTACCATAAAAATCAAGGGACAGACAAGAAATTTGTTTCACCTAATCTGTGAGGAATGAATAGTGCGTTTGTATGCTCTTGAGAATGATCGGTGTGTGGGCGGGGCGGCGCATGCGGTCCAAAAGGATTAATGAGCATAATTTTAAGAGGCGACAGGCAGGGATTGGATTCTCAAACCGATTAAATCCACTCTCAAGTCTGACCTCCAATATTGGGTGTTAAGTCAACATATATTCCCACCCCTTTATTCTCATTTCATGTCAAACTAAATAAATATCTATTCCTCTATATCACATAAATTTTTATAAAAGAATTTGGAGGCATGCCTATTGTTTTGTATAAACTTTAACAGCATGGTATATCAAAATAAATTAAATAGATTATATATGTATTAAAGATTAACTATTGGAAGTAACAAATATAGAACCAGACCGATTCCCTAAATATCTTTATGTCAAAATCCATGATGACTCAATTTAGTATCATATAAATGCAATAGATTAGTCTACATATATATTTGGGTTTAGCGACAAATATGCTTTTCTCCAGTGAGTGCATGGAATGATTAAGTTCAGGTTATCTATAAATGTGTTCGAATCATGATCTTGGGGACGCTTATTACTTATTTCAGTTGAGAAAAACTTGATTGCAATGCTTGCATTTATATGCATCTTGTTGTTGAATAGAGAAGGCGTCTTCTATAATAACTCCTTTGATCACTTGGAACCCTCTGGCAACTCCATGGAATTTCTTCTTTCCTTCGAGGCCTGGTGTACTCACTACAAAAACAAAAAGGTTAGAGAAGAGGAAAAAACTTATATAGGATAGGTATATTACATCATCACACTGAAGTGGTATACCTAACCACTAATATTAAGTTATGTGTTGTGAGTGTTTATTTTTTAAGTTATTTTTTTAATTTTTTTTTAACCACCCATGATAGCTTGTCATTATTTCATTAGGTATAATTAATAAGTTGTCTTCTCAATCTTAGTTTTTTCATTTCACTCATGATAATATGTCGACATTTTATTGGGTAGGCTCACAAAATCAGCATGATGACATGAATATGTCTGTCCTATGTACATAAGTCTTTCCCGAGAGAACAAAGCATGTGAGTCACCAACATTTACACTCTAAAGCTTAAGTTAGAAACATAGGTAATAAAGCTCTAAGACACACATTGGCTAAAGAGAAATTGGTAAATGAGGAGCTTTTAGCGGAACAATGACTTGCTTTGAGGCAGGGGAATTTTGCTATAAACGAAGCAGAATAAGGAGAGAATCTGCTTAGGGTTAATGATATAAATAATATGAATACTCTTACTAATAAAAGTTGTATTTTATATCCAGAGTTTAGACATGGTATATCAACTTAATTATCATTGAGATTGTGACACTTGTCAATTGCTCCTCATCCCTCTCTCTAAGGCCACTGATACTCTAATGTACAATTGTCAAATAACAAATTTAGTCTATGGAGTGTCTTTCCTGTCCCGTGGTAGGCAAGTTCTACCTAGGCTTCATGGTCAACTTCCAATTACACTCGGTTTTAGCTCCTCGTTTGCTAATAATCCTTGGATCATAATTCCTTAGATTAATATCATTCCTTGGACTATATTGCATCGAGTACAATCTTCTCGAATCCTACCTCCTCAAACTACCAGATCTTCGAATTACATCTCGTCAAGTTATAATTAACTTATTGTCTGAGGAGTTTCTCATTCCATACTTGGGGATTCATGGTTTATATATAATAATTTCTTAGAACTCGATTCCATATGGATATCAACGTATCTCGTTATTATGAAAGGTCACATCAGCTTATATATGTATTGTCAGTTGTATACAAGAGTTATCAGTTGTATGTATATGTATGTGTATATATATGTGTGTGTGTGTATATATATAGGAATATTTTGATATAAGGCTTTTGATACAAAACTGAACATAATTTTCTAACTATATCTATAAAATCCAATGGTTAAAATAATTGATAAGTTGACAGTATTAAATGTAACTTGTTAACTTTTAATCTCAACTATTAGATTTTATGAGATCAATGGCTATAAATTTGTGTCAAAAATTTGCGTTAAAATATCATCTCTCTATCTTTATATACACACACATATAAGTTTGATGAAGAGTAATACTATATATAAAGTTTGTATATGGATATAAAAAATTAACGTGATACAAAATAAAATTAAAAAATCGACTCAATAAATGATGTATAAATAAAAAAATACTTCCATGTTAGTTTAATAGAGAGTTTGTATGTGTTTATACTTATGCTTTGGAAATGATGGATGATTTAAGGAGAATTAAATTCAACATTAATTTCAAATACCGTTGAAAGACCAAAGCCTGTGCAGAAACGAAGGAGGATATGAATCTTGGTTCAGAATCATCACTCATCAAAATATGGACAGAAGGAGTTCAATTATCATGGTCGGGACTCAAGCATGAAGGAGCCAAGTGTTTCCTTCTTTGGGCATCACAAATTGAAAATGAAAAAGCTAGCGAGCCAGCAGGAAATGGTAGGATACATCTCAAGAAACAATGCTCGAGTTTGTGAAAAGAAAAATCAATAATTATATTTTCATGATTTTGGAGAAAGATGAGAAGAATTGAAACAAGCTCTCTATATTACCGAAGCAAGTATTATTGTTGGAGCCAGATAAAGAAGACTATTTATCTCTTGCTTTTACAAGAAGACTCGACAAAATATATATATATATATATATATATATATATATATATATAAATCTTAGATATGATTATATTTCACCATTTCAATCAAAAGGAGTTGGAAAGAGGTAACAATTGATTGTTGATCTCATGATGATGCTGTGTGACTTGAACTAGCTAGTAGGTGTTTTAAGTACATGGATTCCGATTCATATGTTGATCACTTGATTCCTGTATATAATCATATATAATATAGTTTCTGAGATTCTTAGCTTGTTTGAAGAAATTCGAAGAAGAAGCTAATTATCAATCAACTTATGGAAACTAAGAATAAAAAACCAAAGTTTCACTGCAACTATATAGAGGATGAAGATCAGCTTACAAAACCCCATAGCACTAAAACCAAGTACGTATTTGAGAATTTATCAACCATCGATGGTAAAATTAAGTAGTTAGAATGTGCAAGTAGCTACTGAAGTAGTGGAGAAATTTCAACTAAAAATGAAGCATAATGATTTTCATTTAAGATATATATATTAGAGGATGCACAAGAAAGATTAAATATTGAAGGAAAAAATTTAAAGATTATATATATGTACATTAAAAAGAAATTACTATTTACAAAGATGAAACACATTTGATATATAATATATATATCATTTCTATAAACGTTTTCATAAGATTGCTTTCCATAGAAAACCATGATAATATGGGTTATGAGAGAAGCCTTCGTGGAATTTAATTCATCCACCACTAATGTCATATGCAATGGCTTGGAGAAATCTCTAGTGTTACAATCAATGGATGCCCTAAAGCAGGAATAATTTTCAAACCGAGTGAAAGAAGAAGCACAAAACAGTTTAGTTTGAACTTTTATAAATAAAGTGGAAGATACGATCAGAGAACGTATATATTTGCACCACCACATCAACAATTATTTCAAAATGTTGCTTGATATCATTTGTTATGTTGAAAGTGTAATGCAGTACCTCCTACACTGAATGGTCGATATTCAAGAAAATGTAACAAATCAAACTTATAGTACTATACATTCTCTGAACTAATCTACAATATAAAATTAATAATCAATATCAAGTGCAAGAATATATAGATGCTTCTCTATAGTCTACCAATTCATCTGTAGTTAGTTTATATGCATTGAATTTTTCATGAATTATGGTTGTAATTTATTATCGAGGTGATTTGAGACAAGTAAGTTCACATTAATTTACAAGGTTCTTCTTGTTTTCTTTGCTAAGTGGTGGATTTCTTGAGTGTAAGTGCTGAGTTTAATTATATTTATCTTGTCAATATATGGGTTTATATTATGTTTCAATTCCTGATTAAATATATTTTTGTCCATAAAAGTTTAGCTTAAATTGTCATCTAGCTAGCAACCAAGTCTTATATAGATCGTGGAATATGTAATTAATATATCAAACAATATTGGTAATACGGTTCCAAATTATATATTAGTGGTTAATGACTTCTCTGAGAAAAAAAAAACAGCAACTAGGTAGCACGTTGAAACCTTAATTAATCAGGCCCGATCACTTTCTTCTTTCGATCCTTAACTACAAATCTGAAACCAAGTAACTCTGTCTCTGAAATTATAAAGCTTCAAACTTCCTAAATCAACAGCTCATAAGCAGCATATGTAATAAAGCTGGCTTCTTTATAAGAGTGAGAGCTAGCTTATGTGTTTTCAACAAACATGTTCATCTCATCACCTTTAGTTAAAAATATGCATATTGATCTCACAGATTATAAATCCACTGAGAGCTCAATCACGACAACGTACCTGCCTGTTGGTGGGTGTCACAACCATAACCGCTTGCATAGTTGATCCGGTGAAACTCACGCTTAGCTTGCTAGCTATAATAAGCAGTTTGACGATTAAAAAGGGAAAGCGCACAGTTTCTGAAACCCTGCCTCAACGGCACCATCTGGTTTGAGAGAAAGAATGATTATAGAAAGCCAGAGGAGCCGTTGAGGGAGAGAGTTTAGAAACCATTGGCTTTCGAAGCTCCTCGATACAACAGCTCAATCTTTTTCTTTGAAAACAAGCAAAGCAAGTAATATTGAGAGAGAGAGAGAGAGAGAGAGAGAGATGGAAAGGTGTGGATACAATCTAGGGTTATGTGGGGGGAGTATTTATAAGTTTGATAATAGTAAGTTTGGTCCGATGCCCCTTCATTTTCTTATTTTATTTAATTGTTTGTGCTTTCATTCTAATTGGTTACATGCATAACAAAGACCAAAAACCATGAATTCTTCAAGGATCAGTTTTATCAAGCAATTGAAAGACTTACAAAGAAACTTCGCAGTCATCTCCTAACATTTTATTATTGTCCAGAAAAGTATTAATTTATGTAATGCAGTGCCCTCTAATAACATCCTATAAAATTGGAATATTACAGAGATTACGCAGCAATGACTCTGCTGCGCGTGTTATCTTATAATTAATAGGCCAAATATGCCTTCTTCCAAAAGTTCAAAAACACAAGTACAAGAACAAGCACTCCACATTTGAACCTGAGTGCAATATTTCACATTTGAACCTGAGTGCAATATTTCACAAACAAAACCTGCCCTTGTTGTTCTGAGATGTTCTTTGATCTCTTACAGTTTACAAATCAGAGAGTTAATTTACTGACATATGTATCTATGTCATATATATACATACATACATAGATACATACATTACATACATAGATAACCTATAAAGAAATGAACGATCAGCCGCATACATGTGCTAGTGACCCTTAACCACCAAATGGGCTACTTTTTTATTCTTTTTAATTAAGAAATTGCACAATGAAAAAATACTGCAGAGGTTCCAAGATATCAACTTCTTATCTCACCCCCACCAGATGTTAATTTCACCTCAGAGCTTCCAAGATATTCAACTTCTTCTTTGGCATCCCACCCCCACCAGAAGCTAATTTCTTGTCGATGAAGACATCAATGTTGGCCATGCTTCTGATTTTGAGGGTTGTTTAATAAGTTCACAGGGGCTTTTCATGTCTTTTTTTGGCAGTAAATGGGGACAACAATGTCTTGACAAACCCATCCCCTCAGTATTTTTCCACATGAATTCCTACTTTGTCCGGACTAGATCTACAGTTTTAGGCTTGTGCCGCACTAGTGCTGCTTAAAATGATCGACCATAAATCTATAACTTGCCTGTCTATTTCAAACTGGACTTCTCAACTTCAACTCTTCAAGAATGAATAAATACCAAGCTGAAAGCCAGCTGCAGCAACCGTTAGGATGTACTCACATTTTATGGTAAAAAGCAAACCATGATAGCTTGCTAGCTGATTGACCAGCAATAAAAAGACATTCTCAGCCCATGATCTAGATGGGAGCTTGGCTTAACATGGATTATGAAGACATGGTTAATTATTTTTTTTATTATGCACATCTATATGAACTAAGTGGACCTAAACCCTCTTCTCTGATACCTGCTACGGTGCTTCACTGCTTTGGTTACGTGCAAGATATCTGCAATTGGCATATATGAACAGCGGTATATATATATATGCTATACAGAAATATAATAGAGATATCAATGTAGCAAAAACTTCGCCTTCTAATTAATATTAATCCATAAATGGTGCAGAGACCTGTCGATGTACAGTTAAAAACACAACATATAGCCACAGACAAAAGGATGGCAACTATACTCCTGTTTTTCTTCTCCCAATAGCCATAGACATCATAGTCTAAGCTGAATATTGTATATCTTACAATGAGGCTAGGAGTATACACTGGCCAAACTCTACAAGAGGCCGCATAGCTAAGTAATTGCTAGCTTCTAGGCGCTTAGTTGGACCTTATAATTTATCAAGAATTTGTAAATATATATATATAAAGAGAAAATTAATGAATATTAATTCATAACATTTATTTATTTTGGAGTCTTGGATACAGTCGTTGCATTTACAACGTACGAATTGTGGGATGTCACCTGAACATGAATGACTCACGCACATAGTATAATTTGGCATATACAACAGCTCCACCAAAGCTTTTGTTAGTTACTTTACAAGTACTTGAGACTCTGCTATTTAGAATCAGACAAAAATATCTAGTCAGTTATTTAAAAAGTAAAAAAAAAAATTATCTTCCATAACGATCCCTAAGAAATAACCAAATTTGTTATAGGAAAGAAGGGAAGTTTGTGTTTTCACAACTACCTGAGGCAAGAAACATGTACCATATATTGAATCTGCTGAAAATTTCAATCAAAAGAATGCCACTGATGATCAAATAAGAGAAGTCTCCAAGCTCCCTCGCAGGCTTCCAATATTAATTAGCATACTGAAACAAAGTATCATAGCAATTGGAAGCCTTTGAGGGAGTGGCGTCTTCTCCCATTAATTAGCTTAAGACAAGAACTTGTAATTGAGTTCACTTCTACGACTATACCAATATGCGAAAAGGGTTTATATAATGGCGTCGATACCACTATTTGCTGTTGAAATCTTACTCGACAATATGGCCATTATTTTTATGTTGCCCCATTTTCTCAATTGCTCAAGAATAATCATAGCTTGAAAATGGCAAAAGGCTAGCCTAGTCGACAGTGCTGCAGCTTCCTGCTTAATTAACGTGCACCACAGGATTGCGTTGGTTGTCTAAATCGATTGGCAAGCATAGCAACACATGCGCAAATTACTATTAGCCTTAATCTTTGGAGAATAAACAATTATCTCCAATTGACTCTTAACTTGCTACAAGAGTCAAGAGAGTGCCTCTTTTCCCAGGAATTCAACCACGATTCGATACTGAAACTAGATTTATTATAAAATCCATATCTTTTCGCAAATCTCCGAAACCCAAAAAGGAGGCCACTACACCCTAACAAGCCCACCTATACAACACCAAATAGAGACTTGCTTTTGAATTTGGGTTCTCAACCACTTGATATGCAAAGCAATATTCTATGTAGGGTTGGATTAATCCCCCCCTTGGCCCCTGAGACATTGATTTTTATATCAAGTTAATATCTGTAGCTGTCGATCATAAAATTAGCCTGGAAATGCACATGGTTTGAGGATATGTCACACGTGGTAACACAGTTTATGCGGATGGTCCAACACAAAATCTTTTGAATTTTGATAACAGATCAAGATTACGGTTTGATAGTGTAGCTCTCATATGTTGAGACTTGAGACGACCATTTTACTTATAGTTAAGTTTATAAATATGGACTCAAATTTGACCATATTTATATTCTTAACAAAGAGCACTTAACAAAATTTTTGATGATGAAAATTAATCGTTCCTTAAAGATTAGTTGTAGCCTTCTATACATAGATCACTGCTACATTTCATCAATTAAAATCAAAAGTATATATAGTATTACTTTTACAAACTTTATATAGAAACTCATATATATATAAATTAATGTAATACTCATTTATTCACACATAATTACTCATTATTAAATGTTGATTTTATATAGGGATAATTCTAATTTGCCCCCTGAGGTTAGGCCTAAAAAAAATTGAGGACCTCAGTTTTCTGAAATCTAGGAATGCCCCCTGAGGTTACTGTAGTGCCGTTAGATTTAACGGGAAATGTATTAAACCGTTAGATTTAACGGAAAATGTATTGAATAATAACTTAATGCTAATATTAGATTTAACAAAAAATGTATTAAATAATAACTTAACGCTAATAAGCAATAAAATAGACTATAATACCCTTTTCTAAATGGTTTCTAAAGCGTTAAGTTACTATTTAATACATTTTCCGTTAAATCTAACGGTGCTACAGTAACCTCAAGGGGTAATTTTAAGTTTCAGAAAACTGAGGTCCTCAATTTTCTTTTGGCCTAAACTCAGGGGGCAAATTAAAATTAAACATTTTATATATTCACTACTTCAATTAGTTTTGATATATATTGACATATCAGTTTATATATAAGAATTTGTATATAAGATATTGTAAGACTAGCATTATTTAAATTGAAATTAACGATTATGCCTATCATGCGATAAGGCATGTTATCAAACAACAGTTTGGAACATCATGGTAAGGTGAATCAGTACTGAAAATAAAGTAAAAGCTACTGGTCTCTTTCGTAATCAAATCTGATATGCTTTAGAATATTTACTCTATCTCAACTTCTCGAAGTATACGTGAAGATATATAGAAGGTTATTCGTTCAGAGCTCATCTTTTTTTAACAAAAGATGTTTAATCAAGCAACTGTGACATTAGCAACTAATAATTGTATACTGAAGTTCACTAAAATACGAGGAAATGTCTCGCACTGGGCTTTCCACCAACCTCAATATTTTTTAGAAATTAACAATTTATTTTAAAAAAGACATCTCCATCGATCGACCTGTGAGAAATTATCATGTTCAATGATATTAATTAACCAGTTATGTAATATCCAACCCTATTAAAATGTTTATTATCTTTGTTTAACATTATGCAGAACTAGTATGCTATTGCAATAATTTTCTCAAAATGAAAATCAAGTGACAGACAAGAAATTTCGTTGCATAATCTGTGAGGAACGAATAGTGCGTTGGCTACAGCCTCAGCCTACATTCTACAAGGTTTCTTGAGAAAGATTGGTGAGTGGTCCAAAAGGGTCAATGGGCATAATCTGGAGAGGAGACACGCAGGGATTCGATTCTCAAACCCATTAATAAATCCACTCTCAAGTCTGACCTTCAATATTGGGTGTTAACATATATTTCCATCACTTCATTCTCGTTTCATGTCAAACTACTAGTAATTAGTTTGACAAATATCTACCACCTGAACAAATATCTATACCTCTATAATTAATTTCCAAGAGATGTCAGCAAGCAGCCAGTTAGCGTTTTGATGATTCCTACTCAAAAAATTGTGAAGGTTGGTTTACTAGAGAATTCTCACAAAGCTTTTGTAAGTCTCCATGGAAGAGATCTGATGCATGCATTTTGTTAAGAGCAAAACTCTCATGAATAATGATGTCGAGTTTGTCAGGTTTCAACGTTCGTTTGATCTCTCTAAGACACTTCATTGTTATAATAACATCCTGTTAACCATCCTCTCATTGGCTTAACCATCCTCTTTCAACATCATAAAATAGGCTCAATATTATGTATTATTGCTTCACACGCTAAATAACAGTTCTTAGATTATAAAGAGCTCTTAAATCACGATAGATATCATTCCTCTGACCACCAATATGATCAAATTCTATTCTAATCGTTTCTTACAATTTATCACTAGAAGTCTAACATCAACTTCTTTGACTTATCAGCCCAGGTTCAAATAATGTATTCACCTCGGCGAAAGGGCGCATATTGTGCTTTAAATTTTGATTCTTTCGTTATGTAGGGTTTGATAATACACTTTCCGACAACACGCGCATCTGGTGTAGTAGTATCATAGTACCCTCCCACGGTACTGACCGGGGTTCGATTCCCCGGATGCGCATTTACGCTCATCTTTTGTGCTTCTCTCCACTATTGTATTAAAAAAATTGGATTTTTTTGTGCTTCTCCCCGATATTATGTTAAAATTATTTTATCTTGACACCTTGCTCTCAATACAGCCAGCGCATCTGGTGTTGTGGTATCATAGTACCCTCCCACGGTACTGACCCGGGTTCGATTCCCTGGATGCGCAATGGCTTTTTTTTTTTGGTACTTCTCCCTGATATATATATATTTTTTTTTAAATGATTCCAATATTATGTTAAAAAAAATTATTTTGACAATTTGCCCTCTATCCTTACGGACCTTACCCCAACCCACGTCTCAAATAATGCCGGAGGGACCCAATACCGAACACACTCACTCAGCCAAGTAACATCATCTTTATGCAACTTTATTATTAGACATGTACAGGTACAATGTTATCCACAGCAAAGTTCCAGAGATTTCCCAAAAACAAAAACAAAGTAAAGACAAAACCAGAAATCAACCATCAAAAAGCAGAACCTCTCAGTGTAGCTTGGGATCAACACCCACATCTTTGAGAGTCTCAGCATGTGGCTTATGAGCAAAAGCATCTTTACGAATGGGATCAGGTACAGCATGATCACCATAATCAAACTCTTGAACGTGTGCGACCTTCCTGAAAAATGACTTCGTCAAGAACTTTTCAGACTCATCCACCACTTTATCCGGGTACTCAACTTCTGGAAGCGTCTCTCGCAGCTTCTTCTTCACGCGCACATTTGGTGAGTACACCACCTGCTGCTTCGCCGTGTGGAGCCCCAGAGACACAGACAAGACTATCATACCAATTGCAACATATACCGGCACGAAATCACCCCTTATTGCTTTCGCAGTACTTCTGCGTTGATGATCCTGAAAATAGCCTGCTGTAGGGGCGTATGCCTTCAGTTTTGGTGTTGTTGAGGTGGCGTATGTAGCGCTCCCTCTCAAACGACCTATCATCGATCTCAAAAAGCTCTGAAACATATTCAAGAATAACACAAAGTTATTATTTTTTTTTAAGTAACAAAGATGTTTCTACGTGAAGACATGAAGCGTTTGATTTCTTACCATCGATCTGAAAGCCATGACTAGTATCTACACTACGCTGGTGAAACTCAGGAAGTAGAGATGAATACAGGAGATTAAGTAGAGATGAATACAAGGGATATTACAAGCGATGAAGATGTTCTTGGCTTAGCTTACTTGCTTTGCTTGCTGATACTGGAACTATTTTACGATTCGTGGGGTATTTAAGGAGTGACATTAACACGTAGGAGATCTTTCTGGAGCCACGTAGCAGAGTTTGGAAGTTCAGTGACACTTGTCAAGAGTTCAAAGAGAACAGCATGAAATTGGAAGCCTCTTGAAGCTGCACGTCATGTCTACACAGTTTCAGCTTTTTTTCTTTTTGGCTCTCTATTTTTATTATTTTTTTTTCTTTGCCCCAGAAGTAGGGTTTCAACTTCTGACCAAAAACAAAAGAAGGGCCCATCTGTTTGTCCGCGGTGCCCAGAATCGCATATCGTCACGTGGTCATCATCTTAAATGCCCTGTAAAATGCTTACAAGAGTAGCCTACTTGTTTAAGCAAATCCCTGCCATAAGCTTTTATGCATGTTTATTAATTTGATGGAAGCTGTTGAAGCTGATTAATTGCGTGCAATTGTGTTCATTTATGCAATTGCAGAACCTAGCTTCTATTGCTGAGAGTCCGATGCCTAGCAGTGGTTCCATCATCCTTTGTACATGAACATATAAATATCTATACACTTTCTTTTTCGGATAAGAAAAGGAGCAATATGGACTAATTATAAAATTATAACTAACATTAATTCAGGTTAAAATGTTAGTATAATTCATATTGATGTTTTTTGATTCCATTTAGAAGCAGATAAATCTCTTCAGTTTCGGGATGCAAGCAATCGCCAGCAACAAACTCGTGTAGAATTCCATTCAGTTGAATCAAGCTACAGCCAGCATTTTTCTTGACCTTACTAGCATCAAAGGATCTCCTAATCTTAACCACATCTTGCCACCTCTCCTTATTGGCATAAACGTCAGCCATGATTTTATAAACCCCTCCATCTTCAGGTTTCAATTTCATCACATGCTCCGCTGCTTCCTCTGCAATCTCAACATTTCCGTGAATCCTACATCCTCCAAGCAAACCACTCCAAACAAACACATCGCCTCCCATTGGCATCTTCCTTATCATCTCCATTGCTTCTTTAATCAAACCGGCTCGGCCTAACAAATCAGCCATGCAACCATAATGTTTCAGCTCTCTAGAAACCCCATAAACAGATTCCATCTCATCAAAAAGCTTTCTTGCTTCATCAACCAAACCTGCATGGCTGCAACCCACCAAAACTCCCAAGCATGTGACTCCATCAGGGTTCACTCCGGCCTCTATGATTCTTGAGAAGTAAACTAGTGACAACTTACCCAGTCCATGCATTGCAAGCCCAACAAGCATTGCATTCCATGTAAATAAATTCCTGTCTCGGCTTGATTCAAAGATTTCTATGGCAGTCTCAACGCAGCCACACTTTGCATAGAAATCAACTAATGCAGTTGACAAAAACGAGTCCACTTGAATACCATTCCTCTGGATGTGATCATGAATTCTCTTGCCTTGTTGTAGTGCTCCCAACTGGGCACAAGCAGAAAGAGCAGACACCAATGCGATATTGTCAGGCCGAAAATCTAATTCAATCATTTCGTTGAAGAGTTGAATAGCTTCGTTGCACTGATCACTTTGTGCATACCCGGCTATTACAGTACCCCACGACACGGAATCTCGAAATGGCATACTATTAAACAACTCTCGTGCTTTTGCAATATCTCCCGCTTTGACGTAACCGTCAATCAACGTGTTATACGAAACAACGTCTCTTTGAGAACTTTGATCGAACAGCTTATGCGCACCCTTTGAATGATCAAAAACCGAGTAGACATGGATGAGAGAATTCAATACGAACAAATCGGAGACAAACCCAAATCTGAATGCTTGAGAGTGAATCATTTCGGCCCACGAAAGTGAGCCAAGGTGAGAACAAGCTTTGAGGACAAAAGGGAAGGAATGAAAATCGGGAGGGACTGAAACGGTGCGCATTTGCGAGAATAGAAGGAGAGCATTGAGAGGCGAAGAGAAGAGAGTGTGAGCTCGAATGATGGTATTGTAGCAGAAGGTAGATGGGTTTGGAATGTTATTGAAGATTGATGCTGCATAGCTTAATGGATTGGTGGTAGAAGTGTTTTTTGTGTTTGTGGTGGTGATAGTGTAAAGGATTTTTGTTAGAATAAAAGAAGGATTGAGAAACAGAAGGCCTGTGGTGATGCAATGGGCATGGACTTGGTGTACTTGTTTGATGAATTTACATTGCCGAAGGAGATTGTTGATTGCCTTATATGTGACAAGATTAGTAGCACGAGTGAGCAGCATTTAGTCATGTTTTCGTTCCTGCTGCTGCTGTCATTTTATTTGCAAAAATTGCAAAAGCAAATAAATCGAAGTTTCCCCGTTCACAATTCATCGAGGAATAATTCGGAAAAAGAAACGTGAACGGCAGGATTCGAACCTGCGCGGGCAGAGCCCACATGATTTCTAGTCATGCCCGATAACCACTCCGGCACGTCCACCTTGATGCTGTGTTGGACCTAGAAATGTAATTAAAGATTAATATCGTAATATAATATGCAGCCCACGACGATAAAAGCAAGTGAAGATTACGATGTTTGTCACCATGGTATATAAATTAACAATATAATGCATTATATGACTATGAGTCCCCATAGCAAGACGTTTATAAATTTAATATCCAACGAATTAATTTATATGTAACTACTAAGAGGGCCTACTTTACATGCATTATAATGCATTAGAAAGATAATAATTAGAGATAAAAACAAAAAGAACAAAACAAAACAAAAAAGAAAGAAAGAAACAAGGTGTAAAAGGAAAGAGAGCAAACATAGAATATGAATAATAAAAGAAACTTCAGAAAAATTTGTATAAAGCTATCAATGGAAAATCTTATTATTTATCACCATCTTACAAACTTAAGCAAGTCCAAATTACAGTTCCTTTGCAGGTTTCAGCAAGTTAGCTAATGGTTCTTATCATCACTTAGAACACTGCCCTCCCCATGCAAAATATTTGCATCAAAGTTTTTTCGCTTCCTTAGCTTCATGCAAATTTTTCCATTGTAAACCCGGAAGTTAATAATTATAACTTTTGTTGGAAAGAGTTTTCAAAAAGATAAGACTTGAGCTGTTCTTCAATTATTAATGTGGGTACAGTCTTTCCACATTTAGCTACTTAATGTCCCCCACTCGTATAGATTAGTGGCAATTGACTCAGATTCTCATAACCATTTTCAACGGGCCATGCGAGAAGTGGACGGTGCAAAGTGTTTATGTACCTATAAAGAGAAAGAACAAATCTACTCCCATATTCTCTCTTTAGACTTACCAATTAATATATTTTTTTGCCCATAAACTGCTTTAACTGCCTCTCTATTTGTTTATTATGACATTCTCTTCTCTTGGAGAAGGAACCATCCACCTGTTACATAACTTTTTCTTCAACCTTCTCTTGATTAATGATAATTCATTCCTCTTTAGCTTTATAAATTTCCACATGGAATGGCCAGGCTCTCTCACAGGTTAGCGTATTGCAATTTACGTAAAGCAGAGGGGAATAATAATATTCTTAGCTAGCTTGTAAAAGTAAATTACATGATCCAATGAGAGAATAATGCCAAGAGGGACCATTTCGAAATGTGACACATTTCTGCTGATCTGTGCTCTTTGTCTTTTTCGTTTTCTAATTCTTTTTTTCTTTTTTCTCTAAAGTGAATGAGCCAGTTTTGTTGGCCACTGTAGTAGGCTCTTAGGCTGAAAGGTCAATATATAAAAAGCATTGTTGAGGAGAAACACAGCAAGCAATGCAGCTAATGTTCTTGCAGGCTCCTTCTATCTGAACTCTTAAGCTTCTGCGAAACCACAGGACAGGATGTGGAGGAAAAAGAGAAAGAAGAAAGATAATCGCGACGGTGGAGGCAATAATGACAAAAATGTCATACATGCTGGATAACAGCACTGATCTCTTCTCTTCTTCCCTTTCTGGGAAGCAAGGGAAACAAAAGGCAAGTCATCTAAAGGCAAAGGGAAGGCAACGCCTTTCTTCTGGGTTTGTTACATCTTTTGTTCTTCGGTATAAGGCCTTTCTTTCACCTTTATCTCTGTACTAGCAGGTACAGACACTCTTCAAGAATCTACTGTTAAGAGTTTAGCCATTTATGTGCTTGTTTAAATGGCTGCTTATTGCAATCGTCTGCAACTTTTTCCTGTCGTGAAATTTGCTTATCTTCTTTCTGTCTGTGCCACCTTTCCAATTGCAACAAAATGGAATTATGATTCCATATTCATCCCCTTGACTTATTGATGAGTATAATACTATAATTAATCGTCAGTTGAGATGGTTTTCGCATTTTTTTCGAGTTCTTTGAGGACTTTCTTACCCTATCAATGACAGTGCCAAGATTCAGTATCTAAGTTACAAAATGAACTGGGAGATAGAATTTCGTCTGCTTGTCTTTAAGGTAATAATAAACTTATCCCTATTCCCTGCATCTATGCAAGTAACCGTGTGATACTTGAAATTTTAGTGCATAAGCGCCCCCACTAAACAATTCCACCAAAAATTGGTTGGAGACAAATGTATCAGTTGCACCAGAGGGATCAAAAGATGAAATGGATGCATGCATATGTTCTCACTCAACACAGAAGCACCAGCTTGGATAACTGATCACGTGCCTTACATATAAAATTTCATCACAGAAGAGTATCTAACATCCATAGGCTAAGAATCAACGTAAAACTACAGGCAGCATATGATCCTTCAGGCTATGATGATTCATGTAAATCCTAGCTAAACCTGTATAGATCCAGGCATCCAGGAAAAGTCGGGCGCATGCAAACCGATAATAAATGAAATTTGATGCATCAGGTTAGGCATGAACGGTAAAGAAATTTTCTGCCAAATCAAGAGAGTATTATTCATCATATGTCGTGATTTCATCTCTAATAAGTCCTTAGGTTCCTACTACTGCAAGTGATAAACAAACCTTTTTCCAACGATATGCAATATTACATTTAAGAAAAATCAGCCCAATGCTTTTACTCAACTTTAAACACTAACACATCAGTACATAACCAAGTGAGAGGAGGAACAAGAGAAAAGTTTTGCATCTTTGTATTCACTGTGGAGGAACTGTAAGCATACGGGAAATAAAGAGGACAAATAAAATAGGATCTTTTACTTATCACCTTGTGATCAGATATCATAAAAAAAAAAAAAAATTCTCAACTTCTAGTTTTAGTAAGCCTGGTGGAGAATTTCTTGACTACAAAAATCATGCGCCCCATAAAACTAAGGGGAACTATAATCCGTCTCATTGTAATCCGTCTCATTGCTCAGATGACCAAATCACCTATTTGTTTCCTAAAGTTATATTTATTTTCTTCATCATCTGCATCGCTGACTCCAACTTTGGGATCAGTTTAATTGATGTGGAAATACCACAGCCCTGCCTAGCCAAGATCTAGACTCTTTTTCATAGCTTCATAAACCAAGTATGTAATGCTTGCAGCAGGCACAACCTTGAGAAGATTTGGAAAGATTCCCTTGTAGAAACCTCTATAACCTTCATTCCTAAGGGTTCTCCAAAATACATCAGACATTCCCTTATAAGCACCAGGATTATTAGAACGCTGTGCTTGCAGTCTGGAAAGCAAGAACATAATTCTCAAAAAGGAGTTCAATAAAAATGTATTAAGTCCACTTTGGACCGAAAAAGTTAAGTAGTATTTCTTAGCAATTAACTTTCAATCGGCAAAGCAAATGCTGTTCATTTCTATCATCATACCTGGTTCTAATAACCTGCAATGGATAAACACATGTTGCCCCAAGAGCTCCTGAAATTGTCCCACAGCCCAGTTGCACAAGAGGACCAGGTTCTACAAATAATTTAAGGTTTTCAGTGAGCAATTCTCAAAATAAAGCATACAGAAAATTGACAAGAGACAAAGCTGAAAGATCAACAAAACAAAGAACCAAAAGAAAACATCCAAAAAGCAGACAGACAGAGAAAAGATTGTACCACTATCATGAAGAATGTAAGTCTTTGACAAATCTTTCAAGGTCTCATAGGCTGCAAGGTCAATGCCAGCATAAGGGATAATCCCAAGAAGAGAAGGCACAAGACCTTTATAGAATGCCCGGGTACCCTCATGAACCCATATATCCCTCGTTAGAGTCCCTAACCTGGGAGCTTTTCCACCTTCATTTGCACAAGTCTGTAACCGAGTTTTCACAAGATCCAAGGGATAGATAGCAGTTTGTGCCACTGCACCTGCCATTCCACCAGCCAAAAGTCTCCCAGACGGACCTATATCATCCTTGTGTTCCCCCATAACATCCCCAACCACATTCTTCAACATTTCATATGTATAAAATTTGATGGCACTTTCAGGTGCAACCTTCAGAACATTTAATCCATTACCTCGGAAAAAGCCCAGCACACCCTCTTCCTTCCATATCTTTCTTATAGTTGGCAAAATACAAGCATTTGTCGTCTGGACTTGCAAAACCACCTTCAGCCGATCAAGAGGAGCAGTTGCAGTACGAGAAGCAGCTCCTGCAATTCCTCCAGCAATAAAATATTTGGTTCTCTGAACGTGTTTACTGATGCCTTCTGGAATAACAGCCTGTTCACCAATATCAACAAGGCATACCCTTTCCCAGTAAAGAAAAATGTTCTCAATGGTAGCTTCATGAGGGTAGAGTAGAAGGAAATCTCTCCATTCTTCAAAAGTTATGATTCCATTGTTATCCTTATCAACATGCTCAACAAAACGAGCAAGTTCCTCATCATCAATTTCAATTCCTGAAAAACAGAAACTGCCAGGGCTTATAAGATTGTAAAAACTAATAAAATCAAAAATCATGATCTGGGAAAGACTTCCACCAAAAGCCAGATGAAGAAGTAGGTTTAAAGAATCATAAAACGATTTCAACCACAAGTGTAAACTACATGTAATGCATACTCAATGAAAAGAACAGTTAAAAGAGACATACAGTTCTAAAGCAGCTACAGTATAACTCCAACGCTCTTATCAATCAAATATTTGGGTTCTATTAGGCTATGAAAAAACAAGAAAAAAAACACAGAGGATGACAAGGAATCAAAGAAATATCATCAAATTTCAAATGATACATATGCCAGTATTATGCATCCTATATTTTATTCAAGTACCAATGGAAACTTAATATATCTTTTATAGAGGCCAGAATGAATTCCACACAAGAAGCTTGCATAAACTCTAATCAAAGACAAAATTTAGAATTCTTGGGACTTCAAACACCACTAAATAACTGATTCCAAATGTTTATATTTGTATACAATGACTACTTGAGCTCTACCTTCTCTTGTTATTAAATGACTACTTGATAGACAATATGTGGAAGCAGCAATTACTAACCCTCTAGTGATAAAAAAACAAAATGAAAGATGGCAAAAGGAAACACGGCAAAAGAGATAATTACCCAGATTTGACCTTTGAGTTCTATTACAAGAAAGACATGCAAAAGCAAGACATATGAAGAATTCAAAAATAAAAACAAAAACCAAGCTCTACAAACCCTGATTGTAGGCAGGACGAACCCTCCCTACCTCACACAATCCCGGAAATGAGTCTAAACTGCCAGAACAATGACAACAGAAAACATCCAGCTCACAATCTTACACTAACACAGACTGAATCAGACCAACCAATACACATACAGATAAGGAAAGATCACGTCAAGTACACGAGTAACAAAGAAGGACGAACATATTGGATTCAGGAAAAGAAAAAATAAAACTTAAATAAAATAGTAAAACTTTACTCTTCAATCCAACAGTTAAAATCTAGCAAATATGACAAACACACGAAAACCCTATTAACAACACGAACAATTACTTGATGTAGACTGAAGTGATTGAAATAAAATGGCTAATGATGCAAATATCAATTTACACACCAAAAGTCTCAATTTTTTTTATTTATAACCCAGAAAACCCAAAAACCCGTTTAGCAAAGCCTACGATCTGTGAAAAGGTCTCAAGCTTTCTACTCCATTCAATCTCTATCACTTTGATGGTTACAATTACGCGCAGCGGAAAGCCGATTGAAAATTCCTCCAATCTCCAAAACGACAACGTTCAAAAATGTGTGAAAAATTAAAGCACAAAAAGCAATGTATACCAGCCTTAACAAGCGCATCCCAAAGCTCTTCAGGTAGAATGCAGCCATTGTGCTCGACATCGATCTTCTGAAACATCCTGTAAAGCTCCATCTCCTTGTCGTCCATGTAACGCTTGAACTCCTGATAATCCACGCGTCCGTCTCTATTCGCGTCACAAACCTTCAACAATTCCTTCGCGTACTTGTACTCCGCCGGAATCTGCAGCGCCGACAGCCCCTTCTCGATCTGCGCGTAGTCCAAGTACCCCGTATCCGCCGAATCAAAGAAATTAAATAAACTCCTTATCCGGAGCTCCCGCTCCTCCTTGCTCTCGCGCAATGCCAACAGCACGTGATCTATCGTAACCGGCCCCGATTTCTTCACGGGGTTACAGCAACCGGAGCGGGTCGACGGCTCCATCTTCGGCAATCCGACGTGTTCCACGGCGTGTCCTGCCCCTGCCCCGGTCATCCGCGGCTCAAATTTTAATCAAATTATTACGAAATTGCCCTCTTGCTGCTCGAGCATAACAGGCGTGGCCAGCATCGATCGATCTCCTCTCCCCTCCTGCGAATAATCCAATATTGGCAAGTTTCAAATTCTTTGTTTGGACGGGTCAAAGGAAGGAGTCAAACTTCAAAAGGGTGACACGTCGCAACATTAGGGAGGTGTTTAAGTATTAATTATCTGATTTAATTTATTTAATTGTTGTTGTATTCGTGGAATGTAATTTCATCTAAGGGGATATTCAGTATTCTCCGTCCTTTTATACCGAACCGGTTCTGTTTGTTTGGAAAAAAGGCCTGATGGTTACGAAAATTACAGATGAGGGAATCGGCACGTGCTTGTTGTGGAATGTTATCATCAACTTTTTTGGAGAATGGAAACCAGATAACGAGATAACTAATACCGACCACCGACTTTAGGTTTATGTGTAAGAGGACAAAAATGTAAATGTCTTTTTCATTTTTTATAAATTTTTTATTTTTTATTTTTGCTTTTCCTCGATGCTTGCTAAATATAAAACAAAGTTTTTTAATTTAATTAATTATAATTCTAGACTTACAATCTAAATATAACTCAACTTAAATATAAAATCTTAAACTTCTCCCATTCATTTTTTTTCTTTCAACGATTTTTTATCATATAAACTATTATATAATAATATAGATTTTGATTATATTTAAATTGTAACTTAAAGTATTATTAAAGTATTACTGTTTAATCTATACTCATAAATAGCTATTATTTTAATTTCTTCTGCGTTTGTTCTACAATTTTTTTTGTCAATTTTCTTTTTACACAAAAAAGGGAGAGATATTCTCAGCAGATGAAGGTGCTTTTGGTAGAGCATGGTTAGAAAATACTTGGCGTAGCATGGAAGTCCATGAATTTCTAGTAAGCTCATGTGGCAGGAAGAAGCAACTTCAAGAATAAAGAGGTAAAAGCTTAAATTGGAAATTTGGTTTGACCTCATCTTTACCTAATGGCTTTGACCAAAACCATTGGCTTCGCTCGCCAGTGGTTTCTGACCTTGATGTAAAATGTTTGGCACATTTTCAACCATGGAGTCAAAAAATTTTGTGGAAACAAAGCCCATTCCAAGGGTGAAGGCTGCCTAAGAATAAAAAAAGAATTGGATTTTAGAGAGAAAATCTTTTTTAAAAAAAAAATCTCATATCTAGAGAAGAAAAAACTATTACTAATTCAACATTAGGTTGTGATTCTAAGTCTGGATTGAATCGTACTAGACTAAGATTAGGATTGAGATTGAGACTTAATTATTAGATTAGACTATAAATAATACTATCTTATATTTGGTATAATATGATATTGTACTATATAGTAGTATACAATAATTTTTTTTGAAAATTAATTTTTAAATATAAAATATTTTATTTTTATTCAAGTTTAATTTCAATACAAATTAATTTAATATTTATATTAAAAATATTTAAATACTTGTTAATGTTTTTATAAAGATAATAATATTTTACATTTCATAAGAAATTATTTATTATATAAATTATAAATTTAATATTTTATATTATTATTAATTATTATTAAATCATTTTTATAAGTAAATAATCAAGATTAATTTTAGATAAAACTAATTAAATATTTAAATATAATTAAAAATTATATTTTATTTTGAAATTATTATTAAAGCAATATAATCATTTATTATATATATAAATTTCTATATTATTTTAATAGTTTTTTAATATTATTTCCTTTATATTATATAAAAGTGACATTATTTTGAAGTTATTGAGGAAATCTCTATATTATTATATTAATATTTATTTAATAATATTTAAAAAATTAATATAATATAATAATATTCTATTTTTATTATATAAAAATAATAGTATTTTGAGATTATTAATTGAATGATTGAGTATGTAAATAATTATTTTATTCATAAATTTTTATATTATTATTTTAATTTTCAATAATAAATCATTTTTATTCTATAAAATTAATATTATTTTAAATTATTAATTAACTAATTCAATTAATTATTTTATTTATAAATTTTCATATTACTATATTATTATTTAAATAATATTACATTTTTATTATATAAAATTAATATTAGTTTAGGATTATTAATTGAGTAATGCAATTATTTATTATATTTATGAACTTTTTATATTTTTATATTATGTGTTTAATAATATTTCTTTTACATTATATTAATTTTATTAAAATTGTTAATGCTAAAATATTATTTTTAATTTTTATTTATAATTATCCTTTTAATATTTATTATTAGTTATGATAAGATTAAAAAAAAAATTTGGTCAAGCTTGGGACAAGGAGTCCCATAATAAAACATGGGATAAATTGTCGAAGAATTTGACACTATTAAGACCAGTATTAGTCCATTCCGAATTACCTTAAAATGTTCTAAACATGGGATTAAGACAAATAATCTCAAAAATTACTCCAATCACATGCTTATCCCGCTCCCAAAAGCGCCAGAATTAAAATATAATTCACTAATTAACTATACAACAAATTAACAATTTTCTTTAGAAGGATCTATCGATTGAAACATTTTTCACATGTCTTCCTAATGAAAATTAATATTAAATGTGCAAGCTTATAATATTCTAATCCAAATGAACCGTCCGTCTCTTTAAAAGTTTTATTATCAAGGATTGCACAAGGCTTCAGTAGGAGAAACGAGAGGCTTCGGATACTAACAATATTACATGTCTACATTATTTTGTGACGCCTAAGCCATGGAAAAAGCTACTGGATTCTGAGATCTGTTACACTATTTCACAACTAGAACAAGTTCAGATCATAATTGGTTGGTACCCATCTGCATTGTTGTTCTTCCGCAAATAGCGTACAGCAGCAGCAACAGCAACAGCTCCCAGCAAAACTAATGCCGCCCAAGCATAAGCGGAACGGCTCATGTTGTTGTACCTCTGCAAGTAACCAAGCAAATATCAGCAAGAGTGTGTGTGTTGTGTTACTACCAAGACAATACATCTACATATGCAGGCTAATCATTCAATTCATCCATCTATATCATTTATATTTTCTGCAAACTTAAATGTTTGAATCTTTCTGAACAATTCTGTGAATCTAAATATAGCTAAATTTTTATCTACTGTATGTACAGATGCGTGGAAGGAGCATAATTAGTATTATCAGTCACTGTTTGGAAATGGGAGTAAAAATCTTACCTTAATAGGGAGATGCAAGAAAGATGTGGGCTGCGGCACCCGGTCTGCGACCAAAATGTAAAAGAGCCCCATAACTCCTGTGTGACCTTGCGTACTGCTGTAGTAAGATTCCACAATGAGAGTCTCCCCATCCGTTATCTTGACAGAGCCTGGTTGAGGGTAACAGGTGGACATTCCTACAATGTAACCAGTCTCATTTCCTGCCTCCATCCCACTTCCATAAGCTGGAATTGAAGAGCATATTGCACGTCCATCCTGCAAAAGAAGGCATTTTTTCATCATTCTACTCCTTCATGATCACATAGATATATTTTTAATGGATCACAAAAGATGAGGATGGCACAAGTAGAAAAGTTCAAATAGGCCCTGAGGAACCATGAATTCTAACCAAGAAAAAATGCCTTGACATAACGAAACAAGAAGAAAGAGCACAGATGACATGGACTTTAACCCACAATAACATGGAGACCGGAAAGCACAATTTGTTGCAAGCTTGAACAAAAATAAATTGTAGGATACAACATATAAAACTTGAAACCAGTGTTTGGAGGAGATGCTACACAAGCACTAGTTCACAAGATAAAGGAAAGCCATTGACCACCTTCTCTACTAGAATTAAAGAAATCACAGTGCACTACTTCCAATATGCTTAGTTTTATTAATTGTTGAATGCATAGAGGTGATTGAAGTTAAACAGCATACTATTGGAAGAGCAAGTACGCTGGCCTATCTCCACAAGGTATTTCCTATATGGTTATGATCAAACATCAGGTAAAGATTTCAATATTAAGCGGAAACCAGAATGACACGATCTAAAAGCTTAACATTTTTACTTACTCTAATTGTATTTAGATATTTATTATTATCACAACCATGGAATTCATATTATAATATTCAACTCATAGAATCTCCAAACCAACTTGATGCATACTCAGACAGCTGCAACTCTTATACTAATTAATAGAAACTAATAACTTCACAAAATTAAAAGGAATTTAGGAAGATCAAGTCCTACAATTCACCATAAGAAAGAAACACATACCTAGCAGATGAATAGAGAAATTCAAAATTAAGATTAAGTAACATTATTTAAAAAAAAAAAAGAACAAAAGAGAAGCATGTAATACGGATGAACAACTGGATCTTAACTCACCTCTCTGTATAAAGTAGAACCTACGCCCCCTGAGTGCTGGTGGGCAACACCATAGATGACATAACCACCAATTGGCATGGTGATGCTTGTTCTTTTGGTGTGAATGCACTTATTATCAGCCATGTTAGTGGCCCTACAAGGATCAACTTCATATTCGACCTGCAACACAGGTATTCTTATTGGCTCAATATTTATGAAGGATTTGAACTAACCAAAAAACCTGCAAGTCTGTAACACAAACTATTAGGCATCCCTTGTTAGCTTGTCATGTCTTCAGGCTGGATTTACATGCCACTTGATGGGTTTTACTTATTCAAGTGGGCATGTCCTAAATGCGTAAAATTAATTAGAAGTTTTATCTTTAATGCAAGCCATTTGATGGCATGTTTAATGGTGTGAAGATTAATGAGGGGAAAAAAATCTCACTTCCACAGTTCAGAGAAGTGGAATGACCAATATTACTCTAGATTATTGCTCACTTTGTAAAAAGAATTTCACCTACCCGACAATGATGTTCCGTTCTGACTCCTGTTGAATCATTGAACCTTTTGACTATATCAGTGACGTCAAATATATAGATTCTAACAGGCACAATGGAACTTTCCCAATCAACCCACTTCACGGTATATCTCAAGTAGAGGCTCCTCCTGGCACCTTCAAAACCATGTCTCACCCTGCATTGTGTTTGATCATAACAACATAATAGACCTCCCTTATAATCTGGCCTCAAAGGTCGGTCATACTCATCCACTGTAACATTATATAGATCACATCTGCATTCTGTGCATCCCAACTTGTCTTCCACACCTCGTGTATCAATTGCATGGACATTAAGCATCCATTTCTCCTCATAACCTGCAGGAATTTCAGCAGGATTACCAACCTCTATTCCATATGGATCTGGAACATCTGTTGGTGTTCCACGAGTTTCAGATCCAAGGCCATAGTACTGTCCAAGATTCTGGCATATGCCAGCATTTCTCACAGGAATATAATCTGATTCATGAAGTTCCCTGTTGCCATTGTATTCTAAAACTTCTTTATTTCTACGTCTACGTCCATAGTATCTTACCAAAACCCAATGGTGGAGATAAGTTTCATGAAGGGGAATAGGATTCCCTGCCTCATCAACTACTTCTGCATTGAAACTCTTAATAGCTATGTGACCCCTTGGAAAATTGATATTGTAGTAATATTTATTCTCAACTGAACCTGGTCCCAGCACAAACTTTGGCGACAGAAAAACTGCAGACTTAACCTTATTTTCATTCAAGTATGCCTGCGAGTTTGGCATGCTTAATGCCGCCAGAAGAATGGCTACTAAGATCCACCATCGTTGAAAATAATTTCTCATAATTCCTGTCAATTTCATCATCTCTAGTTAAGCCATACAATCTTTTTTATGTTAAAAATCACACTCTGAGGGAGTTGAAAACCCTAACATAAAGATAACTAAGCACAATCTTACTAAAACACAATATAGAGGTTACTCGATAAAGTTCATTAGCAACCCATGAGAAAGACAAAATTTTAAAAAACTTTATTGTGATAGAACTGGTAATAACAGCCCTCGGTCATTTATGATGTGCCCTTGCCAGTTGCCACAGAAATATAAGAAAGAAAACATATATGCAACGATGCCAAATTCTCTGAACAGAATCTTCAAAACATAGATCAATTAATTTAGACAAGTTTGTAATTGTAATTTCTACATAAACCCAAAAACGCTCTACAAGATGCAGCTATCTCAAACAAAAGCTCCATCTTTAATTCTGTGGACTTGGGCAAAATATTTTTGACACAGTTTTGGCAGAGGCTGAAAGAGTTATGATACAGAAACTAACTGAACCAATTTATGTCGTCAAAGACATTTAAAAGAGAGTTCCAAAAAAAAGGAGTGAAAGATGCAAGGAAAGCTACACAGAAACGAACTGAAAGAACTGTAGCTATGGCACATGGTGATTACCATAGCAAAATACAACAACATGAACTAATAAGAAATAATCAACCCGACAATTACAGATGGGGCGTTACGATATCTATTTCATTGAACAAAAGCTATCTCTCTGTCATGTAGCTCGGTCATTCCATTCTAGCGTGAATGAAACTACTGAAAAGTGGGATATAAAAGCACAAGTACCAACTGGTTTGTCTTGTGCTAGTTTATGAATACGATCAGATTTCTACAAATTTATTCTTTAAAAACCCAATTATATATATCATATGCATGTATATCAAATAAGAACAGACAACCAAAACTATTGCTTTTCACTCCAAAAGTTAAAGAACACTTGATCCTCATGTGACTATTATGAACTTGAAAAGAAAGAAACGTACCCAGATTGAACGAGGAACTGCAACCACTTGCAAGTCGCTGGTGGTGGTAAGTTCGAAAGAGAAATTCAACGCGCCTTAAATGAAGGCTACTATATCACTTGATGTCCCTCTTTATATGCAGAGCAAAGAGTGACGGGTATCCAGCAAAACTAGATGGTCTAGGCATCAGCCACGTGTCCCACGTAGTTGTCGAGTTTGCGAGATTTCATTTACTTACGGAAGAGATAGATAAAATTGCCTAAGCCATGACGTTCAGCCTTTCAACTTTTTAAAACAATAATTTTTTATTATAAAAGGAGTTGTACTCTAGGCTAGTCCACAAAGTTGGCGTTGGATGCTGTAATTTTCTGATAAAAAGCAACATCAGTGCCGGCCAAAGATGAGAGAAGACAAAGAAGAAAGAACAAAATGGGAGGCGTCCACATCACAATTCACATAAATGCTAACCCGACAAAATAATCATATGTGGAGCAGAATTATCTCGTCTTCTTGTCGCAACTCTCTTAGACAACTTTGAACTCACGCCTCTTGTTTTCGGATTATCCCATCCATCATGCATATTGCATCCCATGACGATAAGATGCTTTTAGCATGGGATGTCAATGGGGCGGACGTGGCAAAAAATAATCCCGCCGGTCCGGACCCGGATTTATTTATTTTTAATCTCATTTTTAGTAAAAAATTAAAAAATATATATATAAACATATTATATATAACTAAAATCACTTTTTAAACTAAAAATCATACATAACAATCCAATAAATGATACCAAAAAAGAAAATCAATAAGTGTATATAGCTACAACTATATCAAACATATTTAATCGGATAATTTTTAGACAATTGATACTTATTCTAAATTTTACAATAATTTACAAATTTTATTTAGACACTTATAGGATAACTCATTAAAAATATCGTATCAAATGAGGTCATAAAACTCATAACAAATTTAGTTTTACTAACTCTCAAATTCTGTCTAGCAGGACTTGCATTAAATAGTAAGTTTCAAAAAAATCATAACAATTTCTACAAAACTCGAAAATCATTAAATTTTTCAAATTAAAAAAAGACACGTACAATATTACACATGTCAAAAATGATAATTTTTTGTAAAGTATAAGCCAATCAAAATCAATTCATTTTCCATACTCTGTTCTTAAAACAAGGAATTCCAAATCTATTGCTCAAACTTTAAAAATTCATGATAAATCATAAAAACCTTCAATTTGAGCCAAATAACTTTTGTTTGAAAATTTTTTAGTTTATAACAAGATAAAATAACCACTTTTGCATGATACTTCATCAATTATAACAGCTTTTGTATAAACCTAGACATGTCCAAGAAATTGTTGAAAGTTCCAAGTCTGGGCAGCAAACTTCAAAATTCACCAAAAATTAAATACTAAAAAAATTTCAAGTGAAACAAAATTCTATATAACTTTAGACATGTCTATTTTAGTATATAAAATTTTAGAGTAAAAAAGAATCCCAAAATTTCAAAAAATTTTCTGCTCTAGACCAACTCGTAACCATCATTAGGGTGGGGCTCATCTCTACAACTCACATTGAGGCCCCGGATTCAAATTACCATCCCTAAATAACATCTCCGAGTAATATTTTATATTTTAAGTTTTTTAATATATATATTACTATTCTTATATTTCGATTGTAGTATAAAAATAAGTATTGAATTATCTTCTAAATTTTTATATCAAGTCTTATTCTAAATGATATGTATAGAGTAATGATATTCTTCCTAAATTTTTTATCCAAATACCATTGCAAATGATATGGCAAGTGAGATGATATCGCAGGGTATTACATCATTTACACAAGTGGAGTGAGATGATATAGTAAGTCATTACATCATTAAAACATCTACTTGATAATTATTAATTAAATATATATCATTTACATTTTGAACACAATTTGAGATGAATATTTATTATTTAGCAAATAAAATATCATTTATTGAATGGATCATATAATCATGTGGTAAGTCATTACATCATAATACATCCACTTGAGAATCATTAATTAAATACACATCAATTAGTGATACTATTTGGAATGAATATAATTACTCTTTTAACCGAACTTTTATTATTTTTATTACCCATACTTGTATCAAGTAGGTATACTTGAGAGCTTCATAGCTTATTTGATTTTTGGAGCAAAATATTATGCTATCGAATACAACCACATAACGCGGTACCTTATTCAATAACATAATATAACAATCTGGTTGGTGCATAAGAAAATTTAACGTTTGGTTAACCTTTAAAAAGAAGACTTCAACGCATGACGCTCTCATCTATTTGGTTATATTTTTTCCAAATTTATCGTATAAAATAATCTCTTATTCAGAAATTAATTATTTTATTCAAAAGTTTTCCAAATTTCTTTATTCTCTGCTACAAAGGAGAAACACTCCTTGGATTAGGGCCATCACAAGAGCCCAACCATGAGAAAATGAGAAAGCGCTGGCCCAAAACAAAAATCAACCAGCGGCCCAACCAAGAGTGTGAGTGGCACTATAGACATTTTATTTATTTATTATTATTATTTTTTCTTTTCAAAGAAAAAAGGTAACGGCTTCACACCTTCAAAAGGCTACGAAGGTGGCAGTGGAAACCCTGAAAATGGGGAAATTTGACCAAAATTGTAGCTCCAAGCATATGACCTACACAGATTGAAGCAGAAAGAATCTGATTCAATTATCAAAAACTGACAGGTGACCTCTCTTTCGCTCTCAATCCTCCAAAATTGAAAGCAAAACCTAAGGCAATGACGGGTAAAGAAAAGGCCAAGGAGAGAAGGGATAAGAGACTTCAAGAGATTTCCCTCCTCCGCACCATTCCCTATTCCGATCACCAGCGGTACCAATACCCTTCTCTTCTTTTCATTTTTATCTATCTTACCGGGCTCACTTCCGGTAATGTTACCCAAATTACCAGGTTTCGATAAAATTAACATTAGGGTATTTGAAGTTTTGCGTGGAATATTTCCTAGCAAAAATAATTCTACATATACAACCATATAATTTCCCCTTCATTTTACGCATCCAATGATATTTTGTCACGTCAGGTTTCATGTTAGTTGTATAAATTGTTTGCATGAGTAGTATTGATAGGTTGCAGCGGAGCCAAATCCATACAACCTGATGCAACAATATATCGTAATTTCACACCCAACAAAAATGTGTCATGTCGATTGTATGAAATTAGTTTTATGACTTGTTTGTATGTATAGAGTTTTTCTAAGTTGTTTATGTTGATTGGTGTGTCTATTGTAGGTGGTGGTCCGCAGAAACTATAGCAGTGGTGACAGGTGCTAATAGGGGAATTGGATTTGAGATTGCTAGGCAACTTGCGGGGCATGGATTAACAGTCATACTTACATCGAGAGACCAGAGTGTTGGCCTTGAAGCAGCTAAGGTATTGCAAGAAGGAGGCTTTAATGTAGATGTTCATCAACTTGATGTCTTGGAAGAGTCATCAATCAGCGAGTTCTGTGAGTGGATAAAAGAACGATATGGTGGCATAGATATTTTGGTAAGGTGGAAAATGCCCTTATAATGATTTTTCAATTCCAGTATTTCTTTTTAGTGGTCTTGTTTATATATATATGATTAAGTGGAAGGAAGCTCTTGTTGTGAATCTTTTGTGTTGTTCTGGCATTTGCCTTATAATCTGTCATGATATTGTCTAGTTTAGGTGATTGACACACAATATTGATGGCCTATTTCGGAGATGTATTTTGTTGATGTGTTTTATGCAAACTTATATTTTGCAGGTTAATAATGCAGGTGTTAATTACAATCTTGGATCTGATAATTCAGTTGAATTTGCCAAGGAAGTCATTGCCACCAACTATTATGGCACCAAAAATATGATTAAAGCTATGATACCATTAATGAGACCTTCCTCTGTTGGTGCTCGAATTGTTAGTGTGACCTCTCGGCTAGGTAGACTAAATGGCAGGCGTAATGTGAGTGAATCTCTTTTCCTTTTTCATGTTATATTTTTTGAATCTTGTCTTCTTATTTTTGTCCTTTCTCTGCAAGTTTTGCTACCCTTCTTTTGGATCTAGCTCTACCTGCCCATTACCTGTTCTTGATAGTATGTTCATGCATTTGCAAATACATTATGAACTATTCTTTAGTCTGCGAGAAAGTAAGGCAAACATGAGTGTTATGGACCATACAGCTCTGTGGGCTCATGGTAGCTATTCACTTCATTTGTAGCTGAAAATTGCTATCTGAAAAGGTGTAATGTAGCAGAATACTTGGACTCCTTCTGATGCAAGTTTAATAAAGAAACCCTGTATGCTTATTTTTACCTTTTTATAAATGATAAATGGTTATGCGTTGTAGATCGATGAAGGTCTTATTTATAAATATGTACTCAAGATCTTAGTTTGTAATTATTTGCTGTTACATGGTAAATGATAGAGTTGATTTCTTTGATGTTAGTCACTCATTCTCAGGTCTACGCTAAATGCTAATTTTGTTTCACGCTGACAGAGACTTGAGAAATCAGAATTGAGAGAAGAACTAGGTGATTTGGACACTCTCTCAGAGGAACTCATTGATAGGACTGTCTCCACTTTCCTACAAGAAGTTGACGATGGTACTTGGAAATCAGGTGGCTGGCCTCACATGTTTACTGACTATTCGTTGTCAAAACTTGCAGTCAATTCTTTTACCAGGCTAATGGCAAAGGTGCTCTCTGACCGCCCAGAAGGCGAGAAGATTTACATTAATTGCTTCTGTCCAGGCTGGGTAAAGACTGCGATGACTGGTTGGGCTGGTAATGTTTCAGCTGAGGATGGTGCTGACACAGGAGTATGGCTTGCATTGCTTCCCGATGAGGCAATAACTGGAAAATTTTTTGCAGAGCGACGTGAGATAAGTTTCTGAGGCAATTAGCTGAAGACTCATAGAGATGAATAGAAATCCAGAAAGCAGAAGGAAAAGTAAAATGTTAGTGGAAAAGGTTTCTTCTTGCACCCAGCTAATGTGATGAAGGTACTCTGTCATGGACTCTATGATGAATGAGGGAGTGAACAACTATAACTTTAGGTTGGAGACAAGTGATGGATGGCATAACTTGTTTTGAGTCATCATAACAGTATGTGAAACACTAACTCAGGGAGTAAACGGAATATCAAATCCTTTGCAATCAAAATATGTTTACTTGAGTTTTTTAAGCATATGAGTGTCTACACTCATTATCCAAATGGTGTAACATATGGTAGATTAAGTTGTGAGAGTCTTCTGCTAAGCTGATGGTGCCTTCAACATTTTCATGGGATTTCTGTATCACATGAAAATCTTTTCTACTTCTGTATTCAAAAATCTCGTTTATTTTTTGACGCAAATATAGTCTTAAGAGTAACTTGTTTTGCTTTTGATTTCATGAGCTCAGATGCATCAATTTTGAGGCTTCGGCTTATTTATGCCTGGAAACATCTTGGTATTGAGACTCAGTTCTTGCATTTGTAGTTCATGGCTTGATTAATGATAATAGCATATAAACCTTATAATCTGTGATGTTGAAATAGAAGAATAATTCACGGCCAGATTGTTATGGTATAGAGTTATTACTGTTACTGACTAGTGTTTATCAGAATTAACGGCTGCAATTTTTTAACAGGTTGCTCATCTTTTGTTCTTCATTTGATAAGCCAATTTAAAATTTTCTGAAAGGAAATCAAAATATTAAAAAATCTGCATACGTTGGCATGGAAGGGTTGGCTTCTTTTTATCCCAAAAAAAAAAAAGGTTCAAAATTGAAGCGGTGAAAATACAATCTCAGATTCGATCTACTATCATGCATATTCAATCAACCTGCTGTCAAAACCCTTTTAAGTAGACACTCTAACTTCTAACCTGTTATTGGGTCCTGATTCCAACTGCAGACACATACGTTCTCTATAGTTACAAACTTCGCAAAAAGACAATAAGTATTCAAAGAGGGAATAAAATAATATAAATCAAAGATGGTATTACATCTACAATTATTTTTTATACAACTAATTTTTCAGTTAGAGAAATGCATTTGTGTCATGCGCCCGCTAGCAACAGATCCCAGCTACAACTAACTAATGCCCTGCCATGTGGCCCAAAAATGGCCACGGCGCCCGTTGCCAGTTCACACGATAGGTTATATAAGCAAGCGAATTCTTCTGCCTCTTTTGCTTTATTACTTTCTCTCACTTTCCTCATAATCATTTCATCAATCAAATGGCGGGCTTCAGAAGAGCAGCGATTAACGTCAACCGAATCCTCGGTTCCTCGACCGTACACAGTACCAATTCGATCTCATCTCCGTCTCCATCTTGCTTCCAGACTATATTCAGGTAACAATCATCTTTTCTTTCAACTTCTTTGAACTTTTTTCTATTATAACTCACTTGATCATCTCCATTTCTTGTCGTTTAGGCCTCAATACAAATGGGTTTTGGGCTATTCTACTGATAGATATCAATCTTTGGATATTAATTTCTCCAACGAAGAGAGCAAAAGGCGTTTGTTTAACAGGTATTCTTCAGCGTTGAGTTTCTGGTTCTGTTCATTTTAATTTCAATTGTGATCATGGAAGTGAAATTTTTTTTTCTGGGTTCTGTTGTTAGACTGTTATATAGGAGCAAACAGAGAGGGTTTCTGGAGCTGGATTTGGTTCTGGGTAAATGGGTGGAAGAACATATTCATTCTCTGGATGAAAAGGGAATTAAAGCTCTTGTTGATGTTCTCGATTTGGTAAAGTTTCTTTTTTTTTTTTGCTTTTCTATAAACCAATTACTTGCTTGACATTTTTGTTATATAGTCATGTTGAATTCTTGATTTGTGTATGTTGTAAAAGCATAGGCAGTCTTATGGTATCAGCTGCTGAAGTGAGCATTGTTCTCACATTACTGATTGACCGCTCTTTGATTAGTTGTGTGACTGAAAGACCTGAATTATGAAATTGTTTACACGTATTCATAGTATTTGAATGGATTTTTTTTTTTTTTTTATTGAGATCTCATTATAGCTAATACATGTTTCGGTTGCGAGAAGTTCTATTTTAATGAGGTTTTGCTCTTAATTTGGTGTTAATAGTGTTGAATTTACTTCCATAGAATCTTTGGAGAATGTGGCATTGTATTATTGCTTACCTTAGTTAATCGGAATTGGTATAAATGCACATAAGCAGAGCAACCGATTTTTCATGAGCAAGACTGTTAGTCTTTATGAGCTTGATCTGTTTAATGCGCAAAATTTTCTCTTGGATTTTGCTAGTCCTGACAAATAACTCAATTTGATAAACCATAGATAAAGCTGAGGTTGATGGCAGGATTTGCTATGGTTTTCTTATGCTTCCTATACAATTATCTTTTCTGTCATAAAATCAGCTTCATGTGAGATTCAGGACACAAATTGGATGATCTAGTTAGTTGCTTGGATTTTCTTGTGATTTAACTATGTCAAAAGTTAGAGTCATGTTTTAAAGTTTGACTTACTTTGCTTCTTCAATATCATCATGCGAAAGCTAACTTGGGGGAAATGTAAGGAAGAATCAAATTTGAAACATATTACAAACAAGCACACAGTAGACTTATCTGTTTGATATATTTGGTTCGTCCATATTGAGTATTTTAAAAATAAATAAATAAAATGACAGACGTTCAGACATCCTACGTTGATTATTCTGCCGGTCGCGTATAATCAACCACCTTTCCAAGTCTTGCTTGGGCAAATTTACTTTGCTGATTCTAGTGAAAAAGCAATCAGTTATTGGAGACTAGGTCCGTTAAGCAGTTTACTTGTGCTTCTCTTTGACTATTCTGTTTCTGTTTTGTAGGAAAACCCAGATCTGTGGAAGTGGCTAACTTCCCAGGAGCAACCCCCTGAGGCAGTGAAAATGAATCCTGTGAGATATAATCTATTTACAATTTGTTCTTTTTGTTGTCCCTTTTTCTTTGAAAATCCATGCTCATATGATTCTCTGTTGCTATAGGTGTTTTCAGCTGTGCAGAGCAAGGTCATGAACAACCTTAACAGCCATTCTTCCCCAGAGACAAGGGCAAAGCTTGGGCAGCCTTGGGTAAGAGGATGGGATGATTTCAAGAAAGGCCGAGATGCTCCTGTAACTGGGAACCAGTAACTTCAGTATCACCCTTAAGCTATATGGATTTGAAGAACTAATGTTTTTAACAAATGAAAAACAGTATATGTAGCTAATAATTGATTATTATCGGTTTTGCCCCTAGTTAGTTATTGATATACGAAAAAATAAATTACTGGTTGTACTGAAGCCAGGAAGAAATGGGAGTTTGCAGGACCATGTTATAATACTGTTTATTAAGCATACTGTATAAAATATGGTTTCAAATGCTTGCTTCAGCTTCTTTTACTGTCCCCTGAGAAACTTGGCTTCAAACCTTGTTTCAGCCGGGTGCAATTCCTCTCCCTCACTCCCAGTCCCAGGTTGTGGTTGAAATGTTTGCTTAAGCCTTGTTTAATTCTTCGCATGTACAACTGACGTTCAGATGCTTGTTCTGATCTCTCTGTCTCAGATTGGCACTTCCTTTTAACATATTGTTTGGACAAATAATCTGTCTTCCGTTTTGACTTGGGACATGCGTTGTTGACGGTGTAGGTTATTGTTAATGCACAAAATCCTGCAGTTTCACTCATAAATAATGCCTAACAAAAACAACTTATAGAGAGAACATCCATACCAGTCATTGTTATCGGCAATCACAGTATCACACAGTAATAATTAAAAGCTCAGATCAAGAGAGATTTGTCGGAGGATCATTATTCATTATTATAGATGAAGTGTGTCGTCTATTATATAATTGATGAGTGGTTACCGTTCGGTTTCCATTCGGAAGTGCTTTTACGCAGATGGATGGTGGATGAGATCGTAGTGTTAAATTTAAATTGGGACATTAATAATATATTTTTGTATTTAAATTTAATTTCAAATTGAGAATGATTATTCGTTTTTTATTAACCTCATCTTTAAAATTGATCATTTTTTATCAATTATATTTTTAAAAATAATTTCAAAAATATAATTGATAAAAAATACGCAATATCTCCGCTTAAAAGTGAGTTAAAGCTCAAAGTTCTCTGTTATCGTAATTGTCCCGATTTAAATTCCATTGGATTGTGTTTTCCAAGCGTCAGATTCCAATGCGTTATCAGTGCAGTGATAGGGCAGAAATGAGAATAGAAAAACTACTAGGCAAGAAGTGTAAATAGTAAAAAGAGTATGGGTGAGGAATGAGATATCTTATTTGTATTGTCCTTTATGTAGAATTTGTGAAGAACTTGTCTCCAAATAATCAAATGCCAACCCCACATTTCTCATCCTGGTATCCTTCCATTCCATGACCATCTCCTTACTTGTCATTTAACCCTTGATTACTTTGTAATCGACTCATTCAAGAAAACAACAACAAATGAAGCCCAACTTCTTCTTCTCTCTTCTCACCATTCTCTTACCTTTCTCCCTTCACAACCACCTCTCTTCAGTCTCCTCAGAATACACAGACCCAACTCCAGCTCCATGGCCGCATCAATTCCACTCAATTCTCTTCATAAACAACAGCGGAGCCCTCCGGAAAACCGACCTCTGGTACGACTGGCCCAACGGCCGCAACTTCAACATTATCCAGAAGCAGCTGGGCGAGCTCCTCTATGATCTTGAATGGGACAATGGCACCTCGTACTATTACACGTTGGACTCTAACAAGGAGTGCAAAGTCATGCATTTCTCAGTGGGCATTCTTCGGCCCAACTGGCTTGATGGAGCCACCCATCTGGGTCAGCAACATGTGGATGGGTTCCTCTGTAATGCGTGGACTAAAGTGGACTTCATTTGGTACTATGAGGATGTTGTTACCAAGAGACCTGTTCACTGGGTCTTCTTCAATGGTACTATTATTAATTTATTTGATCTAAGTTTATATATATATAATTGAAATTATGACCAAAATGGGCAGTTTGAATTGGAAATATGTGAAGCAGTTTGGTTTTGAACATGAGCCTTGACTATGATTTGTTAAAAATGGTGTGGATTGCAGGGATGACAGTACATGTGATGACATTTGAGGTTGGTGCAGTGCTTGAGGATCCCAACTGGCAGGCTCCTGTGTATTGCTTTAAGGATAAGGAGGAGAAATCACCTCAACTTGAATCCGCGGCTTCTGGTTTTTCTCATGGGCAGTTGACTAGAGGGGTTTTCAGTAACCCTATGAAGTAGTGATTGTAATTATCAATAATTATTATTATATTTCTAAATTCTCTCTCTCTCTCTCTCTCTCTCTCTCGTTGTCAGTAAATTTTATGAGTTTTAATAATTGATCTTGATTGCTAAACTCAATCGGCCATGCTAAAATCTTCTAATTTAGTTCATTTTAAAATAAAATTTATCCGTTTTTAGGGAAAGCATCTCTAATAATTATTATTTTATCTCTTAATACCTAGAAACTCATAGAAATATACTATATTTTAATGTGAGATATATACTAAAATAAAATAAAATAACAAAAATATCATTAAGGCAAGGATTACATAATTGAAGAATGACCTCGACCACATTTAGCTAAATATTAAAGGATCCAATTTTCCCCTTCTAGATCATTCTTGCAATCTTATAATATCAAATCAAAAATAAAAATATCTAAAAATATGGAATAAATATATTCTTTCATTTCAAATAAATAAATTCACTTTCGTACTTTTGGTTATACCAAAAACAAACAGATAAGTTTTGGAATTTTCAAACAGCACCACGGCCACTACAACAACAAACAACAGCAACATAAGCAAATGAAGAAACGAGAACCCGGACGAACCGTGGAAACCTTACCAGCTGACGTGGCACTCATTCCCTTCACTCCACTACCACCACCACCACTCCACCACTACTAGACGACACGACACGACACGACACCAGAGGCCTCCAACTCCAATCAATTCAATTCAATCAACGCAGAGGCGTTCCGAGCACTCCGAAACAAACTAATTCGCAATTCGAAGAACGCCAATGAAATGAGTTGAGAATAGTTTAGTTCGGTTGAGTTTTAACGGCAAATGGGAACGGGCTCGGGTTCGGACGCGGAGTCGGACTCGAACGCCAACGGATGGGGCCGAGCTCGAGGACTCGTCGTCAAAACGGCCATGCTTATAGGCGGCGCGATTCTCCTCAAACGGCTTACCAAATCCAAAACACGCTGGGACCACTCCGGTATCGTTGCCGACTCCCTTACTGGCGAGAAGGTACTTCTCCTTGTTCTTCATCTTATGGTGGTAGAAAGTTCACTTTTTTAAGATGAAACCAAAGATAAAAATGGAAAATTGATTCTGTTTTGGTTTGGTTTTGAGACAGTTTTCGAGGGAACAAGCGTCTAGAGATCCTGATAACTTCTTCAACATCAGGTGCTTTTTTTTTTTTGGTTCTGCTTATTGTGAAAATTATTGTTTGCTTATTTTTGGTTTAGAAGTTGTGGAAAAATGGAAATTTTGTTGTTGCAGAATGGTCACGTGCCCGGCAGCTGATATGGTTGATGGCTCGAAGGTTTTATACTTTGAACAAGTTAGTTTTTTAACTTGATGACCTCTTGTTTTATTTTTTTAGTGTTTTAGATAATGGTTAGGAGGTGACAATTCTGATAAGGGTTTGTGTTTCTTTTTGTTGCTAGGCATTTTGGAGGTCTCCTAAAAAGCCCTTTCGACAGGTTTTTTATTTTTTACTTTATTTATGTGCTTTATGAGGGTGTGTTTGCTAATAATTTTTTTTGAAAGAATCCTGAATTCTTGGAGTTGTATTCTTTGCAGAGATTTTATATGGTGAAGCCTTGCCCAAAGGAATTGAAATGTGATGTTGAGGTGGGCTTCTTGTCTGATTTATGCTTCAGCTCTAAGGTTTTGCTATTGTTTGTGCATATCACAAAACGATTTCTTTTCTTGTTGTTGAGTGCTTGAATAATTTTATTTTCCATTTGTGAGTAGGCACTCTTGAGCAATGTTCGTGGTGCCATTATCATTGCTATGACTACATTTCTCATCATTATAAGCAGAATTGAGACATACTTTTGGTTTGTTTTGCAGTTGCTTTTACATGTTGGTTTTGTTATATATTATTTAAAATCTCAAATTGAGAACAATGAAAAGATGTAGTTTCAAGTAGTTAGCTATCTCGCAGACAGAAAGGAGGGAGGATGGGGTGAGTATAATGTTGGTGATAGTGGCCAAAAAGCAAATTGACATGGCTGTATGTATTAGTTACTGTAATTGTTTTGTTGTTGATATTGTTAATGTTATGCCTGCATATGCTTGGTGGTATGGTTTTCTTAGCTGTGCCATCCAAACCTTAAACTCACTCTTTGTTGGTGCCATTGTTAGTTTTGGACTTTCGATTCAGTATGGAGTAGAATTTATTGGGAAGTCATTCTTGTTCTAAAACTGTGTTGTATGTGTGGCTGCAGAGAGCCATTGGTCCCTTTTTAGTTTTTAATTTTGCTGTCCAATCCAATAATAGTAGTTTAAAATTCAAATATATGTTCTTTTAATTGGCCAGCTAAGTTCCTATGCCATTAGAGAAGTTGAGGAGTACAAAAATTTCTGTGATCGCTCAAAGGATCAGCGTCCACTTCCTGAAGAAGTTATTGGTGTAAGTCTTCTTGTTACATTGAACTTTTAACTCCAGTTTATTGAGTGTTTGAATTACATGTTTTGCATTTGACTTTGAGATCATTATCGGTTATGAACTCATCCATAGCTCTGATCTGCGAATCGCTATTTATAATTTGAGTTTCTGAATTAATCACATTATAGCCAGAAATCAATGTTCTTGGATGTCTAATGGAATAAGAATTGGTTGATCAATAATTCTAATCATTTGAACTCTTTCCAACTTCTTCTTTTCTATCTCTTGATTTCTGGGTAATTATAGTTGTCAAATGTCTTAACATACATAAGTGAGGCATGTAGGTGTCAGTCTTCCAAACTGTAATATACCATCTTGTACTTGGAAAGTTTGTTGGAGATTTAGCTATTTTCTTTTTTCTTGAAACTTCTTAGACAAGAGAGCTGTGCTATTTTTGAATAAACTTTCTATTTGTTTTGAGACCAGTTACACCTCAGCTATATATTCAAGCCAAATTCTGTGATGTTGATTGGCAGTGGCGTAGCCAGGATGTTTAATTAGTGGGGGCAAGCTTTGGTGAATCATTAAAATATATATATATATATATATATATATATTTATTGTTGTGAGGTACTAAATGAAAAAAAAAAAAAAATTACATACCAAGAACTTATAATTCGAATTCACCTTTTTGACTTCACGTTTTTGCTTGAGAGATTAATGAAATTGATTGATATAAAATAGAGTGTAAAGAGTTTGAAGAACTTTGACAATTGAAGGTTGAGAAATCGATTGACGGAGGAGTAATTTACGTTGTAAAAGAAGAGTAAAGTTTGTGTGGGTTTATTGAAGTAAAATTTGACTCTTGTAGAGGCAATATAGTAGAGAACAAAATCTATGTTAGGGGCGATAACAATTAAACTTAAAAGTGAATTGTGAGGATTTTTTTTGAATAAGTGGGGACAATTGCCCACAGTTCCTTCTATGTGGCTCTGCCACTGGTGATTGGTAAATTATTGGAAAAAGAATGATAAATTTATATGGTTGGAACCTATCTTTGTAGGCTGATTTTTGGAAAATCTTTTTATAAATTTAATCTTTGTAAATATATTTTGTAATTTTACTAGAACTTGGAAAACCACAGTGGTCTTTATTGTATAATATATTTCAATGCTAACTTAAAAATTTATGCTGGTGTCTGGATTCTATATTTGTTAAGCACATGAAAGATTTCGCAGGCTTTTCAAGTGCTTAGTGGTTCTGTTTGTAAACATCATTACGTAGTATACTTAGATTTCAACTCAATGATTACGGGAAATAATAGTCAATGCTAACAGTCTCTGGGCTGCACTTGGTATCTTGTGCAGGACATTGGAGAACATTTGACGACTATATATCTCCGACGTTGTGAACGAGGAAAACGCTGCTTGTATGAAGGTTCAACTCCGCCAGGTGGATTCCCAAATTCATGGGTAGGTTTTTCTCTTCTTGCCATCACTTTGGCGAATTGCTGTACGGAAGCTGTGAACTTTTCAACCAGGGGTGGGATATTGAAATGATTAGGTTTCTATGTTGAATTTTTCTCATTTGGTTTTTGTTATGGCAGAATGGGGCAACTTACTGTACTTCTGAACTTGCGGTTTTGAAGAATAATGAGATACATACCTGGGATAGGGGCTTTGACGATGAGGGAAATCAAGTCAGTACTTATGGTTTTGTTTTTCTTTCAGTACCTATGGGTTTGTTTTTCTTTCACCAAAAATTATGCTTAGTAGTATAGCCAAGGGCTTCACTAAGAGCAGTTTGTTTTACCTCTTTCAGGTATGGGGAGTGAAGGTAGGTCCTTATGAGTTCAAACCGGCACCTAGTTCTAGTTTCAATGACATGTTCTCTCTGAATTTCCCTCCGCCACTGTCTACGGAAAAGAGAATAGAGGGTTCATTTGTCTTGCAAGAATGATAACGGGCTATTTGTGACAATAATATGTAAATGTTCAACTTCTATTTACCCATCAAGCTACATGTCACCGACCATTAGTCCTGTGCCGTTCATCAGTTCTCTAGGTATAGCAGTGTTACATCTCAAGCAATAATCATGTTGTGCCAGAGAAATAAACATCAAGTTTGGCATCTTTAGATTTGCCATCCCCCGTAGAGGATTCGGGAGTAAATGTGACATGCTCATGAAAACAATTCGGAGGGTTTGGATTGTGAGAAGACTGATTGAGTTGTATTATACAGAACAGAGGTTGATATGATTGTATTTATAATTTTAGAAGAAGGTATATATAGAGTTGATCGGTAATAGCTATTTAAGGAGCTTATAATTTTTTATGTCAATTATCCCATCAATTCGAGGCTTAGTGGTAAGCCTGGATTCTGATACCAAACAAGAATGGAGTTCATTATTTACCGAATAAGATATGTATTTTGTAGACACGTTTTTAAAAAGAAGTTTAACAAAATAACAAGTTTATCCCTTTGCATATACATCTTTAGCTATGAAATTCTTGCATTTCACTGTAGATATTAGATTGAAAATTATCCCTTCAAACATCAATGGCCCTCTACAGTTGTCTTCAAGTGCTCTTTCTAAATGCTGAATAAAGAGCAGCATAATTCAGCTCCTGGGATTGGAGGAAAAAAAATACAGGTACAAATGGACAGAAATTCTATGATTATAACAAAATTACAAGTGCTGATGACTCAACACATGATACATTCAATGGAAGATGGTGGCTGCCACGAAACCTAGAAACTATTGTTAAGGTAGAAGTATAAACCAGCGAGTGCCACAGCTCCCACTGCAATGCCTATGGGCAATGCCCGTCTGCACACCAGTAAACATATCAGTTAAGAATTTGATTTATAAAAAGTAAATCAATGAAATTGGTAAAGCCAATGTTGCTGAAGGATAGTGCTTATTGTTTACCCAATTGCTTCATCTCTCTGGATTTGTGCTTTTCTTGCCTTGCGAGCATCTGTCTCATTTGCATTTTTGGTCACTGCAGGCGCATATGACCTAAATCTCCTTTTAGGAGCTCCACAAACTGCATTCCAGAACACAATTTACAGCAGTCGTTACTCTCTCACACACCCTTAATTAGCATAATATTGTTAATATTTAAGAATTTCCTTCAAAAGACCTCTCAATCTCCCATTTCTCTTCACTTTTTCCCATTAAGATAATTATCAGAACATGCAAAACTAGAAAACGCTCAAGGATTATTAAAAAAGACTGAAAATTTGCCAATGCTAATATAGCAGAAGATGGTGAGACTTAAGAGCTGCTTGTGGAGATGAATATTTATCACTCTTATGATATATACAATTTACCAAGAAAAAAACACAAAAGAACCAGACCCATCTATCTATATCTTGAGCAAATATGATGGAGAAGAAAATTTGCAAATTTTTAGAGTTTGAAATGAGTACCAGGACAAAAGTAACTATCAGGTAATTTCTCAAAGGGAGTCCTATCATTGTAGATATACCTGCATCAAACATATAATAATAAAAAAATAATAATCACAATCACAATAAACCAACTTTCATACCCTTAACTGATAAATTTAAGGCTGTTAAAAAAAAATCAAATAAAGAAAGAAACAATACCCGCAATCACGACATATATAAGCCTGCTTAGAGGCGACACGCATGGAATATCTTGGAGCAGCAGAAGCAATAAGGTGCAGATGCTGAGGAGAAAGCAATAGATGAAGTGAAGGGGTGAAGAAAGAGGATTTCAAAGCAAAACGATCAGAGGGGCGTCGCAGGCCAGCATTGCTTGAAGGAGATAGAAGAGAAGGTGCATGTAGCCTTGTGGGTGCTTGCAGCTGGAGGGCCATGTTCTAGTAGCCTCTTCTTCTTCTTCTTCTTCTTAATGTGTTGGGATGAAGAGATGAGGAGATAAGAGAGTGGTGAATATACATGTCAAATTGTAAAATTATTGGCTGAAAAATACGTGGAAGCGTGGCTTTCATGCTCCCCACACAAGCCCCCTTCAACAACCTTTTTGGATCTTTTCTTATCTTTGTTACCGTCACTGTTTAGACAACTTTGATTACTTTAAAACCAATGTTACAAATCTTTGTATGAATCAAATTTTATATGATTTTACATTACAATTTTTGTATTCATTAAATTTGATATAATTCTAACATTGCACTATACATGAGGGCTGACATAATGTCTCGTGATAGGACAGTTACGTATATAACTATTGGATAGAAGATTCTCTTACCATTCATATAATAAATATTATATCACTTGATATTGGATTTTGAATAATTTATGAAAAGTAAAATCATTCTTTTATTTAGCATTTTTTACCTAAACATTATAAAAATTTCTCACAATACAAAATACATGTTTAAACTATATATATTGAATAATTAATAAAAATTTGTAAATTACAAAAAAAAAAATAAATAAAGAACCCAGTGCTATGCAATTTCCTGTGGTTGTTTACAATCCGAGATTCGCGGGTACTCGGGCAATGTGAACATGCAGTATTGTTGACAATCAGTTTATGGTGCAAATAGCCTAAAATACGAAAACTCGGAAATGTTTTACCTTTCAATCTCTAACGTCCCCACGTATACGGTGCTATCTTATACGATAAAAAATTTATTTCAATAAATTATATATTAACTTTTGTATCAAAGGATCCTCTCCTTATATATAATATACACTGATTATTTAATAATGAGAAATGATATTTTAACATAATTTATTGACATAAATTTATGAGTCTTAATCTTAGAAAATTAAAAAATCACATTTAATGCTGTCAAACTCAACCACCATTGGATTATATGAATCAATGGTTATAAATTTGTACCTACTTTTATATAAAAAAAAAAATGTTAAAAGATCCTTTCCCTATGATATTAAGGATCAAAATAAATTTTTTTATATTTTGTAAGGTTTGAAATTAAATGAATAACATTGAAAATTAGAAAAAAATATTTTTTTAAAAATTATTATTAATGATATTTGCGGAGATATTATTGGATTAGAGCGAGTCACCCATCCCACATCACTAATAAGAAAGGATCGTGACTAATTGAAACACATGGTGAACACTTATGGTGTGTTTCATGCAATGAATGAGATTGTATTACTGCGATTGGAATAGATAATATTGTATTGAATTGTATTATATATGACTGGATAAACTCTACATTATATTTGATTTATCATCATATATTAGATAAATACTTAATAAGATTGTGTTTGGTAAAAAGACTATAAAGACTGAATTAGAAAAGATTAAATTTTTATACTAAATTTGAATAAAAATTACAAATTAAGACTAACAATTAATTTTTTGAATATTTAGTTATTTAATAAAAATTTAATTAATTATTTAAATAAATTTAATATATGTAAATAGAACATAATATTAAATATTTTAAAGTATATATTTTGATTATTTTTAATATTTAATTATTTTAATTAAATTTTATTGAATTTAAATAATATATTTTAATTTTATTTCGAACTTATCAATAACTATAACTTCACGCAACCCGTGGTGGGATGCAGGTTTACTTTCCCTCAAATTAGGGGTGTTTAAAAACCCCCGACTCGATCGGGTTGGTCGGGTTTTTATCGGGTCGGTACTAAATAGTAACCCCCGAATCGGGTTGAAATAGTCGGGTTTAAATAGAATCGGGTCGTAATCGGGTTTGAATAATATAGCTTAATAAAATTAAACCCGATCCAACCCGACCATTTTTATCGGGTCGGTATTGAATAGTAACCCCGAGTCGGGTTTGAACAGTATCGAGTTGTGATCAGGTTTGGAAAAACCCGACCCGACTCGACCCGTGTGCACCCCTACCTCAAATCATGCTTTGTTTAGTCGCCCCTTGTCCTCGCTTATGCTTTCCTATGCAATGCAAAATTGACACCAGACGTGGGATAAGTTTCAACGTATGAGAATGGCAAAATTCGGGTGCATACGCGGGTTTGATGTTTTTGTACATGTACCGAACCAAAAAACTTTTCTCTGATCCCTACAAAATCCCTAAATTTTTTCGAGTTTTTTTCAGTACGGGTATTTACGAATGCTGGGATGATACACCTGCACCCGATCCAAGCACCAAAAAAAAAACCTCAAATTTTCCCTTTTTTTATTTTTTATATTTTGAATTGAGTTAAATAATATAATATTATGCAAAATTTGTGAAGGATGTGGATTGTGGCTAGCACTGGTGGCAAAGCTAGTTGGATGAGTTTTGGTGGCTTAGGTTTAAATCAATGGATAATTCCAATTTGCCCCCTGAGGTTAGGTCTAAGGAAAATTGAGGACCTCAATTTTCTGAAACCTAAAATTACCCCTGAGGCTACTATAGCACCGTTAGATTTAACGGAAAATGTATTAAATAGTAACTTAACGCTCTAGAAACCATTTAGAAAAGTGTATTATAGTCTATTTTACTGCTTATTAGCGTTAAATTATTATTTAATACATTTTTTGTTAAATATAATATTAGCATTAAGTTATTATTTAATACATTTTTCGTTAAATCTAACGGTTTAATACATTTTTCATTAAATCTAACGGTGCTACAGTAACCTCAGGGGGCAATCTTAGATTTCAGAAAATTGAGGTCCTTAATTTTTTTTAAGCCTAACCTCAGGGGACAAATTAGCATTATCCCTTAAATCAAAGCTAACTTAATTTACTACTTTTAATTAAATATATAAAAGAAAAATGATTATATCTTAATTAAAATTTATCTGCAAAAAATATAACAAAAAATTGTGTAGTTTGGTGGTTAATCATTTAAAATCTAATTCACAAGTTTGGGGCTTGTTGTAAACATTTTACATTATAAATTCATAATGGGGCTCTGACACTTCGGTTTAAAAAAAATCAAATTAAATAATTGAGCTGTGCAAGAGCAGCAAGGCGGGACTTGGCGATTTACATTATAAAATCCGATAATAAAATGATTGGGTTGTGCAGGTGTGCATGTTGGGGTGTGCTGGTTGTGCGGGTTCGGACTGGGGCCGTTTCTTGGTTAGCGCAATCACCAGGCTTTTCCAACTCTTATATATACAACTCCTAATTATTCTTAACGTTTGTGTTCCAGAGCGGCTCCTCTTATTCTTATTCATATGCCTTGTTAACTCTGCTTTAATTATTTTCTTCAACATGCATTTGAACAGGTTCCTCAAATACTTTTCTGAAGCATCTAAGACAACGGAAGACGCAATCTACCGGTTTTAATTTGCAGGTAATTAATTATTAAGCTTAATGTGATCAGCTAGCTTGCCAACACACCATTAATTCTTATCATTACAATCAGACAAAGCTAGGCATTCATATAAATGCATGAATTATTTCCTAGACTTATCGTAACACAAATTACACCAAAAATATCCTTCCTTTCTTTTTGTCAACCATGATGAATATATGCAGGATGGAGGCAATACTCGTACAGGCAGGAATTGTCACAGGACTTAATACACTGATTGGGCTGACAGCATACGGTGCCAAAAAGAAACTCAAGTTCGTGAAGCTCGAATATGGTTATGTGAAAGACATGAGCATGAACTTTGCCGACCTTCAAAGGGAACTAAGAGCTCTATGTGCTATAGAGGAGGAAAAGTTAAATTGATCCGAAGGAAAAGAAAAATGCAATTGACACCCCTGGCTCTAAGCTGGTTTGAAGAGGTGAAGAAGATAAAAGATGAGGTTGAGGAATTGAAGATTGAATACCAAAGTCCAAGTGCCCGAAAATTCCTGCTTGGGGTACATCCTGCTCCTCAATCGGTGAAGCTTGGTAAGAGAATAGTGGAAAAAACTAAGGAGGTAATTTCTCTTAAAAATCAGATCAAGGAGATACCGATGATGGTTGAGGAGGCGCCAACTTCAATTCTTCGGAAAATTTTGAAGTTCATTAAAAATTGACTGTAATGGTCGAGAAATAAAGAAAAAAACTGGAGCAAGAGGATAGCAAGATCAAAATTCTGTTTCGGGAATGGCTTCTCTTTTGAACTACTTTCTTTATCTTTCCTTTTGTTGGACTGTTGCTTTTATAGATCACATCTGTAATACTATTTTGTCATTTGATAGAACGAGTAATCTTTTTTTTATATCAGGATTCTCTCATGATCTGATCCTTACTTTAACAAAATACAAATATATGATTGATAGTTAATAAATAATAAATGAGAGAAGAGGGATAATGTAACAGATCTCAACCACTCAAAGTTAATAAAATCCACATGACACAAGATCTACAAAAGTTAAGGTGAAGCTAAAATCAGGAGAGGACCCTAATTTATTTTTTATATGCTTTGTTGTTTTCTTTTTAGTTTGTTTTGTTGTTGCCTTACTTGCAAATGATAAATTTGGAGTCATTCTATTGGTTTTTCAATTAGGAGCTGGCTATTTGAGTGGGTTCATGTAATACCTTAAAGGCCGAGTGCCATGCCTCACTTGTATTGAAATCCAAATCAGCTTCCGCTTTGCTTGCTATGAATGTCCTAATAAGATTTTAACTTTCTTTGTGTGCTTAATTTCCTTTCATTTACAAGTGCTATTAGACTCTTCTAAAACTCCATATTTTTGCTTTTTTATTTTTATATAATGCTTTATAAAATATTCTGCGTGAGATCTGCACATCCAGTGAACTTGTCTTGTTGGCTTTCCTATAAATTCTCACCACAGCATTTCAGTGTGGACCTCCGTTCACACCATTTGCTTATAATTTTATATATCAAACATATCGACTAACAAAATAAATGGACTTAACCTGCTACCAAAATTCATTTGTAGAGAAATTTGTCAAGAAAATAGGGAATGCCCTCTCCAGTTCTTAATTTAATGCGAGTTTGTAATGAAAAAAAAAAAATTAAACATACCTGTCTTCAACAAACAAATGTGGAGAGATCATTGGGCACAAGGTCAAGAGTCAGCCGCGAACAAAAGATGGAACTGGAATGGAAGTTTCTGAAGGCGCGTGAGTCAGGTGGGGCAAGAAATGTGGGTCGGATCTTCCAGGTCCACAAATAGGCCCAATTATTCGTTAGGCCTGTAGTAATGGATCCATCACCGGCCTTTTGTCCGTCTTGTGTTTTTCACCAATGGTAGACAGACGGTTCGTAAATATGATTTTTTAAAGTTTGTTGAATTTTTTTTAAATTTGTACATATGCAATTCATAAATTCAATTTCAATATTCTGTTATGAATACCTGGTTGTCTTAAATATTATATACAAAAAAAAAAAATTAACAAAAAAATGGAGACAGGTGACAACCAAGGCCAAAGTTTGAGAAAAGACTTCTAAAAGGTCTCGACTTTGTCGCCACGCACTCGAAACGAAACTACGAAATCCTTTGACTATTGTTCGTACTTCAATACAACTCATCTTGCGAACAACTTTTTGTTTTATATTTGCAGTACAGGAGAAAGTCAATTGGAAAACGTTTCTAAGCAACAAAGCTTTCTGGGATCCAGCGCATCACACAACTTGGCGCCTCTGCTGATCTGTAGCCTAATAAGAATCATAGAATAGCCTCTTAGAAGCAAACTAGAGCAAACTGCAAGACCGGTATATACCACCATCTCAAGGCTCATCAAGAGGAAGATGCTTATGTAATAAAATGCTGTAATTAACCATAAGAATCATATAATAGGTCATTTCAGCTGATTCAACACTTCCTTCACCTAAAAGAAGTACAAGGGAAGGAACCACACGCCTAAGGCGCAATATGAAGGACACTATAATCTAAAACATTTTGACAAAATGAAAATTTACATTTTCGGTGGGTACAGCGTCTTGAACTCCATGAGTCTAGGGGCGACACTAACAGCCAGGACGACAAAAATTCGTTGCAGAACAGGATATTATACCAGCTACCAAGGTTTCAAGTCACCAACAGGGCCAGCAGTCCAGTTTAAGACCTTCTCACCAGGCTTCAAGTAAATACTCCTGTCATGAGGCAATTTTCGTGCAAGTCCATTCAAAACTTGATGGAAAGCATCACCAGGTTGAGCAGGCTGTGGGAATAACATTGCCTGCTTCATTGAAGGGTTGGCAAGCAATCTCTGTTTTCTCAATATTACTTCAGGTGGGATGGATGTGAGTATGGTGTCCAAGTTGGGAACATCCTTCTCATCAACAAACACCCCAATTTCCTCCCATGGGATTGCATCGGCAAATGGTAGAACAATGTCATCTGCTATAATAACAGGGATGCAGCCAAAAATCACTGCTTCAACCAATCTAGGGCTCCATGGGGCCCAGCCAAGTGGACACAAACAAAAGACGGCTCGTTGCATGTCCTCATAGTATGTTGTAGGGTGCTCAGTAGAAATGTCAAAAAGAGGATTGTCCTTGAAGTTCTCCCACACTGCTGCTCGTGCACCTCTGTAATATAGTTGAACAAAGTTTGATTTGGACATGAGTCCGATTCAAATTAGTTGTGATCATTGGGAAACCATGAAGCTTAAACTAATTATTAATTCTTAACATGGCAATTGAAGGAAACTACATTTAATTTATTTGAACCCATTTTCTTAGACTAAGAATTTTAATAGCTCTATTAGAAGAATGGATTCTGAATGTGAATTACTCACATTCCTAGTTTCATATGAAGTATAGTGTAACATTTCTCATCAACATGTTGACCCTCTCGAATTTATCAGAATAAGTTCATATTTGTTTCAGTCTGATTAGATAATGCATTTGAGTGTTTGATAGATAGTGAAATGGACAACCTTGGAAAACCAAAAAATAGTTCCTTAAGATGCAAAAGTAGAGGGATACCTTGCATAGTAACCACCTTCAGGATCATTTCCAACATCATAAAATAAACCCCGGAAATAAACAAAGATAGACCTAGGAGTTTTTTCAGGAATCAGGTGAGTTTGCATTTTCTGGGGAGGAGCATATGGAGGGACTGTAATTGAGCCTTCTTTCAAGCAAACATGATTCCGTTGTCCAAAAGTCTGAACCAAGGTGGCACGTTGGAGCAAGGGCAGAATTCCTCTTTCAATAGCCTTCTCTTCCTGCAAGAGTATATTTGAACAAAGCGCATTACAAATGAGTGAGAGATGGCAAGAAAATCACTTTCCAAAATACCCCAACCTTGATTACATTAAAATTAAAAAGCACAATTAAAGATTGGAACCCAATCGGAAACTGAAGAAATCACAAATCATGTCAAATGGTTCAAGAAAAAGAAATTTTTTGTTAAGAAGAGGGGAAAAGAAAAGGAAGAGAACCACTAACTTGATAATGAAAGCATGCTCCGAAGTCATGGGGGACTACAAAAAAGTGATCAGCCCCTTCAGTTCGATTCCAATAGGGCCAATTTGAAGAGATGAGCTGTATTGCACTTCTCATCATACGAGGTGACTTAAAAGGCAACGGGAGGCCATTTGGTGTCAGGTCACAAGTAGTGTAAACAGGGGTATAAAACCAATCAGCTTCCTCTGGATTGAGGGTTCGAACGGGGCTTGATAAAAGAAAACGATGCATAAAGATCTCAGCTGCAAACATGTGCGTAAGGCATCTTGGGTCCTTTTGCAGAATCTTCTTGTTGTATTTGCTTGGAAGCTCATACACAAAAACTTTCAACCTTCCCACTGGATCATCTTCCAAGACGTCACCAGCGCTACCTACATTGACAAATCATGCTAAAAGATCTCATGGTTTGACTTTTACAGCAGCCTCAAGTACACCAATTTAAAACAGTTTTCTTATATACAATTAAAACAGGAAAAGTAACAATCTGAGCAAAAGGCAATGTACGGAACATCAGAAACCTTGTCAAATGGTGATATATCATGCAAGAATTTGAGCTTCGGGAGATAAATTTTATTCTAAAAATCTAAAAACAAACAAATAAAAACCACCAAACAACTCAATGTATAGTTCATCTCCAATATGTAATATTTATTCAGACCAAGTATATAAATCACCAAGTTTAGATTAAAGAAATAGTATGAAAGTGATCTTATCATGCTCGTTAAGTATGTTGAAGCAAAATACAATAGAGTGCTGCACACATATAAATGATCATGAAAAGCACCCATGTTCTTTCTACTTTCCCATCAAACTTGGGTTGAAATTTGGATCCGCCTTATTTCTTCTGTTGCCTTTGCTAAACATAAAAAGTTCACCATCTACACGTCTCAACCAAAATAAGCAACTAATCATGTCATAAATCATTAGCACTAATTCCATACTTTGTACAAAGACAATAAGTACCCTTCCATCACTAGATACAGAAGCATTTCTCAAAATCACTGGAAGACAAGAGAAGTTTTGAGTTATACGTCGTTCATGTCACAAAATTATCCAACAGTTTGTCTCCACTTCATCTCTCCATAAACAAAATCTACCATATGCCTCAACAAGTATCTCCTGCTAAAGCCTAATTACACCATAAAAACATGATGTATCCAGGCTGAGGCAAGACCAACCCAATTACTGATCCAGAGCATACACCTCGGTGAAACTTCTACTTAACTCCAGTTTTTCATCGATCCCAGCCTTTACAATACTTCTGCTGTAAATTAAATGTGCATTATTCAACTTCTCAATGCACTAAATCTCATCCTCACTTCTAATTGCGTAGATAACTCAAATTATAGATACCACCCCCTTCAATCAAAAAATCAATGCTCAAATTTTGTTTCCAATAATTCATCAATATTTAAGCTTAAAAACCTCATCATAAAACTTCAAATAACTAAACCTAACATTTCCGCCCACAAAATGTTTAGTTCCATGAACTGTTGAACCTTCCCTTCACATGATATACACTAAGTCAAAAGGCAAAGCAAATCTTCAATTCGGTAGATCCCATTACACAGAGCCCTAAAATCAAACGATTCAACTTACATCACAACTAAAGGGTACAAAATTCAGCTTAAAACCTCACAAATGATGCCAAGACAAAACCCAAAATTAAAAATAAATAAGTAAATAAAACCAAAACACAAAATAAGAACAAAGATATACAAGGCAAACTATTACAAAATCTGACCTGAAATTCTCTCAGTGGGCTGTCTCCGACCCAGCTCCACCGCACCAACCCTCAAAATAAAGGCAATACAAACCAGCCCAACAAAACCCCACTTCCAAATCTTCATCTTTCAATGGGATTTTCAATTCTGCAGCAGAGTTGAAGGGGACGAATCTAAGAAGAAGCAGAGCACAAGCTGAGATACAAAAAGGTTCAAGCTTTTGAAAGCAGAGAGCTTGGAGAAAGAGGAAAACAAAGAAGGAATTTTGATTGTTGGGATGTCAAGAGAAAAAGTAGTTAAAAGAGATTTCTTAAAGTTTGGAAGAGTTTGTATAAACAAAGAAAGGAGATTTGATAGAGAAGGAGAAGCAAGCTAAACCCAAATAAAAAAATAAAAAAATAAAAATTGAAGGAAAATGAAAATATATTCTAACAATAAGAAAATGCAGTTGGAGTAAATTGATTTTCAAATATATAGTAATTCAAATCTGTGAGGTTTTCGCTTAAAATAACAAAACATTTTCACTTGTTTGATGAGAAGTCCATTTCAGACCATAACCAAAAGGCCTGGCTGCCCAACCTTCAACCTGCTCTCTTTTTCTTCCTTTTATTTTATTATTATTTTATTTTGATGTTTTTACCAAGTCATAAAATGACACGTGTGTTATTTCTTTTATCGTTGTAAAATCTCATAATTGATTATGAAAACAAAAGTCCACTCATTTCCCACCATAACACACCAAATACTTATTATACGAAAAAGATATAATTTTCGTATGAGTTTAGTAACTTTGTTTTCTTTTTTTGAAATAAATCTTTTTTATTTGAATCTTAAAACTTTGTTAAAAGACAATTAATTAAAAGGGAAATTTTAAACAATTTATATAGAGCCAAACCCTGGCCTCGTCCACTTCCACTAGTAGCGGGATAACAAATCCCGGTTCGAACCGGCTGCTACTTGTGAAGTATGGAAGGAGATCAAATTTGCACTAGAGGTCTATAAAATTGGATGGAGTTTACATATAATTGTAGTCTAATAATAATTTTAAAATTAGTAATACTATATATACAAAATTAATATCCTAATTTTATGTCCTAAGTGAAATAATTGTTGAAATGTCAATATATAATTAATTAATTTAATCAATAAATGTGATATGACCAGTTACTTGTATTGATATATCAGCAGTTATCTCACTTAGAATACAAAATTAGTATACAAACTTTATATGTATAGCATTGCTCTTTCATAGTAGTTGACATAATGTAATTTATCGTTGTATTTAAGTTAATATTTAATTAATAGCATTTATATGATTCGGTCGACAATTAGAGTGGAAACGTGAAATTTTACGGATTCATACCATACCCCTGCATAATGATATATCATGTTACTGTTGATAGTTTAACATTATTTATTTATTTATGATATATGTTATTGTTTGCGTTTTATTTATTTAGATTTCACTAACCAAAGTTTTATGTGGTGAATCTTATGTTATATATTATGAAATATTCGGTTTATACTCTTTCCGCTATTAATTCTTAAAAATTTGCATGTATCAAGAATAGCCAAACTATTAATGTTAATTTAAGGGAGTTAAAAAAAAATAAAAAAATAAATCTAATGTTTCTATAATAACCAAAAGTAATTTTGTGTTCTTACATAAGTTTTTCTCATCTACGACAAAATTTGAAAGTAATAGTGTTACTTTATACACACACGTATATATATACATACATACATATACACACACACATACATACATACATAACAAAATAGATATATATACATATACATTTTATTTACATATACATTTTATTAATTGATACACCATTTATACATGAATTATCAAACTTCTAAGTTGAAATGATATGAAAATTATAAGATAATATCATAAAACGATTTGATCTGAGACAATTAAGTGAATAATAATTAATAAATAATAGGATAGGATTTTTTTAATTAGTGTTATATTATTTTACATAAAAATATGAAATAAGTTAAAAAATGAGTATTTATGAAAAACGTATAATCAAATATTCGATGAAAATGGTAATTAAATCAATGTAATAAGAATAATATAACGAGGAAGGGAAATAAAATTATTGATTTATTAAGTGATACTTGGGATGGATACATCACACCAACTCCACTTAGGTATATTATAATCTAACTTATTACATTATAAAAAAAATGACTAAATATGTTCGTTAGTTAAGATATGGAAAGAAAATTTTATAGTTTTCTATTGTACAGTTCGACCAACCAGTTATTTCATGCTATATCATAATCAATTACATGAATTTTAATAATTAGATTTGTTGTCAATACATATCTTGACTATCTTAATTTAAACTTTTTGATAGAAAGCAAACAAGAGATTAACCTAATAACGTTACATATACAAATTAATGGTTGAACAACATAATTCATCTATGAATTGTTTTCTTGTTTCAAGTGTAATGTTATACATTAAAATTTTCTATTATTAAAAAAGTCACCAATACTATAGACTTTATTCTAAAATACTATATCACTTCAATATTATGTTGGATTAAGAGCGTGTTTGTTTAAGCTTCTCTATTGGACAAAATAACTTTTTCAATGTAAAAAACTCTTTTAAAATTTTTTTGTATCATTTGGCTGCTAAATGAGAAGAGGTTTTAAATGATTAAAAAAGTTGTTTTATGTCTTATAGAATAAGCAAAAAATTGAAGATTTTGAGAAAAACTCTTTTTTAGCTTTTTTAAAGTTTTGAAATGTCAAAAATACCTTATTTAATTTTAAATATTTTACTTTATTGATTTCTTATAACAAAACTCTATTTTAGTAATTTAATTATAGTAAGTGCTTTTATATTTATCTCATCAAACAATCAATAACTTTTTAATAAAAGCTCTATTATTAGAAGCTCTACTTCAAAAAGATATACTTCAATAAGCTCTACTTGAAGCTGAAACAAACAGGCCCTAAAACTAAAGGTCTATTTATTTTAGCTTCTACAAGTAAAACTTTTTAAAGTATATCTTATTGGAGTAGAGCTTGTAAAAATAGAGATTTTATAAATAAAAAAAATAGATGGTTGTTTAGTTTGATAAATATACAAGTAATTATTAATGTTAAATTATCATATTTTTTTAAGAAATGAAGGATAAGATAATTTTTTTAAAATATGGTAAATATATATTTAATATTTTACAACTAAAAAAAAAACTCAAGGAGAACTTTTCTCAAAACTCTCTATTTTAAGCTTCTTATAAAATACATAAAATAACTTTTTTAATCACCTATAAGCTCTTCTTAGATGAAAAACAAACAACTTTTTTAAAAGAGCTTTTAGTATTAAAAAAACTATTTTGACCAATAGAGAAATCACAACAAACGCACTCTCAAATAATTAACTTTTGGATGAATCTAAATAAAAAGCATATTAATTAGGCAAAAATGACTCTACCATTTCATATATGTTTCATAAATAATGATATTATTCTAATTTTTGTGACTCAAATGATGTGCATTTAATTAATATTTGAGAAGAGAACGGAGTGATGATGAAATAAGTGGTATGGTAACTTTAATTTCATATCATATCATCTCGGATATATGGATTTATGATTTTGAGATGTGTATCCTATCTTATATTTGATTTTGTATATTAACATTGATACTACTAAGATCTAAGTTATTTAAATTAAGTTAGATATGAAAGTTTCTAAAATTAAGCTTTGACATTTTATTAAATTCTTATATTAGAGTTCATAAAGTACTTGAAACATATAAAATGAACGAATTAAAGTGTTAGACTTACAAACCATTTAATCTAAGAGTTAACCCAAATGGGATCATCGTAGGTTTCTTTAATTGATTATCGATTTTGATAGAAAAATGTTCTGATTTGATATTGGTGTTTTATAACGGTTATACCACAATGCATTTTTTATTTTTAAAACGGATAATCTCATTTTACCTCTCAAAATTTTTGGGTTGCACTTTAACCTCCTATAATTTTGAAGATTAAGTGACAAACAAAATAAGGCGCGAATATGATGTGAAGATTCATTTTTGCAATTATAAATAACTTGACAAAAGAATAAGAGTAATGCTACTCATACAAACTATTTATACAAACTCACACATACAAACTGACGTGGCATAATGTGATTTGATAAATAAATGCAGTAATTTGATAAATATATATTAATAATAAATGACATTAATTAATATGGGTGATGTGGCGATCATATAGGGATGCTACATCAGTTTGTATAGGTGAGTTTGTATAAGTAGTTTGTATGAGTAGCATTACTCAAAGAATAATTACTGACATTTGACGAATTTCCAAAATCATATAAGGTCAAAAGATGTCCAGTCGGTGACAGCATGACTTTTATTGGATGCAGATAAATATCAATGGGCTTTCTTGGGTCAGATTAGAAGCCCAATTTGCAGCAACTCTTCTGAAATTAGAGCGGCCTTGCAGGAGCCCGTCGGCAAGGTTTTGTTTCATCTTCCCATTCGTCCCTCGCAAAGAGAATAAATCACAGGGGACAAAACTAAACACTAAACAATAGTTGAGAAAACATTAATGATTAACCTCTTCTAACCACACTACTTAGAGTGATAGATCAATTGCATTCAATTATGTTTTGAATGATACTATTTAGCCCCTAATTTTGGTCTCAACCGCCCCCTTTTTATTTATATGATTAAGGATAACTTTGTAATTTTAGGATTAATAATTACTTTCAAACTAGATTAGGAAACATATTTAATACATTTTAAGGTAGAATATGAAAGAGATTACTATTCATATATGTGATGAATTTCAACTTAATTTTATTAGCACAAATATCTTTCATATGCTACACTTATAACCCATTTACAGTTAACTCTCTTTATAACTGAAGTTGATAAAAATTCACTTAAAAAAAATGAATAAGAATAATTATACCTCCAATTCGATTTTGCCAACTCAAGTTATAGAGAGATTTTGTCAACTCAAGTTATAGAGAGAGTTGATTGTAAATATATTATATATATAGTATTATTCTTTGATCCTAAAGCATATCCTATAATTTATATTAGTGATTAACTATAATAGTTTAATGACTGAAGGGCAGTGGGGATTTATTAGTTTTTATAGCAACTAACCACGATGATAAATGGCTGCCATGCATCTTAAAAAAAAAAGTGAAAAATAATTTTTATCGATCAGTGATGACTGTTGTGCATAGAAGAATAAAGAAATAGACAAGAGGCAACCGCATCTGGTGGAGAAGAGTTTATTTTTTTTATCAAAAGATAAGGTAAATCCTAGATACACATATCTTATTTATTACTACTATTGTTCCAAAATTTGCTATAATTTTTAATTCCAGTTTTATCTTTTTAACGGGGGTTAATAAGATAGTATGTGGGGCTGAAACGAATTACTCCTATATCTTGCCTATAAATATATCGATAAGTATGCTCATTTATGGGAAAGACACGATGGGTGCAAAAATATCTTAGAAAGTGAATTATATATGAGTCGTTATATTTGACCCCTATTTTTTAAGAGTAATGTTACTAATACAAACTATTTATACAAACTCATACATACAAACTGATGTGGCATCCCTATGTGATCGCCACATCACCCATGTTAATTAATATCATTGATAATTAATATATATTTATCAAATCACTGTATTTATTTGTCAAATCATATTATGCCACGTCAGTTTGTATGAGTGAGTTTGTATAAGTAGTTTGTAAGAGTAGTATTACTCATTTTTTAACTTTTTAACCCCATTTCTAAATTCGCTGTACTAAAACTTTTAAATCTTTGGATTTTTCTCATTAGATCCTAGTTATTTATTAAATTACTCTTTTATAATTTGTCTTTTTCACATTTTTATATTTAAATATTCAAGTGATTTCTTCAGGATATCAACTAACTGAGATTAACTTTTTCACATATTTGTGGAATAGAGGCTACAAAGTTCTGATAGAAAATAAAAGGAGATAACTCTCCACAAAATTATCCAAGAAAATCAAGAGAAAATCTCTGAAAGTTTCTTATAAGGCCAATTGTTTGGAATACTTCTACTTGAAAGCTTAACGAAAAGTTCTATCTCTCTGCATCTTTAATTTTTTTAATTATGATACAAAATAGAATTTCACGAGTTGGATGATTGTTTTACGTTATAGTTCATGAGAACCTAATTAGAAGATTTGGTACTTGGGCTAGGCGAATTGTAGAGTTCCTAAAAATAATTTCGAGGAGATGGCATAAAAAAACAAAATATGATATGCAAGATTTTTAAAACTTTAAAACAAGAGTTTTATTTTAAAAAAAGAATTTAGGGTTTATTGCGGATTCTTTTCTCGTAGTTTAAAAAAAATATATATCTTTTAAATTAGATTTGCTGTTCAAGAGTTTCAAATAATATTTATATAAATTATTTAAGAGAATTAAGATTTACGACACTATAAAAGATCATAGGTGTATTTAAAATTTTATTACTATTTGGTAATTTTATTTTAGAGTAAAATTATATATATATTTATTTATATGTACGAAGGAGAAAGATGGAGAAGTCATTAATAAAACCCAGCCAAATGCTCACTTGCAATTAATTGGTTAGGACTCTGGGAGCCCATCTTGTTTATTGATTTACACGTATTAATCACGAGTAAATCTGTGATACGATAACTTTACTGCAGCAGATGATCCAACGTCTCACATTAATATGACATATACATGACACTCTCTGATTACACCCGAGTCCAGCGGATGTCCCGCATATTTATTCATTCATCTTGCACATAAATCACTATAGGCCGAAGTGCATGATATTATAATGATGCCACTGGCAGGGGCGCAGCTGCTTTTGGCCGTGGCGATGCCAACTGTGGGCCTTCCTAGCCACAAATTTAATATATATATATATATATATATAAATGCGTCTGTGGAAAAGTTCATAAGTTTCTATATTCTATTCTGATTCTTTGGTCCCCCATTAATTACTGATTGTCTTCTAGCCGCTCCTATTAATTTTTGTCGTTTGCCATTGACCCCCTCAACTACCAAATCCGGCTCCTCCCGTAGGACTCGTCGCTACAGAAATTACTATTTAGCACCAAAAGATTTCAGACTATTGGTATATAAGAAATGTATTTAATTGACCCTTTCTCCATTATAAAAAGAGTATACATAACTATCTATACGTATAACCAATTTATATAATTAATTTGATACGACATAATATTATTGTGTGAGCAAAAATTAAAAATAAATTAAGAATGTTACTCATTTAACGATGTTATACGGTATTAAATTATATAAGATTAGTTATATGTATCATATTATTCATTTTAAATGGATATAAAAAACATAGCTATAACCTAATCTAAAAATCAAAACATATATGATATAGTGATAATACGATGGCCTCCAATTCAAAGCCTATCACAAAAGTCAAAACTAATGTAACTTTCAAGTGTGCATTATTTCTCGTTTTTGTGTCGTTATGTGAAATCAAGAATGCGTGCCTTCTAGAAATTACAACAACTTGAAATATGGATCACAAATTTTAATACTTAGCATTGAACTTTCAATGTCAATGAATGGGTGGGTGGACACATCTAAGATACAGAGACAACTAATATGTGTACTAACGTAGATAAATTGCACATATTTAGTTATCGGTATGCTTTACATTTATATAATGCATATTAGACTTTCTTGACAAAATTTCATTAATTGTATTGTATGGTGTACAAATGTTTAGAGAACTAATATGTTAATCTATATTTTAATTTGCTAGAAATTAACATTAATATCATTAAAATAACTATTTATGACTTTGTATTAAACATAGGGGTCAAAGTATTAATTAAAGAAATCTCGAGATCTAAGTGAGAATTAACCCAAATCTCACAGGTGTCATGGGGACCTTCCGTGTATACATAAAATCTTTAATTTGAAATATTATGATTTTGAATAAATGATATGATTAATAATTAAATTTTAGAGCTATAAATACACAATAAATGCAAGGCTTTTGGATTGCAATAATGCCGATCCATATTGGAAAAAAAATAGAAGATCATGATAGCAACCCGTAACCATAATTTTTTTCTTGATAATGATAAATATTTAATGTTATATCTTGATAAAATTAGAATAAAAAATTTTATGCAAATTACAAAAATTCTTAACTAATATTATGTGAAATATAATTAGACTTTTTTGAAACCTTTTAACGTATCTTTTGAAGGTATACACAGTAAAATCTTTGGACTTTGTTCACAGCAATTAATGCTTAATGGGAGATGACTTTAATGAAACCTTCATTCAGTGTTATAGATACATGTGTCAAGATTTGAGTGAACTCCGATGCCATGCCATGCCATGTTATTCACGTTATCTTGAAAAAGAGACGGGGAAAATTATCAGCATTAATAATAAGAAAAACATTATTCCTGTGGCTCATTTATAAATAATTTTTTATAATTTAAAATAATAAAATATTATTAAATAAGTAGAAAAATAAAATTAAATAAAAAATTTAATTAAATGATCTATCTATTAATATTCTATTAACTTAAATTATGAAATATATTAATTATAAATGAGTTCTACGTTTAATATCACGAGCACAGGTTTCAAAGATTCTCAAAGAAGGCTAGTTAGCAAGTTCTGCAACAAGAATAATGTAATGATAATTGAGATTATCTAAAAAAGTTTTATATTCGTTCAACTATTAGACTATCATGATCTCATATTATAGTACTTCAAAAGTAAAACTGAAGTAAATATGAGATGAAAGATTGATCTGAGATACCTTATAAAACGTGAACACAACCTCTAGAATAAGCTTTGAAACATAAATGGGAGCAATGTTTAAGAGAAATTAAGGAATTAAAATATGGAGCTCCTTCCTAGCAATCCAATAATTCAGCAACTACCAACTGATTACGACTTTTAAAGAGATTGAATTCGCGTACTCAAGGCGCAGAAAAGCATTAAATTGCATCACATGGGTGGAGAGAAAAGTACTTGTTGACAAAATGAAGGCGGGGTTGAATTTTACACTGTGTTGAAAAGACTAATTAATTTGACTCTTAAAGCCGTCACTTTGGAATTTTAACTAGCTAGCTCATTTCAATTAAAGTCAGTATACTCACAGTCACACAGAGCTAGGGGAGGGACTCAAGAGCATGATGATGAATAGTTCGGATCAGCATGTAGAAAATGCGAGAAAGGAAGAAGGTCGACAAGCAGCAGAAGATACAATGAAAAGCAATGAGAAGGAGCAGACCAAATTGCTTCTCATGAGAGCCCTTGTTGAAAAGCAAGATCCCTCTTCCAAGGTTGTGTGTCTTGTCACCCTTTAATTCTTTAATTTGGTCAAGTTTCTCATTGCGGTTGTTACTTGCATCATGTCTGTACGTGTTATGTTTTGATGGGTTTCTGTACTGGATTATAATTGTGACAATATTGTCTCAATGAAAACACTTCTTAACTAGTTGCTGCGAATGATCGAAGATTTTTACTTAACCTGTTCGCTGGTGATCTGATGACCTATCGCTTTCTATGAATTGATTTCTTTGATTAATTGTTTGTACTTCCTTATTGAATTCTCACTTGTGTTCCATTGTTCAGTATTATGTCAAATATTATTAACCGATGAATACACATTTCTTAGTATTTGCTTAATACGATAATTTAATTAATTTATTGCTTTTAGTTGATCATGCATCATCATTTCCAAATAGTATTAATCAATCTTCTGGAAACGTAAAGCATATATATGTGTGTGCATATATATATTTTTGCTGTTTACGTGTGCAGGAAGTTGATGATCTGACTCTAAGAAGATTTTTGCGTGCTCGTGACTTGGATGTAGAGAAGGGTTCTACCATGTTTCTTAAGTACTTGAAATGGAGAAGAACATTTGTTCCAAATGGTTCCATTTCAACATCAGAGGTCCCGAATGAAATTGCCCAGGACAAGATGTTTCTTCAAGGCTTTGATAAGAAGGGGCGGCCTATAGGTGTTCTACTTGGAGCAAGACATTTTCAAAACAAGAAAGGTCTCGATGAATTCAAGCGTATGTACCTATATATTTTGCTGATTAATTAATCTCGACATACTTCAACTTCCAATAAGCTAATTAACTTCCCCGAAGCACTACTATTAAAGTTCAATTATCATTGCCCTGGTAAATTGTTACTATTACAGGTTTCGTGGTGTTCATTCTTGACAAAATGAGTGCGAGGTAATGTTGTTTCTACCAGTTACTTCGGATTTGTATCATTGTATGTCACTTACTGGCTCCAGTAGCATGCACACTTAGCACACAAATAGATATAAAATGAATATGGGCATACATATATTAGAAAGATCAGAAGCGAATTAATTTTGAAACCAGAAATGCGAGCACATTAAAAAATAGAGAGATTGTTTTGAAATTTAACGAAACTTAAATTCGTTTGATTAGTTAGCTATAAGTTGGTGTTAGATGGGTTGGCATGAGACATATTTGTCAAATTTGACAGCTTAATGAATACACATAAAAAAGACACCACGTTAGAGAAACTCAAATGATAAATTAACAAGTTGACAAATTCAAGGCGTCGTCAAGTATTTATTAACTAGTTAAATAAATACGTATTTCAATGTGTCTAACGATTTATTTAAAAGGGTATTTTTATTTTTCAGGTTGAACTTCTAAACTTCAAAAAAAAAAAAAAAACCAAGTCTATTGAAAATTAAAAAAATCCTGTTAATTTAGTAATTATCACAATCAACTATTTTGAAACTGTGGAAGATTAACAGTAGAGTAAATAGTATATTTAATTATACGACACTGGTAGATGTGTAACTACATGCAGGACACCAGCGGGGGAGGAGAAATTTGTCATCATCGGAGACCTTAAAGGTTGGGGCTATTCAAACAGTGATCTCCGTGCATACTTTGCAGCTCTATCCATTCTGCAGGTAAATCAATTTATTGCTCGCTTCACTTCGTACGTGAACTCCATTTTGCTGTTTTTAAGTTGATATATAATCATGTATACATAAATAGCTATCTAGAGAGAACTGATGATTGATATTTGTTGTCTTGAATCCTGGACTGCCCATAAATTATGGCATGCAGGACTACTACCCAGAAAGACTTGGGAAGATGTTCATCGTGCGCGCACCCTACATATTCATGGCAATATGGAAACTTGTTTATCCTTTTATAGACAACAATACTAAGAAGAAGGTAAGCAAAATTTTGAACAATAATTATTATTTAATTTCCTTCAAGATTATTAGAGAGATCAACAGCTAGAATGTTTTATTGATTAATTTCATTATCGATTATCGTTTCATCTCACAGTGATCTTTATATTTATGGGGAGCTTAGCATGTTTGTGCTTTGTCTTGATGCAGATTGTACTTGTAGAAGAGAACAATATAAAATCAACTCTGCTGGAAGAGATAGACGAGAGCCAGATCCCTCAAATATATGGAGGCCAACTGCCATTGATTCCCATTCATGAGGATGAGGCGACCTAGATCTCCAAAATAATTAAGATTTATATAAATATGTAATTTTTTTTTGCTTTTTGAAATTTTCAATATTCAACCTCATCTCTTGAGATACGAGTTGTTGACTCTCCTGTGGGTATGAGTTATAGAATTTCGTAAAATTGTCAAAAATATTTTACTTAAATTTTCACAATTACATTATCTTAAATTAAGGCAGCCTGACCCTGAAATATATGGAAGCTGCAGCGATTTTTATATTCTGTATAAATTTTAAAAAAATTATGATTTTTTTCATAAATTAACACGATACATAAATATACCAAACACAGTATAATTTTGACAATAATACTATTTTTATTACCATACAATGCAATTTACTATAATATGCCTAGATTTATATTATACACGTTGTCGCGCACACTAAATATGCCTAGATTTATTTCATTAATATTTCAAAATTAGTCGAGTATTGTCATCAATTGTACGATCCTTGCATTTTATCGAATCTAAAATCAAAATAAATTTGATTTACATTGAAAAATTTTATTTGACAATCCCTGTTACATCATTAGGTCACTTTAAAAATAATTTTTTAAATTACTTTAATTTCTTTATCAATCATATTTAATTTCTGAGTGTATTTTTTTCATTTTTGAAAAACTGTTTTTTAAAAATAAACATTTATTAATATTTTGTAAATCAATAAATAATGCATATTACTTTTAAATTTTAAATAAATATAAAATCAATCATTTTTTTTCAATTTTGATAACAAAATCTTCAAATTTATAAACAAACACTCCGAGATTATCCTTATAAGATGGGCTAAGGCTGAATGGTATCAGTTGGAAGACTTCTAAGACGTTCGATTTGGTGAGTAATTGGACGGACACTAGGGGCCCATGATGGTGCAAAAGGACTCGTAACAATAGTTGATTAATTATATTGACTGATATCAGCTGATGTCAAGTTAGCTGTAATTGTGCAAGTGAATAGAACATGCATCCTTGAGCATGATATAATTTTCTTTTTCTTAAAGTTATATTTTATTTTTTAAAAAATTTAATATTACATTTTCAATATAACTAATAATATAAATTTTATCTCATTGCCTAAGTTATTAATATATGAATAATATTAAGAAAATAATTTTCTAAAAAGCTTTCAAATAATAATATACATAATATTACATCTTCTGACGACCTAAAATTAGTTCTTAATTTATCCAGTAAATATGTGAAAAGTCTATTATTGAGTCCAAATATCTGAACTTATTGATGAAGTCTCATAGTAAACCCTTCTAATCTTCACTCAAGGTATGCACACTTTCTAAAATTTTCTTGCTCTATAACTTTTTACACGTCAATTCGTCAAAGCTTCTCTCTTTAGAAAGTTCATCTGGAGAATTATGGTGCGTCAAAGATTAACTTGAGTATTAGAGGGTTTCTGTCGGCTCCACGGCTAGCACTTCTTAACCTTTTTATTTGTCTTCAAGACCTTTGATCTGATGATCAACTTAAGTCTTAACCCACTTTCTTATCATCCGAAAATCGTGCATCAACATTACTTATACGCAAATATAACACAATTTTTTATTATATATGCTATTATAAATAAAAAAATTTAAATGATGATTATATAATAAAAATTGTATTATTTAATTCATTAAAAAAATGCAAGAACTAAGTGATATATCTGTCCCATGCTGCCTAAAATATTTTAGAAGTTATTTGAAGATACACGCTAATCAAATTAATGTTTTTGTTGATTACTTGCTTGCTAACTAACTTTAATTGATTGTAGAGTGTGCCAACATGATGCACAGTTCCTTCCTTGTTGTTCTAATTAATTTGCAGGAGACGCAAATGATACGACACTTCATCAAAATCTTTAAGATGAGAAAATCTTTAATACAAAAATGATAAGCCGGTTACTCCATCAGTATAATTTAATTACTAAAATCTCATTTATACTATGAGTCCTGATTATGTTTTAAAACTTATCTCAAAATTATGTATATAAAATTTTATAATATAATGTTTAAAATCAACACATCATTTATTATAGAATTGACCCATTAATATATGATATAAAATTTGAGACGAGTATCATTATTATTATTCTATTTAAATAAAATAAAAAATAAAAAATTCGATTTTCACTTAATAAGAATTTATCTGCATTATCGTAAAATCTATCTTCATATATCTATAATAATTAGTGCATATAGTGCATGTGTGCATATGATTGTCAACTGTTATTAAATTATAAGTTTAAAAAGAATGGTTAATTAATACAAGAAAATTTTAAGCTACATTCTACTTTTTAACAATTAGACTTTAAATTACAATCATCAACTAGTATAAAATCTCAATAAATAACTTAAAAATACATTTCATGTAAAATTTTATATAACCATATCAAATGGGATGATTAAACGACTAAAAATTCAAGAAAATGAGATCAAAATTTTAATTATGTGAAAATATTTTAATTCCTTAATTTTGCGGAATAACTATTAGCATGCATGTTAGGGGTTCATCGAAGAAGTGCTTTTTCGTTGCATGGAAACAAAACCGAGTAAATGGGTAGGCGCTCATGGGCTCCGCATTTAGCAACTGCAACATAAATGCACTTGAAATGCATTTACCATCTTTCTCCACCAACGAAGCGTTTTCTGTTTCACGCAAGCGTAAGCATCAAAGCCTCAAAGTCACCGGCTCGCCGAATGCGATGCATCAGTGCTTTGCATTTTATTTCCTTTATTGTAACCCTACTAGAAAATCATTGGATTATGATATCATTATGTCATCAAATTGCTATTTGATAATTTTTAAACTAATTTTATATTATTTCAGACGTAATGAATTTGTTAAAATATCATTTGAAATTAATCATACTCGAGATAATTTTTTCTTTAAATGAGATGATACTTATTACATTAAAGATAGAAAAAATCGTTAAATGAACCAAATTTAAAGGGTATTAGATTATAAAATGTTGTAGGTGTTAAAAATTTCTATTTCATGACCCAGTTTAATAGTTTGACAATATTTGAGACTGTGCAGAACAATATTTAGTAGCGTTCGACTAGACAATATCTAATAATGAGTGTCGAGTGTCAGACAAGATCATGACATACAAATTTTTAGAAACCAATATATTTTTACAAGATTCCCTCTAATTTGGATTACTTTTTAAGTTTTCCTAATATGTTAAGTGATGTTGTGCATATAAATTAATATTAGATAAATTTTCTTTCTAATAAAGGTATTTCATGTGGAACGCTTGTTTCCTATCTATTAATGAGAGAGAAGACCCAACCACAAAGTAGGCAGAGAGGACAATGAAAGCATTAAATTGGTACACATGGGTTAGAGAAGAAATTTGAAAATATAATGAAGTCATTGTCGAAAATTTATTTTATAATGCATTAAATAACAATAATGCAACCGATCACGGGCACTCGCGCGGTTTGTTCAGTTTGATTAACTACCAAAATCACCATCTGTTTTTTTATGCTCACAGGAAGAGAATTTTACACAGCTGAGACTCAGTTGAAAAGATCAGAGAAGAGAAACGTTGAGTATCAAAATGATGAATAATAGTGCTGAAGATACAATGAAAAGGAATAACGAAAAGGAGCAAGCAAAAATACAGCTCATGAGATCCCTGGTTGAAGAGCAGGACCACTCTTCCAAGGTGTCTCAGCTTGTTAGCTCTGTAATTTATTCCATTTCTTTGAAATTGTTGTTGCTCTTTTGCTTGTGCAATTCGTTTGTTTAATTAAGAGATGCTAGTGCCATGTCGTTCACTGCAGCTACATGCATGCAAGGGTTTATTAATTGTTGTTTCGATTGTTCATCATTTTTATTAACTTGAGTGTCACGAGATTTTACGAAAAAGATTCTTCGTATGCATACGAGCTATAAAAAACAATTATTTCTTTTTCGATACAAATTTTACATAGTGTGGGGCAACCCATATTCGTATTTCTATTTGAAAAAGATCATATATATATATATATATATTTCACGTTTTACACAAAAGAATGATTTCTTTCGATTGACTATTCATCTATTGAATTTTCATGTAAATAGTGACAAGAAAGATCTATGAGAAAAGGGGTCTATAATTAAATTTGTGGGAATGTATTAATTAAGTGGTTGTAATGTTTCAGGAAGTTGATGATCAGACGCTTAGAAGATTTCTGCGTGCTCGCGATTTAGACGTGGAGAAGGCTTCTTCTATGTTTGTCAAGTATCTGAAATGGAGGCGAACATTTGCTCCGAATGGTTCCATTTCACCTTTAGAGATCCCAAATGAGCTAGCGCAGAACAAGATGTTTCTCCAAGGCTCTGATAAGAGAGGACGGCCAATAGGCGTTGTTCTTGGAGCCAAACATTTTCAGAATAAAGCAGGTGTAGATGAATTCAAGCGTACGTATGTTGTTCCAGCTCTCTCAATTCATAAATTTCAACTTTTAATCACCTTTGATGAATAACATCTTCTTGTGTTTACGGATCACGCAACATTACTATTGGATAGTGAAAGGGGCTGCTGAAGGTAATTTTTGGTTCGAAAGTAATGACCGGAATCCATCAGAGAGCCAGATCACGATCTGCCCTGTCACGAGATGTCGTGCCCATCAATAGAATTGTTGAATCTCTACACGTCTCCCATGCTTCTAAAAACTCCCAACTAATTGTAATATTGGATCAGGAATTATTTTACTCAATTTCAATAAGTTAATTAATAAAATGCTTGTTTGCTTACAGGTTTTGTTGTCTACATTCTTGACAAACTATGTTCAAGGTAATTGTATTCATTTTCCTATACCAGGCAGTCAGTGTTGTAGCCAGGAATCCAAATCAATGATAAAATTTAAAACTCTCTGTAAAAATAAACATAAATATCCATAAAAGTTCATAAAATTGTAGACACGTAAGGATATTTTTGTTAAATTATAAACATAAAAGGGCATTTTGGTTGTCAATTTTTAAACATAGGGGTAATCGTTGCTATCTATTATTATTTTTACCATTATTTTTAATTCCAGAAGGGGCAATCGCTCTTCCTAGACCTAAGGCAGCTCCGTCTATGCAGACGATAGTACTTGTGATCATTTACACGCAACTGACACTAGCTATTTAAGACAACATCTCACTTTTAGTTTGTATTTACCCTTTAGACCTCACATGCCTCTTTAACTTGTTGGTACATCCATTGATGAGAGACTGGATCTCATAGGTCATTTTTGGAATTTTACAAGTGGATCTCTCTCTCTCTCTCCCCGTATATATTAAGGGTGCACACGGGTCGAGTCGAGTTTTGCTCAACCCGACAAGATCCGATACATTATCAGGTTAGACATTTTATATTTGTAATCGGGTTTCTGAAGCATGTAACCCGAAATATAACCCGAATGGTCGAGTTTGTCAGGTCCACTTGACACACTCGACACTTACATGTCGAGTCATGTCAGATTTACAACCGATACTCGATATCAATCTATTTACGAAGACATCGAGTGTCGAATGTATCGATGATGTATTTGACACTCGACACTAGCCACTCGACACTCGACACTTGCCACTCGATACTCGACACTTATATGTTGAACTGTGTCGGATTCACAACCGACACGACTCGACATCAGTCTATTTTTGAAGAAATCGAGTGTCAGATGATGAATCCGACACTCGACATGTCGAGTGATGATGCATCATCTGACACTCAATACTTACATGTCGAGTCGTGTCGGATTCACAACTGACACTCGATATCAGTCTATTTTCGAGGACATAGAGTGTCGGATGATGAATCCGACACTCGACACTTACATGTCGAGTAATGTCGAGCGCTATCGAGCTCGTCGAGCGTTTTAGCAGGTTGCTTGTTTTTGCTTTATTTTTTTGCCTTTTTGATCGGGTCGGGTTATATATGGTTACATGGATTAAACCCGATTGCACAAAAACCTAATTTTAAAACCCGAAATCAGGTATTTTATTACATTGACCCGCCTATAACCGACCAACTCGATAAAACCCGATCGGGTCGGATCGGGTCGGGTAATTTTGAACACCCTTAGTGTGTGTGTGTGTATATATATATAATTGACATTGTAGTAATTTGAATTTTTGGCGGTTGGATTAATGTAGTTATGATATTATATTAGCATTATGGAAATATGATTGCTCCCAGCAAACACTTGTTCTTGAAATCCTTTCAAACTCTACTCTTTATCTAGCTACACGTGCACACATGGAAAACATTGTGTATGAGCATAATAAGTAGAAGGAATTTCGAAAGTGTGTATACAAGTATTAATTAACAAATGGAAGTCACTGGTGATCGATGGAGCAGGGTGCCGCCAGGAGAGGAGAAGTTTGTAGTCATCGGGGACCTTAAGGGTTGGGGATATTCAAATAGTGACTTCCGTGGATACCTTGCAGCTCTATCCATTCTGCAGGTTAGCTCCAATCTCTGGGTTTGAAAATAAGACTCTTAATTGTCTTGATAAATTTTTAATTTACTGGCTTATATATGGCAGGATTACTACCCCGAAAGACTTGGGAAGATGTTAATTGTGCACGCTCCGTACATATTCATGGCAGTATGGAAAGTTATTTACCCATTTATAGACGACAACACCAAGAAGAAGGTAAAAGTTCGAATTAAACTTTGTTTTTTTCTCAGAATTTAGGATTAATTCTTACAAATTAGGTAATAAGAACACGTCGACAATCACCTGAGGAGCACAGTAATGCATATCAATATGTCGCAAACTCTATAGTTACCTAATTAAAATAATTTTGGTGAAGCCTGAAAAATATCAACTCCTGAAGACTATTGTAAGAAATTGTCAAATCCTTATTTTTTATTTTTTATTTTTTGTTTTTTATTACTTACTCAAATTTTTTAGTTGTTCGGTTAGTTTGTTATACTGCTTGATAATGTTGGAGACTTGATAGATATGGAGTTGTTAAGCAACGTTAGCTACTTGTCTTGTCAGATAATTAATGATTACTTCTCAAATAATTAATGATTCTAATTATAAGTATTATATTTATATTTATATTTATATTTATAAAGGTATAAATAAATTTGACAACTGATATCAAATTTGGCTTCTTTTTTTTTTTTTTCCAAGAATCGTCACATTCTAAAGGCCACCTTCTATCGTTATCATCATCCTGTTCATCGTTATCGTCTGTGGAGAAAAGTTAGGCTGGCTATTGTAGGGCCTCATTGGCTTGGTGAGTAGATTAATCTGTTTGCATGACTTGCAGATTGTATTTGTTGAGGACAACAAGCTCAAATCAACTCTTCTGAAAGAGATTGACGAAAGCCAGATCCCTGAAATATATGGAGGCCAACTGCCATTGGTCCCTATCCAAGAGACCTAATCAGCACACTGACGAAGCTAGGAATCACAAAAAATAATAGAAGATCCTTTTGGACGAGCGTCCATTCATGTCGAAATATAATAAATTCTTTTTTCGGCTTTATAGAAATGAAATAGTTTATATCAAGTGCATCCATAACTCCAATTCCAAGTGTAAGGCTAGCAAACTAAACGGTTAGTTGTTATTTTAAATAAATAATATTACTTTATTTTAAACATTTATATGAAATTTTCATATCAAATAATTCATAATTAATTAATGATGTCCAAATAGATAGGATGCATATCTAATAAATAATGAGACAGTTTTAAATTAATACCACACTATTGAAGATGTATGATTTGAAATAGAAATTTCGGATAAATATCACCATTCTTTTAAATACATAATCAAATTTCTATTCAAGTTTTTTTGCTAAACTAAAGTAGATCTAACATTAAAATTTATAAATATTGATATCATAAGATATTATTTTTATGTTTCTGTTTATTGAAATCCAACCTGCATAGGATCACCTTTGGATTGTCCTCCACCAGAGTCGATGGCCTTGCCATTACCACTTCCAACGGTTGATTATATCTGCAGAGAATAATTATTGATTCATAGTGCTCAAGCATCCCTGTTATTTACTATCTGCGGTGTAATTATCAGATGAGCTTTTACGTATAACTGTACTGTACACATCGCTTTTCTCCATTATGAGGTTTAGACAACTATATCCCTCTAGCGGAATGAACGAAGTCGACCTTGAAGCTCAAGCATCAATAGATTCTATACTATCCATGACCATAATGTTATCTAGACTTATGCTACCACAGAGGATTACCATGATTGTTAAGAATTGGGCCTCATCAGCAAAGGCATCCGAGTTTTTTCATACAATTACTCGATTGAATTTGTCTCTAGATATCAACATAATGTGACCCAAGTTTGGGGCAGAGTCACCCCAAAGTTTGTGGCTCAAATTCTCTGCATTTTAACTAGAATCCAACTAGCATTGAAAACAATGTAAGACACACTTGATCTTTTCTACAACCAACAAGACAATAATAACCCATTCATCTATGTTCCTAATGTGATAATCCAATCAAATTGCATGATCCAACCTTTGTTGGTGGTGGGGGGTGGGGGTGGGTGGGGTGGTGAGGGGGTTGGGGGGGTGGGGTGAGGAGGGTGTGGGGGTGGGTGGGGGGCGTAGCACATCTAGAGGCATATCCAAGACTCAGAGCTATTTCCTGATCCATCCTATCAAGAAATCGAGGCTTGCATTTCTTAAGTCTAAAAAATTGTATCAGATTCGAACAGTTCCCATAAGATGCCTTTAGGAATGTGATTCAGTGGATGCATGGCTCAAGAGAATGGCAGATCGACGCATTCCTAAAACAATTAAGAACCATATTTCCATTAAAGGCTTCTTTTAACATAGGTATCCAAGGAATTTACCAACAGTCTCCACAGGAACATAAACCACCTTCAAACCGGTGAAAACGGATCCTATCCCTCACAATGATCACTCTGCTTAGTAGTCTGGAAATCATTTTTATCCAAATGTGGCAGTCATGACAGATCCGGAGGTTTTTTGAAATCCTAATTTCTGTACCTGGGCTGGTTTTTAAGATCCCATAGGCCAAAGCCAACTTTTCACTGTGATAATTCAAATTTCCCTCTTTTTCCTCTTCAGAAACATCCATCAAAACCAATTCTGTCGCAGGCAGAAATCCCTCTAACTTGGATCGTTGGATTAAACCTTCTAATACTTTGTCAATTGCTTTTCTTTCGGGATGAGATCTATCACCTGCCTTAAATTGGTGAATGACACCTGCCAACTCCAACCAACTCTTTCCTCGATTTTTTCGAATTCCTTTCTTCTTCATTGTTTCTCTTATTCTCTCTGCAATATCCCATCTCTTTAAAGAACAATAAATATTTGAAAGCAATGCATAATCTCCACCCTGGAGACGAGATATGTTTCCAATGGCAACTTCACCAATTTCTGGTTGCTTGTATGTTCTGCAAGCACTAAGTAAGGCCCTCCAGATAACAACATCTGGCACCATTGTCATTGAAGTAATTATACCATAAGCCTCATCAATATGTCCAGCTCGACCAAAGAGATCAACCATGGCTCCATAATGCTCAAGTTGAGGCTGAATTGAGCAATGACTCTGCATAACATCAAAGTACTTGCGTCCCTCTTCAACCATACCACAATGGCTACATGCTGTTAAAAGTCCAAGGAAAGTTATCGAATCGGGTAAAACATTTTCCCCCTCCATCTTTGAAAATACAATAATTGCATCCACAGCAAGTCCATGAATTGCTAGCCCTCTAATCATTGCATTCCAAACAGAGACATCACTTCTTTCAACACCATCGAAAACTTCTTTTGCTGTTTGAATTCTACCACATTTTGAGTACATATCTATCAATGCAGAAGTCAGTATGAAATTCAACACAATTCCCTTCTCAATCATCACATTGTGCACCCAATGAGCATAACCAAGAGCTCCAAGCCGTGCACACCCAGTAATAATCGAAGCAAACGTAAACTTATCCGGTTCAACATTCGAGCTAAGCATCTCTTTGAAGAACTTCAAAGCCTCGTCAAAACGTTCATTTCTAACATAACCTCCAATCATTGAGTTCCAAGTTACCACATCTCGTTCAGGCATTTTACAAAACACCTTCTTAGCAATACCATATTCTCCAATTCTCATAAAATTCTCAATAACTAAATTCAAAGTAACCAAATCAAAGTCCCAGGACAAAACTCGATCTAGTAGCTTATAAGCCAAACTGAGGCTACCACAATGCTTATAAGCCGATAACAAAGAAGCGATAACAGATGGGTAAGTCCAATACCCAAGTTTAACAATTCTTGTATGAGCTTCCGTCACAACTTTAAAATCCAAAGAACGCTTGCAAGATTCAAGAATGCGAGAGAGCACTCGGTGATCTGCAACTACCAGGACGGGGAAGAAACAATTAACTTGTAGATGGTAATAAAAATCAAACGAAAGAAAAAAAAATAGAGTGCGAATGGGCACCTGTGGCTTCATGTTGGAGAGCCTGAGAGGAAGAAAGTGAACAGAGTGTGCAAGTCCATTTGACTGCCGTGGGAGACTGTATAGTGAGCACCGTCAGTCCACGCCTTCTCATATTTTCGTTTCTTATTTTCTGGCTATTCTTCTTTGTGGGAAGAAATGTTTTGCTGAGAATGCTTGATGGAAACTGGGTTGGGCTTTGGACTCTGGGCCAGCCCATTCGCTGAATGAATAATGGTCAAATACCATAATTAACTCGTACGACTTAGCACCTACATGTTCGACTTTTTTTTAGTAGAATTTATTAAAATAAAACTTATAAAAATAAAGTTTTTATAAAATATTAGTGATTGTTTTATGGAATAAATGTAAAAATATATATTATAATTAAATTATTAAAATAAGATTTTATTATAAAAATAAAATAAAATATTTAAAATTAAATGAGAGTATCTTCGATATTTTAAAAATTAAAAAAATTCAGAATTTTTTTAAAATTTTAATTTTAAACTTATTCTAATAGACATAAAAAAAATTTTAATCATCTATAAACTTGTTTTTAAATAATAATTAAATAACACAAAAAATTTTTAAAAAAAAATTTAATATTAATAAAAAAAGTCTTTTGATTTTGACTTATAGTAAAATTCAAACAAGCACGATTTTAATATACCCTATAATCAAAATTTTGTTGGATAATTCTCAAGTCACCTATTTTAAATTTTCTAATATACGATTATCTTTTATCTTTTGCACGACATTTTGTCACTTATTTGGCCGTACGGATTGATTGATTATATGATATAGTTAATGATATTAATCATTATATATGAGGGTACTAGATAAGAAAAGAACAATTAAAAATAAATTAATATGTCATATTTTAAATAAAGTTACTTACATTGTATTACTCATTATTTGTTTTACTGTTAGTATTATTATTATTTTGTATTTTTATATTATATTTAACTCATTAATTATCTTAATTATCGAATTTTATATATTAATAGGTAAAAATTAATGTCTAATTTTAATCAAAAGATTAATTTCTATAATAATAATAGACAACTACGCACACCCAAAAGAAAAGAAACAATGTCTAAATTGTTTTTCGAATATTATTTAACCTGTAATAAATGAAAAAATGAAAACTAAAATTAAGTCATCTATTTAAAAAAATTATATCTAAATTTAAAATAACAATGAATAAATATCAATGAAAATTTAGAAATAAAAGAAAAGATCAGACAGGGAATCAAAACGAACAAGATATTAATGATCCGTTCAAGTTATGGTGAAAGAATGAGCAAACACAGCGATCGAGAAACGATGTCTAACGACACAAGAAAGCAGCGTTGAGTGTTAACTTTTATGAACAAGTCAATGAATCTAAACCCAAAAACATGAACAAAATTAAATTAAATTAATTAAAAGCAAAAGGACAAACAGGGTAAAAGGACGAAATCTGTTTGCATGCAAGCTACAAGCTGCAAGCTAAAGCCCTAGCTGAGAAAATTGACAAAGACCTGGGACGACATAGCAGCGCAAAGCATCCCCCAGAGACGTGACGTGTCATAATTCCATTCGTAGACTTTGTACAGTCCTGGTTGACCAAAGATTTAATTATTCTGAAAAGAAGATAAAGATGTCTCACAAGTCGCCACTGGTTTTATCACTTTCTTTTCTTTATCAGAGAAATTATTAATTAATTAATAACAATCAAAACAACTTCACGTCACTCACTCACTCACTCACTCACTCACCCAAACAATCAACTATCAACACGCCCAACAGTAACGTGGTTTTGGAACCATCCGAAAATACTCCTCCGTTGGGTATTTGACACGTGGAGGAGTGTAAGAGGGAGCTGTTATTGTCAGCGATAGATATTGATTTGGGGTTATGCAGATACGGTAAGAACAGAAGCACCTGATCGTGGCTCCCCACCGAAATCTAAGAATTGTTTGGGTTGTAGCGTTTTGAAAGTACAATAAACAGTCGTTTTCAAAAGATGGAGCGAGAAGAGATAACTACGGCTACTGACTCAGCTGAAACACCTTATGGTTTTCTGTACTTTCCTTGCTATCTTGTTTTGCCAACACCAATGAATACTATTACTTAATTAACTTAAATATTTTTTTTTATTTTATCAAATTAGTTATTGCTAGGAAATAACTATCGGCTCCCTGAGCTATGAAGTGGAGAAGCTTTTTATCTTTTTTATTATCTTGGACACATTTGGTAGGGAAGACACTCCAATGCTATATAAAGTTGAAATGCCTTCGGTTGCATTTCGTTGAGGTAAAAACTGCAGTTTCATCAAATGGTCAAAGAAATTGGAAATGCCGTTTGTCCAAAATACCCCTTTAGATGGAAGAGCGACAACTAAAACTATTGCTACATAAGAATATTTCTTCTTATTTATGCTTGCTAATAACTAATTAATCATTTTAGAAGAAATATTGTAACAATTGTGTCTCGAAAATCCCAATACCAAATAATAATACTTTTTAAGAGATCAAATTTCAATTAGGTAAAATCAATATTAATTTAGTATGAAAGCTTATTTATTGAAGTTAAGGTTGGTTATTAATTATAACCATTCTAGATTTTCTTTGAAAAATAAATTAGACTGAAAAATGGCTTGCGAATTGCAAATAAGATTTGGAGTAAAGCATAGAGCGGCTTGGCGACGTGGGGGTATTTTCGTACTTGGACTGGATTTAGAGGAATGAATATTTGGTTTACGAGCAGACCAGGCAAATCCAACGAAGTTACGAACTCATGCGCAACGGGGAAAGTCAAGGAGACAGGATCTGCCACTCTCAGTTGCACAATACTTACGATGAACCAAACCTCAAATTGACCTCCGGGTAATTGATCAGCACTGTAGAGGTTAAAACAGCAATCATAGCTAATAACCTGATAGCTTCTGAAGAAGATCTTTGAACTTCTAAAACAGTAAAAGAAAAACTCCATGCACTCTGATGACGTGTCGAATTTTGACTGAAGGAAATCTCTCATTGTGAGAACGGGGGAAGCAAGAGAAACCAATTCAACTGGTTAGCTTCTAACTGTCAAGTTTGAAACGAACAAAAAAAAAAAAAACAACTTCCCTTTCCTTCAGTTCGAACAAAATTCATTAAAAAAGAAAAAAGAAAAAAGAAACAGTTGAGGGCAGTTTTGTGAACGCAAAAACAATTGCCTTTATAGCTTGCCAACTCCAGAGCTCAAAATTTAACTGCTCAAACAAGCGCTTAGACAGAGAGAGATGGACCCTGCAGAAGCATTCACGGCGAGCTTGTTCAAGTGGGACCCACGAGGGTTGGTTCCTCCACCGACGCGGTTGCTGGAGGCTGTGGCTCAACCACCGGCACCGGTATCTGGGGGGGCCTACGCGGTGGTGCGTCCGAGGGAGCTGGGTGGGCTGGAGGAGTTGTTCCAGGCTTATGGGATAAGGTACTACACGGCAGCGAAGATAGCGGAGCTTGGGTTCACTGTGAATACGTTATTGGACATGAGAGATGAGGAGCTTGAGGAGATGATGAACAGCTTGTCTCAGATATTTAGGTGGGAACTTCTTGTTGGAGAGAGGTACGGTATCAAAGCTGCTGTCAGAGCTGAGAGAAGGAGGCTTGATGAGGAGGATTCAAGAAGGCGCCACCTGCTGTCTGGTGACACAACGAACGCTGTCGATGCTTTGTCCCAAGAAGGTATTATTTTGGCCCTTCTTTCTGCTTTGATACCATCACAAATGTTCTAAAGTTGCTCTTTTACTATCTATCTTATTACTATTGTTGTTTCACTCCTTAGTTAGGAAGCAAAAGAGAACTTCAATACACTTCAAAAGTCTAGATTTTTACTCAAATTCGAGTATATGGTTGATGATTGCATCTGCCCCTAAGCATGAGTTTTGTTATTTCCCCTCTAATATTCCTACATGAAGTTGAAGCTTAGTCTCTTCTCTTGTACAAATATTATACATAAAACTTTGTAAACAAAATATTACGAGAGAACTTGAATATTCGACCTCTTTTATAAGTAACATTTGATTGGAAGTCTACAAATAGCAAACTGTACGATGGAAAATTTACATATAAAATATTACTTTTATATATACATGTATAATTTTTATATATATACTTTACTTTTTGGGTGGTGGTATGATTTCATGTGGGTAGGGCTATCTGAAGAGCCGGTGCAGCAAGAGAAGGAGGCGGCGGGGAGCGGCGGGGGAGGAACGTGGGAGGTGGGGGGAACGGAGGCGGAGAGGAAGAGGCAGCGTCGGAGGAAGCAGGGGCAGAGGAAGGTGGTGGATGTTAATCATTATGATGAGAATGAGGAGGACGAGAATGGAAGCAGTGAGCGACAGCGTGAGCACCCGTTCATCGTGACTGAGCCTGGTGAAGTGGCACGTGGCAAAAAGAATGGACTCGATTACCTCTTCCATCTCTACGAGCAATGCCGTGAGTTCTTGATCCAGGTCCAGAACATCGCCAAGGAGCGCGGTGAAAAATGCCCCACAAAGGTAATTAACTAAAACTTTCAATCTCGACCGTCCATTCCTTTCCCAAAACGTTCTGCATTTGCAATGACTTGTGAGTGACGATATGACCCAACCCAACCCGTGCTAGCTGCTGCTTGCTGGCTCAAGATATTAGAATCTGGCTGGGGGATGGACCCAATATGGTGGACCTTTGTGACGAGCTGTTTCCACTGAAAATATGACAAGTCATGTACGGGCGGCTGGTGCCTGTCATTTGTGGGCCGAAATTTGCAGATTTCAGACGTGCTTCTTTAATAATTTGTTGTCCTCTTACATGTCCGTACAGTGAGGTGGCAAGTCCTGGTTGTGGTAATGGAGAATTGGATGATTATATATGCAACGATTTAGTCAGGGATTTGGTGTTCCTTCTGGTTAAAGCACAATTAAGCCCATTGCACAGAGGACACTAGCATGCTTTCTCAAGACAGCATTCATAAACCCTGTTTGCCACTTTGCGCCAAAAGCCTCCAGTCCAGGCTCCTGTCCTGCAGGATCAGATCAGTTCAGAACATTTAAGCTTTTCCAAAAAGACACGAGAGAAATTGATTTTTATTTAATTATCTGATTAATTACTTGCGCTTGTCCAAATTGCAGGTGACAAATCAGGTCTTTAGGTATGCAAAGAAGGCTGGAGCTAGCTACATTAACAAGCCAAAAATGCGACACTATGTGCATTGCTATGCGCTGCATTGCCTGGACGAGGAGGCATCGGATGCACTGAGGAGGGCTTTCAAGGAGAGGGGAGAGAACGTGGGGGCTTGGAGACAGGCCTGTTACAGGCCTCTTGTGGCCATTGCAGGACGCCAAGGCTGGGATATTGATGCAATTTTTAATGCGCATCCCCGGCTGGCCATTTGGTATGTGCCCACCAAACTGCGACAACTTTGTCATGCTGAGCGCAACAGTGCCGCTGCTTCTAGCTCTGTTTCAGCTGGGGCTGATCACCTGCCCTTTTAAAGCTCGAGTCCATCACCAATTTGCCGCTTGTTGTCAGAGAGAACATGATTATCGTATTAATTTATATGCTTGTCACCTCGCTTGAGACTTGTAGCTAGTAATTATTAATTAGTCTGTCACATCAATATTTCACTTGAAAATTTTAACGAATCGTTACTTTATTTATTCACTCGAATTAATTTCTTTATCTAATTTAATTCGAGTCGTACCAGTATCTCAATGAACTATGAAACAAAATTTTGGTAGCATTAAACTGTTATAAAAGTGCTGTAAGGGTGGGAATGAAAGAAATGTAAAATAAGGAGAAGACAAAGTCATAAAGAAAGGATGTATATGAAAGAAAATAAAAGCATGAGGAATATGAGAAGAAAAAGAGCTTAATACTATTGCCTTTTGATGCTTGAACCGGCTTGGCCATTTACAATGGAATAGCTTTGTATTTACAAGCTGGAAGTGGTAATGTGAGCCGATGATGTCAAGACATGTTGAGGCCTATTTGTCCGCTTATTGTAAGGCCGCATGAATAGAGTTCGACACATGCCATGTGAACTTGACTCTGTGGCGACTGTGCAAAATTGGTGGTAGTCCACTTGTCTCACAACATAAACGCCGTTTAATTTCAGAGTAGCTCTGTGCAGCCCTCTTTTTTAACTCTTCAATTCCCGTTTTTCTTTTTCTTAATTTCTTTGATAATTTTACCCTTTTCTATTTCAGTTTTTCAAATAACTCTTCATAGTGCTTTGGCAAAATATATGTTATAATATAAAAAGCTCTGTAAAGGATGTATGAGAGCTTTTAGTTGAAAGATTGTGAGAAATCTTCGAAATCTTGTAAGTGTTTCTTTTTTTAGTGTGTATATTCTTTTATTGATCCCGTGGACGTAACATATTACTAAACCACGTAAATTTTATGTGTCTTTTTTTACATTTCTATTTCTCCCTACTTCGTTCTTTTCTTGGACGATATTTTAAGTCTATTGATCTTGTATTTAACGTTATATTCCGCAATAATCTTTTGCGTGATAATCAATCCACCACTGTGCTTCCTAAATAGACTCTTAAATGAGAAGATGTCTGTTAGAGTTTTATTTTCATAAAAGACTAATACAAGATAAGACTGGTTTAGAAAGAGTCTTGTTAAACCAATACAGAATAGACATAGACATCTTCAAAGATAAGACTACCATAAATCTTCTTGTTTCTCTTCTGCCTAGGAAGATGAAGATAGAATCACATAAAAAATTTATAAATTGATCGTTTTCTTGAGTTTACATCCCAATTTAGGTTTCTATGAGAAGAGAAGTCCTTGAGTTGGATTAAAGGAACATGACGAGAAATTTATTCTTGCAAAAATTGAATTATAGAAGGGTAAATTTGTCAAAAATTAAAAAAATGAGGGCTTGAGAACCATAGTATGGGGCTGAAATTGAACTACTCTTAATTTTATCAAACAAAAAAAAGAAAAAAATTACTGGCCCCTACAAAACCAATCGGTACTCTTCAAATATCTGCCCATTGCACCTTTCCCAGTTGACAAAAAGAAAGCTCACTCCTTTTCGGCCTAAGAAAGCACACTATTCCCAGTAGGCCCAAGCCCCACACAAAGTTCTAGCGTGGCGTCTCTGTCTCTAATAGAGCTAATAAAATTAATGCTTATCATTTTCTTCCTCATAATTTCTGTTTTCTAATTCAACAGGGATCCTCAGGATCCTCAATTGTTACATCCGCATATTCTTAGAATTTTCCAATAATGCAGCTTAGCCACTGGTTCAAAATAGACCATATATATCAAGTATTATTGGTCAATTTCTTGAATCGTCTCATACAACCGTTACCGTGACAGTTGCCGAAACTGGCCAAGTAATTTCAAGGTTGTTTCCATTCAATAATTAATAATGCAAGGGAACGTGTATATATATACAAGGATTGATTATGTAATCGTATTACGCAATACGATGCTAAACGCCAAGGCTTGCAGTGAGTCCCTGATGAGACATACCCTTATTAAAATGAGGCCTTCTAAAGGAGTGAACTTAATTTCTTTTTCAACATTTATCATAAAGTTCCCGTCACTTTCTCGGGAAAAGCCCTTGTCACCCAACTGAGTTGCAAGTTGCCATTTCATTTGAAAGATTAATTATGTTATTTTCTCACCAAAGATTAAGGATCTCCCCAACTAAAAGAACATAAAAAAAAAAAGACTTCATTGTGTCAACTCAAATAAAAATTGGGTAACCACCATAATTATAATATAGATTTATGGTTGATCTAATTGGGAATCAAGGCAATTTCCAATGAAGTATCAAGGTCATTTTCATGCATTTAATTTACACTCTTTCGTCCCTTTGACTTCCATACATGAATGATTAGTTATCTTGAAAAAATTAGTTAAAATCATTAGTTGCTGACCAATTCTTCTTAAAAGCATCATCTACGACCCCGAAGCAATACATCTCTTGTTTTCTTAGCCTAACCTAAACTTCAAGCCATAGTAGAGATCCAACCAAACGTACGAGTTCAATTGATTATTGAAGTTGATTATTAGGATGACATATAGCTAGAAGCAGCTAGCTTACAAGTTTCTTAGTGGTCAAGAAATCTACTAATATCTTACCTTTCAATTAATTTGTGTATAGCTAAGAGCTCTGTGGTTGCGCGGCCACGTTGATAAGTACTTGAATACGTAGTACAATATATTTAAGATACAAAGGAGACCAAGTCTAAATTACTTGTAAATTAAGAATGGTTTGAGCAGCAATCTGTGTATTATACATTAACTTCTAAGCAGCTGCGAAGCACTTTCCCTGGAATCTTTGCTTCTAGTTTTGTAGCTTGGAAGCAAGTTGGCAATAAAGAAAAGAGGCCCTGTGGGGACTATATTGGATTTCTAATTTGATCCGTATACTATTCTTTCTTATCCGCGTTGCCTTGTCGATCTTCTCTCACAAGGGTCAGAGAGAGAAACGATTCTCCGAAATGTATCTATATATAGATTGCATTAGCTCATTTGTTTTCTTCATCTTCAAATATTTGTTCAAGAACCAAAGATTTTGTGACATTCCCAACATGACGGTTCGAGCTCTCCTCTCTCTTTTCTCCCTTCTCTCTTTGCCTGTGTTAGCATGTGTACTTGCACTTTTGTTATGTGTTTAATTAGCACTTCGTGCACAGTATATCTTGACAATCCTTTTGCAGTTTTGTGCTTCATCATGAATCTGTAATTATTACAGTATCAAATAAAAAGGTGGTACTTTTTCATGGTTGAAAATGGAACTGAATGCAACTTAAGCAAAAAGTGCTGCGGTCCCGACCAAAGAAAAGGCTAAAGTATCAATACTTTTCCGATCATGAACATACTCAAGAATCAGAAAAAGATCTTCACTAAAGCAATGTTTTATAACAAATCATAAACACATAAATCTTGATCACCATCATCGACGCTAGCATGCATATATACAATTCCATGCAAGCTGCATTTAAGCTGTGCAGAGATTAGTAATTCGAAATTTGACTGCTTTTAATTGTCTTGCAGATCGTAGAGATGAGAGTGCATATGGACTGTGCAGGCTGCGAGTCCAAAATCAAGAGGGCCCTTCAAAAACTAGATGGTAATATACATTAATTATCCTATAGTTAGATTATGTATATACATTCATGTACTTGATTGTATATATATTTGCGGTAGAACGAGGCTTCAACATTAACTATGCGTACTTGAAATTTTCTCAGGAGTGGATGACATAGACATCGACATAGCCATGCAGAAGGTGACAGTAATGGGTTGGGCGGAGCAGAAGAAGGTTCTAAAGGCAGTGAGAAAGACTGGAAGGAGAGCCGAGCTGTGGCCATATCCTTACAATCCAGAGTACCACAACTTCACCCAACAATACTACTATCAACAAGAGCAGCAGCCGCAGCATCAGAGAAGCCAACCTGAACCTGCTGCCGCCTACTACACATATCATCAGCCTGCTCCCTCTTCATCATACAATTACAGGAAGCACGGCTACAGCGGCGACGATTATGGTTACTATCAACAGTCACCTTACCCTCACATCGTTGATGAACGAGCCAGTGCCATGTTCAATGATGAAAACCCTCATGCTTGTTCCATTATGTGATTATGCTGTATTTTGAGTAGGCTATTAATTCCAATATTATCTGATTTTGTGAATATTATTATGTCAGAGATGCCATGTATAGAATTATTTTGATAAATTTTGTAAGAAGAATGATCTATAGCCTATAAATTAAATCTTTCTTCAAGTGATTTTTAATTTGTAAATTAAGTTACATGATAATTAATAAATAAGAAAACTATTGTAAAAACTAAAATGATATTTTATTCTTTTATCATCTAATTTTTCATGGACTATTTCGATGATTTGAAACTCAGCAGCTCAGCCAGTACCAAAAAAATTTGATTAGTTGCCTCACTCATCAATAGCTAGGTTGGTTAAAAAATGAGCTACATATCATCATTGGATCCCAGAGAACAAATTGTTGCTCTCATAACATGATGTGTTTCTCATATTAATCTGGCGTTTGACTTACTGGTTTATTATGAATTAAAAACAAAAAAAAAATTATAATTGATCTCTCTTTAGTTTCTGGCTTTCCGATGGAACATATATACCTACCCAGCTCCATGCCTCCATCTCTTAATTTCAGAGGTGGCTACCATATTTATTTTTAGAATTTTATATAGAAGTTTTAGATTATGATAATACTATGTGATGAATATATTTATTGTGAGTTATTTTATTTCATAATTAATTTACTTTGATTCTTTTGCTATATACACAGTTCTTCACAAATCAATATACAAAACAACTTTTACCTGCTTTTCTCTATCTTTTTTTTTCTCTCTCTATTTTAACATCGACCATATCCATATGTCATTCTATATTATTTTGCATATGATAATAACCATATCAACGGACAAGTATTCCCTATCCATATTGTCTTTTAACCCTATCCTATTTTTACCATATATTTTTACAAAGATATAATTGGTGTTCATAAAATATAGTAAAGAAACAGAGAAAATAAATAAAAATGATAACCATCTATTGAAATTAAAATCCATATATTATTTCATTCTTAACAACAAAGGTAAATTTAGATGAATAGAATATCCTAATTTTATATGAATGGACACATCTATAACCATTAAGGGTTTGGGAGATGACAATCTTAAGAAGTCAAGCACATACGTAATTTTCATTTTCCTTGGGTCACGGAATTTTAACCAAGTTTCCAAGGCATCAATTCGAAGATTTTTGAAAATTTCGTGAGTTGGTCTGCCATGTAAAGGTGGTTTATCGCAGGGATGAACCAAAAAAAAAAAAAAAAGAGTTGTTGTAAGTATTAACCAACCATACAATCCGACTTAAGCAAAATTTTCTATATGAATAAAAATAAAAAGAAAATTAAATAATTTTTAATAATTAAAGTAAGAGTCATTTATTGAATAACTTTGTGTCAAGTCAAGTTGTATAAGTTTAGTTATTTTTTTAGAATTATTCTTAAAAAAAGGTTAAAACAAAATCTATATATATATATATATATATATCGAGATTCAAGAATGTAAAAAAATTTTATCTTTTATAACAAAAATCAATTCATATTTATCATTAATATATAAATATACGAGGTGGTGGGAATCTGAATGCCTCCAAGCCAACTGCATGACGTACGCTCTCCACGAGGTGATTTTATATTCAACTTTTGGGTCACACCAAGAATTTTTAAATGGAGGCAACATTTTAAAGTTGATTTTGGAACCTCCAACATGCTTCTAAAACTATAAAGAAGAAAGTGCAGCTACCTACCATTTACAATTGGGTCGGAGAGAATCTTCGGTGCATTATATATCTGCGCTGATGTGGCAACTATTGATTGGCTAAAAATTATATATAACTTTAGATTTATGATGTTTTCTAAACTGTTACAGTAGTTAAAAATAAGAAAATATGACTAAAATTGTACTCAAAATAATATTATAAACACCTATCCCTTAATTTTTTTTTTAATAAAGCATTTGGCTTTTCATATTTGTATTTACATTAAACTTTATGCATAAGGATTAATAAAAAAATCAAAAGTTAACAATTATATAAAATCATGATCCATTATAAACTTGCTCATAATTATATATGTTCAAAATTTTTAAACTACATTAAAATTGGGTTAAAATTAAAAATTAGAGTTTATATAGATGAGGAATAAAAAGTGTTTTACAAAGAAAAAAAGTATAAGTTTTATTTTTTTCTATTAATTTTAAATAATTTAATATAGGAATAAATTTGTAATTAAAAAAAGTTTTAAAAAAGGGGATTGGTATATAAAAATAGAAATTAAATATACTAAAAATGCTTTTTTAAGTCCATTTTTCAAATATTCTTTCCCTCCAATTGCTTCAATCACCAAAAAAGCAAGTGAAAGCTGCAGATTTTCCAAATTCCGATCTCGTCAATTTCAATTTCCCGCCAATAATGATGAATCGACGGAGGTTACAGATCTCTCCGTCCCAATCAACGGCTACAGTTCAGCTCCGCGTCAAGCTCATAAGACTCGTCTCTCGCCACGATGAAATGAAGATTGCATATCAACGGCTCAAATCTCAGATCATAAATGGTTTGCTTGAGGTATTTATGTTACGTATTGCCAGCAGTTCCTTCGCAAAATGTCGTTCTCGTTTTCTATTGAACTTGTTTTGATGTTTTCTGTTTCAAATTTTTACGAGAAAAATTTAAAGGCCGAGGAGGTTTTCGCTTCTCTGGCGATTCCGTTGATGAAATTAGTCGGCCTTAAAACGGCCGAGATGGCGGAGGAGCGACGATTCAACGCCGTTATCATCGATATAGATTCTCATTATGTAATCAAATCTCTCTGCTTAATTTGACTTTGATGCTATTCACACTTTAACAGAGATAACTAATTATTGATTTTACGGCAGCAATGCCGGGGAAACGGGGTCGGATCTGGATCACCGACTTTAACAGAAGGAAGAGAAGACCAAAACAAGGTGAAATTCTTATTGAAAATGAAAATTTTAATTAATCGAAGAAAATGAAAATTTTAAACTCATAAATTTATTTGATCAGTTACTGTTTTCTGCTATGCTTCCATCAAAGCTGTGTGTTGAATTGTCCTTTCTATCTTGTTAATTATTTTCAATTAATCAAGTGCGTTCGTTGTTTTGTGCCTCTAGAGTTTTTATTTTTATAATTTTTATAATTTAAAAAATAATATGCAATTAGTATTGACTTAAATGTATTCGAAAGTGTATATTTTTATAAAATAGTTCTTTAAAAAATGAAAACAAAAACAACTTGATTTTCCAACTGCACACCACACAGGTAGTAAACTACGCTGCAGAAGGCACCATGGCCGGCAAACAACTGATGGAGAAGCAGCAAACACAACTAACACAACTTGTTCGCATCCTTAGACAGATTGAAATCCAAGTCAATTCTAGCCAGGATGATATCCTCCAGAGCATTGCCAACCACCGTGTCTCCCTCCATCAAATCTTCCAGAAAGCCGTCTATTATTTGAGCAACCTTCACAGTCAAAACCGTGACACATATCCCGTTGCGTTGAAGCTCCTTCGGGCCATATTTGACCACATGGGTTTCGTCTTTGGCTCGGTGGAGAGTGGCGTGGACAACCTAATGCAGGATTTGGCCGAGCGGATGTGTAATCCAATGGTAGAGTATGTCAACGGGCTCAGGGCTGATATGAAAGTTGGATCATGTCCTCGCTTGTTGGCCGTTGTGGAGGAGATGGGGATAGCAATAAGAAATGCAGAGCTTGAGTTGGAGGAAGCGAAGAAGAGGATCAGAGTAGCAGAGGAGGGGAAGAATGAGGCGTTGCGCAAGCTAAATGAGACAAAAGAGATTATCAGGAGAAAGAACCAACGCGTAAAGTTCCTCACTGAAGCCAAAAAAGGGTCTAGAGAAGCTTGTGTTCAGCACAAGGTACGCCCTTAATTTCAATCCTTTAACAGGTTTAAGTTTGGACAAAATTTGTTAAATCGAATCAACAATGAATCCTAGCAACACGGCAAATCATTTTGGACGCTAAAATACAGTTGTAAGCTCTCGTAATTCACTGCTCTACTTTATGTGTGAAGTATCAAGGCATGGAGGAAGATCAGGACAAAGATGACAATCTGTTGTGGGAACTATTGAAGAAGAGAAGGTATAGAACGCCAGAGAGCCCGATGGGACCTGGAGGACTTCTCTGTTTTGAGCCAGATACGAAGCACCAAAAGCCCACAAGGGCATTGATGGGTCACATGCCAGCTTCTTGGAGTTGTACCCATGGTTTGCAGGGACCACAAACACGATGCAAAGACTCTCGTATCCCTTTGGGGTCATCGCCTTCAGCGGCAATTCAGCAAGGTGTTTCACGCAAGCGCATAAATCCCTGAATTCATGCTTTAAAGTTGTAGGCTTTTTAGCTGCTTGTTCCAAAATGGTTGGTACTTGGTACTCGTACTTCTACCTTTCCAATGAGGATTTAGAACTTATTCTTCTTTTGCTACTGTGATGTGCTGCTGAGGTCTTTCGAACTTGCACAAAGTACAATATTGGATAGCTTAATTGCAACTTGGTACGACAGAGTATGTGAGGAAAATCAATAAAATACGTCCCTAATAATCAATTATATATTCATCTCAAAAACGTTAAAGTTGGTGTTTTTATAACTGGATAACCATACTGAATTGACAAACATTATAGAGTAGAGAGCAGTATTATTTTTACAAAATTTGTATATAAACTCATATATATAAACTGATGTAGCATCAACTATTTAATTATACGTTATCATCTTTTATTAAAGAATTAAATTTTTATATATATTACTCCAATTATCTTTGATACTCAGTTTATACGTAAGAATTTGTATATAAATTTTATAAAACTAGTATTACTTAATATTATATTAGCGTCTTGAACAAAGTAAATAGCATTAATTCAATTTTTGTGACACGATACTACATTAACGAGTCCGAAGTCAAATATTTACTATTTTTGTAATATGAGTAAATAAGTATTAGAGAATGTGAATGATAAGGGTTGCTTCTATGTACTTAAATTTTTGATGACATAATACTAAACTCCAGAATTTATTATTGTACTAAATATGAATAATATTTTTATGGTCTTAATCAAATCAAGCAAAACAGTTCAGTTTTGTAATTTATATTGCGTTTTTCGAATCATATATTATGTTTTAAGAAGTGAAGACACGAAAAAAAAAAACTTCTCTATATTTAACTTCAAATTTTACTATCAAAATTGACAAACTTTGTGATGCAAATGCATCTAACCTATAAAAATAAATGTGTGATAAGACATATAATATTATATGATTATCTTAATTGAAAAATGGAAAATATTTAATGCACTCTCATTATTTGAAGATGTTGTTATGATTGAGCCATTGAGAGAGTCTATGCTGCTATGCGGCCCAGCCAACAGGAGAATGCCATATAAGCACCATGTCTGCGTGGTCTTTTGTCCTACTCTGCTGAGGAAGTTATCATGACTCTTTTTTTTTTTTTTAATTATAATTGCAGGTCACCGGATCAGACCCTCCCCCAGCTCATCTCATGAATCATGAGGCATATCCTCCAGATTAAATAATTAAAAAATGGTAATCATCCTGCAGATTTTTAAAATTTTTAATTTTTCAATATTATTGGAGAAATTATTTATTCGTTCTTCCTTCTTGGTCATCGTCATGGGCCATGTCAATATCTGGTCAAATAATTCAGTGGAGTAAAATCCATAAAAGATCCCATGCATCCCTGCTTTAAATCCGTTCCCTTCGCATAGAGATTATCAAATCACATTAAAGTGGATCAAAGGAAAGGCAACACGTGTAGTGATAGCTCTTTACTCGAGAAGAAATTGTTGGGTGAGGGGTAACGACAGAAAGGTGGAAGGTGTTTTGGTAGGGGGTTGGTGCAGTGTACTCATTACATAGCTTGTCAGGGGACGTTTGGAAAAAGTAGTAATAATTTAATCACTAATTTTTGTCCTTTTATATCCACTTAAAAAATTTAAATATAATCAATCATCCAGCTGACCATCATTAAATCCCCTCAAACTGCACTGGATTCTCCCAGATTTACCTTCTTAACTTAAAACAATTATTTATGGACAAAATCCAATTTATTTTTCGGTGGTAAAATAAATTATAAATCTAATTGACCAATAAAATTTTGCTCCGGCTACCTACCAAATTAGGACAAATATAAGTTCACCTATTGATTTCCTATACTACCCATCTTAGCCTCGCAATATTTTGTGAACTCCCGGCATTACCCATGCATGAACAATATAATTGTTATCCGTGCCACGCAGATAAATATTCACCAAATGAGAATTTGATAAAGTAGAGTAAATAGAATAAAAATAATCAATTCAAAGCTTTTTTTTGTTTAACCGAAATATAAGCACACTTTAACTAATTCTCGAAAGAGACTAACGCAATTACAATATATTATCATGATCTTCCACTTAATGAGATATTCCTTTGTGATAAATCAAACTTAGTAGTGCAGCATGATCTTACTGCTCCTTCTTTACTTGCGCTTCTGTCACTTGGCTAACCCATTGTGATTTATCTCGTATTGTAGGTGATGACTAGCTAAAACAAATTTATCTCATCTTTTATAGTTTGGTTTGATTTATTACCTTATTTCGTTTTAATAATTGAATTTGTATTTGTATGTTTTTAATCATTGTTTTATTTTTGCATTGATCAATGATTTCAAGCAAAAATATATTCTTAAATGTGAATTCTCCGATTTCATTACTTATATTTTCATTTATTGGATTGAACAATTGACAATAAATGCAAATTTTAATAAAATTAAAACCTTATGCTTGAACAAGATAATATTCACTTTTTATATCTATTATCCATCCCATTCAATCATAAGTAAACAATTTATCCTTTAACTAATAATAAATTTAATTTATTATATTTGTTTAAACATATCAGTTTATTTGATGAAGCTTGTTACTAAGACCCGATGCATCAATGAAGTCTTATCTCTTGATAATAAGTTAATGACATTTATTAGACGATAAATATTAGATTAATTTTTGATCGATGCCCCTTAGGGAAAAAACTTAGATCTTAAATGAATTTTAGTGAATATGTAAACTTTGTTATTTATGACATTATACTTATTTATTATGAATTAAATAATCTTCTAACTTATACAAAGATATACAAACAATTATGTCGACATGAATTATTAAGAAAGCATAGTTTGATAAAAACAAACCTAAATTGAAGATAATAATTTAAATTATATATTACAATGTAGAATTTGATGTATTAAGCATGCATTTCACATAATTAAAAATAATTACTTTTGTTTTCGAAAAATGTTACAAATATTTATACATTTGTTTTCCTTTTTCTCACATTTTAAAAAACCAAAACTTGAATTGTATTACCAAAAACAAGGAAATAAGTAGGAGGACAGTTTTGTCTTTTAACCGTATCCTCGTCCTATCCACAATTGCATGTACCTTTTTGCCCATACAAGGAAAATCGGAACCACCGCCCAATAACAGAAATATGTCAACGACAATGACGTGAATCTAATTTGACTTTCCCACAGCCAGGTCTACTCCTGAACTGCCACGTAATGAAATTTCCTGCTCCGGCGTTGCACTAGATCATGCCTGGATTTCACTCCATTTTCAAAACCCGCCGTCTGTTGTACGGTCTATAAAAGGCCCCTGTGTAGTCGCCATTTTGTCCATCAACAAACAAACACCGAATCTCACAACCGCTACTTTCAGTCCATTGTTTTCTTCCTTCAGTCTTATCCTACGCACTCGTCACCAATGGCACATGTTAGCCATAGCCAGCTGCCTTGCAACGGAGACGGAATGTGCATGCAGTGCAAGGAGACTCCTCTCGAGGAAGAAAGGCTTTTCTGTAAAACATGCGCCACGCCCTGGCACGTCGCGTGTCTTGCGTGTACACCTGATTCACTCGCCTCCACTCTTCAGTGGAACTGTCCCGACTGCACCGGCGACATGCCTGTCGTCGCAGGACAGGCCGTCGCGACCGGTGGAATCGTCGCCGAGGTCATGGCAATCGAGGCTGACGCGTCGCTGACGGAGAGCGAGAAGGCGAGGAGACGGCAGGAGCTGATGAGTGGAAAGGCTGGATCGGAGGGTGGCGATGAGACGACGAAGAGTAAGAAAGGGAAAGAGAAGGTGGCTGACGATGGTCAAAACGATGTACTGAGCATTTTCGGTGAGAGTTTAAACTGTGCGTTTTGTATGCAGTTACCTGAGAGGCCAGTGACTGTAAGTGCACTCTGTTTTTCTTCTGCTCATTGATTCATTTATACATTGAGGCGCCGTTTTTTTTGTCGTTTTGTCTATATGATTAAGCTTCAGTTACCGATCGCATTATGTGAGGTATGCAAGCTTGTTGTTGACTTGACTTGTGTAAATCGTGACTTTATGCGGCTGAATACTGCTGTTTTACTTCTTACTTAGCGATTTGCCTTCTGTTTTTGATTCTTTGATGTTGTAGTTTAGATCTGATAGAGCTAATAAGTATTCATATTTGTATAAAATTTTCCCTTTTTGCCCACCTGTTTAATCATTAATAACTTCATCTGTAGTGGTTAGGCTTTTACTATAAACTGAAGCTTTTAGGATGTTTGAGTTACTCAACATGGTATCAAATGCTGTTTGATCGGGAAGTCTTATGATCGAATTTTGCAAGTCCTACAGATGTTTAGTTATATTATAGTACTAGTGTTGGGTCTTTTCTTATAAGCATAAGCTTTAGGGAGTGTGGTTATTGAAAATTTAATGCATGCCAAGTTAATGAATACCTTCTTCCTGTTTTGGGTGTTAATCAGTAGTCTCTTTCCGTATATAGCTGCAAAGCTTTCATTAGTTATAATGGGTGGGAATGTGAGGAGTGTAAAGGTATCAGTTGGCATGTTTTATGGTACTAAATATTGCTATTTGTAGTGAGTTCGTTTTGTCGTTCAGGCACATCAGCATATCACTGCACGACACCAGCCTTCCTTTAATGGAACTATACCATTTTATATTTTGGGCGATAATGGTAACTGGCTGTTGTTGAATCACATTATCTGCTGTGACAGCTGGAGTTGGACAAATTGGGTGTTTTAGTTTGAAAATTAAAAGCTCATAACATGTGTTTGAGATTTGGTTGTTGGCTTTTGACTGATAGTTTTCTGTGATTGGTCTTGGGATATCACATAGAGGGAAGGGGTGAGAATCAGATTTACTACTATTAATAGCAAATACTTATGAATACCATGTTTACATTCTTTCAGACACCGTGTGGGCACAATTTTTGCCTAAAATGCTTCCAGAAATGGGTTGGGCAAGGGAAGAATACTTGTGCAAAATGTCGTTGCACAATTCCATCCAAAATGGCAACTCAGCCTCGTATCAATTCTACCCTTGTGGTTACCATTAGAATGGCAAAGATGTCAAAATCAACTGTCACTGGAGGGCCTTCAAAAGATTACCATTTTGTTCATAACCAGGACCGACCGGACAGGGCCTATACTACAGAGCGAGCAAAGAAGAATGGAAAGGCCAATGCTGCTAGTGGTAAGATATTTGTTACAGTGCCTGCTGATCACTTTGGACCTATCCTGGCTGAAAATGATCCAGAGAGGAATCAGGGCGTTCTTGTTGGTGAATCATGGGAAGGCCGGCTAGAATGCCGGCAATGGGGTGTGCACTTTCCACCTGTTGCTGGCATTGCTGGCCAGTCCAAACGTGGTGCTCAATCGGTTGTGCTATCTGGAGGATATGAAGATGATGAGGACCATGGAGAGTGGTTTCTCTACACAGGAAGGTATGCTTTGAGATGGCTGTCTCTGCTGTGGTTATAGTAGATGATTCAGTGACCAGTCGAGCTTATCTTTACTTCTATCACATTTCTTTAAATGAAAGGTGAATATGTTAATATTTGACCTCAATTTTTCTGTGAATATCTACTTTATTGTTGTTGATTTGATCTTAGTTGCTTATAGGCTTCTATATGCACTTCCACTGGCGTTGGCTCAACCTTAGAGATTGACCAAGGATTTAAATGGAAATCTTGGAATGTAACTGTTACTTGTCATTTTTTTATCTCCTTGCCGATTAGACACTTCTTGATGGATGTGATTGGTTTGTTCTTACATTTTACTAATGTTTCTTCTCCTGTATGTCTGCCATTTTCTCTGGAATGAGTATAGAGAGATGTATTATCCTGTTCTATCAATCTTGAATTTTTTGCGTGGACATAAATACAGTGGTGGTAGAGACCTATCCGGCAACAAGCGTACAAACAAGAATCAGTCATTTGATCAGAAATTTGAGAAGTTGAATGAGGCTCTGCGTGTCAGTTGCAGAAAAGGTTATCCTGTTAGAGTTGTCAGGTATGCATTAATTTTAGAATTTCGTGTTCTTCTCTTATAAATCCAGGATGTGTCAATATTGATTCAATGATCACAGTTTGCTTTCTGTGACGTGCTCTTTTGTGAAATCTTGTAAGTTCATGGCATTAGGCATAAACCTGGTGCAAAAATTGCTAATGGAGCTCAATTTTGTGTTTCAATAATGATTCATTCAGTTTAGCTCAGTTGAATTAGTCTCATTTCTTATGAGAGGCAGGTTTTTAATCATTTGGATTTTATAAATTATTTATTTTATCAACTCATTTATTCCTGTTTTAGGTAATGTCAATTTGATATGTACAAGAGATAACCAGCGGTGTTATGAAGCTAGTTTTTAGACAATGAATTATCTCCTCTAATTGACTTTGTGCTGATATTAGTTTAGCAGATCATACTGATGTTTCATTTGTGTCAATTATGAATAAATTGATATAATTTTGAGAAATTTTCTAGCAAAGTATGTAACAGATTTTGTAATTCTGGTTTCATCTGTATTCTACTTTATCAATATCTTTCCATTTTTATGGACAGATCTCACAAGGAGAAGAGATCTTCTTATGCTCCCGAGAATGGGCTGCGGTACGATGGAGTCTATAGGATTGAAGAATGCTGGAGAAAAGTTGGAATCCAAGTAAACACATGCTAACAATTGCTTCAAACTTCCCATTCGGTTGTGGTTTTGCAAAACAAATTTTGCTGACAACAATTTTCTGCATTAGGGTTTCAAGGTCTGCCGATACTTATTTGTTAGATGTGATAATGATCCTGCCCCATGGACAAGGTTGATGTTCAGTCATTTAGCTAATTGATTGTCTTTGATATCATTCTCTTTTCTAATTGATTTAACCTACCTTATCTATAGTGATGAGCATGGTGACCGGCCTCGACCACTGCCAGTTATTCCAGAGCTAAAGAATGCACTTGACATCACTAAGAGAAAGGATATTCCATCATGGGATTTTGATGTGAGTGTGCAAAATTCATTCCCTTGAAGTTCTAAACTCACCGGCTTGCTATCATTCTATGAAATTTAATTACTGGCCAATCTAGAGCAGTATCGGTAATAGATAGGTGATGAATTAAGATACATCAATAATAATTGGGAAAATTCTCAGTAAACCCTTTACCCATGTGGTTTCTTTGTGATTTATCTTTGTGTACGCTTAGTCTTAATACTTTGCCATGTACTTGATTATTCTATAATTTTTCAGGAGGCAGATGGCTGTTGGAAGTGGATTAAACCTCCACCGATCAGCAGAGTTGTAGTATGTACACGGAATTTTGAGGGCAAGAAGAGATCAAGGGGAGGCCCGAGGCAAGTGCAGAGTATAAGTGTAAGAGAGAAGCTCCTAAAAGGTTTGTTGGCTTTTTTCATCAGGTGACATCATAGAAAATATACTGGTTTACATTCTCAAATTAGAATTGAATTTTATCGATAACTTCAGTTTGGTAGACTTTGAGTTGCTTATTGTAAGAGCAGATTAATTTATGTTGTTTATGCAACTCATTTATGAAAGTCATATGTTGATTGTTTTAGCAGTGGTATATTTATATTACTTTCTAAATCTTTCCTGTGCAGAGTTTAGTTGCCTTGTCTGTAAGCAAGTAATGACTCAACCGGTAACAACACCATGTGCTCATAACTTTTGCAAGTCATGTTTGGAAGGGGCATTTTCTGGGAAAAGTTTTATAAGAGAAAGAAGCAGGGGTGGACGGATGCTGCGGTCACAAAAAAATGTCATGAAGTGCCCTTTTTGCACGAATGACATTTCGGATTTTCTCAAGGACCCTCAAGTATGAGATATGCATATTGATCGTAGTATCTAAGTAGAGATATAGTGTGCTTTACTGCTTTTTGTGTCAGTTGATCACTGAGATATTTAATAAGAGAATAACTCTGATTCTCTGTATGGATTAAAGCACTTTCAATTTTTTATCCTTTGAATTTGTATTCTTTTAACTTCTTGGAAAAATGAAGAAGCATTAATTCGTCATTCCCTTGAATTTAGCTTATCTAGTTTTTAAAATTCAATGTTACAGGTCAACAGGGAGTTGATGGAGGTGATTGAGTCTTTGCAAAGAAAGTCTGAAGAAAATGGGGAGCTTGCTGAGGAAATGAGTGAAGAAGAAACAGATGACGCAGAGGGAGCTCCTGATCCAGTGACTGAAGCCAGCAAAAGCAGTGGAGAACATTCTGAAGAAACTAGTGCTGGTTATTTGCAGAATTCCCCAACAAAATGCAATCCGAAAAGGACGCATAAGAGAAACAAAGTTGCTGTTGAGGTTTGCTTATTAAACAATAATGATGGAGAGGAGAATCTTATCACTACAGAGAAGTCTGGCAATTTAGATGTAGAATGTGGAGATCACAAACTTTCAGCTGGAGTTGTTAAATGTGGCAACAAGGATGCTCAAGTTAAAGTGGCACTAGAGGATGGTAATGATTCACCATCCAGTCCCCTCCTTATGCCTTCAGATGGTTAGCGAGCTGCATTAACTTTTGGTTGATCAGCTAGCATATTTTGAAATGGTCTGTGAAGCTTCTTGCTAAAAAACTGAAGGTACTCTTGAGTTAATTTTTATATTTCAGGGTTAAAAAATTGGGCTGGGAATTGATAATACAAATATACCATAGCTACAGCTAGTTATTGTCTGTACACAGGTTTTCTTTATCTTTCATTTAATTTCATTGTTGGGCCAATTGGACAGTTCTCTTTTCGAATCAATAGAATGTGTATGTACAGTTATCTGTTGAATCGGTGAAACCGATATTGATGTTGAATGTAAGTTACTGTGTATCAACATAATGAAAAGCTTTTGCCATTATTTTCTTTCTCATCCAACCATCAGTTTGAAACATTTCAAAATAATTCATAAAGTGGCGCCATTGTTCTGTTTTTAGAATTCGATTGTCTAGCTGACTACTACTAGTTAATGGATATCACTGTCACAAATATAGTTGTGGAATAATTATGTGATGGTTTAGTGGCTTAATTTCAGCAAATAATGAAACAATCTCCTTCATTTGAATTTCTTCACTCGACAAGTGCAAGATTCGAGCTTCTCTCCTGATGCAGCCAGACTGAAGCTAGTTTGGGCTCCTAGAAAGCCACAACTCCTCTTTTGTAAAAATTACATGGGCTATTGGCATCAATATGCCATTTTAGAATGCTCATTTTTAAAGCTCGAGTCTTGGACTGCCAGTGCTCCTCTATTACTCGAAAGGCTACAAGGCTGTAACTCAGATCTCTGCAACTAATAGTAGAATAATTTTTTGTTTATAAAACCAATTTCATATGATTTGATGTTACATAATTAATTATATATATAATATTAAAAAATCATAAATATGCAAAATAAATTCAAAATGTCTACAAAAAATTTAACTCAATGCTATATGATCCTCACTTATTAAAATTACATATATAAATAAATAACCAAAACAAAAAAGGGTCCATCACCCCTTCCTAACATTATATATGAATTATATTTAAAAACTTCAAACTATATGATAGATTTTGAAAGAGAACGTTTCGTACCATGAGTTGGAGCGTAGGAGTTCAAGTTTGGGCCCAATTTAGGTCCAACATTAGCCCAACACAATGAACCGGCGGTCTGGTCGGTTCTCTTCTCTAAAGCCCCTCAAACCGCCACCCCAATCTTGCCTCCCTGTGGTTCTTTCCCTCGAAGCTCCTGAATCCTGATAGGTATCGTCTTCTCAAAAATTTGATACTTTCTTCTGTAAGTATTTTTTGATTTAATTCCTTTTTTTTAGTATGCTTAATTTTTTTCATATCTTTATTTGTTAGAAACTATAAATTACTCATAGTTCTTATCAAATATTTATCTCCAGAATTTTATTGCGGTAACTTGAAATTTTTCTTTAGTGTGTATTATATGACTTGTTCTTTTCTCTTCATAGCTATGGCAAGATTAATGCATGTAGAGAAGAGAAAAAAAAACTAGATAAATATCATACTTATTGTATGCTAGTCATTGAGGTTCTTCGTCTTGGCGCCTCTGCTTTATAATAATATTGAATTGCTTTGCTTTTATCATTGGTACACGACAGTCAGTCAACTTTTTTTTCTTTTATGGAGCAAATTATTGAGTAATTGAAGTTATGTGGAGAGAAACTTTTGAATGGTTTGCTTCCACGTTTGCTATTTCTGGAAGAAATCTTAGTTCTTAGGGTTTTACATTTTCTATGTTTAGTTTATACATTATGTCATCACTGTCATTGCTTGTCGATGATTTTTTTTTTTTTTTTTTAATGCGGTAATGTCTGAATTTTCTTGGTTAATTTTATACCTTTTTTTGGGTGCTTGCGAAGTAGAAAAGAAAAATTATATTTGTAACATATTCTTTGTATTGGTTGTGCTATTGTAGGGTTCTTGGGTTCTGAAGTAATCTCTGTGGTGCTACTGGTGCCTGAACATCTTTTCCTTCATTCTTAGTGATGGTATGTGTATACATTATACTTTATCTCTTCTCTTAATTAATATGCATTTTCATGGTTCTGTACATTGGAATTAATCATTATGGCCTCATGTCGGGAATTTGATTCTTCTGCCTTATTGATTTTTAATTAAGTTTTTAATGGGGTTGAGCTTGTTAGTGGGTAAAGTTATGTTGCAGTTGCTGTGTACTTCTGGGCTTATTTGAACCTTTGTATACCCTGCCTTCATGAGTGGCCAAGCATGTTACGTTGAAGTAAAGGGTGACCCAAGTTTGTCATATCTTGTATTGGAGCGCAATGAAACGATGTGTGTACTAAAAGTGCGTCTATCTGGAAAGCTTTAACAGGGATGAAGTCTTGATAATGTATTCATGTGGTGCTTCTTGGAAATGGCTCCTTACAAGTTTTAATGATGTGCATGAATTATTTATAGTTTGACATTATGCCGTTTATACGTTCCCCTTTACAAAGATAGAACATTGGTGCTAGTAAGAACTGAAGGCATATGGTCCATAGACATGGTTAGGATTACCAGTTCCTGCCTATGTGATTGTTTTTGGGAGGGTTAGCCCTCGTGTCATATAATCATTATGGTGTTTTGGCACTGCCTCACCTTTTTATCAGCAGCAACTCCAAGGAGAGGATTGGATGGTACATCCTTATCTTCTGAGACACAACAAAGAGATCTTAGCTTACTTCTCATTAGTTTCTTGACTGTAAGGTTGTAGATATCGTTAATATTCCAGTTTCCAACCCACTGCCGATTATAAAGAAAAAAACATTACAAATAAATGTAGCCTAACTAGCTTTCAAGTGTAACATTTTAAGAAACTACATGAACTCGATGAGGCTAATAGATAGGGATCCAACAGTAGTATTTAAGCTCTAAAGTGTTCCCTTATGTGCACGTGCTCATGGAACAACTGTAGCCACTTTTGACTTTAGTTACTACGATAGAGGGACTGGAAAAGAAGACTTCTTTTTCAACTTGACTCTGATGTCATGTTAACAAATTACTTGATCTCAAAAGGTTAAACTGATGCAAAGCATTTGACAACGGTAATGAAGCTCTAATATAACATCTTTATGCGAAACCTTAAGAAGTTAAATCCGTGTAAATCCAAATGCCTAGCTACATTATATCTTCTCATGTAACATGCCAACCACCTGTGAACTGATATCCCTAAATGATTCATGAAGTGTAACATACATTGCCTCCCATTCGATTAGAAATGGGCCCTTCATTGGTATCAAGATACTGAGGATTAGTAGTCCTAGGTCATCTGGCTAGGTAACCAAAGGAGGCGTTTGTGAAGAAAGCATCCTGATTAGGTGTATTTAAGAACTTGTATTTGTCTTTGATTTTGGATACCTTTGTACATTAAGCTGGAAGCAACTTGGGTCATTACAAGGTTTGTTTGCTTGGCAGTTGGCCATGTCTATATCTGTTTCCTTGTGCTAAGTTTGTATAATGCAATATTCTTTCTCTGGGTGCATCTAGGGTAGTTTTAACATGTGCATTTGGTAGTTTTTAATACCTTAGATCGTGATTCTACTTAGTTGTTTGTTCACTGGTAATTTGTGAGTATGATGTATCGCTCTATTACTTTATGTAGACAACGCTTATTATAGTTTTGGAGTAGGCTTTACCAGAGCCATAGGATATTATCTTTTTTGTCATTCTGTTGGGTATTCAGGCATCTCTTCATATATCACACGAAGAAAGAAGAATATTTTAGGGTAATTTGTTTCATTTGTTTGTGCAGGCTGCTAGAATTCTTGCCAACTTGATTGTGATGGGCTCTGGAATTATGGCAAGAGCTCTAGTTCAAGCATACCGTCAAGCACTTGCAAGTATGTTTTTCTGTACCAGATTCAGTGTTAGATATCTGAAATCAGCTTTGTTATGTCATTTTGATATCTTTTGGTCTACTTTCATTACTTTTGCTGTTACATTGGAGTTAAATACTAAGTTCTATGGGATTCATCACTGATTGCCAGATGCCTCAAAATCTGGAGTTGCTCAAGAAACGATGCAAAATATCAGGAGAACAAGCAAAATTATGGCTGAACCAGAGGCAAGGCAGATTCTTGGTGTCACAGAGCATTCATCGTGGGAAGAGATCTTGAAGGTTAATCACACATTGTTTCTGCTTTTTGCTTGTATCATCGTTTTTTCTTATGATTATAAAAATTGACAATGATCTTTTGCGTGCAGAAATATGACAACTTGTTTGAGCAGAACGCCAAGAATGGTAGCTTTTATCTCCAGTCAAAGGTCCATAGAGCTAAAGAATGCTTAGAAACAGTTTACCAGAGTAAAGCTTAGGGGACTGCAGATGCATGACTGGCTGAGGTTATGTGTTCAGCCTGGCGGTCTATTCACCTTTTTCTTTTTTTGGTTTAAATCTCCATCAGATAGCATAGCGTATTGATATGAGTTGGTCTTATATTCACTATTATGTACAATAAATCTCAAATTTTGCATTGTCACTCCACTGTGGTTCGGCAATGAAAATTACTTGCCATCAAGTCATTGACTTCTTGAGTAACACATTTGAGGCATTGTCACTGAGTTTGTTGATTGTACCTTAATGTCTGGTGATTCACATCTCAAATTGTGACATCTTCCACAATAGGTTTTCATGGGGACCCTGCGGCGAAGACTACAGTTGGACTGACTTTGTCCACATATATAATTTGATGTTTTAGTATATGTGAACATGATGCTTCTTTTGAACAGACTGACTCCGCTAGAAGTGGACATTTTCTACAGGAGGGCATGTACCTCTTTTCTAAATCCAAAAGGAAAAGCCTTCCTCGGAACTTGTTTTTGTGTGAGTGGGGACAAACTCAAGTCTTTGATGACCTTCTCTTTCGGTTCCGCACATAGGTCAGCTAACTCTTAAAACGTGCGGCCCCCCAACTGCCTGCCTTTTACGGGGCACCGAAATTGTAGTAACGAGGAAGTGCAGCTCTTCATGAACCTAAAAATACTTGGATCAGTTGGTTAAGTTTTCACTTTGTTGATTTAGATATGGGATGCTCTTCACGCATATAAGTTAGTCTTAGCAATCTGCACAGATGTTAGATTTTTCCTTGTTGGACCTGAGCATCACTGTCTCATGTCGCCATTATGTGAACCGATTCAGGCAGTTCACATTCGTAAGAGCCCAATATCATGTCAAGTCTGTAATTGTCACCGTTTCACTGAGCGACAACATGCTCATACTGACACAGTAACTTCATCCTGAAGTAAGGAATCAAATTGCGTTTTGGCTTCTCTAAATCGACTATTTGATTTGATAGTTTAAAAAAAGAAAAGAAATGTATATATCCATCTAATAATCCGCTGATTTTTTCTTGCTTTTTTAAGTTTAAATTGAGCGTTGTTTTTACATTCTACAAGCCTTGTGGGTGTGTGTGTGTGTATTTGATTTATAAAAATACAAAGCATGTTTTGGTTTACAAGGGTGCTTACTTGAGGTCATGAAAAGTCTCTTGATAGACTATTTTGCCGATATCTACATTTGAACGGTAGAACTATGAAGATTGTTCCAATCTATTTAGGTTGAGTTAGGTGACATTGAGTTCATAAATGTGTTAGTAGGTTATAGATATCGCAGCATTCTATTGACTATAAAAGAATTCTAAGATTATTTTAAAGGGCTTAAAAACATAATATGATCTTTAAATTTTAGATTATAAAATCAAAAAATAATGAGAATATGTAATATTACAACAATATATATATTTTTGCCTTTTAATAAAAGTGAGGAAGGGTTTGAGTTGAGATGATGGGCGTGAGCTAGTGGGAGAGCCGAATGAAGTCAAGCGTAAAAAGCTTGAAGCATGAAATGAAAGGCCGAAAAGTTTGAAATAAGAGCCGACTTCATCATACAGAATATCGGCTATAAGTGTGTGAGAGAGAGAGAGAGAGGCACCGAAGTTGCCAGCTCCATTACTCAATTTAAATCCCCTTTTACACACTACTTTGCGTGTCGAATCCGACACTACACGTGTCCTTCTTTTATTAGCTTTTCATGTTTTTCTTCCCTCAAATATACGCTTTTATTTCATCTTCAATGAATATAACAACAAAAAAAAAATTATTAGAAAATTTCAAAACTAAAGTATGTTTTGAAAAAATAATCTTGTTTTAAAGAACGGTAGAGTAGAGGCATATAAATTCTCTAACATATAACGTAACTTTGTTATCAAATACTAAGTACAAGTGTTATAATATATGTATATACCCACACGCGCACCACGCGTGCGCACACAGACATAAACTCAAAACACAAACATTTTCATAAAGTGGAAATACAATATCTTTATTTAAAAGTTGGGACAATATCAATAAGTATATTTAAGTTTTGATTTAATTTCAATCGAAAAATAACTATATGATTTTAATCAATAATACTTCTGAACTTGTATAAAAATCATTATTTTCTCCTCAAATCATTATTTTCAGGTGTGTAATCGATGAAAAATGAATAATTTCAGTGGTATGATTGATAAAAAATATATAATCGTTTTTTTTTATTAAAATCAAACCAAAATTTGAGAGTTTTCATTAAAATTATCCCTCTAAGTATTCTTAGAGGCTCGAGGATGGATTAGAAGGCTAGAATAGATAAGGACATAATAATTGTAAATTATTGGCTTCATGAATACGGGATCGAGTAGTGGATAAAATTATTTGTCGTAATGTTATCTGAATTAATGCCCACTTTGAATACATGCTTAGTTTTAACTTCGATTACAAGCCAAGCTCAAGCTGGATATTCTCATATCAACACTGTTATAATTATTAGTAGATTGCTTCATGTACCCTTATGTAAATAAAGGCAAATAATTACAAGAGCCTACAGCTTTGAGAAATTTTAGGTTGGTTCCAATTAACTTTTTTGCATCATTTGGTCTCTTGCTTCTGTTCATGTACATTCAAAATCGGTTTGCAAACCTTCTTTTTTGTCTTCTTGGAGAAGTGAATGCTAGAATCTTGAAAGCTTTTCCATTTTAAAAGCGACGGTGCCGAAAAGCATGAAAATATAAATTTCACACACGGACGCTATAATTAATAATGCTGCTTTAATTATGAAATTTATATAGTTGGCACACGGGCGGCAAGGAAAGGAACCTCCTTTAATCATGCAAGTACTTACGACAAAAAGAATTATAAATCTCAAACTTATATCTCCATTCATTTTTAGGCGTTTAAGTCGTATTCATTTAGAATTTCTGAAGATCCAGAAAGGGATCATTTAACACAAATTTTTAAATAAATTTCTATTGATTAATTATATATAATTCAATAATTGATATTAAAATTAAAAAATTTATATTTAATTATACCAACTTATTAACTATTAAAACCATTGAGTTATATGGATCAATAACTAAAAATTTGTATAAAAAGAGTCTTTTCCTTTAGAATTTGATATTAAACCAATATCAAAAAGAATAATTCACTCATGTATTTTAATAATGAATTATGAGAAATTTTACGTGAGTATAAATCTATTTTGTTGTAATTAATCAATCAATTTAAATGTTATTTTCCCGTTTAGAAATATGTTAAAAAAATATGAAGTTCTAACGTTAGAGTAAGAGAGATTCGTATGACAATGATATTGTTGAAAGCATGCAGGTTACTTTAAGTCTTTGATTAATTCATTTACCTAATTTTATTTTTTAAAGTATTAAAAGTAGTTAGCTAGATACAATCTGATAAATTAACAAATAGTTTTTTGTATATAAGAAGAAGTCTTGGGAATCTAATCTGTTCAAACTAAATTTGGAAATTTGGTATATGCTATTTGGAGGTGCCAACATATATTCTTCAAAAAATATATATTTTTTTTAATTTTTTTAGGGCACCACTTGGTCAAAATCAAACTGGAAGACTAATTAATATAATTATTCTAACAAATGCACGTCGGCATTTTTTATTCATTTATCTAATAAATGCACGTGGTATCGTTGATTTTTTTAAAAATATAATTAACCTAATATAACTTTCCAAAGGCATTTTTCTTATTGGGTACTTTTAGGCCATTATCTTTAAAGACTTGATATGTTCTAAAAAGAATATATCAAATCTTTAAATATTATGTAGATTCACTTAAAATTTATACATTTAATGATTTTTATATTATTTTTTTAAAGAATTTACAATCCTTGTTGGAGTATACACAATTTTTAAAAGAATTTATATACCTTTTTAGGGTTTAACATGTATCTTTAAGATAAACTTCAAGACTATTATTTATTATTTGTAAAAAAATAAATAAAAAAAGAACAAATAAAATTGATCGATATTTGTTTCTCATTTATTAAGTGCGTAATAGTAAATATTGGATTGTTGAACAGAACAGAAGTTAGAATTTGGTCGCTTTCGTCAAGGAAGCCTTTTAGCTTAAGATATGTTTGCAATATCTTCAAATTCCTTTTACATCACCTTTTTCTTTATATATATATGTTATCTGTCATAACTATGATAATGATCGAATCCTAATTGTTGTTAGATTCGATTTAAATTGTGAATAGAAGATTTACTATCCACCATCCGACGTCTCATCATAATTTTTTAATTTTAAAAAATAATATCTGAATTATAATAGACTTATACCAAGCAATATTTACTCATATATCAAATAAATGAATTAGTTAAAAATTAATCAATATAATGACCAAATTAATTTTTGTGAGGAAACGTGAGAACTCTTTTTTTTCTTTTTCTTTTTTTGGTCAAAACAAATGTGAGTGAAAAATGTTGAAGACAAGAAGGAATTAATGCATGCATCCGCATCCACATCCACTTTCTCAACAAACGTGATGAATGCATGTCTACCAACAACACTAAACCTTATTCAATCACATTTTTAATATAATATAACTAATTAATTGACTTTTAAATATTGCTGAGAAAAATCTATAATTGAACTCAGAATATAAGTTAGAGGAAGTCGATTGGATTGTAGTAGTAAACTAGGAGGTGGCTGTGTGTGGTCAACTTTTTGGCCACGCTAGCTGTTGAATATGAACTGATTTTTATCCGAACACGTTGACTACAGCACCGTTAATGATAATAACAACAATCCTCTCACTCGTTTGCGTAAATGATCGCTCAACTTTCTTCAACTAATAGCCGAATTCCATGACCATATCATCCAAGAACAACAAGACGTTATTTTAGCTTATTCGAATCGTTTTTTCAACCCTTCTAGATATATATAATAATATGTCTACTGCAATCTCATCATGATCTGAATTTATATATATCTAAACAACTCTAGTTTACAATTTCTTCATAAAAATACGAGTACTTTAAGGGCATGTTTGGGAGGCAGGACAAAAGGAGGGATTGGACTATTTTTAAGACTATTTGTCCTATCTCTTGTTTGGAGCACTTTAAGGAGATTGGGACTAGACTAATGCTAGTCCTAATAGTGTCCAATTCATGGGACAACTTGTCCCATGGTTCACCATGGGACTCCTTGTCCCAAGTTTGGACCAATAGTTTATTTTTTTAATCTTATTATAATTAATAATAATAAGTGATATAATATAATAGAAAATAAAATAATTATTAATAAAAACATTAAAAAGATAATATAAAATATTTATCGACAAAAATAAAAAATAAAAATGTTATCATTAATAATTTTAGAAAAATTAATATAATAAAAAAAGAAGTATTATTACACTCATATTGATATAAAAATAAAAAATCTCATAAATATAATAAATAAGTACATTATTCAATTAATAATTCCAAAATAATATGATAAAAATGAAATATTACCAAAAAATTATTATAATAACATAAACACTTAGAAATACAATAATTAATTGAATTAATCAATTAATAATTCCAAAATATTATTTTTATAGAATAAAAATAAAAAATTATTAAGAAATTAATATAATAATATAAACATTTATAAATACAATAATTAATTGAATTACTCAAATAAATAATTTCAAAATAATTTTTTACATAATAAAATGGAATATTATTTAAAAATTAATATAATAATATGAGCATTTATAAATACAATAATTAATTGAACTACTCAATTAATAAATCCAAAATAATTTTATTTTTATATAATAAAATATTATTAAAAATTAATATAATAATATAAACATTTATAAATACAATAATTAATTGGATTACTCAATTACTAATTTCAAAATAATTTTATTTTCATATAATAAAAATGAAATATTATTAGAAACTATTAATAAAATATAGAAATTTATATATATAATAAATAATTATATCACCTTTGTAATAATTTCATAAGATAGTATAATTTTTAATTATATTTACATATTTAATTATTTTTATCCAAAATTAATCTTCATTATTCACTAATAAAAATGATGTAATAATAATTAAAAATTCATCCAAAATATTAAAATTATTATTTATAATTTATATAATAATTAATTCCTAATGAAATGCAAAATATTTTAATTTTTATAAAAGCATTAACAAGTTTTTAAATATTTTTAATAAATATTAAATTAATTTTTGTTTAAATCAAACTTGAATTAAAATAATTTATTTTATATTTAAAAATTGATTTCTAAAATTTTATTATATATTAATATAGTCCAGTCCCATACTACACCAAACATAATATAGTACTATCTATAGTCCAGTCCAATCTAGTCCAGTCCCAATCCCAATCCTAATCTCAGTCCAATCCAATCCAGTCCTGACTCCCAAACGCGCCCTAAAGTCACAAAGATTTCAAGCCTATTTAGCCTTGCTCGTAAATCTTTCACACTGTAGCGCCTTTTCTCTCTTTTTCTTATCCTTCTTCAGTCCATCAATTATGTCATCAGCCAGTATTTTTACCGGGACTGGAACCAGCATGCAACAATACAGTACAGACAGATAGCTAGAGATAAAGTTATAAAGTAAAAGGTCCCAGGTACGATTTTAATTATTAAAGTACAATTTGAATGTGGACTTTGGTGTATTCAGCTTTTCGATTGATTGTTAATTGCAAATACCTAACCTCTCTTTTTGTAAATTAATGAAGATACATAAGACTACATTACATATACGTACCAATATTGGAGTCAATAGTTTGTTATATTCTTCACCAAGAAACGTCCTTTTGTTTGTTATTCTTCATATAAGCTAATTAAATTTCTTGTTTAAAGCTACTTCTTCTTCTTCTTCTTCTTTAAACTCCTTTATTTATGATAGTAACCCTCAACCCAACTTATTTCAAGACCTCTGATTGTGGTTAGATGTTGGTCTATTTATAAATGCAACCTTCTCCCTCTGAAAAGTTAAATTTTGGTGGAACAGAAATACCATTTTATCAACAAATAATATAGTATATATGTTCGATTCCATACACACACACACACACACTTGTTTATCTTCTCCTTCACGTAAGACCCATCTAGCTACAATCATATATGATTGCTAAGTTTTAAAATTAATGGAAATATAACAGAATTTTAAGTTTTTTATTAAATAGTCGTGTAAACTTCAAGTTTGTTTTACATGTATATGACCTTTTCTTTGTCACAAACTTTCATCTGTCATGGCTTGTACATATAAGACATTCTTTCTCTATTAATATAGAAGCACGTATCAATATGATCTACCTTTCATATACTGTGTTGTCGAATAATATTGTAAAGTTAACAAGATGTGGGGGATTAATTTGAAAAGAATTAAGTTAAAATCAATATACTTAATGTCCATTCATTTTCTTCTCGAATTAAAATCTTCTCCTGATCGAAACCTTTTAATACAATATTATTCCTGACTAATATTTAAGCTTTAATATTCCTTCTTTGTTCAAGTAGATAACTGGAAATATCTTACCCCTACTCTTCCAACCCTAGCTAGCTTCCTTATGAAGTTGCATATTTTATCTCCTCTATGTCCCTATATTACACAAGCAAGATTTTAATTATACTAATCAATCAAGGATTTCTTTTCTCTGAAGAGCACATATGAAATGACTAAGATTTTTTAGTAAAAAATGTCGTATAAATGAATATAAAAGATGTACCACTATGATAGATCATTGCATATGCATGAAGAAATAAACTTTTCATTAATCCAACAACATCAAAAACCTTGAAGAAAATTGAGCAAGCTTAAACAAAGAAAAAAAAAAACGAAAAGGGGGAAAAAACGACGCATATGATAATAACCCAATATCATTTTTGAATTACCATTTCTCAACGAAAGTGCAAACCTTTGGAATCTCTATTAGCTTGGGTGATTATAATCGTGGCTTCTCCTATTGTTATAAAGATCAGAACTTGCTGAAGAGCTTCCAAACTGATTTGAAAATCTTAGAATATCTTCTTCTCGTTGTTGTTGTTGTTGTTGTTGTTGTGACGAAGAAGATGAAGATGAAGAGGTAGTTGATAAACTCCCCGATGGAAACCTTTCTCCACCATAGAAATTACTTGGGATAGCATAGTTTAACTCAGTATCGCCCACTCGAAAAGCTTGCGAGTGGTGGAAGAGATTAGGGTATGTTTCTTGAGCTAGAGGTGGACGAGAAGAGTGAATAACCGGCACCGGATTCACAACTTTTGCAGCACTACTTACGGGGCCATGCAAACCTTGACGATTAGTTGTGAGAAAACCTAATTCAGTTCTCCCTTGAACTCTCTCTGGGAAGTTAAGCTTGGCTTTGCTTCCTTTGAATCTAAGCGCTGCTTCATCATATGCAAGTGCTGCCCCTTCTGCTGTATCGAACGTGCCTAGCCACACCCTAGCTGCCTTCTTTGGATCTCGTATTTCTGCTGCCCATTTGCCCCACGGGCGTTGTCGAACTCCTCTATAGTGTCTTCTCACGTTCCCTTCACAATAAGCAAGGTACATGCTTCTTTTAGTTAAGTATAGATTAACCACTATGAAAACTATACTTGAGCAGAATTCAATTCATAATTTGATGTGCTTAATTGCTTCATTTTTTGTCATAAATTAAAAAAGCATAAACATAAATTTAAGGATACAAAAACAATTCGAAGAAGTGTATATATATATTCGGGTTCTGATAGAAGATATGAGTTTTTAGGGTATTTTTGCATGATGATCAAAAGATCCTTAGAAGAAGAGATACAACAAAATTAAACTAGTAATTAGAACTTGGTAAATCGAATTTGCATTACCTCTAAAGAACTTATTCTAAAAGCTATGTGGGCCAAATTAATTAATAGAAAAATGATAAGGAAAGAACACTGGGGACAAAAATTAAAGCAAAAAAGACCAAAAAAAAAGTGCAAGACTAGGAGAGATTAAGAGTACACTGCTGTGAAACCATTGCAAGTTTCAATCATACAACAATCATGATTCATGACCAATCTCTAATCCACTATCGACTTCTATGCTAGTAAAGATTAATTAAAACCCTGAAATATATAAATTTAAAAAATGGTAAAAAAGACGGATCAATTAGTTATCTAAATTAAACTAAACATGTGAGAAATTAACATAAATATACCTTGCTGATCTTGAGCTGCACCTTGAGATTGTTCTTGCTCAGAAGTGTTGGACGACATCTGGGACATGGTTAAAGGGTTTTGATAAACTTGAAGCGGGGCGTTTTGGATGTTTGAAATGACTTGAGTGAGAGCTGAAACCATTGCAGAATTGTCTTGTTGAGATCTAGCTGAGTAGACAGGGAAGTTGTACAGATTATTATCTTCCTCTTTCTCCTTCGATTCATCGGAAGAAAAGGGCCTTTTCCCGTGCCTTCGATCCACTTTAGAAGCTTTAATTTATATACTAATACTCTTCTTGTGAATTGATTGCACCCCCTCCTTTTCACTACAGCTCAACTCCACAAGCAGCTAAAGCTTGTTTCGTTCATGGAGGTAAAGATATCAAGATCGAGAAGACTTGCAAAGAAAAGAATTAAAAAAAAAAGGGAGGAAATTAATAAATTAATTAATAGTAGTGCAAGTCATACAAGACTGAGAGGAATAGAAGTTAAGATAGCTAGATAGGGTTTGGCTGTCGCTATATATACACACACATGTAGCTACGAATTTATATATAATATTAATTGTCTGGTTTAGTGTGAACATGCATGAGTACATCTAAAGCATTCGCTGGGATTTATATAAGTATGTAAAATAGAAACCATTATTGCATATATTTAACTTTATGTAAAATTAGTAATTAACCATTATTGCATATATAAAAGTACTTTAATATGAACCAGAATTTGATGTGAAGTATAATTAAATTTAATATAAAAGTTTACAAAACTCTAAAAGGAAGAGAATTGATTCTTTTTAATATATAATTATCTTTTAACATAAATCATTTATACTATATATTTGGGAAAAATAATAAAGAGTTTAATTAGAAGTTAAAATTGTTCTAACTAAATGAGTAGAAAAAAGATGCTTAATTAATTAAAGTTCTTAAGTTTCAAAAGTTACTAGATTTGACATTAGTCTTGTCTCCATAACTAGATCAAATTTAATAGGTAAGTAATTTTATTTGAATATGTTAAAAGTGGCTTAATTAATTCTTAATAATCTGTTGATTCTTTATCAAGATGTTTGTTAAAATGTTGAAGATATAGGGGACATTAATTAAAACTCCACATTTATGTCATTTCAAATGATATATGCATATGGATGAGCTATTTAACTTGTACTTTTTTTGTTTAGATTCATGAATATATGGTACAATTTTGTTTTATAACTGTCGGATCCGATTTCTTAAACTAGCTAGCTAGCTGGCTATATTTATCAATAATGCATATGGGAAATGCATATAAACGATAGCATGAACAATTTGAATATATTTCTTTAGAAAAAACATTGATCATGAACTTCTTAATTACTGAAGACTCACTAATTAAGCAAATGATCATTTTGCAAAGAACTAAGATTCATCTAGGCGTGATATTAACGATATCAACAATAATATTGCTTGCATTGGAGTTGTCCAATATTGAAATTAATAACATAATATACTATACTTTATAAATGTTATATTATATAATAAGAAGACATTATATAACATCGAAGAAATTATAGTGTTACTCTATAGTCTGCATGCACAATAATTTTCGACATACTCATCTTTTATCCAATCAATCAACCAACGCGTGTGAAGAATCATCCAACAATAATTAAAGTGTGCTTGAGAATTCGAGTTCTTTCCAATTGTGCGAGTGAAATGGCCGTGGGAAACGAGAGAGGAGTTTAAGGGGTACTTCGATTCGATTTCCATCTTGTCATTCTATATATAAAACAAAAGAATAATCAAAAGATTGATCAAATGAAGTTTTTTTTTCCAAAAAACCTGATTCATGCGTTATTATTGACTATAATTTTTGGACGACCAACGCCCGTCTATGTATAAATTAACCTAGGTCAAAAGTGCTGCTTTAAATCATATCAGGTTAAGGTGATTTCCATGCATGTTACTAGTTTATAAGCGTAAATGCACGCTAAAGACTCTGCCCAACAAATTGTCATAGAAAAAAAATGGCCGGAAACTTATTCGTTTCGAGCTTGAATAATCAAGGGGTTATTAATTATTAGTCAAAGAAAGATTCTTATTAAGTTTTCTTTATGAAGTTGATTTACTAAATTAATTGCCTGAAATTTTGAATGTTATTTAGATTTTTAGAATTGAATAATATATATGTTCCCATTGGGCATGGAATTTTTCGAGGAAATCATACTAGTAATAATGTTTTGCTTTCTTTCCAAAATGAATTTTTTTTTTTTGACTTTCTTAATGAAAACAAAAATATCTCATGTATATATTGAAACATCTATTAAATCAAAAATAGCTCATGATATAATATATCATAAATTATTAGTTATCTTACAAATGGAGTCAATAGCACATTAGCACTTCAATTCCACCTTTTATATATATATATATATAGGGGAAGGATCAGCAGCCCCCTAAAACTACACTCTTTTTTACATCATACACTCATGGTTGGATTAATGACTATCAATAGTTCAGATTAGAGGACATGTCAACTGAATTGTATTTCTTAAGAATCTTTTTATTTCCTTTTCCAATTTCTTTCTCTTTCTTATATCATTATTATTATTATTTTTTATCTTTCCTCTCTCATCATTGCTCAACTCTTTTGTCCTCTCTCCTCAACAACAATAAACTTAACTTCTCTATAATATTCTCTCCTCTCTCTTTACCGTAAATGAAATGAAAAAAAAAGTTTGTTCAACTCTTTCTACCGTAAACTCATCCTGAGGTTCAACTCTTCATACTATAAACTCATCTTGAAAAAGCTATGATGGCCATGACCCCTTCAAAATGGTAGTGACTTTTTTTATTAGTATTATTTGTTATGAGATTAAGAATTGTGACAAGAGCACTTTTGATTAAGCGAGGTGGAATCTATTGTTTTTTGGTCGTGCTACAGCGCAAACTATACCCATCCAACCAATTTCTTTTATACTGTAAATCATGCAAAAAAAAAAAGTTGTAAACGAAACAAAAAAATATTATAACAATGCTACTTATTCAATTTACCATGTTAACTTTGGTTGAACTTCAGGTGAGCTTACGACGGTAGAAAAGAAGTGAACACATTTTTTTCATTCAATTTACAGTAAAGAGGGAGGAGAGAGAAGGGATGAGTATTATAGAGGAGTTAAGTTTATTGTTGTTAAGGAGAGAGGAGAAAGGAGTTGAGTAATGATGAGAGAGGAAAGATAAAAAATTAATGTTATAGGAAAGAAAAATGAAATTGGAAAAATGAAATAATAAGATTCTTATTAAATATAATTTGGTTAATATGTTATCTAATCTAAACCATTGATATTATTGATCCAATGGTGGGTGTGTGGTGTAAAAAGAGTGTAACTTTGTGTTCATTTTACAAAATTATAATTTTGTCAAAGAATTACCAAACTTAAATTGAAAGATAGAGGAGTGGACTTGAACACCAAGAAGTCAAGCTTGATTTCATTATCCAAATTTCTCCATATATAATGAAAATACAGTTGAATATGATCTTTTATAAGGTTAAAGATGGCGGTTGGTTACCGGTTATATACTTGTATAGCTCAACGAGACAATTAAATGATTAAAGAAGTGATTATTCTACTTCTAACTAGTGATAAAAATTATATTATTTGCATCCTCTCATAAGAGGCTCCAAATAGTTTTTATGTGTTTGATGGTGCGAGCTCCTCCAATTGATTATATTTAATCTATTTTATTAATCACAAAAATGGAAAAAAAAAAACAGAGGTAAACGCCACAAAAATATATATAGGAAGTCACTTATCAATATTATCATACAAATTTTTAGGTAAATAAATATAGGACATGATACTTTAACTTAAACTTTTTAAGTTAAAACTAAATATAAATTTTTAGTTATTGATTTCATATATTTAATGGTTAAGATGATTGATGAATTATCATCATTAGATACAAGTTTTCAACTATTAAATCTTAACCATTAATTAAGTAAGATGGTCATTTAAGTCTAGTTTTAAGTTAAAAAATTTAAGTAAAGTATCTCATCCTATAACTATGAGTTCGCAGTTTTAATCAAGCATAAGTTTTATAGGTAATCTCACTAATTCTTTCGAGAGGTTTCATCATAGAGATTTGATGAAATTGTTAGTTTTTGTAGTATGGATAGTTAACAATAGCTTAACTGAAAATAATAAAGTAAAATAGAACAGAAGATTTTAAGTGGTTTAGCTATAAAGTAGCATGTATATCCATAGGCAACAAGAGTTACAATCCATTATACTGTATGTGTTTATGCTCGATCGACTTAGAATTATTTACAGTGGTAGACACCCGCTCACTCACAAACTTATTCTATGTAAACTTAATCAACCTCGATCATAGTCATAGTCCTTCACATACTCTTCTGATACTACACTTTACAGTTATGACTGAAGTAACTATACTAGTTTAGTTAGATATAAGCAACGTAACTGTTACAGACTCATATAATCACTCAACTCATTTAAGCTTATGCAACTCAATAACACTTACAAATCAAATCTATGCATATACTCAACACACATTAGTCATACACAATCTTAACTTGCTCAAAGTATTAAGCTTTTAAATGAAAGCCAAAGAACGTAGCACACGAAATATATTTTTCTCGGTTCTGCACACACTACAAAAGTCTTGAATTTATTCCCTTATAAGCAATGTAGGTAGCTGCATAAAGCATATACCAACTGCAAGCAGTCTTTATCATTAACCTAAAATATCTCAATGTAATTTTAGATGGTAAGGTTAGCTAAAGATTAAACAACATAAAAAATGATAATATACTCTGCTAAGTAAACTAGAATACTATAAATAATATCCTAATATAATAAGAGATAATCAATATAAAAATAAAACTTCCTATTCAACTAGAATACCAAATCAAATTATTCCATTCTAGTTAAAATTCTCCTAATATAAAATATCCAAATAAAATTAGGGAAGAATATCCACATTAATATTTTTATCATATGATGACAACATTAAAAGTTGATTACATGCATACCATGTGTCACAGTGACACCAATAAAAATCTAAAATGATAATAAAATAGAAAGAATTTAATAAAATATAATGATACATAGTACAAGAGATTCGTAAAATCTTTAAAATGACAATTCACATTTAATTGTCTTGAATTTTGACAAACCTTAAATGAATATGTGAAGATTAATTAGTTAAAAGTACGAGTGGGGTTGCATACACCCCCAAATATACTCTATACACTAGGATTTTAATAAAATTTAATATTACTAAACTAAGTTATAAAGTAAATAACTATTAAATATATTATCAAAAACATAATTTTGTTAAACCTCCATCTCTTCCCCATTCTCTGAACTTCCAGGATTTCTTTCCAATTTCATGCCACAGCCAACTTTCCCTCCTCCATTCGCCGTTGTTCTCCACGAATGAATCAAAAGAAAAAATTCTAAACCCATGGTTCTTGAGGAACCTAAAAACAACCTAAAATTACGAAATTTGACTAAAAGATAAGTAATAAATTAAACAAAACTGAAATTAGATAAAAACAAAAAAAAAAATCATAAAGATGATGTGAGAAGAACTTCTCTCCTTCCAAGTTTCTGGCATTTTTGCAGTGTATAAATTCATCTGTGATCATGGATTAAGGTAGAGATTTGATAAAACAGATAAAAAGATTTTTACACAAAAAGAATTTTAATTGACAGAGTTTTTCTCAATTTATGTAATTGAACTTAGTTTTGTTATACTCGAACTTAGTTGAGTTTTTCTAAATTTTAATTGAAGATTTTATTTTTATTCGATGCTTAGCAGTATCCCACGGGTGCATTTGACAACGTTTGATAGTGTTCAATGGTTACGTCGTTTCTAACGGTGTCCCACACTTACACAAGGTCATGAAATATAAATTTTCAGATAAATGATCATTTTTACGATCCACATTTAAATTTAAAGTATTTTTTGAATTTTTGCTGAAAGTAATATAATATATATAAATAAAAATATCAACCATGTATTAGTTAATATACCCAAATTAGAGTATGCTTCAAAACTCAATTAAGTACGAAATATAACAAGAAGATCATCAAATTCTTGTATTGTTTCTAGTGCATGGTTTTTATGAAATTTATGGAAGTAATTATATCTTAGATTCACATTTTATCTGCTATTAAACTAATACCTGGTCATAAAGCAAATACGTGGGGCTATACAGCTTCAATTTAGTCCTCACAAAAAATCATATTTTATTTATTACGATTGATAAGGAACATGGTACTGGTTGTAATTTTCCATAGAATTTGAAGTCAAATTGATAGAAATTTGCTACAGTTGAATGGCTGGTGAAGTCACCTATACCAATTTTTTTTTTTTTTTTTCTATCAAATCATCATTGTAGACATTAGGAAAATCAAATCAAAATTAAGGAATAGATTAGAATATATGGTTCCCGAAATTTGAAAAAGCGAAGAGAGGAAGGAAGACCCGGCAGTTGTGCAAATTCAAAGTCCTTCCACCCAGACACACTCAATTTCAGTCAGCTTTGAAATTAATTATCTTCTGTCGCTACTCAACTACATCGTTTAATTATTTCACATCACCATCCCTGTCAGTCACCGTCGTTGATATAATTTTTTTTTTTTTCAAACTTCGACTTTTTATCAGAGACTTGCAAACAGCTACTCCTGTATCTCACATTTAAAACAAATTTCTTTTTTCAAGAAAAAGAAAAACTCCATCAAATTTCCTTAAAAATTTTTTTGAATTAAATATGCATTAAAAGTTTAATCTCTTTTGAAGGTCCATGAGCTTTATAATGAACCTATTTACAAGAAAAGTTTCGGCTCATTTTTTTAATCAATAGAATATGTATAGTCAAGTTAATTTAGTCTCGTCTTTAATCGTTTTGGATGCTGATAGTCTTCAAGTCTTGAGTCTAATTGTAAGACTAATAAGGTGGAAAAAGGTTTAGAAATTTGAATAAAAACAAAATCGGTAACATGGATCCATGTACAATTAAACATAGTACCGATGTTACAATGTTTGATTCTTGAAGACTCGACCACTTAACTGTGCCACGATAAGTCCAAATACATGATAAAACCCAAATACATGATAAAACCGAAATGCATACAATGAAAACCAAGTTTTCTGGACGTTTCGAGAAAATTAACGGTTCATTAACAAATGATTCCCGCATTTTTCTTTCGTTGTTACCCGTAGAAGACAATGCATTTGTTGCTCATTTGTACTTCGTACCTCTTGTAGAGAGCTCAATCAATGCTTCTATGCCGGTTCTGATCCACGAAAATCTAACAGTTTGATGCTGGCAGCTATCATAAACCAGCAGTACAGCTCTTCTGAACATGATGAACAATTATTCATCCAACCTGGAGTGACTGAAAAGAGCACTGTCTGGTGCTCGATAAGATCTTGGGCTCAAATGTCATAGCCGATATACAAAGATGTCTCCCAATCAGAACGATGTTGCAATTCAAATTTACCCTTTTTGACTAAGAAAGGTAGATGGAAGAGGGCTGATCAAAAACCTACAAAACGTTGTGGCATTGGCATGACAACAGACAAGGCGGCAAACTCATGGCGAGAAAAACCAAATGATAGAAAATTGATTTTCATATGTACATTCTTTATACAAATCAAATACTTGGACGGATGTCTCTGGTTCGCATGTAGGTCAAAAACTGAGTTGGCAACTCAGCTAGAAGTGCTTGAACAACAGAAAGCTCTCCATCTGCAAATGAAAGGGATATCAACACCCAACCAAAAACCAAGTGCCAAATTCTGTATTTTGAGTGGGTTCAATTGATATAAAATAGTGACTTACTCTGTACATCCTTCAAAGGAACAAACTGAACTATATCACGTGAAGCAACACGTCCAGTTGAACTCTCGAGTCTCTCTCCCTTGTCTGCATCTAAAATCTATACATTTACGATAAGTGGAGATAGTAAGTTAAACTGTACTTGAGAAACAAGTATTAAAAATCAGTAAACATTAGTCATATGACAAGATATGTCCTTGCATGAAAAAATGCAGAAGAAAACAAGATACCTCCATTTCTTTGAAGTCAGCTCCTCCTACTCCAACAATGAGGATCGACAATGGAAGATCAGATGCTTTCACTAAAGCATCCTTGGTTTCTTGGAGATCTGTCACTACTCCATCCTAAAACAACATAACAAATTTCAGAGCAAAGCAGCAGTGGGAACTCAACAGAATGAGAATTCTGTTCTTAGAAGAACAAATGACCTATCATCACAAAAACAAAATGATTTGTTTCAGCCAAAGAAATGGCAGAATATATGCTGGCACTCTAGAAACTAAGGGTGGGGAAGGAAATAATTATGAACGGCAACTTATGTTACCAACATGTAATGCATGTTACCCTTAACTGCATTAATTTCACATAAATCTCAGAGCTTTGCAAGGAAAAGTCAATCTAGGCTTCAAGTTCTCAATCTCACCGTGATTATCAATAAAACAAAGTATTTTCGTCCATGATTGGCAAGAGACTGGCCTGCGATTTGTGCAGCATGACTAATGACAGGTCCAAAAAGCGTCGGTCCAGCAAGAGACACATTACAGAGGGCACTTGTGTATGCCATCATAATTCCCTGAATTCCTTCAACCTGAGAGAAACTGACTTATGTCAACCTTAATTGAGAGGTAAGAAGCATGGAGTAAAAAGCAACAAGTTTTTGAAACTGTTTCACCTCACTGTAATTACTGCTTCCATTCAAGTTGAAACAATGAGAAACTGGACCATCAATTGGTCGTGCTCCAAAGCCCCATGCAGGAAAGCGCTTATCGGTATCATAAAACTGCAAGACCTCTCCAACCTCTGTGATTGCCTGGAAAAGGAAAAAAAAAATTCAAGATGTTCGCATGGATCCACCAATAAAAGGAATTTAAGACAAATTATCATTACACTTATCACTCACCCTTTGATATGCATTTGGCCGTCCTGAGGGATCAATGTAATGCAAGGAGTCAGGTAGGCGGGGATTGCCATTTGAAGCTGAAAAATTAATCCATATGAAAATGATGCACACACCACAATCCAATACATATTTATGAAAAAAGTTTAAAATGAAAAGGAAAAGGAGGAGTAATTTTAAAACTAGGAAAATTGGACTTCAAGAGAAAATAGTTAACAATACAAAGAAAATAGAGTGAACGTGATAGAAGCAGGAAAACCAAAAAAAAATATATATATATATATATAAATGAGTATAGTCAACAGGGGGCAAGAAAAGAATGGTTACGTATATATGACAAAGGATGACCTCAATCGTCCTGATTATTAATTTGCAAGCACATTAAATGGAGAAAGCAAATATTTTTATGCTTTCTGCATTAGCTAAATATGTAGTCAAATACCAGTGAAATCAATGGCCACCATGAAGTTCAGTTCAAAACCCCCAGCCAAGTAATCCAGAAAAGTATATTGAACACTCTCTGAAAACTTGTCCACAAATAGCTGGCTCTTTAGTACCTGGAATAAAAACTAGATCATCAAATATAGAGACAGATTACTTAACATCGGAAGCAACCCTGATTTAAGAAGCTAGGACCTTGTTGTGATGCCCAGCTGCAGCTGGTAGAAACATATGTTCTCCTTGTTTACTAGAAGAAAGCTTTTCCAACTCTGCTAGTGATTTTTGAACCTTTCTGGTAAAATTACAAGAAGCAGAATTAATATTTTGGTCTATACAACTCTGGAAAAAGAGGAAGAGAGAATATCTCAATATTTCCATTTACCCAATCAAATCGTGCTTTCCATTGGTATTGAAGTTAAAGCACTCTATTATTAATGGACTATCCTGCAAGTAAATTAACAGACAGAAAAATGAGAAAGCTAGCAATAGACAAACGAGGTAGTGCATCATTATCTTACAGAGAAATACCTCAGAGAAAATAAGGGGCTATGAATAAAATGTAAGGAACATATTATTTGAGGGGAAAAAGTTACATGTACTAGAAAGGTAACTGTCATCCTGCTAGGTTATAGGCCAACAAGCCTCATATGATTAAAACTGACTAATGTAAACTCATATGTGAGAGAGAGAGAGAGAGAGAGAGAGAGAGAGAGAGAGAAGGGGAAAAAAAGAGATAAAACCATGCATGATATATTTTAAAGACAAAATATAAATATAATACAAATTTAAGTAGGCCTCGACTGGATGCCAGAATTCTACTGATTGCAAATTTTAGTCCCCTGTAGGAAGACTTGCTGATACCTTGCTTCCAACTTGCTGAATGTTCAAAAACACTGGCTTCCATGTAGGTCTGTGTTCATTCTTCAAGACCTCCGTTTTACACACAGGGATAGGCATCAAACCAGCAGCACCCTCAACAATTTTTGATATTACCAGAAAGGGGTCCTGTGAGAAAAGTCAAAATATGCACCCAAGTGTTATTGATGTCCCCATTATGTCTAATAAAGAGGGAGAGAAAAACAAAATCAGCAGCCATACATTCTTAGAGAAGAGATCTTTATATTCCAAATCAGTACAACTAAATATCAACTCTGTTGTAGTCTTTGAGTTTATGCATTCTTCAGCATGCACGGTAAGCTTTCCACGGTGTTGGGGACGGGCTGATGTGACAGAATCTTCTCTATGTACAAGATCTAGGATCAGTGACCTGTTTGGTTTCGTGACAATCTACAGAAACAGAAATGAGAATGTCAAAAAGCATTGAATACATACAAGACTACGACTTTCAGCAGAATGAATCTACTCAAATGTTTGCCAACTAAGGAAGAAATTAAGAAGAATGGCCTCTATGTCATACCTCAGATAACTTACAAGTTGCCTCCCCAAGAAATTGCTGCTCATCCAGCTTAAGAATCTGCGTATTTTGAATCGTCTAATATTAATGATATGCTGGCATCCACTTCAATGCAAGAAAAATGCAGCAAACTCTCTGTTTTACTTCTTGCAAATATTCCAGATAACATAAGCATAAAAATGAATGTTAATCGAAAAAATGAGCAAAAACATTCCAGAGCAGACCGATGTTGAGTTGTCTAAAGTGAATATGGTTTAATATTAAAAGCATGAACCTTATTCATCACCAATTTAACAAGATTAAAGAAACATTAAACAATTTGATCATTATAAAACTTCTAGTTCTACATTGAAATTTTCTTTTTCATAATAATAAGTGCATAAAATTAGATGGTGAGTGATACTATGGAACGTAAAATCTCGATTGGTTATTGATGAACTTAATAATGGAGTTAATATATATTGATAGATTACATATTAGTATGTAGTCAACAATAAAATGGCAAGCAATGATTTCTTGCTCAAGAAAAACAAAAACTAAAAACCGAAACAAGCTGACAAATGGAAAAAGAAAAAAAACAAAACAAAACAAAAAAAGCTTACCTTTACATCTGCGTTGTGAAACTGAGTGTCAACATCATATAAACGAAATCTGTGATAGATGGTAATTTGTGAGAGTGTCAACATCATATAAACGAAATCTGTGATAGATAGTAATTTCACAATTACATCACAGTGTAACCTATAAATGCACATTTGGTGAACAAAACGTAGAGCTGGAAGCATCGGGACTTACAGCAAAGTCTGCACAACCTCAAATTGATATGTAATCGTATGTTTTGTAATCCATGTTGGATTCAATGAATTAAGTACAACTTCAGTACGGCATACTTCTACAACTGCTCCATCTCTTCCTTTTGTGTAAACCACCAGCATGGGATCACTCTGAAGCAAGCAAAACTATGAGCTTTGAAACAAAGTTCAATAAACAATCAGGAAACAATTAAATATTAGGGTTATCTTTCAAAAAGACAATCAAAATCAAATGATCCTGTGATATCATAACATACATTTTCCACTTCTACAGTCAAATTCTTATTGTAATTCTTTTTTTTTTATATGCCACTAAAATGAAGCTGATTTTTCTACAGGCATAAAGGCCCTCAGATTCATTTTCAAGCGATGATTACCAGACAAATATGTGAACTGTTATATCAAGAAAAATGGAACTGCCAAGATGTTACGACAGAAAGCTATAAGTAAAGAAATATTACAGGTTTTTTCTTTAACTTCTAGCTAAAAAATAAATAAATAAATAAAAGTTAGTTCTTAATAAACTATAAAATTTAAAAAAATTTTAACATTTTCAAATTCTGTTTTCTGAAAACGCACATTTTCCAATGCATTTAAATCAATATCAACCACGTATACTTTTCAAAATTTAAAAAAATTTAAAACTAACCACACATTCTTTCCAAATTTTAAAAACAAAAACTTCAAAAACACAAACAAACACAACCTAAGCAACTGATGACAGTAAAATATGTTTTCTTTTGGGAGCCAATACTTCATTCCCTTGCTCCCAATGAGGACAATTTGTTTTCTCACCAACCTATTGTAAGGCATCAATCAATTTGACATCAGATGGGATAGAATCAAATCCCTGAAGGTATCAGATGATAAAAATTGATGTTGTCTATATCAGCCACATATAACTATTGCCTCCACTTTATAATAAAAAACACCGAATTCTTCTAGCCTTCCTTAGAAAAGGGCCACATGCTGTTTCCAACTTGTTAAGGTAGGGACGCATGTTTAACACCACTTACAATAAGAAAGAAGCCCATACTGCAAACTCATCATATTATAACCAGGACTAGAACTTCTCATCACTAGTCTTATTCCCTCCCTTTCTCCTTCTAAATCAGGTAACGGAGGTCATATGCAAAAATGACAATCAGTTACATTCCGTGTTGCCCATTCCACTGTTTGCTCAATGGTCATATATTCACTCAGACATTTTCAAAGCGTTGGCCCTCATTCTACAGGAATAAGATACATCAGTCAACACTACATAAAAATTACCGCCACATAACACCCATTTACCACAATGTCACCTATACTCAGAGATCTTCATAAAACGATGCTCCTTACAACCACTGGTACAGAAAAGTCTCAAAAATCATCTAAGGAGGAGTACTTGTTAACAGTGCTGCCAGGCGTAAGAAAAATGGCTTACAACTAAACAAAGTAAGATGCCCTTATCTTCCACTCATTTCAAGTTGGGTTAGCTCTACCAGTAAGGCTTAATGCTTCATTCCACTATAATTTTCAAATTTCAACAAAAATGCTCTATTTCCGCTTGCATATTCCTTAATTAACAAAAATTAGATCAGATTGCAGGCTTCTAATAACATGAATTCAAATAATCCTGGATTTTAAAAGCAGCAAATTAGAATAAATCTGCAGAACAAGTAAATTTCTAAATAGCAAAAAAAATAACCTAAAAATTAGCCAAAAATTTCAATCAAGACAAACCTTGGAGAGCACATCCCGGTCACGCAATTCACTAGCCGAAAACGATAACTGCAGAAACATAATATCCACAATTACAAAACAAATCAGCACAAACTCTTAGCACTCTCTTCAAGTAACAATTCACAAACACTCCAAACAACTATTCCCCCGTCACCGCTTTTTGCAAATACAATTAGCTTCAGACTTGTTAATTAACAAATAGCAAATTTCAGCTTCCAAGTTAGTTTTCAAAATGCGAGTAATAAGAAAAACAGTAATTCAAATTTGGAAGCTACTCGAGCATTATTACTAACTAACCTCGATCTGCGAGAAGAGGCCGACGAAGCCACGATACTTGAGGAACAAGTCAACGGCGTCGTTGGGAGAGCCAGCGCTGGTCGGAGCACTAGTACCGCCGACGGCCGTCATACCGCCGCCGGTGTCCGAGCAGCAATTCCCCATGGTTCCGCTCCCTGAGCAAAGCTCAGCTCTGCTCTGCTCGACTTGACTTAAAGACTCGGCTGAGAAAAGTGTTTTGAATTGAATACAATGAAACGTTTTCTTTGTTGCTACAAAATTTCAATCGAAAATGAAAAAATTGAAAATTTAGAAGAAACGTGAAAAAGTAGAGACAGATAGTATCTGATTTATCAATGAGCGACTTTGCAGCTTCTCTTTGCCCCGCACTTCGTTTCTCTCTTTCAGTCCTTTTATATAATAAATTTTTACTTTTCCGAAACCATTTTTTAACTAAACTTCGAATTTTATTTTTTGCCTCCAAAAAATTACATAAATTCCATTGCGGATATTCTCTGGTACATCTAGAATTTAAAAAAAATATAAATTAAATATACAAATTTTAAATAAATCTATATAATTTTTAAAAATTAAATATATATTTTAAGGATATAAATTAAAACTATCCAAAAATTAAATATAAGTACTCTCTGATTAAAATATCTTATTATTGGATGTCTGTGTCGAGTAAAAAACAAGCGATTTCAAAAATGTTTTTATATTTTTGTGAAGCTGAATTGTAAGCAGCAATTTTAAGTAGCGTGAGAAACAAGCAAAATAATAGATAATTGATTACATTTAGTCCGAAAACTTGATCTGGTTTGATGGATGCTTATTACACTTTTAGAATCAATCGTAACACTAATTACCTCAACAACTAAATTGCTTAGAAAAAATCTGCAATCTGTTTCTCCTATTCACATTATCACTATATTATTTTACAAGTGGGATTTGTATTTTTCTTGCATTGCATATCTTCCTTGTGAAATTAAAAAATAATAATAAGAAAATTACAAAATAAAGCTCACACAAAAAATTAAGTAGGGTAAAATTATACATATATTTTTCCATATAATTATGTCTCGTAATCTTGTAACATTAAATGCCATAAATTTTTAATTTAATATTATCACATATTTATATATATATATATATATATTATTTTTTATTGTAGTATTGCAATTAAAGTAGGTCATATAATATAAGTTTTAAAATTGATAATTTAAAAAATAAATAAATAAATGAGGATGTAGAAAAGAAACAAAACCGCGTTTGTTGAAAACGCGTTATACGAAAAGAGAATGTAATTGCATGTGGAGGAGTCATTGTTAAGCTTTTATTATTCAGCAGTAATAGTAAGCCATTTCACGTGTAGACTGTGGTGGCTGGATTGACTGGTCCCATTATTTTTATACGTACAAGTAATAAAAACCCAGTAGTTTGTCAAATTACCTCTATAAGTACAAATTGTGAAAGGTCATAAAATAAAATTTAAAAAAATGAGGTTTAAGGAATTTTGATTGAAAAAATAATTATGTGCTTAGTAATAAATCATAAATTTTTTCATTTTAAAAAAATTAAAATAATAAAATTTTCCACATTGTGTTGAATATCATATTAGTCCTTGCATAATCATATTTATTCAGATATTTACCCTAAGGGCGTGCTATTTAGACCCATAAATTTCTAAGACTAACACTTTTATCTTAATCCTATTTATTTGAAAAAAAAAAAACTATGACTATTAAATATAGGAATCAAATTATCAGGTTCAAAAATCTTTGAATCTATATTTTTTACCTCAAACTTAAAAGGATGTTCTGTAATTATTATTATTATTATTATTGTTATTATTATTCACATTCTATATAACTATTTAGTTAATCTGTTAGGCTGAGTCAACTTAAATTTTTTAATTAAAGTTTTGATATCGATCCATAACCATTGATTTATTTTCAATCCAGTGGATGTAAATTGACGAATTAACTTTAAATATAAATACCTTTTAACTTCTTATTTACATTCACTGGATTGGAATGAATCAATGGTTATGGATTAATATATAAAAATTTAAGTTCTATAGTTTAAACTGTAATCGAGCAAGACAATTTAATTACTACCTTCAAAATCAAAGAGGAGGTATAGCATAGAAAGGCTTCAAAGTTTAACGCTTACACATTCTAGTATATTCAGACTTATGTAAAGGGCATGTTAGAAAATTTACAAACTTGCCAGTGAAGGATTGAAGGGGGGTTTTCTTGTTAATAAAAAAAGTTTGTATAATTAATTTTTTTAGGAGTAATATTATAGATATAACTAATTAATTGTTAATATATCATATTGTATAAAATTACTTAGATTAAAAAATGATGTTAGTATTTTAAATTTTATATATAAACTTTTACGTACAAATCGATTGTCATAAGATGATTGGAGCAGTATATATATAAAATTAATTTATTTAATAAAAAATGATGATGTATGAATATATGAGTGATATCATATCAGTTTGTATAAAAATATTTAAGAAATAATACTACTCAAATTAAAATTACTAATTACTATAATCCCCAAATCAAGAAAACCCTTTCGAATTTTAGTAAAATATTTATTATTATTATTATTTAGTCAAATCCAACCTCAAGAAACAAAATCTCTTCAAATAAGATGCTAGAAGGCCCTACAAATATTGTTATCAAGTTAACGAGCGATGAGTGGCACTTGTGAACTCGGACATCTTAGATGGGTGGCAACTTTTTAAAACTCGGCAAATATGATAAGCGTTCTATATCGATATGTCTAACCATTTATAAATATGGTATATTTGTTATTAGATGTTGATTTTATTTCCGTAATGAAAAGTCTACCCTCTCTAGATAGATTATTTTTGCATATTTTTTAATTTAAAAAGGCTAAATTTATACTCTCAGAATACATGTTAAGTTCTTAAAATTTATGTAAATTCTCTTGAAGACCGTATAAAAATTATTACATTTTAAGAGAATTTACGTAATCTTCAAAGGTTTAACATGTGTCATTGAGTAAAAGCTAAGACTATCAAATATAAAATTAATAACAAAATTTTTTAAAGATAATCTGATAACCACTCATGGCACTGAGTTCTGTCACATTGCATGATTTATATTATATTAGTTTATATACAGTATCATCACTTATATTATATTAATTTCTATACAGCATCGTTACTTTAGCTAATCTGAAGATAGGTAATTAAAAATGAGTAGTCTTAACCTGTGCTCTAAACTAGTACATTAAGCTCTTGAAGATTATGCAGATCAACTTGAAATTTTTTGATTTAATGATTTTTATATTATTATTTAAAGAATTTATAATTTTTGAGGAATATACATAATATTTAAATAAATTTATTTAATTTTTTAGAGTTTAATATATGTTCTTAAAGTTAAAGTATGTATTAGAACTACTGATAAAAATTATTAATTAAAAAATATCATTAATTTTAGGGTCAAGATTAGAAATTCAAACCCATGACTTTATATTGTCCCATTCTAATATTAAAAATTATATTAAGAAGTAAACAAAAACGTGTCTTGATTCATCTGTATAAGGCAGTGGGTCCGCTGGATCACCTGAGAAAAGAGATTAGATTAGTACAAATTTTTTGAATTATTAAATAACTTTTAACGACAAAAATCAAAGTAATGAAAAAGATATATAAACATTTTAAAATAAAGTTTGGTGGTCCCACAGTATAATTTCAAACTTTTGAATTAGCTGCTAAAAGCTCTTGCCGATGTGTCACTTCTTTGGAAACATTAATTATAGCTTATAAATTACGCTTATTAAGTACGGATATTATTATTAGATTGCAAATTGCATTTTATTATTTTTATTTTTTTAATTATTAAAATATCGAGTCAATAAATTACAATTTGCATTTGCGCGACAGTCTAAGTTAGGTTGGAGGGTAGTTAAAGTTGGTATAAAAATATTTCAATAAATTATTAATATAATATTTTTCTTTAACATGTATATTTAAAGAATAATCACGTATTATTTAATTACAGTCAAAAAAATTATTTGTTATTCTTTAACACTATAAAAAAACGAGTCAAAGTAATTTCTATAATATATAACACAATCACTATCTTATATTTTTTAATGAAAATAATTTTAATAAATATCTTCAAATTTTGACTTAATTTATCATGAAACGGCTACATAATTTTTATCAATCTCACAATTGAAGTTATTTAATTTTCATCAATCACACCTCCTAAAATGATATTTTTTTTAATATGTATATTTAAAAACTCATAGCCGGATAATCACGTATTATTTAATTACATTCAAAAAAATTATTTATTATTCTTTAACACTATAAAAAAACGAGTCAAAGTAATTTCTATAATATACAACACAATCACTATCTTATATTTTTTAATGAAAATAATTTTAATAAATATCTTCGAATTTTAACTTAATTTATCATAGAACTGCTACATAATTTTTATCAATCTCACCCTTAAAGTTATTTAATTTTCATCAATCACACCTCCTAAAATGATGATTTGAAAAGTTAAAATGATAATTTTTATACAAGTTTAGGAATATAATTGATTAAAAATATATAATCACCCACAATGGATTGGTTCAAGTGGCAAGGGTAGCTCAAGAGGGGATTATGATGTCGTTAGTCTTCCTCGATGATTGCGTCCAAAATATATATATATTTATTACTCGGTTAAAATTAGTTCAAAACTTGATAATATTTATTACTATTATTCTTTTTTAACGAGAAAATCCTTTTATTTTTTTTAAATAAAAAATAATAAGTTTGAATATGGACCCAGGTTAGAAAATATGGGATGTAATTATGAGAAGGAGAAGACTTTTGTGTGTATTGCTTAGGGGAAAAGCTATTATTTGTAGATATGATTAGGTGTAGTTGTCAAATTAGGAAAATATTAAAAAGCAATTCAAGGATTGTCATCAACTGAGAACGCGATGTTTGCATAAATGTATATATAATTAAGAGAGCATTAAAAAAAAACAAAAAAGTAAAAAGAAGGAAATTTTGAGGTCCCCAACTAAACCATTACGAAGCAAGGAAGACCCGCAATCTTTCAACCACTTTTGATAAGATAAAAGCTCCTCTCACTTGCCACTTGATTCTATTCGATAAATAAAATATTTTTTAACACGAGTAGAAAAGACAGCAAAGACACGATCCAGACACGGCAAAACTAAAGCAAAAGCTCCATGCAGTGTCTGCTGCCAAGAAGCACATTTGGGATCCAATCGGCTGCTTGTTTGCTACTAGCACCCAAAAGCATGGCATAATAACTTGACCTTTTTTTTATTTTTATTTTTTAAAATGTTCTTCTAATGTGCTTGGTAACCCATTAATTAGTCTTCGATTAGAAGCATTGCCCTTGCCAATGGCACAAAGGATTGATTGTTTTTGGCCCATTCGAGCATAAAATGATAACCCTCGACATTGTTTCTTGTGAGACAGAATCGACCCTCATCATTCAGGTATTGAGGGCATTAATTGGATATAGCACTAAGCAGGTTTTGAAGATGAAAAAGAAAGTTGAAAATTTGAGATCATATAAATTCATATTACATCAAAGAAACTTAAGTTGGACATATTTAAACGACCATTGAAGAAACATTTAGTGTCGTGGGACATGTAGTCACGTGCTGAGATGACATCTTATGAACATATACTATGCACGCTCAAAATCTTTCTAAATCACTTTATTCATTTGTAAATCTATCTAATTAGATATTGACACATATGGCCAATAAATTAGAAATCCGATGGATCGACAAACTAATTATACAAACTCATCTATATAAACTGACGTGGTATAATGTGATTTGATAAATAAATGCAGTGATTTGATAAATATATATTAATAATAAATGACATTAATTAATATGGATGATGTGACGATCATATAAGGATGTCACATCAGTTTATATGGGTGAGTTTGTATGAGTAGCATTACTCTTGAGGGAAACGCTAAAAGAACGATACAAAAATATTGAAATTTTAACTACCATCGACGCATGAATCATGACAAAATAAGAGTGACTAATCTCACCACTTGTGTATACAGATATGGTATGTTATAAATCAAGAGTAAATATTATATGTACATTTAATATTTTATATTATAAATGTTATAACTCTTTCAATTATAATAATGTATATGCTTTTGAAAAAAATTGGAAAAATGCTCCAAATTAGGAGACTTCTTAGATAAATGATCATGTCCTTAAAAATTTGTATGTTAAAATTCTATCTGATATTCGACGGGTGTGTCGGATAATGTTCAATAATGTTTAATAGATACGTCAGATAGTATAGTGTCCGACAATATTCAACACTGTCAAACACTCGATCGAGAGTCAAAAGATGCAAATTTTCAGGAACATGAACATTTTTTTAACCAACATTAGATTTCGGGCATTTTTTTGAATGTTTCCTGTTCTTTTCGGTGTCCATACCGATGATATATATGAGAAATCCTGTGGGTTCACACCGATCATAGTGCATAGTTATTGCATAATAGGAGAAGCAAGTCCAGAGGAGGGGATTGGTGGAAGTGAATGGAGTGCAATATTGGGTTAATTTGAAAGCAAAGTTAAGATGAAACTTAGTCGCGTTGTGTGATGGTGGTCAACGAGCACCAAGGTAGAGAGGTCAACCACTAGAGGGCATGGTGGGGGTTACTGGGGCAAATGCCTGGACTTTCATTAAATGGTTTGCATGATCGTCCATATCTAGTATAAGCTGCCCAATCCTAATCTTATTAGCTAATAATAATAATTTTATAATCAGAATATCAATTGAATTGAAGTCAGAACAGGAGAAAATGATCTTGAATCTTGACCGAAGACTTCAGGTTCAACCCACAACGGGTCTAGTACTCTCAAGACGTCAAGCTCCATCCACAACAACTAATTGGCCCATTAGCTAATTGCAAATGCAGCCAAGCGGCAGCAACTATATGGAATTTTACATCAACGACTGACCCTGACCCTGATCCTGACCACCAACGTTCCAAAGCAATTACAAATGGAGAGAAGCGGAGAATTGTAAGCGACGGCAACGCCTCATTTGAAGCAATTGGTTGACCCAATCAACATCTTTCTTGCTTGTCCCTTCAAATGTGGATGTAATTGATAATAATTTGTTGGATTGGAATTCTCCGGGGGCGTTTAATTATTTAAAACAATTGACAGTTTGACACCAGCTAAATGGGTTGAATGGGTTATGATTAATGGAGTAAAAGACAATTGAAGCACTCATCCAGCCAAGCTTTCGGAGCCTTTACAGGCAACGAAGTGCACGGGGCATAACACCAGGCTGAAGGCAAAAAAAAAAAAAAAAAAAAAGGGCTTCGATTTGGACTTGAGTCAACGGAGCGTTACAGTGGTGTCAAGTGGCCCCTGGCAGAACGCGAGAGAGCAACAAAACCCACCTGGCACTTGAGGCTCTCCCATAGGGATGACAACGGGTAAGCTAGGGTAGGATAGAGTAGAATATGAAAGTATTTATACCGTATCTTTATTAAAAAATTGATACTCATATTCTGTCTCATATTCATACTATTCATTAATAAAAAATCATACCCCACACATTATTAAAGAATACTCACAAGGCTTGATCATAAAACAATACTAATAATTTAATTATATTAAATAACTGTCAACAAAAAAATTAAGTAACAAAAGCCTTCACAATTTTTTTTTGACAATTTATCCCAAAAATACTTAACAAAAAAAAAACTAAAAACCCTATAAAAAAAGTAATAATAAAAGCATTCATGATTTTCTTCTTACAATTCATCAATCATGATTTTGACTCTAACTCGAACTCCTATAACATCAAATGTTGAAACAATATTTATTAAATTTAATATTAAATATATTTTAAGTTAGTTAAAACGATGTAGTTTTATGTTTTAGGTATTAAACTTTTTATGTTTTAGTTAAATTAATATTAATAATTTATTTAATAGAATATTTAAAGGATATAAAAGATATGAGTACTTAAAATTTATACTCATACTCTCACCTTACCTATACTTTTTAGAGTCTAATTTTTTTATATCTTTATCCCACGTGAATAAAATTACCATCCCTAGGGGTCTCTCGATGTTGGAACATGTGGGTTTTCAAATGCAAAAAACCATGTTGGAACACGTGAATTTTCAAGTGCTAAAAACCATGTGAAGGCCCCAACAACCCACCAATTTTCATTGGTATTCAAAGGCATTCCTTCCCTTCCTGCTCAAATGCGACGAATTGATTTTGTAGGTCCACGTGAATTATAATCCAGCTTCGTGTTATGCACTTTTTTATTCCAGATTGAGGAGGATTTTCTGAGTAGTTTTTAAATAATTAAGGAACAGAATCAGATCGCGGATTTGTGGTTGAATCATAAAAGTGTGCGTACCATACATGTTCTAATTTTAAATGTCCAAGCCCAAACCAGAAGCCAATTCTTCATAATCTGTATGCCATCAACAATTATTCATAACTATTTTTTATTTTTTTCTTTTGCCGACAAACATGCACGATCGATTCCTGGTCAGACATTCAGATCAGCGGCATGCCTGTTGCTCAAGCAACGAGAGACAATTCCTACTTTCCCAGCTAACTCGAAGTATGCTAAAAAAATCACATTGAAATTGAACATGCTTGCACTATATTTCCTGAAAGACGCAAAAAATAAATATGTGATACAACCCAACCTAGATTTTTGCCACATTTGTGCATCGAGGCCCAAATCTAACTTAAACCTGTGCACCACTATTTCTATTCTCAAAACACATTTATCCTACGCATCCCAATGGCATGTTACTGCTAGGATGAAGCAAAACTGCCCTCCGATGGGCTGTTCCTCTTCAAAATAAGTTACATAGCTTCGTTGTGTGGAAGTGAAACGAGAAGCACCAAAGCAAAATCTGAGAAGTTTTATCTACACAATTGGAATTCTAAATCTTGTGCAATCCAATGTTCAGGTCAGAAGATATGGAAATGAGAAGCGGATAAGAATAATGCCAGCAAGCTTTAAAGACCCGTTTGTTATGAGCTTTTATCGATTGGGATGGCTTGTGAGAACTGTATCTGATATCAAAGATGTGAATCACAGGGTCTGCTGAACCAGATGATAAGTAGAAACCATCAGGAGACCAAGCCTGATTTATCAGAGCTGACTGGGATTCACTACTTTCTTGCTTCCATCCAAAAGCATGAATTTCAGTCTGCCTCAATCTAATATCAAATAACCGCAACTGTCTCCCAGGAGTCCTGAGCACAAAAAACCTCATTGTCAATTTTCAAAAATTTCAGCAGTAACACATCAAAAACTAATAAAGACAGGCTACAGAATTTATAAAAGCAAATGTCCTTTTAATCTCATGGCTACAATCTCTTGGTTGAGTTCAAATTCTTGTTTAACCACCACATACAGTTTTCAACTAGCTTACAGTTACAGCCATTCAAAATGACCATAAGACACATGATTGCAACCGTATTCAATAATCCTGGAATTCAAATCCAAAAGTCATACAATTTGAGATTCAAAAGCAATTAAAGTATAAGTTCGGAAATATTGTGGTTGGGAGGTCTAAAAGTGATTTAGAAAAACTAAAGCTTGACTTAAGGGTTCTGTAAAACAAGTCTAAAACCACTTTTCACAAGATTATCCCTCATAGGCTGTCATTTTTAGAAGTAGGTCCATAGTGAGGGAGTTGTTTTTGTCAAAATATTATTTCACGAATCACTATTTTTCCTTTAATATATCCCTAAAATGGAGACACAATTCCAAAATAAGCAACCAGAAATAAATCAATTACAAACCTATTTCCATTTGTTTTATATAAAATGTTACATAGATAACCAAGAAACGTATAAAGATCCAGATGGTAGCACAGCCAGTTGTGCCATCAACAGTTAATAAGACTACAGTAGGATAGCATAGAGATCAAAAACTAAATGAATAAAACAAAAAATAAAGGAAAGAAGATAATCATTGCAGAATGGATGTCCTTACCCTGTTTGAACCATGAAGAGATTGAAATCACATGGGTTTGGAAGAACACTCATGCATTTACTTTCTATTTGATGCTTGAAGTCTGCTCTTCCTACACCTGCATCAAACCCAATAATTCTTTTGTCAGCACCAGCAGACAATATGATCTGCTTTTGCTGCATCCCAGCAACTCCCATGACAGCAGAAGAATGCATATTCCTGTGCAGCGCCTTTGGCTTCCATGAGTTCTCAGCATCTCTCTCACTCCAAAGTATGACAGCATGATCACTACCACCAGTAATAAAACAGGCATTTTCCCAGGGCAAGAAAATTATGCTGTTGATAATACCCTTAACATGAGGTTTATCATCCAGGAAAGTTACACGAGCTTTCTGTTATGCACAAACATAAGACATCAGAATACACTATCTGAAGGAGAAATTTCTGATAATTGTTGCAGCTGTGTGCTCATCAGGTTACAACTTTTCATACACAAGTCCCAACCTTTAACATGCAAAAGTTGCATCTTTTATTAATCTACTTTAACCATAACCCTTACCCCATGTGCTTTATTCAGATTTAAGACTGATATCTGAGAATCCCCACTATCAGCAGTGTATGCACAAAAAAGGCTGTTTCCAAGCGGGTGCCAGGCTATATCTTCAGGCCACCTCCTCTGCTTTGGTGATGCACATTCGGTAGAACTAAGAAAAGAGGCACCTGACCTGCAATACACAAGAATTCAACATATCACATAAGCAAAGAAAGAGAAAATTAGTTGTTTGTCATTTTTTCCATGAGGAAATTGGATATTGAAATTGCAACGAATTCTACAGACTAATTATGAGATTTCTATTTTTTTAACACAGCTTTGGCAAACAAAAATACACTCTGAAAGCAAATGCCAACCTTTCAACTGCCTTAACAAAAGAGAAGCTTTACCCAAGTGGCATTAAAATTAAAGACATTATTTACAGGAAACAATCTGAACTATATATTATCATAAATGCCTTACATGAAGAACATGATCCAGAAAGTTCCAACTTCAGCCAATCAATTAAGAACATCAAAAGGCATTTGATCACCCATAATGTAAGCACTAAATGATTCCTTTTTTTTTTTTTTTCCCCTACAACTTCTGTGGCTATCACTAGATAATATTGAAAAAACCACTTAATAAATACTGTTGCCAATATTTCACTGTCCTATAAAATTATCATCATGCATGTTATATTCAAAGAGCTTCAGATACCAATTATTATCATCAAATAAATACAATCATATAATTACAAGTTCAATTGTATGATAAATAAAACCACAAGTTCACAGGAGTACTAGTGAAAGTCTAAGTTAAAGGAAAAAATTTATTAGTTAACAACAAATATTTCAGTCTCACCCTCTAGCCTGAAGCTGCCACAAGTTGACCACTCCATCCAATGCACTACAAAATTTCCAAATCACCAGCAAAAATTAGTTCCTGGAGAATCATAGAAAGGAAAATGACAGTAAATTATTGCCATAAGTTATTTTACATTTTTTTTAAACAATTTAAAGATAGAGATAAAGAAAACCAAAAGGAACTTTACACTACAAAAAGTAAACCCCAAATAGATGTGCAAGATTAGCATGCCCATCCACACTTCACGCTCCTCCCTTACAATTACAGAATTCATGAAACAATCATGTCATGCACATAGCCAAAAATTCAACTGCATTAGTCATGTCAAGAGTGGCAAACAAATGTCACAACCTTTGTTGGTCTTATAAAGGAGTCAGAAAACAATTATCTAAATCAAGTCGCTATACTTCATGCAATAAGACCTTCAGAAAGAAAAAAGGAAAAAGCATGCTTTAATCAAACCAAGAAATCATAATTTTCAGTTAACACAGGCATAAAGTTTCTAATCAAACAGCTAATTACCTGGTCACAAAAAGCTGATCATTAACTGGACACAACGAAAGACTTCTCAACTTTCTTTTATGCTGACTAGAGATGTGATTGTTTGTATGGCAACGGATTGTGCAAGGTGAAGAGCTGCTACGCACCAGTGGAATCAATTCCTTATGTTCTTTTTGCTCTGAATAGACAAAATGATCGATGAACACCAATTGTATATGGTTGAAACCATGAAGGAGATAAGTTTATAAGCACATGATGCAAAAGCAAAGCAAACATTTAATCCACAAAAGATAAAAATACATACATTAAAAAGTTAAGTAATAATGCAGTGCGATTCACAGGTTAGAATGTTACCAAGCTTCCTTTTTGTTCCTCTATCCTGAACTTCCACAACTTCCATATCAGGAGAATTTCCATAAGATTTCTCCCCTTTCACTTTTACAACACTACTAGAATGAGTGGCAGGACTTGTTTGAGTACTTGAACCAGCTGGATCTTTTGTGCCAGACCATGTTGTTTTTATAGGTTGAGAAATCTTAGGATTCACAGCAGGAATTACAAGTTCTGTTCTTGATTGAGGTTGGTTTCTGGAAGGACTTTTATCAACACGTACAGGACTAATCGATTTACGCTCTACCTTAACATTTTTAGTTCCATTAGCTGGAGAGCTTTTAGACACGACTGCTTTATCCCGGCCTCGAAGTCGAGCCAATTTAGATTGTGAATCTTGCAACCTCTTCTCTGCTTCATCAAGCTGCATGTCTTTTCCAATTAAATGATTAACCAAAATTTTCCCTTCAAAAAATATTAAATAGACTAAGCAATAAGCAAACATACACTTCCCACAAGACACACAACCCACTGCTTGAATTATACAACAACTAAAAATCAAAAATTTTTTTAAGAAAAAAATAATCCTCCAAACCAACTTCGAGGACTTGAATTTCAGTTTCAAACTAGGGCCTCAACAAAACCTACATGCTTTAAGAAGCACAAAACTTGTCACTTTTCATCAGTTATGCATGTCGTTATAATGAATCAAACCCTAGAATTAGTTTTAGAAAACCAACCACTCAACTAACTCAAGGGGTTTAGTTTATCACAAATAAAACAATCTCCATTTGCCAGTAGATAACTTTAGCATTTGAAAGCCTAATAGAAAAGGACAGAAACTCAATGCTTTACAAATTTATCCTTCATTCCCGAGTAAAAAGTGAAAAAGAACATCTCCTTCACACGCTTTCTAGTTAGATAACTACCCAAAAGAGACAGAACTAGATGCTCCAATAAAAGTTCAAAAAGTTAAACAACTTCCCAAAAAAAAAAAAAAAGCAATTTTTCATATCCAGATTAACATAGCCAAACAAATATCAAATACCAGAACAAAAGTAGATATATTTATTATGAAGATGAATAGATTAATAATACGATGATGAAAAGATAAGCGGAAGTGAAACAACCTGAGATTTGTAATAGGAGATACGCTGCCGGAGATGTTGAACCTCCTTGGTACGGTGTTCGATCAAAGCGACCAATGCCTCTTCTTGCTCTTCTCTGCTGCTCTCGCCGTCTCCGTCTCTGTCTCCGTTTTCTTCTTCTTCTGCTTCTTGCTTTGGCTTCTTTGAAATTACCCCGCTCATTTGCAATCTATTGTTTTCGCTCCTTCTCCGTTTGTGTTTGGTGCACACTAGTTTCTTTCGGCGCGTGCTCGCTCAAGGAACAGGGTATTTATGTTGTATTGGCGCACCAAATCAAAATCAATAGTAATCTACATTTGTTTCTCTGTTTTCTTTAATTATTTTTACAGTTATTGCTCTATACTATTATTTATTTATTTATGATATTAAAAATAAATTTTAAATGGATTATAATTATTTTGAATTTTTTTATATTATTATATTACTATTTTTTTTCATTTCCTCTTTAAATTAAGTTCTATAAATTAACATGTGAGTTTCACGTGCTTAATCTTTTACGATTTCTCGATAATTGTTTTTCATTACAAATTAAGTCCCAACTCATAAAAACATTCTCGTTGTCGAAAGTAGATTGGTTTCCTCTGGTTTTAACGATACTAATACAATTATTTAGTTCAAAGTATTATTTTTGATACCTTACAGTACAAGTCACCTGCCTGTACAACAACTGCCGTGCTGTTTCGTTTACAGGTTAAGACAATATCCAAAATGATCTTCAATGAATCCTCCATCTACAAACTTGTATCCTCCAAGTAAGCATGCTATTTCCCAAGCATGATATATCCCATTTTGTCTCGACCCACTTTCCCAACTAAAATTTCATTTTAATAAGAATAATACTACTTGTATAACCCATTTACAATCAACCTTCCTCCAGTAAATTTTTGCCAACTCAAGTTATAAAAAATTGGTTGTAAATGTAGTATCACTCTTCTAATAACTATCTATAGACTCACCAAATTAGCAAAGGAAATAGATGAATCTATCCCACATAACTAAAACTCTTCAAGCAGTTCCCAGAAGGGTACTGGTGCGTGCGGTTTGTTTGACACATAAATGACCATCACCTATGGTAGATATGATATTGACCATTATAACAAAAAAAACTGTAACTTTTCTCTTTTTCTTGCTAAATTTTTGGCTTTTTTTTTCAAATTCAATTGATCAAGTTCTAGCACACCAGCCAAATAGTTTATGATGGTTCATAGCCGACTACCAGCAACGTGCAAAACATCCCTGGAAAATGGTCACAGTCTCGCACAATGAACTTCATTAAAGTAACGAGCGACTTGAGCAAGCTCTGTTACAGAAATGTGCTTAACTAAAGTAAATATAGTAGTCAATTACAGTAGCAGCTCTCGCCAAAGTGCATTGCCAATTCGTCACCCAATCACAAACTAAATGAAGACCTGATGTTTTCAAAGGCCACAGTATCAGGCTTGCAGTTTTTTATTCCATTGTAATCAAGTTTATATGGTATCCTAGGAGTTGAGGGGCTGCCTCTCATCAATCAATTTCCAGAGCCCGACATATTCAGCAAACTGGAGTTTGCTTCATAAAATCATACCTATCCATCTATCTGTGAGTACAGATTTCTGAAAACTCCATGAGATGGACAACAATCCAATCCAAGCATTATTAAACCTCCTGTGATCCCCGATTGGTGATGGGTATACAACAATAGTGATTCTATCCTTTGGAAATGATGCTTAAGCATAACCAATAGTACTTCTTCAGGCTTGTTTAATATGCAGCTTTATTCCCATGCCTGGGCAACACGAATCTGTACCTTTAGCTTCTTCTGAACCAGAGAATGATCATCTGTATCAGCTTTTGTATTCCCATCAGGTTGCCTGTTTGAACTTTGACAGCAAAAGGAAGACACTATATTTATCAGAGCATTGGAAACCAAGACATGGGCATTGGGACCAGACCACCTGAGGCAAATATGGACCAAGCTGAGCCAACACCATCAAACATATGAAGGCTTCAGACCAATTTGTTCAAGCTTGCCAACAACATTTATGGTGGCACCACAGTCAGATCAACACAATAGATCATGACTTTTCAGTAACCTCAGAATTAAAAGGGTAAGATCAGGAGCTCTAATAGTCTGGTTAATGCATATCATTTATCTGGTCAAGCAACAAGATCAACTTCATCACGTTCAGGAGGAACCACATCTAATCTCATCATACTTCTATATTGATCTGGAACGGGAGCACCGGCATGTACACACAGCTCCACAACAGCGGGGGCCTTTCCATAATATCTCTTCAACTTATTATCCAAAGCAGGCCCATTCAGATCCCGTACATGCCAGACATAATTGGGACCAACAAGATCATCAATTGTTGCTTCCTGCCATGCATGCAAACCATCGCGAGACTGGTGTTTGGAGGCCTTGCACATCCTAACCTTGTGGCCCTTGGGACCAACCTGGACCTCAGGACAATATCCACATGTCCACACACTGTACTTCTCCATGATCTTCTTTGCTCCTGATATCATTTCAAACCAAGAGTGCAATGTCCTGATACTCAACTCCCTTAAGTTCTCCCCTTCTTCATTGTTTGATTGATCCAGCCAATCACCTTTTTCCTCTGATTCTGACTTTTTTTCGATTTCATCAATCTTAGCTTGCAAATCAGAATCCACTCTGGTACCTACATTCCCATAATTTAAACTTAATTTTCCATTTATGTCAATATCTTCTGCAACAGACTCAAAATCTACAATTCTTCCTTCAACAGAATATACAGGTTTTGTTCTCCTCTTCGTAAGGTACTTCTCAAGGTCTACACCAGCTTGTATACAGAGCTCTACAATGGCAGGAAGTCTGGGGACACTATGCCTCTCGTCATGCACAACTCTTGATTTCCCGACACGATCATGAAGATGGAAGCACTTGGGGAAGAACACCACATCACTAACTCTTCCTTTTCTCCACACATGTGTAGCACTTCGAAAACCGCTTTCCAGCCCAGTGCAGGTCCGGATTTCATGACCAACATGGCCAATGTGAACCTCATAGCAGAACCTAAACAACAAATGACCTTCAAATGTAAAACAAAAAAAAAAAAAAGAAAATACAATAAAAACCCTAATTATTTTTCATACATTCCAATCGACACTCAAAACAATAACAGTAGTACTAGACATACACCCTACATAAAATCCAAACTTTATAATATAACCTAACATAACAATCTATATAACAAAATCCTATTGGTCATATATCTTTCACCGTTATTATTTTTTTTTCTCCTTAATGCCACGTTGGGATATAGAGTTTAGATCATTTACAGATTATAAGTCTAGCACTACTGAAACAATAATATCTCAAATTAAATTAATTTCTCCTCGATAGCTTTTATATCAATTAGCATTAGTATTAGCAATAATTGGGCTTAATAAATGAAAGTAAATACAATCAAACCAGCAGCTTATTTGCATTACCTGCATCGTTGAATAGGAATGACTTGGAGGAGCTTGGACAAAGCAGCGAGGAGGGATTGATGAGCTCGGTAGACTTGGTGAGCGAGGGGAACGAGTTCAGGGACCAACAATCCGTTGGCAGGTGGATGTTCAAGAAGCCTAACGGGCTGCGCTTTTCTTGCTTCTCTCTCCGCTTTGGCTCTTCGAATCAACACTTTGATGGGCGTCGGATATGGCTTTCTCTCCGACTTGTCCCTGCGAGGTTTGGGTACGTCCGAGTACAGAGGATCATCGGCGTCTCTTAGGTTTGAGCTTTGGGTTTTGCGCGAGGAAAAGAAGAGGAGTTGAGTGAAGCGGAAGTGGTTGAGTCTGTTTGAGTGAGAGTGAGAGATTTGTGATAGAACCCCAATTCTTCTTTGCATTTCCCTTCAAACTCAATGCAATGTGGTTTTTTTTTTTTTTTTTTTTTTCAACAACAGAATTGGTTCTGGAAAATTTTGATTTGAGGAGAAAGGAGCGTACGCCCGTGTGAACATCAAACAGCCGGCAACTGGACACGTCTTTCAAATGCTCGTAAGTTTAAATACCCGTTGGCCTTTCGTTCGGATTGAGAGATTGGAAGGTCTAGCTGTTAGCCCAACCCAAATGGAAGAAACATAAAAATATTAGTTATATAGCATCAGTAAATAAAAGCCCGATCTAGTTTCTTACTAAAAAAGTATTAAACTTATAACTTTTATATAATTAAAATTTTATAATATAATATAATAATTTATATAACAAAAATTTACTAGAAAAATAAAATTAAAAAAATTACATCTTCAATAAGATTTTATCATACAATATAATTTATATTATATGAAAGTTGTAAAACATTACTAATCTCTAATTACGTTAGTTTTTATAGTATAGATAGCTAGCAATAACTTAACTGAAATCAATAAAATAAAACAAAACAAAAGATTATGCGTGATTCGACTATAACAAAGCCTGAATCGATGGATAGCAAGAGTTGTAATCTACTATATTGTATGTATTTACACTTAATTCAAGAGTTTTTACAGTAGTAGACATCTGCTCACCCACTAACCTAAGATGTGCAGACTTAATCAATCTTGATCAAAGCCATAGTTCTTCACACACTTTTCTGATACTACACTTAACAGAAATGATTAACCTAATTAACCTAGTTCAGTCAAATATAACCATTGTAATTGTTATATACTCATGTTATCACTCAATTCACTTAAGATTACATGAGTCTAATAACACTGACAAATTATGTTTATTATTTATACTCAATGCACATGAGCCATACACAATCTTAACTCACTCAAGCACTAAGCTTTTACAATGAAAGACAAAGAATATAAAACCTTCTAATGTCTTCTATTCGGCTCTCTTGTTCCCAACAAAATCTTGAATGTGCCATTTATATAAGCTATGTAAATAGCCATATAAGGCATGAAACAAATGATCCAATGTGAATCATAACCCTGTAATTATCTCCATAAAAAGATTAGATGAGAATTAATAAAAGATAAAAAGTTATCAATCACTTTGATAATTTGTACACATATTCTAATCAAATAAGTAATTGTCAAACAAGACAAGTATTTATAAAAAATATCTCAATCATATAAATAATTAACAGTCAACGTAAACACTTGTAAAAAATGTATCCTAGTCATGCATGTGATTGACAATTAAGATATTCTTTTCATTTAAAATGGATTTCCAAAAATGCACTTAAATAAATTAATCAATCTTCCCTAACAAAAATCTTCATAAGAGATAAATATATTAAAAAAGAAATCTTATTAATGTTTTTATCATAAGATGAAAAAACAAAAATAAATCACTTGCACTACATGTACATGAGATGTTACATTATAACACCAACAAATTATGTCCACAGAGTATCACATAAAAAAATGGCATCATTATTTATATTTTTATTAGTCTAAGATATATCCGACCCTATAATCATTATAATCATTTTCTTACACTAAGGAATATAATTATGTTTAAGAATTTATAATACTCAAAGCTTTGTACAATAAAGACAACAACGAAAATGACTAAAATCACAAATCAACTGTCCAATTTCATCTCTACGCCAAAAACAAGCAAGGATTCGAATACCACAAAGGGAAAGTGTACCTAATAAATAAATAAATAAAACAGTTTTTGTGATTGGTAGATGCTTTCTTAAACCGTCCATTAAGAGCCATATATTCAGAGATTATCCAGCAATAGTCTCCATTGAATGAATAATTATCCGGATCCTGGAGAGGAGGTTTTGAATTGGAAAAGAGATTTCCATACACTCGTAAATCTGCTGCACAAGACTCTAGACCATCCACCAAAAGTTGTTTTGCAGTTTCAAATTGGTGGCTAAACTCTACACAGGTTTAGACACTCACTCTATGCCCTCCTTGGCCGTTGCTGTTGCTGACGGATTTCAAAGTCCATTCCGAGCAGAAGCAATTGATAATACCTAACCAATTTCAAAACAAAGGAAAAACATGGACCGAAGTAACTTCAATTTCTAAGAGCACTTCTTGATAAGTAACAATGGCGAAAGTTCAATAAACTCATTAAAATGGGCAAAACTTACGAGTGAAAATTTAACATACTTTATAACAAAATGAAAGGTCATAGTCATACTCATTGGCAACTCTTATGACATGAAACGATTAGGGTTGCAGCAAGATTAGTGATAAATAACGAAATAGATCAATGTGTTCAGAAAAGCAATGCAAGGGCCATCACAAAAAAATTATTAGTATTCATGATTTATTTACCAGACTTGAATAAACATGCAAAGTACATGTGTCAAGCAAAATATTAGAGTACATCTTTGTTGTCCAAGTTTCACTAATATGTCAAGTGATGTGCAAAATATCTACCAATTTAATTTAACTTGAAGTTTTGCAAAGGGATTTTAAACTGGGACAATAGTGAAAGCATATCAAACATCTTGATGCAGAAAGCAATCGATATATTAAACCAATTACAATCCTTTTGCATTAGAAAATGCATGTAACTTATCTTCAGACATATCCCAAGCAAGCAATTTATAAGCAATCACTTTAAAAACATATCTCTTCAATGGAGAATAAATAATATTTTAGGATGTAAAAGTGTTAAGTGAAATTAATTTGTTTAAAACTTATGATATTCTTTTACTCAATATCCAACTTTTGAGTCACAGTTGACCCTGCCATGGAAGGTTTAGGACATTTAGGATTAAGTATGATCAAGGAAATTGAACCAAATCATTCATCGTTGGGGAATGCATCTCACTATAAAATGTTACTAAAATTTTAGAGTATAAATAGCAAAATGGCCGCGATCACGTTGAGTTTGTAATGCATGCTTCGAAACAAAACAAAGTAAAATGAGATATACAAGAAAGCAGCTTACCATTGTGCAGAAGCAAGCACCTATTTTGAATGGGAAATCTTCAATCTCTTTGAAAGTGGTTCCTCTTTCTCTCCCTCTTCATCACAGTTGAATTTTAGGCTACACCAATTTTTCTCCTCCTCTTTCTTCTTATCAAAATTGGAATTTTCCAAAGTGTACTGCAAAACTTCAGGCTGTTGTTCCTCTTCCACTTCCTTCTCATCGGATTTAAAACTTTCGGATGCTGCCTCCCAAGATTGCTCTTCCTCCTCATCCGATTTCAAACTTTCGGATGCTGTTTCCCAAGATTCCTCTTCCTCATTTAGAACTTCTGCGGCTTTGTCCATTGGATCCCCCCAATCTTGGGTGTATAATAAATGAATCCCACACTTTTTCACCTCACAGCAACATTCTTTCCTACCACAATCATGCTCTGCATGGAATTTAATGGTCTGATCCAATATAGTTGGCTTAAAGATTGGGTTGTCTGCTTCACCCTTTATATGCATACCCAAATTATACCCCAAGAATACATGGTCTGACCTAATATTATTGGGTGCATTGTCTTTATTGTCACAATAAAACAAATGGCCAATGCAATCTTCCACTGTGCCATCTCCATCTTTAATGGTGCACTCCCAGTGGACATTAATATTCTTGCCACCATTATGATCATGGTCTGGAAATGCTACAACAGCACACATAGCAAAACCAAGAAAGGTTTCATTCATCCAACCCGGTGGCAGATTCGGAGTTATAGAAGATCCAGTACTTCGAAATGTGAACCACCTTGGAATTTCATCTCCAGGGAAACAAATAGTGGTGTCAAGTGCCCGATATAATTCCTGTACCAAGAAAATCATTATTTGTAATATCATACTAGTAAAGGTGAGATTTTTCTTTAGGAAACCTGAAAAAATAACAATGTGATGTAAAGGAGAGAGGTTGAAAGAGAGACCTTATCTTGCATTTTGGGTAGAGCATCTTTCCATTTTTCTCCAAGCGCATGTTGGTCCAGTTTGAAACAGTTGGCGAGGTTAAGATTCTGTCTTGACAACATAGGTGAGAATAAAAATGACAAATCTGATAGTGCTTCCAATGATGTGCAATTGAACGCTTGCATATTTAGACCCATGGGAAGGTCTGGTAAAAATTGAAGCCTCTCACAAAAGCTCAAGTCCAGAAAATTCAAATTAGAAAGGGATTTGATGCTTTTAGGTATCCTCTCAAAATTATTTCCGCTTAGATATAACGATGCTAGAGAGGATAATTGGCCTAGATCGTCTGGTAATTTACTAATTTGACACTCAGATAGATCTAGATTCTTCAAAAATGTCAAGCCTGATAAAGATGGCACTATCAATCCTGCCGACTTCTTACCCTTGCATCTCTGTAACAATAATGTCTCAAGCTTTTCCAGAACTAAAATGGATGGTGGTATTTCTCTTATTGCAGTATCATTAGCTTCAAGCGTCACCAAAGCTTGTAGGTCTCCTAAGTCATCAGGCAAATTTTCAAGTTTTTGGCAACCAGAGAGATTGAGTTGTTTAAGATACTTCAACTTACAGGTGCTGAATGAAAGACTCTCAAGCCTTGAACAGTCACTAAGGGACAATCCAACTAGTCTTGATGGATTTTCTATCAAGGGCAATTTTCTTATTGCAGTTCCATCTAAATATAACCATTCCACAGAATGTGAAATATTCGGCACCTTCTTAAGATTCGAGCACCCTCTTAGATTCAGGGTATAGAGCTGATGGAGACCTTGAATGGATGAGGGATCGATTTCAAACAAACTTGTGCAACCTTCTAAAATCAAAATTTGAAGATTACAAGCTTTAGAGAGATTTGGGACCTTTGCTAGGTTCTTGGAGTGACTGAGATTAATATACTTCAAATTAGGAAAATCCTGTAAGAAGAAAACAGAGACAACAAATTATGAACCACTCAGATTACCATCTTCATTTTTTTCAAGTTGCAACATAAAGAAGCCGTATAAATATTTTGAGTTACCTGGCCACCATTCCATAGTAGTCTAATATTGCTATGAGGCATCTCAAGTCTAACAAGATATTTTGGATGAAATTTTGACGGTAATGATTTCAATGGATATCCACGCCAATGAAGGAACTTTAACTTGGGAAAAGCAAATACAAGGTCTCCAAAACCATGCACCTTGTTGGTTTCCTCATCATTTGAGCTGTATAGTTTGAGGAATCTTAGGCCATGCATATTTTTGAAAGAATGAGGATTCAAAAATATGTCACTTGTTTTAGACATGTCCAAGCATATGCCTAAGATTTTCTCAGTACCCTAATCAAGAAAAGAGGATAAGTTAGCGATGTTAAACATACACAAGCTTACATTAATTAATTAGCCATCATTTAGGAGTCATATATATATATATATATATATATATATTCATACACACACAAAACATAAAATCTTTTAGCACAAAATCTTAATACAAATATGACATGGAACTCTATCAAGAAAGAAAATGAAAAGACACAAAAGAGGTTGAGAGATGGAGAGGGTTTGGCTATCAAGAGAGAAAATCATCAATATGATAACAAAAAAACATATATATCAATGAAGTGACACAGACACTCAATTATTGGCCAAATGAAATATAAAATAGAGGTAATGTGGTGCACCTGCTTCATTGTAAACTCTCTCATGTTTAAGATGTCAACTCAAAATTTTCTGTAACCTAAACAAATAGATGGCTAAAATTTGTGTTAAAACTGTGTCAAAGAATTGACATAAATTTTTAGTCATTGATTTCACCTAATTTAATAGTTGGGATTTAAAGTAGAAAAGTTATATTTAATGATGTCACCCATTAAATATGTCAACCATTGAATTGACTGAAATCAGAAATCTGTTTTTAGACTTGTGTTAAAATTTTATGTCAAATAATCCCTTCTTATATTGGGTAGGGATCTTTTAACATAATATTTTATACAAATTTCTAGTCATTTATTAAACATAATTCCATAGTTAAGATTAAAAATCAAAAAATTGTACTTAATGATGTTAGCTCATGACCATCTTAACCATTATATTATGTGGATTGATGACTAGAAATTTGTATCTAGTTTGTGTGAAAAGACCTTAATATGAAAAAATGGAAAAGATATTTTTTAAGCTAATGTTACACAAACTAGATCTCAAACAATCATAAAGGAAAACAAAAAAGTGAATGCATTTGGCTCTTACCAAATTAGTTGTCAAGACATAAGAGATATCCTCATGATGCCACAACCGACTACATTCTCCAAGAATATTATTGGATTTTTGCCGAACAATTTCTTTGCCTAATTCTTGAAGCAAATCGTGCATTGTAATTATGTTGTGTGATATGGTTATCAAAGACTTATCTATGAGTTTATCTATTCCGATTGTTGAGGAGAAGCCAATGTCAAACAAGATATCTTCCACAACACTTCTATCTTGCCCTTCAAAGAAACATGCGATGTCCAAAAATATATTCTTCTCTTCATCATCTAGTTCATCATAACTTACCTTTAATACTTGTTGGACGTCCTTCGGAGGACATTTTTCTAATTTATTAATTTGACTTTCCCAATATACTTGTTTCTTGCCAAATAGAAGAGAACCTAAAACTTTAAGAGCTAATGGAACACCTTTAGCATATGCTACTATTTTGTTTGATAGTTCCATAAAATCTTGAGGGGGACAATCTTGTCCAAAGGCACACTTTTTAAAAAGTTGAAAAGCATGTTCAAAACATAATCCCTCAATGTTATATATATCATCATCATGTACTCCACAACTTTTAAGCACCTGCCGATCCCTTGATGTTATGATGATTTGACTTCCTAAATTCAACCACTTAAGATCTCCAATTAATTCTTGAATTTGTTCAAGACATGTTATGTCATCAAAAACAATTAGGAGCTTTTTACGTCCAAGTCTTTGTCTCGTAATAGTTAGCCCAATATTTATTGGTCCATTATCCTCTAATATTGCAGAAAGAAGTTCTTGTTGCAAGTGAAATAATCCACCCTCTTTTGATCTTAGTCTAACATTTTTAAGGAAGTAACAACCTTCAAACTTACTCCAGATTTTGTTGAATACAGCACCAGCAAGAGCTGTCTTGCCTATTCCGCCAATACCCCAAATTCCAACCACGGAAGATTTTTTTGACCCATTGCATAATGATGATTCGATTTTCCTGATTCTTGATTTTACGCCAACCAGGTCACTATTATCACTTGGCGACATTTTGTTCAATCTCCTCAAAATTTCTCCTACAATTCTATCTATCATTAGAACTTCACTCCTGAGAATAACAAAAGGTAGACATCAGTTAGTATGAAAATATCAATAACTAATTTAAAGTACTTGGTAACTTATTGTCTAAAGCATTAAAAAACTTCTGCTAAACGATGAGATTGGTAATTATAGATTCTCTTAAGAGTCATGTTTTGTTTTGCATGGCTTACATGGATTTAATTGCATATTTTTCATATTTGTTTATTTATTTTCATTAACCTTGTATTAGTCTCTTTGACTAGGTACATTCTCTTTTTCTATCTTTTTAATTAGTGATAATCATTTTCTATGAAGGAGTTCCAAAAAGAGAGAGAGAGAGTCTTTCAAATGGTGAATTTCAGTCCTCAAAAAATATTAAAAGTATACAACTTCAAGAAAAAAATAAAGAAGTTTGGATTTTAGAAGAATTCTTTTATTTGGTAGGTTTATTTAACTCTACCATTATTTAACTCAATATCCTGATACCTTGTTGCTCATAAAACACGGATTGACCTCCCTTCTGCTTGGAAGAATCAGTTAAATCTTATGGAAGTGATAATCATTCAATAATATCATTAATCAGTTAAATCTTATGGAAGTGGTAATCATTCAATAATATCATGAGATATTATTTTCAAACTTGAGGGTGTATGTGATATTAAGGTAAACAAAAGAGTAGGGGTAGGTGAATATTATCTTCCCTTTCTTGTTAGACCTTGTTACAACTCTCTTTAATTATGCGATCAATCAAACCTACATCTGTCCTGAGCTTGACAAAATCAAAAATAAAAGATCAGCTGAATCTGAAAGTATAAGATAGAAACTTACGCATTGCCCTCTACGGCCCAGCCAGATAGATTGGCTGCTTCCTTCAAAGCCTGCCTCCATCTTTGGAGCTTCTCTTTCTGTTCCTTAAAACGCATTTCATGCTTCACAAATGCCCCCTCAAAACTCCCAGTTTGTTTCCTCACCCACGATGGACTTACGTGATAGAAAACCGGAAATACAACTTGTCCATACTTTTTCTTACATTCCATGATCTTAACAAGTTCATCAAGACAGAAAGTGGAATCGGCATAGTTCCCTGAGAAAATGATTACTGAAATCTTTGACTGTTCCATTGCATTAAAAAGAAACGAGAAAATATCTTCTCCTTTAGGTAAATTTTCATCAGTGAAACACCCGATTTTTTTCCGGCTCAAAGCTGCATGGAGATGGCTAGTAAAACCGCGACGGGTATCCGCACCTCTGAAGCTAATGTAAACATCGTGCTTTATTTGATTGGTCGAAGAAGAAGCCATCAACTTCCGCTGATGAGATACTTTTAATTAGATGAATAGAAGTGGTGCTAAAAATTTATATAAAACTCCACGAAATAACTTTTACCTGCACAAAATCCATTTGCTTGATCCTCGATTCTACGCCAACTAGGTCCGTGTTATCAATTGGGCACATATCAGTCCGTATCTTCAAAATCTCTTTGACAATTTTCTTTATAAGTTTCGATTCATCCCTAACAAACAAAGAATAAAAATCAAACACAATATCGATTATAAAAATCAACTACAGACACAACCAACTTAATTTTACTTGCAGTACACCAGCTCGAATATGCGAATTCTACCGATAAAATTTCTCTTTCTTCAATTTACTGATTAAAAGCAATTTGGCATGTGAACGGTAGGAGGATTCTCATCAAGAATATTATGCTGTCACTGGAAATCTTATGCATCAAAATTTAGACTGATCAAATGAAATTTCATCCTCTAATGAATGTTTAGGCTTTCATAGCAAGAGCATTTTTGAACTTATGTTTTCTGAAATTTAAAAATATTAAAAATACCTTCATCTTATTTGAAATTTTTCAGTTTACTCTTAGTTTATATTATAATCATTTTAGTAATTCACAACTAAAAAAGTATATTTAAGATTACACAATCGAACAATCTACTAATTCAAAGCAGGTTTTAATTTGAGAACCAAATTTTCTTAAAAGCTTTACTTCGACAAGATTTGCTTCAAGAATCTTACTAGACTAACTCTCGATGAGATCTCCCAAATGATTCATCAAGTTCATGAAGAATCGGAAAATGTATTACGGGTATGAGAACAGAAAATCTGTGAAAATTAATAATAATTTGACAGTTACCTAACGCCATCTGACATAAAGCCAGCTAAATTGGCTGCTTCCGTCATGGCATCCCTCCATCTCTGTACAATCTCTAACCTCGTTTTAAAACGTTTTTCATGGTTATCAAATGCCTGTCGATAAGACCCAGTTTGTTTCCGTACATCGTATGGATCTACATCATAGAAAACTGGTATCACAATCTGGCGGTAACACATCCTCCGTTCCATGATTTTCACAAGTTCTTCGAGGCACCACCTGGAAGATGCGTAATTTTGTGAGAAAATGATAACTGCCACCTTTGACTCTTCAATTGCTTTAAATAGACTCGGTGAAATCACTTCTCCTCTTATTGATTGTTCATCCACGAAAGTATCAATTTTCTCCGACAGCAGAGCTGCACGAAGATAGGCGGTAAAATTGTTGCGGGTGTCCTCCCCTCTAAAACTAATAAAAACATCATATTTCAATTCAGAAGTAGGTAACGAATGAGAAGAAGAATCCATCAACAACCACCAGCAAAAGATTCTTCAGATCGATAGAGGCGTCTTCAAATTGAACACATTTAGTCACCGGAAGACTGGGGAGCTAATGAAGAGAAGAAGAAGAAGCCACTCCAAGTTTCTCTCTGACATGAATATTCTGCAGATCAATAGATAAGTCTTCACATAAAATTACGAAATGATTCAAGAAGAAAAAGCCATCAAGTATCTTTGATTAGAGACACTCTTCAATCAATAGAGAGGTGATTCTCTGTTTGCATTGTCAACATAGGAAGACCCCATGTTTCCCCTTTGGTTTCTACCAAACTTCCAAGAAATTTCACTACAGCAACTATTATATCAATTTATGTGCAGCATACATTTGCTTTCCACCAAACTTCCTAGACATTTCATGGTGGGGGCCATTGTCAGTTTGTCAAGATATGATTTTTTACGTTAAATTAATTTGTTAGTTTGCCACTCTGTATGCAATAACCAGCATCAGACGTGATTCTTATGTTAAATTATTAGTGCTAAAAATAACTATTTACGCTTTTAAATTATTTTATCTGAAATCAGCAGTATTTTCTGAATTTGACGAAGTCATCTTAAAAAATTTCCAATAAAAACGAGTGAAAAATGACCTTCAGAATGAAAAACCCAAACAAAAGAAACAAAAAGAAAAAAAATAATAAAAGATTATGATTATATATAAAATCTTCCAAAATATCATCTAAACTAATTGATTGAAACTATTTACTAATCCCTATTGCTCCCAACTTTTCTCGCATTTCCGTTGGCATTTGTTCAGCTTAATAAAAGAAAAATAAACACTCAAAACCGCGTGAATCATTTCCAATAAAAACGAGTACAATGACCTTCAAAAATGTAGAACCAAAACAAAAGAGACAATAATAATAATAATAATAATAATAATAAGTTATGGTTATATATAAAATCTTCCAAAATATGTTCTAAACTAATTGGTTAGTCTGTATAATCATATGAAGCCCGATGTTGATAGAGATGTTCCCTAATTAAAATTTTAAACAAGAATAAAAAATGGGTCCATCGGAAATAATCATTTTTTCACAATCTCGCAGCGATATATAATGTACTAACTGCTATCAACATCAGATCCAAAGTTCAGTTAAGCGGGCATGATAACTGGGGAAGATCTCCACCAATAATAAACCCTTGTTCAAAATAATTGCAAAATCCACCGACAGTCTAAACATACTTGAGGCCTTGTTTCGCCGAATGAACGCCGTGTTTAGTCATCAAAAGAATGCATCTAATTAAGATCTTACCTAGCAAACACCAAGTTAGCAGAGATTGGACATTCTTTTATTGACACACAGCAAGCTGTTAGCAATTAAAAAATTTTAAAAATGTAGTTTGCCTCATCTCAGGTGGATTAAATTCAAACATTTGCAGCGATATCCAATTTCTATTCGATACCAGAGTTTCCGGCATCTTCACTTAGGAAAATAATTTCCCCTCATCTCAGGTGGATTAAATTCAAACATTTGCAGCGATATCCAATTTCTATTGGATACCAGAGTTTCCGGCATCTTCACTTAGGAAAATAATTTCCTTCCCTCACAGCAGGATGAATGGGAAAATTATGCAAATAATATAATACTAACCGTTATCTTCATTCATCAAGCTTGAATTCTGGAAATGGGCAGTAAGACAGCTTAACAAAAGAAAGTAAATACCATCAAACCGGCAGCGTATTTGCATTAACTGCATCGTTGAATAGGAATGACTTGAAGGAGCTTGGACAAAGCAGCGAGGAGAGATTGATAAGCCCGGTAGACTTGACAAGCGAGGGGAACGAGTTCAGGGACCAATAATCCGTTGGCAGGTGGATGTTCAAGAAGCCTAACAGGCTGGGCTTTTCTTGCTGCTCTCTCCGCTTTGGCTCTTCCAATCAACACTTTGATGGGCGTCGGATACGGCTTCCTCTCCGACTTGTCCCTGCGAGGTTTGGGTCCGTCCGAGTACAGAGGATCGTCAGTGTCTCTTAGGTTTGAGCCTTGGGTTTTGCTCGAGGAGAAGAAGAGGAGTTGAGTGAAGCGGAGGTTGTTGAGTCCGTTTGAGTGAGAGTGAGAGATTTGTAATAGAACCCCAATTCGTCTTTGCATCTCCTTTCAAACTCAATGCAATTGCAATTTGTTTCACTGCTGATAAATTTTAGTTGAGGAGAAAGCAATGTGTTAATGTCGAATAATGGGTAATTGGACGTGTCCTTCAAAAATACACGCAAAAGTAAGTTCGCCCGATTTTCATCAAATGACCCCTTCTACCACCCATTTTATATGATTGACCCCCTTTTGTATTTTAATTATTATTAGCCCGTTTTAACATATAAAAATACTAAAATATCCTTGATAAAATAAAAAAAGACAACAAACACAAAATGAAATAAACCTATTCGTACAAACAACATGACACACAGCTCCATCTTTCAACATCGATCAACCGCTGCTTCCACGCTCCGTCGTGCCGCTTCGTCGCTTGTTGGTCGCACCTGCTGCATTGTTCCACTGTCGTTCTTGCCTCGTCCCACCGCTGTGGTCGCTTGCTCCTCATGCCCGTGGTCTCGATCTACCGTTGTTCGTCTCATCGTGCAGCCAGTTTCGTAACTTGCTGGTCACCATCGTGGACTTGCTTCGCTACAGTTATACCGTCATGCCGCTGCTCTGGTCGTAGATTGGAATTGGTGTTGTTGGGTCAGGAAACTGCTAGTGAGCAATTGTATTAAAACTTTAAATGTTTTGTGTTTCATTTAATTATGCGAACTAGGTTTGGATGCCTGATGTAGCAATTTTATTAACAGTAAAAGATTTAGACGTGCATAACCGATTCGTGCAATGTATCTGTGTTTATTGATGCTTAGGATGTTTGATGACAATGTTTGATGCATTTATCATGTTTGTGACAATGTTTGAACGCTTGGGTTTTGTCTGAACTACAAAATGTCTGATGCTCAAGATTTGCATTTGAACATTTTGAGATTGACTCATGTACGAAAATTGTATATTTGGATACAACATGTTATTTGTCATATTTGATGATTTTGAAGCAGTAACTTATCTATTTCAACATCAATATTCTTGTTGTGCCTGGGCTTGCAGGTTTTTTTTGTTGGATTTCACTTTTCTGTGCATGTTAAGGTAACATATGCTACTAAAGAACATAGAAAATGTACATGCATTATTCTACCAAAGATTTTATTGTGAAAAATGCATTATTCTACGAAAGATTTTGTTGTGAAATGCGGATTCTAAATTGTGTTTCGTCTGGGTAGCAGCTTCAGGAGATGGGAAAAATGGCTGGTGATGTTGTCATGAAGTTAATTTTGCTAGAACTATTAGGAAATGAGGACTTATTTAAGTGTAAAAACTGTTAGTAAAGTATTCGCTAGGTGATGAAATGGCAAACGGCGAAAGAAACTATTGAAAAAATATGTTTAAGTTTTCAGCAATGTATTATGTGGTGGGATAGAACTTCATGTTGAAATGCGGTAGAAGTATAGAAGAACCAGCATATCCAAGTGGTCTTATATTTAAATTTTTTTTTTTTTGGTCACCTTTACCGTAAGCCATAGTGCAATAAGTTGTTCTTGTTTTCCTCCTACGTATTCTGTGTCATTTGCTTATTTGATGAGTTCAAGAAAATTATGATGTACTAAGTGTTTCTGGAATCATTAACATGTGTAAATCCTTATTGAAACCAAAAAGGTTCGATTGATGGATTTTGCAATCTGCTTAATTAACACCATCTCATTTCTGGAGCTTGATATATTTAGATTATTATGGTAATAAGTTAGGTTGGGATGTGGGGGCAAAAAATCACCATGTTGCAGTTTGTGCTATGCAGCAACTCTTGACTACAAAATACTCATTATTTGAAAAACAACAACCACTTTGGACTGAGAATGATAACAGATGCATCAAGTATGCTACAGGTGAAAGCAAATTTGAAGGCACGTCATGGTTATTTACGGAGAGGGTGAGTACAACAAAGATGAATGACCACTTAATATCTAAACAGATTCTAGTTTTGTAGTAGCTTGTGTCTCACATGACTTGTCTTTTGGCATTTCTTCTGCTTCTTAGGTTTTTATTCCAATAAACGTTAGGCAAATTCATTGGGTGTTAGGAGATGTTAACGTGAAAGAATGAAAGATCGATGTATATGACTCAGACCACAATCTATAAGCAGATGATGAATTTCAAAGTCAAATGCCGCACTTATGATTCCTTCATTGCTACAGGCCATTGATAGAAACAACAGTGGTGGTGCAGATCTATGGCCGATCATTCGAGTCCAAGGTGTTCCCCAACAACAAATAAGGCTACTCCCATTTAAAACTAAACTTGTTTCTTTTATCGTAATATCCACTTTGAAAGTTGCAACTAACCATTATATTCTGTTCTCGTGCAGTAAAGATTGTGGAGTTTTTGTTATCATGTATCTTAGTTGCTTGATTACTAATGAGTCTATAGAAGTTATACGTCATCCAGACCATGCTCGAAACTACAGGAAGGAGTTGGCGGCAGATATGTTTGATATGAGATCGTGGAAATGAGCTCCCAAACCATGTTGAAATTTCGCATTTTAGAAGCCATGACATTCTCCTCAAACTTTGTAATACTCTTTTGCCTGTATGTATTTGATTTTGCTGGAATGAGTAATTGTAGAGTAAAACCTTTGGTGATGTTATTGTCGTTTGTATCCATGTAAAGCTCAGAGGAGCTGACAACTTGTAAAGCTCATTTTGTGTTAACATATTACTTTTCCTTTGGCATGTGTCTATCTTATACGTGAGAAAAATCTTATTTGATACATCTTATTTTGATGGAATGTGTTTGTCTTAGATGCCTTCCAGATACATTTGATTGTTCCAATTGCTGTTGTGTTTGTGCATACAAAGAAACAGGATGAACTAGTCATGCATGCCTCCCAGTTTGCTGGTTGAGGAGATTCATTAAAAGTTGTATTTTCTGTTGAAAGGCACTGGATTTTTGTTAAATGGGTGTTGGGGGATCATGATAATGTTTTGCCACAAAATGAGACGGGGTCGTGAAGCAATCTGGTTTTCAGCACGACCGGGTCGTGCAGAAAGGCAGATTGCATTAAGCAATCTGCGAAATTGCACGACCGGGTCGTGCAGAAAGGCAGATTGCTTAATTGCACGACCGGGTCGTGCAATTTACACGACCGGGTCGTGCAGAAAGGCAGATTGCTTAATGCAATCTGGTTTCTTTGATTATGCTTAATGCTTAAAGGCGTGACCGTATGTGGCCTGATGGTTGGACTGCTGTTACTGCAGATGGTAAACGCAGTGCTCCGTTTGACCACACTCATCTGGTAAAGGCATTTATCAGCAAGATTACAAAAACTGTATATTCCTTGTGGATTTCTCAACAACGGTATTGCCATGTTTGTCTTGTAAAGTGTGTATATATGCTATGGTTGAATCGAACTGGTCAAGTATCCAGAATTTCTACAAAGCCATTATAAATATTTTACGCTGGAGAATTATGGCTCTCTCTTGCATTGATATTTATATTGGCTGCTTTATCATTTCAGGACGAGTTTCAGCTGAAATACAGATTGCAGTATGCAATCTGATTTTCTGCACGACCGGGTCGTGCTCATATGCAGATTTCTTAATGTACACAAATGCGCTATTACACAATGCTTTGCTACACAATGCTTTGCCCTGTTTTAGATGTCACTCTTGTCGATTTCTATTCATATTATATAAAATTACAATGTAAGAGAAATGAAATTGCATTACAATGCCATAGCTAACCGGTGTATAAGAACAACTTAATAATAATGTTATTTATTGAAGTCATTAGGCAACAACATCCACCACTAACATGTCCAACAAAACAATTACAACACACATATCTATAAACGATTGCAACACACACATCATCCAAAGCTTAAAGTAAAGCTTTTACAAAGCAGTAGGTACATGTGGTTACTCCCCACCAGCATCATTTAATGGAGCCTCCGGATTTCTTTGGGTTGATAGTGGATTCGTCGACCTGCATGTCTTCCGATTATGACTTCTGCCACCACACCGCCCACATTTACGTGATGTCCTTTCTTCACCCAACGATGGAATTCGATTCTTCTTTTGCCTACCCCGACCGCGACATTTGAAGGGTCCATATTGAGGTTTTTCTCCAAGAATTATTTCAAATCTTCATCACTTTCTACTATTGATGGAGGAAAGGGAATATGTGCCCTTAACACATATTGCAATGAAAATGTGTTTTCCTCTACTGATTTATTGGTGACTTCAGAAACTTTACGAACTAACTCTTCATAGGTTGTTGACATAGGCAAAGTCACACTTTTGTTTCTACGACCATTGAAAAAAAATTCTCTGCCACTCGACACCCATTCACCATCATACACGATAGGAAAACGAACATTATCCATTCACTAAAGCCTGCAATACCAATACAAAACATTACAATTAATTCAAACAGATTTCACTCTATTGCACGACCGTTAGACAAGTATTATATATCATGACTATTTCGACAAAAGCATTATATACCATGACTAACTGGAGAAAAGGGTCGTTTTGCACGACCCTTTGGAGAAAAGAGTCGTTTTGCACGACCCTTTGGAGAAAGGGTCGTTTTGCACGATTCTTTGGAGAAAAGGGTCGTACAAAACGTCCTTACATAAAAAATGCACCACTTTAAGCCTTAATTTCCTTCAACATGGACCACTTCAATAGATATCAAACATAAAAAATGGAAAAAAACAAATCTCAAGACAAATCTTAAGAGAAAATCAACTATGAATACCTTCACTCACTAGCTTCTTGGATTCAACAATCAGCTTCTTGGATTTCAATCTTCACTCACTAGCTTCACATTGCTTTCGTCAGAAAATTTTCAGTTTGCCGTTTTGGGGTGTGCGTGTTGGAGAGTTGGGACAACCATTTTGAGGTGTTCGTGCAGGAGAGTTCGTGTTGGAGCCGTTTTGGGAGAGTGAGTGTGTGTATGTCTTCTATTATCTTTCATATTAACTCTTAAGGATAAATTGGACTTTTCATGTTCAAAAGGGGGTCAAAATTAATCAAATACCAAAAGGGGGTCAATTTTGAAAAAGAGACCCCAAAAGGGGTTATTTAAAAAATTAACCCGTGGGCAGGGCTCTCTGGTTTGGTTTTGAGGGTCTTAAAAGTTAATTTTAATATAAGAATATTCATTTTATCATACAAGAAAATAACAAATTATTGAAGTGGATTTTGGTTAACTACTTCAACAAGCAGAAAGGCATTTGTGTCCTTTAAATTCAACTTAAAACCAATGATAGAAATCATTAACAAAATGTATTGAAAAACAGCGAAACTCTTCTTAACTTTTTTACTTTTATAAACCAAGATATGTCGACTGATTATTTGACCAAGTAATTACATCAAATACTGTTTAACACAGACTCTAAAATTTTGTCTTTTCTCTTAATTTTCTTGAACATTTGAAAGAAAATTGTTAGACGTGTTAAAATTAAACAGCCCCTCAACTCTGGCCATTACGACAATTGACCCGGCAATGAAGGCATTTTCAATGTTCAACCTCGTATCCATGAGACCTTAATACCACGGTTAAATAAATACTTCGCATATTCGAAAAATGTCAACAGAGATACTAGAGTGCTGCGCGCTAGCACATACTGTAGAACCAACGCATAGAGTTTTAGCAATGAAAGCCAAGCCTTGAATTGGTATGGCTTGATTGCTTGAGCAGCAATAATGAATCGGTTAACTAATACGAAGCTTCCATGAGCTAATAAAAGAAAATAAGATTTTAATGAAGGAAGAAAGTACACAGTTCATAGTACACAAGAGCACTAAAAAGTTTCCAACAAACAGAATACTTAAAATGTGCTCTGTGTCTGTCGGTCTCTCACTCTCTCTTTGACCACTCACGCCCGTCTAGATCAAAAGCGAACCCACAAGGCCTCCAAAACCTCGGGGGAAAAAAGTGAAATTACATAAGAGGCATTGGGGTACAAAATTGAAACAAAAACAGAGAAGATCCCTGGACTGAAGTCAATGCAAATGCCTGGGAACTTCTGTACATCACAACTTTGTTTAGTCACGACTATCCAAAATTTTAAGCTCTAGTAAGCCATGCTCTCTATACTCATGATGATGGGTGAAGATACAAAAATTGTCAAAAAGAAACAGCAAAATTTGGGAAGTAGCCTACTTGGTTTTGGTTACGTCTTCCGGCCCCAAAACTCTGTGAGTGCTCCAAGTGCTCCTCTATAGCCAAAATAAGTTGTCAGGCCACCCCTGATATACAGAAATGGGATGGATGGATATAGCTTTTGTACTCTGGTACAGGGTTTTACAGTTAGTGCCTTGGTTAAAGCAGATTGCTCAATCCAAGTCCTTCAAAGAACCTGAAGAATCCGAACCATTGGGAGATTCCTCTCCATTTGCAGATGCTGCAGGGATCCCTTGGCGATGGCTCTCCTCATTACTGCTGGTCCGTGGTTTGTTCAACCTTGCTCGTATATTGGTACCCATGGGAAAGGGCTCCTACACAACAGACAAAATGGTTGGTTAGTCTTGCTCCAGCAAAATATAACCATATGAAGCCTGACGATAAAGAAGTTCCCTATTTTAAATTTTAAATAATAATAATAAATAGATCCTTCGCATATAAATCCTTTTTCACAATCTTGCACCAATATATAATGTAAGAACTGCTATCAACATCAGATCCAAAATTCAGTTAAGTGAAGGATGATAATTGGAGAAGATCTCCACCAAAAATAAACCCTTGTTTAAAATAATTGCAAATCCACGGACAGTTTGAACTGTACTTGAGGCCTTGTTTCGCTGAATGAACACCATGTTTAGTCATCAAAAGAGTGCTTCCAATTAAGATCTTATCTAGCAAACACCAAGTTAGCAGATATTGGACATTCTTTTACTGACACCCAACAAGCTGTTAGCAATTTGTATTTAGCAATTAATAAATTTTAAAAGTGTAGTTTGCCTCATCTCCAGAGACGGATTAAATTCAAACCTTTGCAATGATATCCAATTTCTAATCGATACCAGTGTTTCCAGCATCTTTCCTCGAGAAAAGAATTTCCTTCCCTCACAGGATGAATGGGCAAATAATATATACCAAACGATTATTCCCATAATCAAGTAAATAGTTGGGAAACTAAGTAATGAATGAACTGCATGTGTAGATATCCTACCGGATCACCAGCATTGGGGCCATCAGTATGAAAGAGAATAGGACGGCAACGTTTATCTTCATTCATCAAGCTTGAATTCTGGAAATGGGCAATAAGAGCAGCTTTCCCCTGAATCCTAGCATATGCAAGAGATGCCACCTTTTCACTGTTGAATTTTTCCCATTTCTTGCCATTGAATGCCTGCAAAAGATAAGTTCTCTTACCCATTAGCTTATAGCATTCTATGTCGATAACATTTCTCTGATACGAAATTCAATTACACAAAATACATGTTAAATTCCTTCTAAGAATATAACACCAATCATGTATCAGACCTGATAAAATGGAATAATTTGACGAGGATCAATCATGTTGATGAAAGCATAGCCGACATTACATTTGTTCTGTTGATAATTGTAAATTAGTAATACATATATATAATATATAAATATGAGAATTTTGTATATAAGTCACGAAAGATTCTCTTCATCCAAAAAGAAGAGCAGAGAAAAAAAAAGTTCACCCACCCTAAACTTAACTTACCTTAAAGTCAATTGGCAAATAAATAAAATCATACGTTCCTCGACAATGCTCATCAATTGCAGCCAGAAGCATCTTAGAAGTATACCTATCAAAACCACCATATCATACCAAAGAGAATAAGGGGAAGAAAGAAAAAGTAAGAAACATGAACAAGAAAAGAAGATGAAAAAAGCAACAAAGGAATCTGTCTTACTATTGGCTACCAAAAATAGGAGACAATCAGTACTAGCATTACATTGCATGCAACAAGTGTTTCCCACCAGCCCTAAATTTAAAAGCTGAATGCAGTTACATTTAAAAGAACAAAAAATATAATCTACCAAGCCCTGAAATTTCCTATATAAATGAACTAAAGCATCCGTATAACAGGCCAGAAGTATGTTAGTAGACAATCTGAGAGGTGAAACCCACCAGAAATTACTGGACCGTTTGGATTTGAGTAACGTGTAGCTAATGCTGTAAGGTTTATTTAGCTCACAACAAACTATGAAAATAAAATTAATAAAGGATGTTCAGGCATAAGAAGTTTCACTCAGAAGGAAATGCCACAAACTGAAATCTTCCTGACAGGTAAGTTGAGTGATAGAAAGATACAATAACAACAAATGGTCAAAACAGTTCGAAGGATGGATAGTCCACATACTTGTTGGGAATGTTCTTTATCATCAGTGTAGTTCTACCGTCTTCGCCACGCAATATGCGGTCGATATCAAGTTCATACTGTTTCCTATCAGCATGATTAGAATTAGTTTCATTTCTACGGTACGAGAAGTTTCTAACACGTTCATTAGGAGAATCAAAAGAGGTTTGCATTGAAATCATTGGATTCCTTCCCGGGAAAAGGTGGCACATCTGCTGAGGAGACCGCAGTCCAACATTTTTATTCATGTCCATGCAATTTCCACCAACATGAGAAAAGATGTTATGAGGAGCAATTTCCATAGGATGTGAAGGAGAACGAAGAGGGAAGCCTACACTCCCAAGAGAACCCAAGTGGAAATTAGAAGTTTCAGGAGACTCCGCTGCATAAGTGTTCTGCCTCTCCCAGAGGGAGGGATTAACTGTTGGTGCTGAACCAATGTGGTGACGCTGTACAGTCGATGCTGTGCTCAGCACCAGAGGTCCTCTAGGAAATCCAGGCATTCGAGGAACATGACTAGTATGAATACCATTGACAAATGATGGTGAATTGGGCCAAACCATCTGACTTGAAGGATGTTGCTGATGTGAATTGGAGTTGCTCCACAAGAAAGGATTTCCATGAAGGGGGTAACTCCCATTTCCAGAAGTTCCAAACACTACATGGAAAAAATTACATAAACAAAAACGCCATTACAATCAAAGCATGGGAATCAACAATAAATCAAGTGTAATTACACATATGTAAAATTATCTAATATCAGATGCCATAAGACTATCCATGGGTTCAGTGCAATACTGTGTAAATCCAACTCAATAATTTATTAATATTCAAACTCCTCTGAACTGGTTTGTCATGTGGACTACAATATAAGAGTTAAAATATAAAAAAATAACTGCAGCAAGGGACAATCCCTCTTCCACTTTCACTCGTATAATTTCCATTTTTGTGGGATTAGGCTAAAGTGAAAGGAAACAATGTAACTTACCCCCTCCACCGGGTTCCATCAGATGCCCATTTGAACTCACTCCACGAATGTGCCTATTGTCTAGTCCTTCTGTAACTTTAGGACCAACATTGCTAGCTATGTCCGCAACAGTGCTTGCCGTGTTGTATGGAATACCGTTGGCCAAGGTATCATGATACTCAGGGAAGGAATGAGGATGGAAACTTGGATGTTGATTACCCAACTTCAGTTCATCCAAAGAGTGGTTGGCCTCATGAAGGCCAAATTGTTTGCCAATAGATACCACTCTTGCTGGAGAAGGCAAGCTGTTTGGTACACTAGGACTTTGATGAGGTTCAGTGAAAGCGCTTGCAGGAGATCGCATTGCAGAATGTAAAACCTGGATTGATCCGGTATCCATGCAGCTAGATGCAATTATTCCAGGTGAAATGCCTGCCACTAAAAATGCCATGTGAGTACAAGATTAAATAAATGAAAATAAATTAAATTAAATTCATCCCAGACGACAACTCAAGTGCACTAGGGTAATATCTGTTTCTTGACAGGAAATAAGTCCAAGCCTAAGGAATTATAAAACAGGCATAATCCTACCCATATGTCCTGATGATAAATTGTCAAAGGGACTTCGGCAAAGATTTGCTTCATCTTGATCCTGCTCCGGCTGCAACATGAAACTGCAAAAACAAAGTCATATAACCAACTGCCAAACAAAGGTCAAAAAGAATCACGAAGTCCAGAAACAGATTAAGATGCATATTAATCCAGATACCCAGTAAAGAATTTATACTTGTTAAACAAATAAAAACCAAATGCAAGAAAATCAAACCCACAGAACCATTATGTAACAAAGAAATAAGTCTGTGTCATTGTTAAGATTAGGCCCCATAAAAGGGAAACACAGAGGTTTCCAGTCATTCAACATCCAACAGGTCAAAATTACAAAAGAAGAAATTGAAGTAAATAGACAATGTACCGTCTTGCACCCCCAGGTCGGCTTGCTTCAAGCTTGATTTGCTTGCCAGCAATGTCACTTCTGTTCAATGCACGAAGTGCGGCTTCGGCAGCTCTAATATCATAGAACTCGATGAATTTGTGATTGAGCTTGTGTGGAGTCTCTCTGATCTGCAAACCAAAAGTTAACAAATATGTAAACTGATTCTATCATCTTAAAGTCTTAATATTAGCAAAGCAGGAAATAATTCAAAGAACCCCTTACTTCTCTAATTTCTCCATAAACTCCAACAATTTGGTGAAGCTCATCAGTTGTAACAGAAGAATCAAGATTGAATACAACCAAGGTGCCCTGGTTAGTATCTTTGTCTGATGGATTATCCTATTATAAGGGAATCAATTAGATAGTCAGAAGGTAGCAACAGCAACAATGATGACAATAAGAGCAACACTGCTGTAAAGCCAAGGTTAATGATCAATAACTATGAGAAGCATCAAGACTGAAAGACACCACCACACCTTTGGAATCGAATAGTGTATGTCAAGTTTTCTACGCCTCAAGGGCTTATTTTGAAGTTCTCTCATTGCATTACGTGCTGCCCTTATATCATAGTAAGAAATCATAACAAATCCACGATGCTTGCAGGCTGTATAGATAGTTCGAATATCTCCATATTGCTGATAGGAAAAGAAACGAAATTAGAAATTTAACTTGCAGGATAAATAGAAGTCACACAGCCATAAACCCAAAAAAAAAAATAATAATAAATATTGCTACACACCTCAAAAAGAGCCTTTAATTCAGAATCTTCAACATTGCTATTGATGTTTCTCACAAAAAGTGTTCTAGAAGGGTGTTCACCATAAGGATGCTCACCAGCAATAGAACCATTAGAACCCCCTTGGCCAACGATATCAGAATTTTTTTGCCCTGAATATAAACGATCATCCCCTTCTAACTCCATACCTCCACCACTGCTAAAAAGGTCAAAGTCTTCTACATCATCTCCAATATTGGCATGAAAACTGTGTCCTGGATCATCGATCACTCCAGAAAACAGATCTTCTTCATCAGGAAGGAGATTGCCAATGGTCTGTGCCTCAATTTCTTCCAAAGATTCAAAAGGTTCTTCTTCCCCATGGTGGGAAACAACTTTATTGAAGGGCTGATGAGATAGAACATCATTCCCAGACAATTTCACTGTAAATTAATAGAGAAGAAAAAAGCAATTTGTCAGTTATATGACAATAAATCAGTGACTTGGTAAAATAGAAGAATAGAAGTAAAGAATAATGAAAATGCAACAAAGGTAAGATTCAAAATTTTGAAAAACCATTTAATTGGATAGCCACACTTCTCTCGTGTTATATTGATGTGGATTAAACACTTGTTAAGCAGGTACTAAAAATAAGATCCAGAAAAAGTTATGGTTTTTTGAAATGACATTTAGCAGCAGCTATCAGTTTAGCCGTAAAATGTTAAATGACGTATCAAATTTTAGCCATCAGCATACATATGGAAAGTATCGACCAGCACGTGGACAAAAATTTATTTGAGAGCTTACACTTTCGACTAAATATATCAGAAAATGAACTTGAGAACAGACTGCTTTCAGACTGGATCCCTTTAATACCACTCCTATTTCCAGTTAAACTATAGCATGCCGGTTGTGCACACAAATTTGACCATGACTTTGGATGGTGATTCACAGATTTCCAAGAAGTCTCAGACAAATTGGCAATTCCTTCTTCTCCACCACTGCCAAGCTCTTTCATTTGATCCCTTGATAATTTTGACTGTTGCAGTTTGAGCCAATCCACAGATGGAACACCAATTGGTGAAATTTTTTCCAGTGGTGATGAAGCACCCAACTTGCTACCAGACATTGGTGCCATTACATCCGATCCTGCTGAAGAAAAATAAATTGTTAAGAACTTTCGGCACATCTGGTGATCATTATGAACCATCAGTAAATGCAAACAAGGTCAGAGAGTCAGGAACATCACTGCGCTCATGTTTTGCACAGAAAAACACTTGCAATTAAAAAGGCATCAAAAAGTTGATTAGAACTTATGTTAAACACAAGTAATATGAAATCCAATCAACCGGATTCGTGAAGTACTAAACAAACTCTTATAACATCCATTCCTGAGGATAACATGTGAAACAAACAAGATAGATTTTCATGTCTGAAAGATCTCTGTTAGTAATCTCCATCAACAAAACAAACCAGAAAATGCAAAAATAATAGGCTCGTTTTTGTTACAGAATTCATGACTTATATCATTAATTGCATTATTAAACACAAATGTATAGGTCTTTGGATGTTTGCATGCGCAACATATTGAATCCACCATAGTATAATTTAAAAGAGAAAAGACTAAAATGGCAAACAAAATGGATAAAAATAGTCCTGAAACCGCTTTATTTCCAACACTATTCAGAAAACAGAAGATAAGAAACCAGTTGTCAAAATCCAGTTGTTGAATTTTCCTTCTTGATCAAACGAATGCTAGAATCTTCAACAAACTGACAAATTAAAAGATATGGAACCAGCTAGTTATGGAATAAACATTCTCATCATTCAATTCATAAAGGCGTAATCGTGGTCCTTATTTTAGGCCTACCCTTGGTTAACAACATTCTGAGACCCATGAACTCAAGCCGCACAACTCTCCCCCATGCCAGGAGATCATTCTCACTAGTACTTACGTGGCAACAACAACTAATACATGTATGTCCATCCTCATGAACAAGCCGCAACCAAAAAACGATAACTACCTCTAGTGGAGAACATATTTGTCAAGGCTTAAACAGCAAAAAATAATTCATTCCAAGAAAAATAATAATAATCGCCAAAGTAATGCTGCTCACCTTGGTGATCAGTCATGCTATTTTGCTTCCAAAATCCAATTTGTCTCTGTCCAATAAAAGAAGATGACAAATTAGAAACAAATAAAAAAAATAGTCTTTTTCCTGGTAAAATTTAAAACATAACAAACATTTTTGTCCTAAAAGATTCAAAAACGCATTCACACGCACAAACAGTTTTAAATGGTGAAATACCATCTAGCGAACAATTTGATAAAATTTATAAAATTTGGAGCAATTTCAGATGAACAAAAATTAAAAATACCTCAGTGGGCATACAAATGTCTTCTAAGAAATGGGACGAAGCAGATCCACCCCTTGAATCCATTACTTCAAATGGCATCGTGCAGCTTCGATGCCAGATAAAAAAAAGGAAAAGGAAAAACCCAACACAGAGACAAAAGCTAAAACGTTTTCACTTGTTAGCTCTGCCCATACTTCACGACCCTTCTCCTGAAAAATAATTCAAATGCCATTTATTTCACATATGTTGATAAATTGAGAGAAATTCTGAAATTCAATTAAAATAAAAATAAACGCAGCTAGTAGAAAAACTCAGAGATCACAGAACTCATTTCGCTGATTATTTAAAAATCAATAAAAGACAACAAAATGAAGCTTTATTTCCTGTTTTTTTTCCCCTCTTATAATTTCAAAAATACGATAATATCGTGAAAAGATAGCCACCAGCTTACCTACCAACGACCAAACATAAATGCCTTGTTTGGTTCCTGATTAAAAAAAATGAACAATTTTCTCAAGAACTAAAAAAATCCCTGCTTAATTGTGGCCTTAAAAGCTTAGTTGAGCTAAATCACAACAAAATCAACCTTAAATTCAAGATTTCGTTGAAATTAAGCGTTTCCACCACAAAATTCATAGGCTCACCAAACGATCGCGTTTTCAAAAACAAAATTTAATTCCATTCAACACAAGCTTGATCCACACATAAAACTTTAAAAAAAAATTAAAAATCAAAAATAAACAAACAAACAGAGGTTCACCTCACCTAAATACAACAGGAACCGCACCTTTTAAAAGGCCTTGGAATTTCGCTTTCTCCCTCGAAGATAAAATAAAAATTCAGTGGCAAAAACGGTGCCGTAAGAGAAAGAGAGAGAAAGCGAAAGGCAGAGCAATTAACAATGGAGAGAGAGAGAAAGAGAGAGAAAGGGATTTATAGAGAAGAGAATGGAAGGGATCTCAGCATCTCTTTTTCTTCTTTTCCCTGCATTACAAGCTATCACTCACCACACAAGAGAGAATATTTTTTTTCTCTTTTTGTTTTTTTTCTATTACATCTAATAACCATAATTCACAAAATTTTCCATCTTCCAAAAAAAAAATACAAATCTCTCTCTTGAATGAAATCGTTCGAACCGGAGACTCAGACTTCCCAATCAGATACAGGATTCCGGCCGGTCACCGGCGAGATTTCGCTCGCCGGTCACAATTACAGAGTGAATGAGAAAACGTGAGAAGCTTGGGCGAGAGAAAGGAGAGAGAGAGAGAGAGAGACAGAGAGAGAGAGCGAGAGAGAAGTTTTTTTTTCTGTTTTGGTTTTTGTTTTTGTTTTTGTTTTTTGTTTTTTTATTTTAAAAATAAATAAACAGCTTTTTAGTAGGGGGGTGTTTTGAAATAAAGACAAAACAGAAAAGAAATAGGCGCGGGGATTATGTTGTGTGTGTGCGTGTGCGTGTGCGTGTGTTTTTATTGTGTGTGTTTGTGGATAGAAACCGAAGTGATCAGACCCGTTCCTCGAAACACGAGTTTGCTTTGCTTTCGATTCAGCTCCGCTCCGTTCCGTTCCTTTCCTTTGCTTTTTAACATAACGGCGTTACGGCTTTGCACTTGGACTTGGAGAGCATCATCTCATCGATTTGTTGGATGCGCCGCGTCCGCGTGGCTGCTTTTTTCCCTTCGCTGGCTTCGCTAATATTAATAATCTATTATCCTCATTTATATTCTCACTTTTATTCTTGTTAATATTTTATTTAAAGTAAATTTCACGCTGTCGACCATAATTTTATTATATTTTAAATTATCTTTTATCATCAATAAAATTTCCGTTACATTTCTTAACTTAATTAATTAACAATTTTATCTTAGGATTTGATATTTACTCTTATTTCTTATGGAGATTAATTGACAATTTATAAGATTTGTTATGATATTTTCATAATTATTATACAATTTCAATAAATTTCATGAAAGATATGTGGGATCCGGCCTTTTATTTAATATTTAAATATTGTAACGTGTTGAAGAAGTTTATTTAATAAGAATTACTTGTGAATTAAATTCGTTGAAAGTGATTTATCCGTTTTTCTAAATTACATTAATGTCACTAGATCTTATATTTTAATTTTTAAATTATTTTTTTCATATAAAATCATTGTCGGTTCTTTAAATTGGTAGATATTTTATAACAAATTTATTGATTATTAAAAAAAAAAACTAATCTTCAAGTTCTCTTATCTATTTTATGGAATCAAGAAAGGTGAAATCACCCCTTTTTCGGTAATATAATGAATTTTTATCTTGTTTAGATTTAGAGTAGCTAGACTTCAATTATTAATATATGTCAATACTATTAATTTACCATTCATTTAATATATATATATATATATATAATATTTGTTTTATGTTAACGTATTATTTACAGTAATTATATTTCTATTCATAACAAAACATTTATTGGTTATTGAATTTGTGCTTAAACACATTATAACTTTTTAGTGAAATGTCAAATACACTAAATTCTCCTTGATTGCAAGATATAAAAGTAATTTGGTTACCCACTATTATAACATTAAATTGGTATAATCTTATCTTTTCATGCCATTATCTCCGCGTTTATTTGAATATTACAGGACACAAAAAAATTGACAACTTAAATGTAATGGTATTAATTATGTAATATCTAGTAATTTATTGATTAAAATGTATTGAACGTTCGTAACCTTGAAATAGTTTTAATAATGAAACTACACAGTATTGATAGGCACTACACAATCTTCAATTTCCTAACATATATCTTTACGAAACACGTTAAAATTACTCTTAATAATTTAGGTGTAATATGAAATAGACATCAACTTGTATAACCAGCCTTATACAATCTGACATAATATAAAGTTATTGGATAAGTGATCTCTATTCATTTATTCAAAAAATATTTTAATTTATTTTTTATTTTTACTCACTCAATAAATTTGTGATACATTAGATCATTTGAGTTGGCTTGTATAACTTGATTATGTGCCTAATACTACTCACGTAACAGTTTAAACTAATCAATAAAATGACCATAATACTCATAAAAAATAATATAAATTCAGAACAACTATCCCATGCAACATTGTATTCCATAAAATTTTTAATATTAAGGGTAGATATTTTTATTTCATAAAATTTTAAAATTTTGAATATATTATTTTTAAAGATGTTGACTTTAACCCTAATGTTTGAAAGGTATTTTAGTAATTTCAATTAAAATTTAACTAAATAAGTTAATTTTAACTAACAACGGAAGAAGTTTGTATGATTTTTAAAATCATAAGATGTCACGTGAAATCTTACTAAACTATAGGAGAGATGTGTGGTATTGTTGATCGTATTCTTTGATATTTGATCATTTCAACTCTAACATAGGGCTACCAAACCACTCCACCTAACAATTTAATGCTAATATATTTTTACAAAAGAAAGCACTGAAACATGACAAATGTTAACTAATTTGAACATGGTTTCAAACAATAATTTACTCTTTCCAAATCGAAAGAAGCAAAAGTTGAAGATGAAGTATGAAAGTTAAGATGTTTGAAAGCCGAAAATGGGAGTTGAACTAAGATCTAATGAAGCATTTAAAATGGGAGAAGTTTGGCATTGGTAGTTATGAAGTTTAAGACAAAATGTGAATTGCAAAGCGTGCACTCATTGCCTAATTTTTGAGAATTTTCAAGATGAGTGTCGTATACGATATGTTTGGCATATTTGATTAAAAAGGTAAAAATAAAAAACCTTATAACTTGGTTTAATTAATACATGGATAAGAGATCTTCCCTCTTTTCTACTCCAAGAATAACAAAATTAATGCTTTGCATGTATAGTTGTATTGTATGTACTCAGAAATTTCTTCACATAGAAATGCCTTCTCAATTTAACATTTGTTGTTGTACACATGAAATGATCGATCTCTCTTTCCCCTATTTTCCTCTTCTTTTTTTCTTTTTCGAATTCGCTAGATAGAATAAGAATAAGAGGAAAAGAGAAAAAAAAAATAGATTCAACCTCAACGAAACTCGGGTTAAGGCTCCAATTAAATTAATAATAGAATTTAAAGAAAACATAAATGAAAATGGAAATGGAATTAAGATAAGAGTATCCTATAATACAAGATACTTAAATGAAATACTGTACTGTGATTAGAAATATAGTTAGAAATTATTGTATTACTTATTATTTACTATATAGATTACTATACGTTACTCTTTTTTATTTGCTTCAAAGGATGGTTTAAGATTTATCAAAAAATTTTATAGTCTTATGCGATTTCTTAAAAGCCCAAAAATGACCAATCACGTGAATTAACTTCATGTTAAAATCCAATTTCAGGTTTTATAATTGGAGCTTAAGAATAGTTTATAAAAAATATAAAATAGTTTAGAAAGAACTGAAACATCAACATTATTGTTGTCTATTCAACTCATTAAAAAAAAAAAAAAAGTTAAGTCTATACGTCGTACAACATAACAAAATTATGGTTTATTTAAATCATCTTCATTGTCTACTTTTTCATGTGAGATGAATTTGATAGCATATATATTTAATTGTTAAAACCAATGAAGCGACAGTTTACAGCTCAAGATTTTATATAAGTTGGTGAGAGATGTAACTAGATTGATATTGACAAGAGAAATTTGTAAAAATATTCTTATTTTATCGGAGTCTTTGAAAAATAATCTTTTTAAAAAATGTTATAAATTAAGATATTGTCTAACGTTTATCAGGATAGCATCTAACAGATGTATCTAATAGTATCCAATAATATCAACATTTGATAAGAAGTCGTGAATACAAATTTTTAAATATATAATCATTTTTATAATTAATAATTAAACTTGAGATATTTTTATAAATTCTATTGAAGACATTGAAAACGGGCTTGTTGTCTAAATTCTTACATTTAATTTCTTACTAAAATCTAATTGATTCTAGGATAAATAAATATATATATATATATTTCTAGAGGGAAAAATGTTTTTAATGGATTTTTTTTAACTTCAAAAGAAGTATTTAATTCTTTTAACGATGGTTTACTTGATTTATATAAGCTTAAGATATAATTTAACATGTTATTTATTGGATATGTTTTGAAAATTATAGTTTTATTCTAAAAATTATTTCAATAATATATTCATTAACTTTCAATAAATAAATTACTTCTTTTCATAATCTTTTAATCATCGAATAAAATTTTTGAAATATTAATGTGACTACCATTTTTTTAATTCTAAAAAATATATGCTCAATATATTCTGAAATCTTGATATAAAATATAAACATAATGATTATTTAAATTAAAGTCAATACATAATTATAAAGTAATATTCAATTCAATCCTACCAAACAAATCAAGACTTTATCCTGAATCGTTATACCCGAGAGAGAGTGATAATAATTTTTTAAAAATAAAAAAAAGAATAAAATTGGACTTTGTACCTCTTTAATTTGCTTCACGCCGTTAAATCTAACGATCACCTAACAGTAAAAAGCAAAACGACAAATGAAAGGAAAGCCGAGCCGTTAAGCGGAAGAAATGGGGTAAGCCAAGCGAAGCCACATGGGGTGGAGCTGGATCAGGATCTGAAAGCTGGATGGGCGCGCTGCGTAGAGGATTAGAAAAGCATTAATTGGAAAGGGAGATAAGATAGCCAATCCACGTGTTGTGCTGCTACTCGTCAATTATCAAAGCCGTTCAAGTGACTTGGAGTATTAATATAATATAAGACTCCGCTTGCCCGACACTCCACAAATTGATTATTCTGCTTATTTATTTATTTATTTTTAGAGGGGAAAGGTCAAAATGGTTTGTTTTTCTTTTTTTTTTTTTAACTTTTCCTAAGCAGAGAATTTTTACTTTTTTTTTATTGAATTTTCACTGGGATTTGTGACATTATTAGCCAATCAGAAATGGTCTCCCCTCATGCTCTCCCTTCACACCAGCCGAAGCCTGTAGACCTTTATTTATTTATTTATTTTTGAATAACATTGCGTAAAACGCACCGTTTTATTTCAAAAAATAAATGTGGAATAAGGGTGTTTTTAAATTTAATGTGTATATTGTTAAATTCGTTAACAAGTAAGAATCTTCAAGTTTTATGCATTATTTATCTTGAAATTGAAGGATTTTGATATATACTATATTAATGTTGTTAGACTAATGGATACACGCACGAAACATTAGGTGATTATTTGCGAATATATACAATAATTTAACATATGTTTATTTAACAAGAATCATACCCTTCGATGTAATATGCTATTTCATATTACTTCATTTTATAAAATCCTTGCATATCATGTATGCGATTATTTGATCACAATATATCAATAAAATTACATGTTAAATAACGTATTACAGAACGTTAATATATAATTGTATGATTTAAAAATAGGTTATACAATATATATCGATCAAAATGAAATACAAGAGTGTTCTTATATGTTTTTGTTTATTTTTTCCTTTTACTATATAAATTTTAGATTTTATCAATCATCATGTTAACAAATAAGAGATTTTTATTTTTATGATGAAATAAGTGTTCGTGCGTGTGTTTTTTTTAATCAAAAGCAATTAATATTTTCAAACGAGTTATCTTAAGCACATGGTAATAAATATACTATTTATTTAATACATTTGTTCGTTGTTACTAATGTTTGTTTGATTTTTGAAATAAAATAAAATTTTTTTCAAGAGTTAATTCTTTTAATAAATAACACAAATTAGAAAGATCTATAAAAATCTAGCACTGGGCAGCTGAGCTACGAGCAACTTTGAGCGGCTTCCACTTGGTGTAGAGAGCAGAAAATGAGTTGTAAATTAAAATTAAATTAAATTAGAATCTCAAAAACTCAATCATTAGGCTTCCACTAATCTCAAATTAAGTGTAAATGCTATGATGAGCCAATGTGTCACTTGTAGTCCAAATCCGGCACATGCCCCCTGCACAACGTACTGACCACTATTTAAATAAAATCAAAATTACTATTAATTAATTAATGGATAATATTAAATTATTCCCTCGCTCTTTCTTATTTTTTTCTCTTATCCATCTGATTGGTTAATGAGTCCATTTGATCAGAGAAATGATATCTTAACCAAATCAATTTAATATAGTATATGCCAAAAAAAAATTAAAATAATTTACTATGATAAAGAGAGAAAATGAATTAATTATTTGTATAAATAAAAAAATGTCGTAGGTGGTGCCTTATGGTGCCACGTGGGGCTAATGGGGTAGGAAGGATGGAAGGAGGCAAGGGAAAGATGGGACCCACAGAGGGGCGTGATGATCCATGTGATTGATAGCGGTGTGTCCGGCAATCTAACCTCATCCCCGTAACGAAGAGCCTTACTGGGCCAAACTTTATTTGCTGGCACGACCATTGTTTCCTACTGGGATTGTTTTTCACATAATTAGCCTGTGATTTATTTCAGTTTAAAATTGGTTGATCTCAATTCAAAATTTATTAATAAAGATATCTAGGATGACTTTTCTTTATGATTTTATTTTGAACTCTCTTTAAGAAATATATATATATATATATATATATATATATATATATATGTTTGTTGATGTACGATTTCTGGACGGTCGAGAAGCGGGCCGGAGCTCGGGTCGTACGTCGGGTCCAATCCTGCGAGCACAGAAAAACAGTCAGGGGTGCCGGCGAGAACCCTCCGACGCTCAAGTCAGTCTCCGGCATTCCGGCATTTTCTGGGAGAATTTCCTAGAGAGAGAAGCTCTTAAAAGTAAAGGAAATTTAGAGAGAGAATGAGTTCAGAAAAGTGTGCCTACCTTGAGCAATAATTCGGAGGGTTTATATAGGAGTCAGGATGGGCCATTGTGGGACCCAGATAATGGGCTCAAATAATGGGCTTCAGTAATGGGCTTACTGTATTAGAAATAATTGAGTCAGGATGGGTCATTGTGGGACCCAGACAATGGGCCCAAATAATGGGATTCAGTAAAGGGCTTACTGTATTAAAAATAATTGAGTCATGATGGGTCATTATAGGACCCAGACAATGGGCCCGAATATTGGGCTTCAGTAATGGGCTTACTGTATAAAAAATAATTGAGGCCCAATTTCGTTATGGCCATAACAGTAGTCCCCCCAGACCCAAGTCGACCAATGGATCGGCGTAGGGACTATTTAACCATTCTGGGCTATAAATTAAATGTATTAGGAGGTCAGCCCAAAGATACAATTTATTACACATGCATGCTTAGTGTGGCCTAAACCCTAAATTGGGGCTCTATATAAGACACAAGTGTTGGGGAGTAGGGTTTACTCAAAAATAGGAGAAAGCACCTTGGAGGCAAGCAGTGTAAGTGACCCCGGCAAACAGAACTCTTCAATCCGAGCAAGCCGCCACAAGTAAGTACTTTTTTCTTGCGTATATACTTTAGAATGCATGGATTAGGTTTAATTTTTGTGCTTATTATTGTCTTGTCTATTTTTTTTTTCAATGCAAAAATTCTGTACGGATCATGCCCTATGTGTGTGTGTACGTGATTTGTGTGAGAATATGAAAACGTTTGCATGTGTTTTCCCTTGCGGGTTCATGTGTGAAAGAAGAAGAAACATGAGTGTGTGTTCGGGTGTGAAGGAAGAAAAGAGAGAGTGTGAGAGGGAGGGCAAGCTCATGTGGGCGAGCGGCGTGCACAGCAGGCATGCGAGGGCGATCTGCTAGGCGCGCATGCGAGGCGTGCTACGCGCAGGGAGAGGGCTTTGTGTGCGCAAGGGCGAGCAGGCGAGGGCCTGGGCACGCGGGCACGTCTTCGCGAGGTCCTGGGCGCGCGGGAGTGACTCTGCGAAGCCCTGGGCGTGCAGGCGAGACCTTGGGCGCGCGGGATCGATCCTGCAAGGCCCTTGTGTGCGCAAGGGCGAGCAGGCGAGGGCTTGGGCACGCGGGCACGTCTTCGAGAGGTCCTGGGCACGCGGGTGAGCTGCTGCGAGGCCCTGGGCGCGCGGGGGAGCTGCTGCGAGACCCTGGGCGCGCGGGCGCGATGCTGCGAGGCCCTGGGCGCGCGGGCGAGCTGCTGCGAGGCCCTGGGCGCGCAAGCGAGCTGCTGCGAGACCCTGGGCGCGCGGGCGTGATGCTGCGAGGCCCCTGGTGCGCGGGGGCGAGCTCCCGAGTCCCCTGGTGCGTGGGGGCGAGCTCCCGAGGCGCTGGGCGCGCGGAGGCGATGCTGCGAGGCCCCTGGGCGCGCGGGTGAGTTGCTGCGAGACCCTGGGCACGCGGACGCGATGCTGCGAGGCCCTGGGCGCGCGGGCGAGCTGCTGCGAGACCCTGGGCGCGCGGGCGTGATGCTGCGAGGCCCCTGGTGCGCGGGGGCGAGCTCCCGAGGCGCTGGGCGCGCGGAGGGCGAGCCCACGAGGCGCGGGCTGCGCTACATGCGGCATGCAGCGTTTACGCAGCGTACAGGGACCCCTCCGAAGAAATTCGGGTTAATGCGGGGGCGTCTCAGCAATTCTTGGAATTTCATTTTTCAACTGTGGGGGTGTTCCTGCAAAATTTTGAAACTTTTATTTAAAATCACGGGGGTGTTTTCGGGAAATTTCAAACCTTGATTCAAAATCGCGGGGGTGTTTCCGCGAGATTTCAAACCTTGATTTTAATTTGCGGGGGTGTTACAGCGAATTTTTAAACTTTGATTTTAATTGGCGATGGTGTTTCCGCGAATTTTCAAACTTTAATTTTTATTCGCGGGGGTATTTCTGCGAATTTTCAAACTTTAAGTTTTTTATTCGCGGGGGTGTTTCAGCGAAATTTCAAACCTTGATTTTAATTCGCGGGGGTGTTTCTGCAAATTTTCAAACTTTAATTTTATTCGCGGGGGTATTTCTGCGAATTTTCAAACTTTAATTTTTACACTCCCGTGAACTTTTCAAAGTATTTTTCGAGAGCTATTTTGAAAAACTTTCAATACAGTCCCCCAGCATATATATATATATATATATAAATATATATATATATATATATATATATATATTTATATATATATATATCTCTTCCCTCCCTCAGTAGACTTGGTTTGATGACTAAAGACCCCTCTTTGACTTTGCAGATGGCTAGAGTTAAAACCACTGTGAAAGTGCTACAGGGGGAATCGAGTCATCAAACCCAGTCTTCAAGGGATAAGGATCCTGTGAGTAACCGTAAAGAAGTTAATGAGTTTTACCAAAACTTCTTCGGTCAGGATCGTGAGCTAGGACAGAATTCTGTTAACCACAAGGTGGTAGATACTGAGGGGGAGAGCGACTGGTCGTCCTCTGCTACCTCAGATAGTGAGCCGGAGGTTGAAAAGTGGTGGGAGGCCGACCATATTGATAATCAACTCCCAGACGATCGATTAAAAATATATAGAGCCCATTTCCTTATCCCGGCTTTAATCATCCTATTTCTTCCAAGGAAAGGCGATCGGTGGAGTAGGCCACCACGAGGTGTCATTGGTTTAAGCCTAGAATTATTGAGAGCTGGTCTCCGGGTGCCTTTTGATAACTATGTTCGTCGTATGCTCGATGCTATGGGCATTGCCCCTACCCAACTGTCGGCCAATGGATGGAGACTTCTGATAGCTTTTCAAAGTTTATTCAGAAGCGCAGGCCTTGGTGACCCTACCACCAACCATGTTAAGCACATTTTTGCCATTCACCAACTGAATGGAGAGAAGACGGGTTACTATTATATATCCCAGCGAGGGAAGACGGATGACCCCAACTGCCTTTTTGGCATCCCCTCCCATGTGAAAGAATGGAAGTATAAACAATTCTGGTGTGGTGGCGGTTGGAAGTATCAGGAAGGTGCTCGTCCAAAGGGGGAGAAGTTGAGGATCAGTAGGCGTTTTGGTTTTTGTGGTACCATATAATGACTCCCTATCTGTCCTTGTTATGACAACTCTTGATCAACTGACATTCTTTTCTGTTTTTATTGCAGCTCCTTGGACCAAACGTCCGCTGTTATCTCAGAAAGCGAGAGACGACTTGCAAGTGATACTCAAGCTACCCGTGGACTCGAAGAACGTGCATAGCCTCACTGATCGGGAGCAATTGGTCCGTCTTGGCTTATCACCTCCAATTCCTTCGGAAGGTAAGCTTGATCATTACTTTCTGACCTTATTTCATCAAACATGTGCTTGTTGTCTTACCAGTTTTATTTTCGCGCAGGACTATTTCCTTTACATCCTACCAAGAAGCAATTTGCTCAATTTGTAGCCAAGATGCTGCTTAAGCCCTTCACTCATGACAGACCTGGTTCTTCCCAGAAGAAATGGAGCGGAAGCCCTCCAACTCTCGGACCTTCGAAGAGGAGAGCCAGTGGTCACAAAGAGGTTCCCGTACGGAAGTCGGTCCCCGATAGGTCAACCTCCGTTCAGCCTGCGGATGAAGTGGCAGCCTCGAATCCTACTGGAAGCAAGTTACCCTCAGCCTCTCAACTACCCAAGCGTTTTACCTTTGACAGTACGGGCTTTCAGAGTGGCTCAACATGTGGGGACTACCTTCGTGAATTGTCTCAAAGTGCTGCACGTCTCATGCCTACCAATATCTTTCCAGAGAATGTAAAACTCACATACTTCGATGCGATTGCTGTCGGGATGGGCATCATACTTCAGGTTGGGTTTTACTAAGACCCTTTCCCTTTTTTTTTTTTATACTTTTGAAAGTCGTGCCTTATCTCATTTCCTCTCTTTATCGTTCTTTCTGTAGGCGACAGGACCCTTAGCTCAAGGAGAGTATACCAACAGCAACCTCCTCAAGGAAGTTAACCATCTCACTTCGGAGGTTGACGACTGGAAGGCGAAACATCTAGTCTGCCTCGACAACTTAACCGAAACGGAAAGAAAGATGGCAGAGATGAAGGAACAGATAGGCATAATGAAAGCAGACTTGTCCGAAGCCAAGAAGGAGACAGCTATACAACATAAAAGGGCTAATGATCTTGGCCAAGAGCTTCAGGAGAGGGCAGTCGCTGAGCAAAGTAGGATTGACAAAGCAGTAGCTCGCTTCCGTAGGGGTCGTATCTATCAGCAAGCTATGGAACGCTTCTATATTGATAGAGTCAATGGGGTGCGTAGATGGTTCCATGACCGCTACCCAGAGATTGATCAGTCTCCCATAGCTGAAGAGTTAAACTTGGTGGCAGAGTCTATCCTGACAGCAAACTCTGATCTTGAGCAATTCCACCGCCTCATCCTTAAAGATGAGGATTACGAGTCGACATTGGACACAGCAGCCTGGGAGGCCAAGCAAGGCGACTCTACCTCATCATCTTCAGACGAAGAAGGAGATGATGAGGCCACCTCTTAGAGATATTTGGAATTCTTCCAACTAGGTAGATGCTCATTCATAGGGGATAATCATATCAAGGCTGCTCTATAGGCCTTGACTTTACCTTTCACTGTCTTTACTTTCAGTTCAATGTACTAGGTGAGGATTTGCCCTTACTTGGACTATATGTGTGGCATTCCTCAACCAATTTTGAAATAATAAGAACTCTAAGAAAAAATTTTTTCTGGTGTCGTATTCTTTTACTCTTTTCATCTCATTACAACTTGATCATACATGAGCTTTAAGGATGTACGACCACAAAATTCTGAATAAATTGAACACTTTATTGATAATCTCTTTATTGGTCTCCCTATGGGAGTTGTTACAAATGCATAAGTTCCTGGAAGGAGTTATTGCATATACAAAGAGATTACGGGTAGTACTTCTTTAAGTGCTCAATATTTCATGGACGACGGAGCAACCTCGCATCCATGGTGACCAGTCTGTAGGTGCCTGGTCGGATGATTGCTTTGACTCGATAAAGACCCTTCCAGTTAGGCCCCAATGCTCCATCAATGGGATCTCGAGTACTTTGTAGTACTTGCCCACTTAGCTTATGCCCACGGAAGGTTCTCATCAAATCATTAATAGCTTATGTGCCTTCTCTTTAAAAGCCATGTTGTAGCACTCTCGAGAGGCTCGCTGTTCACCTCTAACTTCTCCTATCCCTGCGGGTGTTGGAAATTTCAAGACATGATGATAGACACCCATCACAGCCTTGAAGTCGTAAAGTGATGGCCGTCCAAGAATGGCGTTATAAACACACGGATGATCTACTACGAGAAAGTTCACCATCTTGGTTGTCTGTAGGGAACCTTCTCCCAAGGTCACTGGTAACGAAATTACTCCTTCGGGAATAACTTTTCCTCCAGCGAATCCTATCAGGGAAGTTTGGATGCCTCTCATATCTTTTCGGTTAAGACCCAACCGATCAAATGCATCCAATGACATAATGTCAGCTGAGCTCCCGTTGTCAATCAATACTCTTCGTAGCCTTTTATTGGCCACTATTACTGTGAGGACTAAGACATCACAATGTGGATGATGGATACCCTGCGCATCTTGCGATGAAAAGGAGATAACATCACGATCCCCAACATTGGTGGAGGAAGCTGTCAAGTTGACTTCGTGGCGAGGGAGATCATATCTTGCTTGCCTAGCTAGGTGCCTTCGGGCTTGGGAACTCGAACCAGCCACTACTCCCCCAAAAATTGTGGCGACTTCTTCTAATGGTTCTTTCCCTTTGTCATTCTTGCTGGATGGTTCAGGGGGCTGATAAATGTATTCTTGTAGCTGGCCATCCTTGATAAGACCCTCGATTTGTCTCCTCAGTTCGAAGCAATCTGCAGTGTTATGACCATGAGCCTGGTGGAAATGACAAAACTTTCTCTTGTCTCTTACTTTTGGATTCGACCGTAAGGGGGCAGGTTCTTTCAGTAGACCTTTATCTTTGATTTCCTTTAAGATATCCTGCTGTGGCATATTGAGTAACGTGAAAGTACGGTGTTCCTCTTGAGGTCGATCATGATGCTCTTGGCGGGGTTGGGTGGATGACCCTTGCAACAAGAAGCGATCAAAGCGTCGATCCGGAATCGACCTTCGATTTCTATCATGAGATTCTCTTCTATGATTATTATATGGTCGTCTATCTACACGTGAGGAATTAGGTATCACCGGAGTCTGCCCAGGGTAATTCGCTTGAAAAATTTCCTCTGCATCAGCATGGCTAGAGATCCTTGCTAATGCTTCTTGGTACGTGCGTGGGAGGTTAACAGAGAATTCCCATGCTAGAGGGAGCTCCCCTCTGATTCCTTGAACCAAACCTTGCATAGCGTAACCATCGTTAAATAGATCCACTCGGGCAACCTCCTGCTGATATCTGTCCACAAACGCACGGAGGGATTCATTACGACCTTGCTTGATTGAAAGAAGGCTTTGTGCTGGTCGGCTTCTTGCCTTCATATTGCTGAAATGCGTGAGGAAACTACGAGCAAGCTCATCAAAGCTGGAGATGGATGCAGCTGGTAGCCTTCTATACCATTGCTTAGCTGATCCTCAAAGGGTAAGAGAAAAAGTTCTGCACATGATTCCCCCTGAGACCCCTTGTATCTCCATATGAGAAATAAAAGAATCTAAATGCTCTCGGGGGTCCGTTGTCCCTTGGTAAAGTTCAAGTTGCGGCATCCGGAATCCGTATGGGTATCTTTCCCTAAGGATATCTTCAGCAAAGGGTGATTCCCATTGTGGACGACCATTTTCTTCTCCTCCTGAACGCTTAATCAACTTCTCTAGCTTATGGATTTTTTCATCCATTTCTCGCTTGAACTCCGCATAATGATTATCCGATGTCTCCTCCTCTGAGACATCCATTGGGATAATATCTGGGCGATGATTCTTAACTCTAGGTGGTGAGCTGGGGCGATTTCTCTTTGACTGATAATTACCCCCCGGAGCGTAGGGACCATGATAAGAATAAGCTGGCTGATCAATATTACTTCTCCTTGGTCCCTGCTCAACGCTTGTATAGTGCTTCTTGTTCAAAGAGTGTCGAAGGTCTACTGCTGCTAATTGTTGTTCAGATACGATGTGCGAGGGAGAGGAAATCTTTGGGCGACCATCCCCTCCTTGAACAATAAGATGGGGAAGATTTGGTTGAATGACCTGATGGCGAGGCAATCCAGTAGTCTGGGCGACTAAATCAGGACGCCCACCAACATCCATCTGGACATTAGGCACTACTATGGCACTAATTGGGTTATTCCTAGCAGTGTTTGCAGCCTGTTGAGCACTTTGTCCAAATGCCTGGTTGAACATAGTCACCATACGATTCATTTGTTTGCTGAAATTTCGTATGGTATGTTCCATGGTAGTTAATCGATTCGCCTTGCCCTTCCTCGGTCTTCTAAGTGGAAGTCGGGGTTGCCTGAGGTTAGGCTCCACCCTAGAGGATATCACTAAAGCTCTCCCTGTGTCAACTACCCTTCGGCGTTGGGGAGGTGCTTCGACCTCGATTTCTTCGTCAATCTCTAGGGAGGTTGAGTGTTAGGATTCGTGACTCATGGTGTGTTTGAGTACGTTTGGATGGGAGCAACAACTAAAGAGGCTTAGATTGTCGTTCCCACAGACGGCGCTAACTATTGATGCACGATTTTCGGACGGCCGAGAACCGGGTCGGAGCTCGGGTCGTACGTCGGGTCCAATCCTGCGAGCACAGAAAAACAGTCAGGGGTACCGGCGGTGGTGTCGGCGAGAACCCTCCGACACTCAAGTTAGTCTCCGGCACTCCGGCATTTTCTGGGAGAATTTCTTAGAGAGAGAAGCTCTCAAAAGTAAAGGAAATTTAGAGAGAGAATGAGTTCAGAAAAGTGTGCCTACCTTGAGCAATAATTCGGAGGGTTTATATAGGAGTCAGGATAGGCCATTATGGGACCCAGATAATGGGCCCAAATAATGGGCTTCAGTAATGGGCTTACTGTATTAGAAATAATTGAGTCAGGATGGGTCATTGTGGGACCCAGACAATGGGTCCAAATAATGAGCTTCAGTAATGGGCTTACTGTATTAAAAATAATTGAGCCAGGATGGGTCATTGTGGGACCCAGACAATGAGCCCGAATATTGGGCTTCAGTAATGGGCTTACTGTATAAAAAATAATTGAGACCCAATTTCGTTATGGCCATAACAATATATATATATATATTTTTTTTTTTTGAAAAAAACTTAGACGGAGACATAGAGTATTCAATTCTTATTTTTGCGTTTATTTGTTTTGACTTTTTCAAGTAAAGCTTATTGAGATAGATATTTTGGAGTTGAGTTTTTATTAAAAAATTATTAACTGTTTGATAGGATAAATGTAGAAACACTCTTATAATTAATTTACCAAAACAGAGTTTTGTTATAAGAAAATAATAAAATAAAATATTACAACTTAAATGAGGATATTTTTGATATTTTAATACTTACAAATATTAAAAAATAACTTTTTTTAAAAGCTTCAATTTTGGATTTTACCCAGAAAACATAAAACAGTATTTTTTTAATCACCCATAACCTCTTCTTATCAATCAAATTATATAAAATAAAGTTAAAAAAATTTTAACATTAAAAAATTTCTTTTAACTAATGAAGAAACCCAAATAAACACGCTCTCACACTATAAAATTTTGAGATTAAATCATAAATCCACATAAATTAAACAATTTAATAATATATTTAGTAGAAAATCTTACGAGAATAAAAAATAATCCATAACATGTATAATTTATTAATAAAAATTTTCTTTCATAAATCATCCATTTTATCAATTTTTAATAAAAATTACTAAAAGGGAATGTAAGATATATTTAATAATTCATGAAGCGTCACCATATTTATTGTTATTTGACATATTAAATAAGAAGCGATATCATATATTTAAATTGCTGTAACTATCATTATAAATGCGATGATATTGAAATTGAATGAAACTCCTCAGTGATTGGCTTATATATGTTAAGACAATTAACTTTTATTTTGCAAAACCCAATCCGAGAAGCAACGGGTATTTATTGTTTGCTTTTGGTTTTATTCACGCAACAAACCTTCACTCAAATCAAAGGGTGATAAGTACTCTTTATGATATTTATAGTTCCTGAAAAAGAAAATAAAAAATTTTGGACAATAAAATGTTTGAACTGTTTAAGGCACCATTCACATTGATCATAAAAACTTTATCCAATATCAGCCAAGCAGTCATAGATTTGTTTTTTTCCCCAAAATTCTTTAGTATTGACTTTTAGATCCAAATATCTGCTGATACTCGATCCAAAACAGAATTAGGCAAGACCAAAGGCGCTATTGATGTAACACATTATCTTATATATCTCATATAAGGAGGAGGGTAAAAAATGGAATAAGGAGATAAAATAAAGCAGTAAAAAAAACCCAAATTAAGAGAGTGAGCTGAAATTTTATCCGCCCTTAAAAATTTAGATGTCATGATCATTTTATCTTTAAAATTTCTTTGCCATCATTTTTTAAATGAAGTAATAATATCAGACAAAAAAAGAATATACTACACCAAAACTGACACTCGACACAGACAGGTACTAAATGATACTCAACACTTGACACTGACAAACACGAGAAGACACTCATCAGACAGAATATAGACTCTAGATAAAATACTTGACACTCGACATTCGACAACACTTGACACTCAACAAAATAAACAAACAGTCGATGAAATTGTGTCTAACGCTCTTCGTATTTGACCTTCGTCATTTTCAATTGAAATCAATCATTTTTCAAATATTTTTACTCATTTTTCAAGCAATTCCACACACTACAAACACTTTTAACTATTAAAAAAATCAAGATTTAAGCATATCAAACCCTAAAAATTAAATTAAAAATCATAAACACACTAAATGAAATTTTTATATTTATTAAGAATATTAGAGTAATTTTTTAAAGAAAAAGGATCATGAGATCTAAATTTCTAAATTTGTATAAACGGATTATTTCTTAAACCCGATCCCCCTAATTTTGGTCCATCGTCATGATTCTTAAAATAAAAAAATCAAATTAAAGATCATGTTCGAAATTACATCATTACTTAATTATTTTTCTTAAAATACAAGTAAATTTTTATTTTACTTGATATTTGGTTATAAAATTAGGGTTTAACTAACCAATAAAAGAAAAGGCTTGAGTAAATCTAAAAAACTCTTTAAATTTTGTTGTTTTTTTTTTAATATGTGTCCAGTTTTCTCAGCCCATGAAGGGAGTTCGAGTTTTTTTTATAAATAAAATATAATTTTTAGTAATTTTACTTTACGATAAAAAAATTTCTGTTTTTTTTAAAGAGAAATTAGAAATCAAAATACTTTCACACGAGGAGGACTGTAGAATTTCCGATGACAAACAAATTTTGGAGTAGAATTAGGAAAGTGGCAGAGAGTGTTCAGTCCTGTGGAATCATTGCAGATTCTATCAAATTTCAAGTAAATGTACTGGGGCAGGGCAGACGACAAGACGTTACAACTGCGTTAAATAAAAATCTTAAATATATTATAAAAAATTATAAATAAATTAATAAAAATTATATTTAAAAAAATTATAAATAAAAAATAAGTAAAAATCATAAATACGATTCATTTGCCTACGATTTTTAAAATGAAACGTAGAGAGTGAGAGGGAGAGAGAGAGAGGGAGCGAGGCGGTTAAAGATAAGAATTTAGATGGCGACGGTGGAGGTGGGAGATCCAGCTGAGCTGAGCTGATCTGATCTCTAAAATCATCTCTTCGCTTTTTCATGGCCGTTGGATTAGAATTACAGCGGTTTTATGCATGAAAGTGACACCCTAATGGGCATTCTCCGGGACATCGTTTTCGCCCGCATGTCACCTTCCAGTAGCATTATATTTATTAACTATTCTTATAAATTCAATCTTTTTACCTTATCTTGTATTTTTTTATGATTGTTACATCATTTAGCATAAATTTTTTAATTTACATTTTCAATCATATAGTAAGATAATATTCTGTGTAGTTAAATTTGTAACAAGAGTTTATAGATATAGCAATATTTATAACCCACATGAAAAAAAAAAAACCAAATTAAGAGGAATTAAGGGGATTCGTCAAAACACACTCAGATATTAATTTAGATAACATAAACCAATATGATACTCGACAATTGTTATTGTCGTATGTTGTTTATTGTTAAGCATTAGTGTTTGAGGGTTAAAAAAGGTCAAATTGTCACTGTCAAACAAAGTTATGACATTTAGATTTTAAAAAATTGGTCTATTTGTCAATAATCCCCCTGGTTTTAGTCCGGTTTCGCAATTTCCTAGTAATAATCTTCTGCCTTTTTTCTTTGAGACTGGAAAGTGGGCAAATTTGTTGTCATGCTAATTACTGTGCATCTTTAGACATTGAAGAGGAAGGAAAAATGTGGACCAATCTTCCAAGAATTGACAAAGCCAGATTACTTTATTTTATCTTTTTTTTTTTTTTAGTATAAAACTTTAGATAAATCGCAAATGTATAAAATCATTAACTAGTTATATATAGTATATGAAACTTTAGGAATAATTAAGCTTTTTATTAGATAACTGTTATAAGAAAGATATATCTTTGAAACTCATTTGATGATATTGAAATATCGATTAATTAGGTGATTTTCAAACAGATGAACAAATCATTTGAGAAACAAAAAAAGACTATGAAATGAAGATGATTTTTTTTTTGTTGTATAAAATAAAAACATAATTTTTTATTTTTATTTTTATAATATGAATATAAAATAGAAAAATTTAATAAATATGTTTTAAGTTTCCAGGCTTGTGGTAATTAGTTGATATTAGAGTTTGAAAATGGAATTGAAAGCTCATCAAGTGCACTCTTAATAATACTTTGTAAAGTAGTGCAACTTTGTTGAATTTGTATCCAGAACTTTTTGGAAGTAAAGATAGAGCAAGAAACAAAGACAGAAACAGCAGAGGGCCACAGGAAAGTGAGCTATTGGCGCTGGCGTTGAAAGAAGAATCTTAAGTACAACTTTCAGCTAGAGCTAGGGATTCATTCGGGTTAGGTGGTCCTTACTCCTGTTACAGTACCGGCATGGGTATTATATCATGTCATATCGACTCTACTTAAGAGTCCACAAGGGGAAATGCTATCTTATATATTTATGTTTATATACACAGAGGTGTAATAACAATACGGTACTGTTGCAGTTGAAGGCAAGGCTAGTTGTTGCCGAATGAAATGAAATGCCTACAGTGTACTTTTTTTGCCACGGGATGCATACGTGACAAGAACCTTCACAGTTTTTGGGTTAATTTGCAAGGCTTCAGAAACTGAAACAGAATACAGAAACAGTAGCCTGCTTCAAGTACGTCCAGATTCCAATTTTATGAGTGTGTTAGTCAGTTTAAAGGTAATAAGTAGAGTTTGATTTTAAGAAATTAAGTTAGGTTTGAATGTATTTTATATTAGTTAAACTTATTTCTTTTAAAATATGGAAATTAAAATAATTTCAAAATTAATCTTCTGTCTTAATTCTTTTTTCATGACTTGAAAAAATTTTGTAATTAAAATCTATTTAATAAAAGAAAAAATAAAAGGGATCATCATTTCCAGGCATTATAGAGGTGCGTGTACATGTTGAATTTGAAAGAGAAACGTAACAGTGTACTGAAAAAGGCTTTGAGACTCTCATCATTCTTCAGAGTCGCGTTCAGACTCAAAAGATACTGCCAAAAAGCAATTCAGTTTCATTTCTCCCTGGCACTTGCTCAACATTCAACATTTGAATTTGTACTCGTTCATTACTCAAGATCTCAACTCAGATCAGACTCGACCCAACTCAACTCAACTCAACTCAGCGCGCCTAACCAATTGCTACTTGAATAACCGTCCCGCCTTTACGGTTTACGGTTATATTTGCAAGTTGACTCGAAGCGGTGCGTTTCACATTTTTCATGGGCTGAAAAAGTGTTAACAATATTTATTTATATTTGTTATACCTAATAATGGCAAGTTGCTGCCTCGTTTAACCAACCAAATTATGCACAGTACTTATTGTTCTAAATCCCATTGTGGATAAAAGTGAAATTTGAAAATTATCTTAAATTCATCTGAGCCATTTTCTGAAATTGGATAATAATTTATCATAAACATTCTTTACAAGATAATTACTATTATTATTTCCATATCAAGAGAATTTACTTCTAATTGCATCGAATTTTAAGTAAATAAATAAAATCTCTAATTTCTTTTTGGGTAAGTTAATTTTTTTAATTACTTCTGAAAATCACAAAACAAGGAAAACAAATTCATTACTTCCAAACTTCGAAAATTCATCTACCAATTCCCTATTTGTCCTATTATTGTAAGAAGTTTCGGATATTAAACAGACGTGCCCTAAGGGCGAAAGGGAAGTCTAATCAGTATCGTTGGAGAACATTTGAAATATCCGGCCAAGTTCATTCAAAATTTACTTCGATCTAAATTTTATATTTTTAATTAATTTCTTCAAATTCATGATTAGATTCCTGTCATAACATCAACATCAAGTAATACAATTCTTCCCCCTTTGTGACAGTATACTAATACTTTAAGTTAAAGTGACTAATATTAACTCATAACAAAAATAAAATTGAATTTGATTATTATCTCATTTGGGAATTCAAAGTTCAAACAGCCAATAGCGAAGTTTTGGAAAAAGAACAAAAACCATCCTAAAAGTGATGCTGGAATATAACCAGTATATACCTAATGGTCACATGGTAGATAGTACAATGATCAAATGAAAAACGAGAAATAAAATAAATCAACTTCAACTAGTTGCGTATAAGACCCCCAACTAGCTATATATAAAATTCAATTTCTTTTGTAAAGCTTTGCATTCAATTGGGGACTCAACTAGTTGGTTATCAAAATTCAATAATATTATCGATTACTAATGCTATTAATCAACAAGTGTCTCACATTCAATTAATGATCTAAATTTTATCAAACTCCACAATATAATGAATAAGCTAGTGGGAAATTTTGAAATTTACCACAACTTCAATTATGATCAGGTGCGTCTTGATTTGAAATGGACTCCATATGCGTTGTGTCGTCTCAATCAGATCAGTATGTGGACATCAACAGCTTACCTTTTTTGCATCCCAAACAAACAACTCTACATATGGAGCTCAACCGAATGGAGAATGAATAAAGACAACCGCACGATACAGGTAGGGAACATACCATAAATTAATTTGATTTAGGCCCGTCGACCCCATAAACTTTGCATGGCTTTCTGCCAATTGCATTTAACAACAAATATTATAAGATTTGACTTAGTTCTATTTTAAAGCTCTTTCGTGTCCATGGCAAAATAAAAGTACTTTTTCTCCCATATCATAATTTTTCTTTTCCTAGATTATAAGCAAATCAGAACCCAACTTGTTAGTATACTCAGAATCAGAAATAGGTGTAATAATTTTCTTCTTAACTTGTTATTAACGTCTGGACTAAGACTGTCATAAATGATAACACAAATCTTGATAATGATACCAAAAGAACATGAAAATTATAAGGGGATATTCATGACTTGTGGTATAATAATGCATAACAACTTATAACACTAGATATAACATGAAATTTTAATCAACATAAAGTGCATGTGAAACATAACAACACAGTGATATGGTACAATAATATACTACATTAGCGTTCGGTAGCAGTATCTATTTGCACCACTAATGAACTAACTTTTAAAAGGTAATATGGCACAATAATTGACTTAATACTGTACAGAGAATGTAGACAAAATACAATGTAGTTATCAACGGTACAACAATTAATGAATCAGTTGGTAAATAACTTTGGCAACACAAACTGAAAAATAGTTTGGCAAAAGTCACGAGCCTAGGCTTAGGCCAGGAAAAGCACTTACAGCTAGCTTAATGCGGTCCACCAACACAAGAAGTTTGGGCCAGGTCTAATCCAAAACATGTTACAATCCTGATTTGGATCTAACAGCTAAGCTTTCAATCAGGGTTTCCAAAATCATCATTTCCTACAGCCGTTTCAAACCTACCGAAAGAAGGGAATATATTCTGAACCGACCAACTCATTATGCAACCACTTGAAGAGTTTCTGACATGAGATTGAGATGGCCCATAACTTATGAATTAGGAAATTTACTTCACAGAGATTAGGTCTACAGAAACTTTTCATCAAGCAAATCAGATTCGGCTTTAAAAATATTATACAAAAAGCTGGAGAGAAATATATCAAGCAGCAATCAAAACAACTAATATAACTTTAATTACTTTCAACTTGGAATTTCTCTTATGTAGTTCATCAGGTCTGCAGCAATTCACATGGAGTTATATAGATACAAATTTAGAGAAAACACGGCTCACTTACGCTGGGCATAGTAGGGATTTAGAGAAAACGCGGCTCACTAATTTGATGTAGAACAAATTAGGAATAAATTAGGAATTTTAATTTTAATTTTAGGGATTTTAATAAATTAGGGATTTTGACTTCCTAAATTGGGAGTAATCCTAATTGGAGTTATTTTCCTAATTAATAGTTTACTATTTTATTTAGGATTTAATTTTGTTATTTTCTAGTTTAACTAGGATTAGTATTATATTTCTTAATGGAAGTATATTTCCTAGTTAAGTTATGATTGTCGGCACTATAAATAAGTGTCTTTAGTTATTTTATTTCTTAGACTTGATTGTTATTGGTTTTTTGATCTTTTAGTAAAAAGATTGTCTCCTCCCTCAATTTCACTTTATTTCTCCCTAAATTTCTTCTATTGTTTCTCCCCTTTCCTCTGTCTACATCTCCCTCCCTTTCTGTTAATTTGAGGAACCCCGTTCCTCATCAATTGGTATCAGAGCGTGGTTTTGATCCCCTCTTATACTATTTATCCTTTAATTTTTGTTCAATCCATAAACCCTAAAACCTCCCACCACCATCAACTTACTTTACCCCAATTTCATCTTCCATCACCTCTCAAAAAAAAAAAAAAAAAATACTGTTCACGGAGAGTACTGTTCATCGAACGTACTGTTCATTTGTATACTGATCACGGATGTCACTGTTCACCGCGGATACTGTTCATAACAGTACATAATTCGGTTTGACCTTTCTGCCCCTTTGACTTTTGTTTTACTTGTTGATTTTGTAGGTATTTGAGTAATTTTGCATCAATTTAGCCGAATCTTATCCTATTATGATGACTAGAAGCAAGAAAAATCAAACTGAAGACCCTGACATGTCTGAAACCTCAGTCCAACAACCTGAAATATTAGAAACAGTCCGGCTTGTAAACGTTCGGGTTGATGCTTTAGAAAATAGGATGGAAGAAATATTAACAATTGTAAAAGCCTTACAAGCTTCCTTTCTTAAAATACAAGGCTGCAATTTGGAGTCCTCCACCAAACATAGGAATCAAGAGATCTTGGGTGCAACTCCTAAGAACCATGAGGATGAGTGTGATGATTCTAGTGGAGATGATGAAGCAAGCGAGATTGATCTTGTAGATGAGCATGAATCTAGAGGTGATATTGAAAGCGAGGGCAAGATGAATTCTAATGATGTTGTGGAACCTACATGTGAAGAATCTCATGAAATCATTCAAAAAATTGATTTCATAGGTTGTGATTCATATTGGGTTTTTCTATTTTTATCATTAGGTCAACGGTCAAGTCTTCCATTGGGATTATTGTTTCTCTACCAATATTGAAGGCCGCTGAAGCATCTATAATTTTTCTATTATGTGTGCTTCCAATATTGGATGGTCATGAAGCGAAGATTTGGATTGACGGCTTTCCAATGATCGTGCAAGATAAGACGTGGCGTTTTCTCGTGTATTGGCAACTTCCTCCTTGACACTCGCCAGGAGTCGAGTTCTTTCAAGCGGAGGAGAATTGATGTAGGACAAATTAGGAATAAATTAGGAATTTTAATTTTAATTTTAGGGATTTTAATAAATTAGGGATTTTGACTATTATTAGGGATTTTGACTTCCTAAATTGGGAGTAATCCTAATTGGAGTTATTTTCCTAATTAATAGTTTACTATTTTATTTAGGATTTAATTTTGGTATTTTCTAGTTTAACTAGGATTAGTATTATATTTCCTAATGGAAGTATATTTCCTAGTTAAGTTATGATTGTCGGCACTATAAATAAGTGTCTTTAGTTATTTTATTTCTTAGACTTGGTTGTTATTAGTTTTTTTATCTTTTAGTAAAAAGATTGTCTCCTTCCTCAATTTCACTCTATTTCTCCCTAGATTTCTTCTATTGTTTCTCCCATTTCCTCTGTCTACATCTCCCTCCCTTTCTGTTAATTTGAGGAACCCCGTTTCTCATCAATATTCTGAACCAACCAACTCATTATGCAACCACTTAAAGAGTTTCTGACATGAGATTGAGATGGCCCATAACTTATGAATTAGGAAATCTACTTCACAGAGATTAGGTCTACAGAAACTTTTCATCAAGCAAATCAGATTCGGCTTTAAAAATATTATACAAAAAGCTGGAGAGAAATATATCAAGCAGCAATCAAAACAACTAATATAACTTTAATTACTTTCAACTTGGAATTTCTCTTATGTAGTTCATCAGGTCTGCAGCAATTCACATGGAGTTATATAGATACAAATTTAGAGAAAACGCGGCTCACTTACGCTGGGCATAGTCTTAGCAAGAATTGGCTAATAAGTAGTCAATTTCAAATGGTGTGTCGTTTCCAGGCCTTGGTTACCAAATAGAAGTAGACATACTTGGAAGTGTTAAAGATCGGGAATATGCACTGCACTGGTAGTAGCTTTGTCATCCTTTCTTGACGCTTTCTTTCGCTTCCTCTCGGATTGAGGTTCTTTTGCTTTCAATTCATTACAGAATGACCGTAATGAGGTAGCTAGATGTTCATTTCTATGAGCTGAAATCATATTGCAGCAGTCGATGTAAAATTCAATAATAACATTCAATTCCTCTGTCTGTGATAGTCCTAGTAAAACTCACCAGAAAGTATGACATCTTCTGTGTTCACAGTTTTACGTCCGGCATGCTGGGCGAATAGCTCAAGATCCTTTGCAAGCTGTTCTGAATTTCAAAAGTACATAATTGATTAGTTTGGTAAGCTTACAATTAGAACAATAAAATTACAGCACAATCAATGCCAAAACCTTCATCTCCTTGACTCTCGCACAACAGTCTAAAGGTTAATATTGAAGCAATACAGCACCGTTCCATAGTGATGCTTATGCCATTACTTTCATCATGACAAAATGAAAATGTCAAATATAACTTGTTAAGAAAAATTGAATCCTAAAACCAAGAAGACCGCATTATATACCGTATGATTTCTAGAGAATTAATAATACCAGCTATACTTAAGCATTACAAAGCTTCAATCATTTGAGGAACTTCAACAATTGCCCAACAAAAAGGTCGACAAATTTGTATCATGTGATTATTTTCAAACAACAGAAAATAGATGGCAACACGATGCCTAGCTACCGTAGACATGAAACTAGGATAGATCCCATTAAGTAGTGAGCATCATCTGTAAAACCTAACAACTACACCAGTTCATTGAACTGGCCCAAGTTTCACTGTTGGACCCATTTGTTCAGCAAGCCTTTCAAACTTATTCTTCAAATAATCATAACCACTAAATTTGACAAAAGAGTGAACCATCTTCAAATATGCTCACACGCCCCAAAGATGTGCTGTGCTGGTTGTTTCTAAACAATCTCATGTAGGTTGTTCTCCTTCTCGGTAAACTTGGAAAAAATCTCAACATCTGTTACAAGGAAAAAATAAAAATAGAAAAAAGGAAAGAAACCTTGATGCTTTAGCTTATAATTTTGTAAATTTCATGTCTCCTGTCCATGATAAGCAAGCATATTCCCCTTTGCAAACTTAAAGCTCCACCATAATCCCTTTTATCAAACACATCAGGTACAAATTATTTACAAATCATACATGTAACAAGATCGCGATTCGCGATCAGATTTTTGATATTTAGGATTCAAACTTTTCCAATAACTGAAATCGAGCTAAGTACTAACGTGGTGAATTGTGCGCATATTTCTGTTACTTACCAGCAATGCCTAAAATCTGAGGTATCTATGAGTTGAGTAAAGCATATTAAAAAGTTAATAACGATAATCTTTTACCAATATATCAACAAAGCACAAACGCAATTTGCCACTCATAAGAAATTCAAAAAGTAGAAGCAGGTTTTGCAATTGATCTATTAATCTAAAAGCACTGAAAACAATTCAGTTCTTATGCAAAATAAAAAAATGAATAAAATTCAACATATTATGAGAATAATTCTTTACCTGTGTAATTAAAGGCCAGATCTGCAATACAAGCTATTATGGATTCAGATATCTCCATGCCATTTCTCTTCGCTGCTCAATCAAGCGAAAAGCAAGTAATCAAACTGAAAACGCTGCGTTTGGTTGACAATACCTAATATTCAAGTTATTTCACAAAACTAATTTAGAAGACCTGACCTTCGGCTTCGGCGATGGAAATAGTTGAGAGTCGAAATCGGTCCCTCAAGATATCGGTTACTGAATCGTCTTCTTCTTCTCTGTCTTCTATCTGTACGTCGTTTAAATTTCCATCTCCTTCCATTGCAAGCTACTGCGGTTCCTTCTGTTTTTTTCTGTATATATAGTTGAGCGGGATAAAGGCGCGGGAAAGAAATAGGGTTAAACGCATCGTTTTCGGGTTGCATTTGAGCCTGTTTGGTTGGCCCCTCGGGAAGTCGAGAAGGCCTTGTAAAGTATGCAGAGGCGTGAAGATGTGGGCTGGGATTCGGCTACTCGGGCCATCTGGTTATTGGTTTTTTTTTTTTTTTAAACGATTTAAAGACTTGATGCATGCTTAAATTTTATGAATAGTTTGACCATACCATGTGACATCATCTAATTAAATAAATAATTAGTATATCAATAATTTCAGACTTATAATTTTCATACAATCCGATATCAAAATCAACATAAAAAATTTTTATTGGAGATATAACTTCCCTCATTCTTTTTTTTTTTTCCTCGTGAATTTTTGTTATATAAACTACCATATCAAGTTGTAGAGTTTGAGTTGTATGAATGTTATAAATCTAGTACTACTCTTATTATATATGTAATATTACTTTAAATTTAGATGTGCTATATACATATTCTAGCTTTTACCTTGTTGATTGTTAGTAGAATAATAAATTATAGGACAATTATATCTACAACAAAATCATATAACTAATTACTTATAACTTGAGTTGTCAAAAATTTATTGGAGGAGGAAAAAATAAAAAAATAAAAAAGGGAAGTTGTATGTCCAGTTTTGTCAACTCAGGTTATAAACAGTTGGTTGAAGGATTTGGTTATAAATATAGTATTATTCTAAACTATAAAAATGATTATTAGTTAGTTTTATCTTTATTTTTATTATATACATATATATATTTTTATTTATTTAACATTTATATCAAGCCATGATATAGAAATAGCAGTTGATGATTGACCAATCAATTTTTTCTTTTTTAAAAGTAACTATTCTATATACCGATAAAATTTGTTAGCCTGGACTTGTTAGCAAACTGCCCATAAATCAAAATTAAAGTTTATACTGGAAGACAGCAAGAAGCCACCTGGAATGTACCATAAAGGATAGTGAAGCATGCAACATCACATTCCCCATACTGTTATTCTGATTGAAGTGCGTTATAAAGCAGGTCTGCTCAAAATTAGACCATAATGGCGCGACCTGTCCCCAACCCAGAAAATATTTATCTCCATTCTAGGCATATCTTTAACTCAAAAAGAGGGAAATAATGGACAACTTTTGATCGCGGGAAAGAAATAAAGATTTGTAGTTGGCTGAAGGATTAGACAACCCAACAGACAGGATGGTCCAAACAAGAAAGTGATGCCCTTATTTGGACACTCAACCACTAATATGCTAAAGACGGAATTCATTTTCCTTCATTGTAGCAAATTGATAAAATGGAATGAAGCATTAAACATCTATGACCGTTTAAAAGAAAGTTAGAGAACAAATACTTGGCCTTAACTGGCATAAGTATGAAGTGCCTTCTGTATTTGGACAATGAATCACTCGGGGAAGGAAGGGCAAGTGGGTTTCTTTCGAGCATAGAAAACTAGATGGCACAAAATATAGGATCCGTTCCTTGACAGCTAAAATACTGACTACTTAAAAGCGTGCAAGCGTTTACCGGAGCAATATTGATCTATCTTTTCTCCAAACGTTTCCCTTCACAAACTGTCCATTCTTCTGCTGGACTCATTTGTGATGGCAACAGAGTCTAATATCATGCATGGGAATGCTTGTTCTTTGCCAAATGGATATAACAAAGAACAAGCACTTTCTAGAATTGATGACAGAAGAAAGACAGCAAGACATCCTCGATGGACCAGACAGGAAACACTTGTGCTCATACAAGGAAAGAAAGTTGTAGAGAGCCGAATTCGAGAGGGTCATCGGGGGACTTCAGCTTTTGGGTCAGACAAGAATGAACCGAAGTGGGATTCAGTCTCATCTTACTGTAAACACCACGGCGTGAACAGAGGACCAGTACAATGCCGGAAAAGATGGAGTAATCTTCTTGTAGATTTCAGGAAAATAAAAACATGGGAATCTCATATAAAGGAAGGGGTGGAATCATTCTGGATAATGAGGAATGATTTGAAGAAAGAAATGAAACTGCCAGGTTTTTTTGATAAAGAAGTTTATGAAGTCTTAGATGGAGGAGTCTTCGCCGTGCCAGCAATTCCGTTGACGCTTGTTACAACCAATACAGATGACAAAAATGGTGAGGGATATGAGATCATGGCACTGGCAGAGGAAGATGAGGAGGCAGAGGCAGCTTTTGATAGCAGTCTACATTTACCAGCAGAACATGGTTTTTTCTCAAATTTTGAAGTGTCTGATCATAAGCAAATTGACCAGAGCCCTGGTAAAGAAACGATTGAAAGAGAGGGTCTCACCAAGACTGCTGCTACCCAGTTGCGGTTCCACATTTCAGGTAAGTCAAAACTCAAATTCAAATTTACATTCTGCATTGACATTATGCAAATGTTCAGCATTGGCGAGAGTGAGGATAGCTGTGCACTGTTTGATTTTGATTTTTGTATATCTCTCTCTTCCCCTTTTTTTTTCCTTGTTCCCAATTTAAATCATAGAGATACTTAAGTTGTTTAATATCTACTTATTGCCTGCTACCATAACACCATCTCATGGCTATATGCTACTTTGCTCAAATTTTTTATTGGACTTGCGAAACTAAACTTCACTGTTACAAGCAGAGAAGCAACATCAACCATTCTGCACGGGGTACCCTCAACACCAACAAGAAGGTAATATCATCAGCCAGATTATGACATTTTCTTTGTAACTCAATGACGTTATTGTAATTTGCATATGGATGTAATGCAAACTATCATGTTTCAAAAATTGCTTACATTTTAGTTAAGAGTTTTATTGCAACACCCAGTATTGTGTTCCATGATTTTCGGTTTCCCCTGCTCAAGTTTATGAGATCTAACTATTAACTGGAGTTGTATTCCTTTTTATGACAAACATCTCTTTAGTCTTGTTGATGATATTTATAATTAATTGCACCCTGATAAATATGATCATATACCAGAACTACTTGCACTAATCACAATTCGACTTCATTCATCATTGCAATAACATTCAATCACGAAGCCCAGTGCATACAATCTTCCACTCAATAAATATAACAATGGAAATCTATACTTAATGGTCAATATAATGCTGTGGAATGCATTTGTCTGCCACTCCATCAATGGGATACAGCCGAAAAAAAAAAAACCTCTACCATGGTTTGGTTTCATCCTGCAGATATTGCAAAAGATAGGTATCCAGGCTCAAGTCCATGTAGAGGATCTACATCTCAGAAGAGAGGAAAAAGGAGGAGGCTGTCATTACATGTTCGTGAGGACACCAACATGGGGGGCCGTTTAATCAAGGTTCTAGAAAGGAACAGTAGCATGCTAAATGCCCAACTCGAAGCTCGTAGTATCAATTGTCAACTTGATAGGGAACAAAGGAAAGAGGATTCACAGAGCTTGATTGCTGCTGTGCATAAACTCACAGATGCTATACAAAGAATTGCTGATAAATTATAAAGAAAACTGAGCAATAGAAAAGATCCTAACCACACTCTCAGCAATGTTAGCATATGGAAAATGACTAAAACAGTTGATGATAGATCTCAGGCGTACTGTTACTTCTTACATCTGTGATCAACATGAAGCACCACCGTCTACAAAGAGTCAAAAGTTAAAACCCTCATCTCTTCCTCTCTTCTGGCTTAGATGCAACAAGGTAGGTTAAACCAGCAGAAAGTGGTATATTTAATAGATAAAAGAATTTTATAAGGTTAAGCAATTTAACCTTTCAAGTATATAGGTTAAGTCGTTTGCTAGACTTACTATTTTGTAACTGTATTTCTACCAAGATCAAAATTAATACCAAGTGATATTCTAATCTTATAAGATTCTTTTTGACAACAGCACTTCTATTTGGAAATAGCTTTGCTCAATCTCTCTACACCAGAACTTAAAAGGTAACAGGTTGACCCGTTGACGTCATTAAAATTTAAGATAACAATGAACAAAATCTTTCCTTTCCAATTAGCACCACAAGTTAGGTCCTAATACAGAAATCTACTATGATTATGGATACATAAATACATTGTATACAATAACATACAAGGTAAAGATAGGGCTTTACAGAGGACGCGGAGAACCTTCCTCGTCAATCTAGCAGCAAAGAAAGTGGAATAAAGTAAAATCCGAATCTAACCTTTCTTCTCTCTATGCAGGGACAGCCTCAACAAGCCTAGCAAAGTAGAACTGAGTAGTGACTAGGCCTCTTCTCCTTATTTTCCACCCAACCTTTTGTAGTGCCCTCTCCACATCAGCCTCTGCATGGAGATATGCCCTCGTTGCCTTTGAAGGCCCCGGAAACAACTCTCCTATCCTCTTTAAAAAATCATAGTAAAATGTCTTCGGAGCAAAGCTTAAAATGAGTCTGTTTTCAGCCAACGAAGCAAGGTGGGCAATCATCCCATCTGCTTTACTTTGCGGGTAATGTATCAAAACATCTAAGCATACCACAGTATCATACTTCCCATCTAAACTCTCAAGATCCTTCACTTCAAATTTAGGCATCACTGGAGCTTCACCTTCGTTCTTTGCTAAAATTTGCTCTTCTGCCTGCACGAATTAAGGATCGATTAAGCGGAATGGTTGAAAACAAAAGTATAGCCGCTACATGTCGATTTTACACAAGTAGATGAATCACAAATCAAACACAAAACAAATAAATTTTTGTATATTTTATATATAAAAAACTTTATATCATCTCTCTAGTTGTATAGATTATGTTGTACAACTTGGTCATATAAGTAAAAATTTTTTTATGTATTGTAACTAGTCTAAATTTAACGGATACTCCTACTCATATAACAAACTCACACAACCAAATTCTTATTACTCCAATTCTTCAAACATTATTGAATTGACAAAAGTTAAAAATAATTGAAGAAAATTACAACAATAACTAAGGTAAGATTATGAATAATTTTATATGTTAATTTTCTTATATCAAGCTCATATATACTGAATAGGTGAGCCCCATTTTATTTATTAAATATTTTTTAATTTTTCAATTTATTTTTATCGATCCAATAAATTTGTGCCACAATTAAGTTGCATGGATGCGGCAGTTTAAGTTAGTTATATACCTAGAACTACCCGTAAGATTATACACGTTTATGTAAAATTGTTTATATAACTTGTTTTACGTGTTGAACTATTTAAGTTTAAAGTTACACGTAGGATTTTAGGAGATTACCAAAATTCAGTAAGTTCCGGTGACGGAATTGCGTGCATTTTCCAACCCCAAAAACCGAACGCAACATGACCAATACAATTTCACACCAATTACGAAAACTCAAAAACGACAAGTCGTATAATATTTTACCTTTTTCTTAGCTTCATCAACCATGGCAGCCGAAATGTCGCTAGCCAAAACAACCGCCCCTTCTTTCGCTAACGGAATCGCCAGACTCCCAGTCCCGCACCCGGCATCACAAACCGTCACTCCTCTCAACGACCCTTCCTCGGTCAACATCTTCATGACATTTTCAACGGTCTTCGAGTGACCGAGACGAATGTCTAGCTGAACTCTGTTCACGTCATCAGTCTCTCCGTAGATCTTCTTCCACCGCTGGAAGCCCGAATTGTTGAAATACTCCCGCACCACTTCTTTGTCTCCGCCTCCGACCTCCTCGGCCTGCAGCTGGCGCCGGCGCTCGGGGTCGGTGAAGGAGAGGACCGCGGCGAGGGCCGCGATGGAGCCCCCGCTTATGACGGCGAGTGTGGAGAGGTCGGGGAGGGAGGTGGTGGTGGCGGTGAAGAGAGGGGGAATGGCGGCTGGCGGTGTCATTTTGTTTGGTTTGCTGCGGTTTGGAGAGATGATACGGTTGGTGCGGAAGGGAATGTGAGAATAGAGAGAAGCTGAGAAGGCCATTTTTTTGTTATTAAAGAAAAAAATTTAATTTCAAAATTTTGAATTCGGTATCTCCGGCCGGTGAGGGGACGGAAGGGTAGGCAGTGACGTGGCGAGTGGAGGGTGGATGTGTTGGTGGTGTGGTGACGATGATATTGTTTGTTCGGATTGGAGATAAGATGGAGATGGAGATCATGGGCGCTTTGATTTCCGTGGGGCCCGCTTCACTTGTGGGCTGTTTGGTTCTGGTCCATTTGGAAGTGCTTAATGAGGACCTCCTCTGAACTTCCGGCCTGCACTGCAATTTGCTTAATTGACTTGACAATACATTGACTCAACTGATGGACAATGCTCGGTGCAGTGCAGCTAGATTATTATTATTATTTTTTTTTTACTTTTAAAAAAAATTCCATAAAACAACGAGAAAATAAAATAAAATGAAGTAAAAAATTCGAATTATCTCGCACCTATATATATATATATATAAACATTTAGATAAAACCAGAATAATAATGATTTGATTGGATTAATAAATTTTAAGTTTTAATTATATTAATAACTATATAGATGACGTGATGATTATAAAATAATACTATGTAATACTATATAGATCTATATTATTGAGTTTATATAAATAGTGTATAAGAATAATACCAAGCTGAAAATTATAAATTAAAAAGAGTTACACACTTTAAATACCTGAATTTGAATTAAACAAAATTAAATTGTTAAGTGTATATCAATTACGCTTATCGATAACTCAATAGGAGAACAATGTAGTTTTAATATAATTATAAATAATTTAATTTTTAAATACAATTATATTTTTTTATAAATATTACGTCCTAATATCTAAAAAATTTTATTCTAATTTTCCCCTTTTACACTATTCATATATTGTGAAAGTTTAACATTGGTACATATTTAATTTATCGCAAAGCATATTAATGTTTCATATTAATTTATTAGAAAGACAGTGTATGTATTTCTTATTTAAGAATTGATTTTGAAGAATATGAAGGATAATTGACGATTTCGTTTATGATTGTATACAATTTAAATATATGGCATTTGGATAGAGAAGCATTTTGGTATAAATTAATTAAAAAAATTTAAAGGTTACATAAAAGTTATTTTAATTACGAATCTTGGCAATACATTGCACTAAAACTAGGGATGACAATTGTACATGGACGGGTCCGAGTACCCAGCTCCCTGGTCTAGAAATATTCGGAGAATTACACAGAATTTCGAGGATTTAAACCGGGGACAGGGATGAATTTTCCGGGTATTGCCCGGGGAGCATGATCCCTGGCTTGGCCCCATTCCGGACTTAAATAAATAAATAAGTTATAATTTATATATAATTTAGGCCCACATCCATTAATTTCACAACTAACCCAATGCCCAACAACTATAAACTAAGCCCAACCCAATTTACTAATTTCACAACTAGCCCAATGCCCAACAACTATAAACTAAGCCAACCCAATTAAATTATTATTTACTAAAAAAATTAGATAACGCCGAAGAGGTTTGAACCCGAGTTCTCAAGGGAGCCAACATACAAACATACCACCAAACTATACATGAATATTAAACAAAATTTGGAAATCAACATAAAATACTCTAATTACATATAGAAAATTAAAAAAAAAAGAAACCGGGTACATGTCGGGGGAATTCAATTCCCCGACCCCGGGATTAAATTCCCCAGCCCGTCTTCGACCCCGAAAATTTCGGAGAATTTTCCGAAGCCGAGGATCAAAAAACCTACCTGAGGTCAATCCCCGACCCCAACCCCAGGTTTTTGCCATCTCTAACTAAAACTGTGTTGTCCGCTTAGGAAATCAAAATAAAATAAATTCATTGACTGATTTACTGCAGAGATAGAGATCGCATTGTAATTAATTTATTTTTCCTAAACATTATGTAATATTGTATTAAATAAAAAAAGATACATGATATTTAAATGTGTGTAAAACAGATTTCAAATATTTTAATTTTGGTAAAGAGTGTTTCGATGCATCCAGTGGTCTTGTTAAGGATTGCGAAATTTATTTATTATAAATTAATAAAATTGTGACGAATCTTAACGAGAAATAAAATATTTAAATATATATAATATATTATTTTTGCTTGCTTTTATTCCGCCTAATTGGCTGCAAAGCGACCGGATTTGATGACTTAATAGTCAAACAACTTATCAGACAAAGTACAACAATTGACAAGGACCTATTAATAAATAATTACAATTTAAAGTTATATAAATTTTATAAATCTTTTAAATAATTATAAGCATCTTTCGCGTGCAAAATTAACATTACAATTTTAAACAACTTCCGTTTATTCCTCCGAGAATAATTATTTTTTATTTGGTCGTCTTGGACCAATAATATAAATAAAAGATTTAATTTAAACATTATATCTGATATGATATTTAATTTAAATAAATGCAAGATAACAAGCACATCATAGAATGACAAGATATATCAACACTAAATTATTTATTTTTAAATTTGAACAAGGAACCTATGACTTATTATAAATTGCAACCATAAAATTAAAATAAATAATGGAAAATTTGTTATCCATGTATAAGTAAAAAAATCGCCCTCTATATCATTAATGATTGCTATTTTTTTCTTAATTAAAACTTAATATATATTTTTGATAATTTTTATATTTTTGGATCATAACATGTGTCGTAAGAAAAAATATTAAGAAGATAAAAATGGTAATAAAAAATGTTTGTTTCCCATTTAAGGAATGCAAAAAATAAATGGTAAGTAATATTGAGATTATAAGATTACAATAATTTAATATCATTTTTAGATTCATTCCTAAGTCACGCCGTGGTAAGATAACTCTTAAAAGATTTAAAGAAAGAAATTAATAATTATAAAAAAAATTAACGACTTTAAATTTGTATACAACTAGTTTCTATTACTTGTTTTATTTTATAAAAATAATACTAATCTTATAAATTTTTTGTACAAATTATTGCATACATATTAATGTGTTATGAGGTGATTGGTATAATAGATATACGAGCACCACTGATTTTATAAATTTTCATAAAAATCAAACATTAATCACGTTAAAATAAACGCAAAGGAATTAAAAAAAAAAAAGAAACTATTTTGCATTGTCTAAGACTAGTAATTTATTAGTTTAACAAGTCATAAAAAGCAGTTAATGTAGATAACGAATCTCAACAAGAGATTAATAAAATCATAATAAGATAACGAAAGTTAAAACGTGGGCTGCCTCGATTTGCCAATTCCATCAAATCAATGATTGAGCAGCACAATCTCGGCCGTAACAAATTTGTAAATCGCGGGACTCGTTACTGTTTAGTCTGAGCTGGAAATGGAAGGGACTACTTTGTATTGACATAGACTCCTCATGGTGCACTCGATAATTGCTTTAAATTCACTTGCAACTCTCCAGGACCAAGACCAGAGCTTGTGCGTATAGTGCAAAACTCACTTTAACTTCAGCACATAAAAAAAGCCACTCCATTGCTGCATAGCTAATTTGTTTTGAAAGTGACTATACAACTGTCACATAATTTAATTGTTCATAAATTCTGCTAAGTGTTACCAAACAAGCAGTAGAGGACAAAGGGGAAGCCAAGGATCGTCTTTGGTATTCTCGCTTGATTGATAAAATATCAATCAAATCTTTAAGTGAAAGATGCTATTGGGTTGTATTGGTCTTATTTATTAAATTGTGTGAAGCTCATTTTTGTGATAACTACTTAGTGTACTGAGCACCAGCTAGCATTAGTGCAATGGCGGTTCAGGGTGGTCTGGTGTGGATCGTTTTGATATGCATTTTGTGTTTTTGTGTGGAGTCGAAGTATATAAAGTATGAGACTTCGGCGGGAATTGTTCCCGGGAAGATCAACGTTCATTTGGTGGCTCACACGCATGATGATGTTGGGTGGTTGAAAACTGTGGATCAATACTATGTTGGCTCTAATAATAGCATTCAGGTTACCCTGGTTTTTGATTTACTGTATGAGATTTGTCATTTTATTTGGTTTGTTTTTGCTGATTAATAATGTGTGTCTGCAGGGAGCTTGTGTCCAAAACGTGCTTGATTCTGTAGTCCCCGCTTTGTTGGCTGATAAGAACCGCAAGTTCATATATGTTGAACAGGTAATGTTTTGCAATCTTTTTCATGTTTTCTTGAATAGTTGAGAAAAGATTGAAAAGGAAATGAGTGAAGTTAGGAAACAGAGAACTCTTAAGTGCTTAAAAAAGTTTGTTGCAGATGAAAAGTGTCGTTGGTTTCCTATACTGCTATGTTCCTGGGCTGAAACTTTTCATTCACTGAGCTGGCTCACCACCTTTATAGCCTCATTGGTCATTGTTTTGCTTAACTGGTGTTTACTGTCTTATTTGCATGAATCCCACAGATGGCAGCATGTCAGTCATTTACACATTTTTGTGGCCATTACTTGTTGAGTGTGTTATGGTGATCAGAGGAGTACATATTTTAGTACCCTTTCTGTTGTGAGGTTTCCATATGAGATGATTGTTACTAAGGAAGTACCAGGACTCAATCAGATCTTCATTGGTGGGGAAAATACTTCTACACATTTGTTTCTCTTGATTTAGTTGAGTGTTCTTTTATCAGGATGCTCAACACCATGGAAAATGAGAATTGGAATATTTTCATTTTGTTTTTCTCTGTTTTCTCAACTATCAAAGAGTTTAGGTTCGTTTGTTTCCTGTAATTTTTCCTCATATTTTTGGAATTGTGTAGGTTCATGACTCTTTTTTTTTTTTTTTTAATTAATACAGGCATTCTTCCAGAGGTGGTGGAGAGACCAGAGTGAGGAAGTTCAAAACATAGTGAAGCGGCTTATTAACTCCGGCCAACTCGAGTTAATGTAATAAATGAAAAAGCTCCTTTATTTAAAGGATAACTGTTAAAAATACCGTTTCGTAACTGGTTGGTGATTTGCTAACATTTGTACCCTTAAGCAAGGGTTATGTTAGTTTTAGTTACTGATAGCCTGCTAAAATGGAAAGTACGTTAATTCTTTAGAGAGAGTTCTAGGGTCATTTATTTTGATTTATGACTTGAATATCTCATTGTTGGGGTGCAGAAATGGGGGTATGTGCATGCATGACGAGGCAGCTCCACATTATATTGACATGATCGATCAGACAACTCTTGGACATAGATTTATCAAACAAGAATTCAATGTGACTCCAAGAATCGGTTGGCAAATCGACCCCTTTGGACATTCTGCAGTGCAGGCTTATCTGTTGAGTGCAGAGGTATGATTTTTGTACTCTTCAATTGTGAATATGCCCTCCAATAGTCCCTCAATCTCCCACATTCATTGTCCAGTAACTTTTTAATCACAGAGCCTTCTCGTTGGCACAGGTTGGATTTGACTCTCTTTTCTTTGCAAGAATTGACTATCAAGACAGAGCTAAAAGGAAAGATGACAAGGCTCTTGAGGTCGTCTGGCGTGCCTCTAAGAGTCTTGGTTCATCTGCACAGGTGTGTAACTCACTGTCCCTTGTTCAGATGTTAATGATGCATATGATTATGTGCCTGTGTCTGCTTGCTGTTTTTCATGCTCCAACCATGTTCGTGTTTTGTTATTGGTGGGGAGTGGATTTACTGACTGAATTGTTTCCCCTTTAGATATTTGCTGGTGCGTTCCCCGAGAATTATGAACCTCCCAGTAATTTCTACTATGAAGTTAATGATGATTCCCCTATTATCCAGGTAACTTTGAACAATGATCTTAGTTGAGCGTAGATATATACACAAATGTATGTTCACTTCTGATTTTTTTCTTTTTTCTTTCTTCTCCTTACCTGAAGGATAACATGGAGTTGTTCGACTACAATGTCCCTCATCGCGTCAATGAGTTTGTAGCTGCTGCAGTAGCTCAGGTAAGAAAAGTGGTGTTATTTTCATACTCATCTTGCCAAATCAATTTGGCACGTCCGTGAGGACCATGTGACAAATGCATCAACTTTGACTTAAGGTTGCACCAGTTTCTGTCTGAATAATCTATACATTTTTTTCTAGTCTACTCCCAGAAGGAAGCCAATTAAAGTTTGTGATATATATGCAAATTTATATTGTACAAGTGTAAATTACATGCAATCGATGGAAAATCTGATGCAAAAGTATATTTTTGGGAAATTTATGTCAGATTAGTAGCCATTAGTTCTTATTTGTGAGTATTGCTTTATCTCAAGTACCATATTCTATAGATGCAGAACATGCAGTAGCAGCCATGATTTGGCGTGACATTAAACCTTCGAATTCATATGGAAAATGGCAGTGAGATGTGACTAATGCTTCTTGTGGAGTGAATCTTACTAATAATATACCATGTCTTTTGCAGGCTAACATTACTCGCACAAATCATATTATGTGGACTATGGGAACAGATTTCAAGTATCAGTATGCACACACATGGTACCGGGCGATGGACAAATTTATCCACTATGTCAATCAAGTTAGTGTCATCCTCAAGCATTTTTGCAAATTTGCTGCTGAAGGAAATTGTTTCTTCCAATATTATTGACTTTCTGGATGATATATATTTCCTTATGAGTTGTATTGGCTACCTTTTCTTTGTTAAGAGTAGTGCTGGTTTGGATGATGTAGGATGGGCGTGTCAATGCTCTATACTCAACCCCATCAATCTACACTGATGCAAAATATGCAGCAAAAGAAGCCTGGCCCCTGAAGACAGATGATTATTTTCCGTGAGTGTAAAGTTGAGTTTCAAATTACATATGGCCATTTATCTTTTGATGCTTGACCCGTATTTGCAATCATCGAAATATCAGATATGCAGACCGGGTAAATGCTTATTGGACTGGATATTTTACAAGCAGACCGGCGCTGAAAGGCTATGTTAGAACAATGAGTGCCTACTATTTGGTAAGAGCTACGTTACTATCGAGTTTGTAACTTAATATTTTTTAGTTTCTCACTCTATATCAGATATATGAGCTCCTTTGGTTATAATATATTAACAGGCAGCTAGGCAGTTGGAGTTCTTTAAAGGAAAGAGTAAAGCAAGTCCCAACACCGACTATCTGGCTGATGCTTTGGCACTTGCTCAACATCATGATGCAGTTAGTGGTACATCAAAGCAACATGTTGCTAACGATTATGCAAAGCGCTTGTCAATTGGCTATGTGGAGGTTTAGACTGAATTTTTGCAAACTTCTTTTATTAGTGTTAGCTCTTTTCTATATACTAAGGCTCTAATGCATCTCATTTCATAATCTTTTCTTGCAGGCTGAGAAGGTTGTTGCAGCATCACTTGCCTGCATGGCAGAGTCTACTTCAAAAACTGGTTGTGGGAATTCAACGGCTAAGTTCCAGCAGGCAATAATACTTCGCTAGCTTTTGTTTCTGCTCTGTCAAATCTAGTGTGCCAATTTGTTATTCAATGCCATCTTAAGCCGATAAATTTAGCTGTGGTGCACATCTGACAAATCCAAAAACTTCGTCCAATTAGCAAGCAAATAAGATGGTGTTTATAATTCTAATAGATATCCATGCAAATACCAAAATTTCTTAGCAATGGATTTATAGATTTACTTGTCTCAAGTAGCAGGGCTGCTATATATTATTTGAAGTCTTTGCCAAAGGTTGTTGCCTTTGTCCCTAATTTGGCTGAAGCTATAATTTTGTACCAAATTTTAAATCTAAGAAATGCTGATTTCCACATTTTCCTTTTCTATTTCATCTTTCAGTGTCCACTTCTGAACATAAGCTACTGTCCTCCATCAGAAGTTGATCTGTCTAGTGGGAAGAACCTGGTAAGAAGAAAACTTAGGTGGCATTTAATTTTCTTATGATTATTGTTTTGACTTGCAATTAATAATATTTATATTCTCTTCTGTAGGTTGTTGTTGTGTACAATCCCCTTGGATGGAAACGGCAGGATGTTATTAGAATTCCTGTGAGTGTTCTCCTATCTTGTTATTTTTAGCCAATAAGAGTACATAAATATCTTTCAGACATCTTATTACTTTCTGCTGCATTTAATTATTTGTTCTCAATTCCTTCCTTTGTTATCTAGGAGGACAATGAACATAGAAACTTCTAGTTAAGCATACATTGATACGCTTGTACATCCCAAGACATCTTCATCATTCTTCTTGGTCTTTTTTTCATTTTGGTCACGAAGCTTCATATCATCTGAAGTTTATCTAATTTGCTGCAGGTCATTAGTGATAATGTTATTGTTAAGAATCCTGAAGGAAAAGAAGTTAAATCACAGCTTTTGCCCCTTCTGAATGCATCTGCTAGTTTACGAAACTACTATTCAGTGGCTTATTTAGGGAAATCCTCAAAGGTAACACCAAAATATTGGCTTGCATTTTCAGCAACTGCACCACCTCTTGGTTACAGCACTTATGTCATCTCAGGTGCCCAAAAAGCAGGTCAGGAAAGTGATTGCCGTGTTGTGAACATACACATATGACATAGACAAATGATTGAATTTGGTTTGCGTCATGTTGCTGTTAAGTGGATTGCTTTTCTGCTTGCAGCTTATACTTCAAAGATGAAAATATTTTACAAGTCTGCAGTCAGTAAAAATAATACGGTAAAAGTGGGGCCGGGAAACCTGAAACTTGTATATTCTGCAAATGAAGGAAAACTTATACGGTATATCAATAGCAGAAATTCGGTAAGTTATTTGGTTGGCAATTGACTGTATTTTTGCCCGAGCAAAGAGTATTTTAATTTTTTTTCTTTTCATTTCAAATTTTGAAGCTTTTATGGGCATCTAATTTAACAAGTTGACAATTGAAGGTTAACAAATCAGTAGAGCAATCATATAGCTTTTATCGTGGTGATGATGGAACTGTGGATTTTCAGGTGATTACTTTCCTTTATGTAAAAGCCTCTCAGCCAAATGTATTTTCATCCTCTGCTACTTTTTTTTCCTTCTACATTCCTGTTGTGTGATTATTTTTGGAAAACTTGCATGTTTTGAAGGCCTCTGGAGCATACATCTTCCGTCCAAATGGTACATATCCCATCAACTCTGAAGGGAAGGTAAACAAAGTCTTCTAAAGCATTTAACAAATGAACATTATATAGAAACTGATAATGATCAATTAAGGAGCTGTCTAAGTGTCAGGTTTCTCTTACTGTTCTGCGTGGACCAATATTGGATGAAGTACATCAGAGGATAAATTCGTGGATATATCAGGTGATTTATCTTTCCAGATGAGTAATGATTTCTTATTTTTCTAGTGAAACTGTCTATATCATGTTTCAACATCAAAATGGAAAAGGGCATTGTTCTCCACTGTTCTATAGTGATGTGATGAATGACTAAATATAGCATGCATAAACAGGTGACAAGAGTGTACAAGGGAAAAGATCATGCTGAAGTTGAGTTTACTGTAAGTCCACTGAGTATATGCTCTCCATGTATCTTTCTGTACTTTCTTGCCTTAAAAAAGTATCCTGAAAAATAAATAATTTCATGGTGGCACTCGTATAAACAAAATATTATTGATTTCAGGTGGGGCCTATTCCTATTAATGATGGAATAGGCAAAGAGGTTGTGACTAAGATTAAATCCCCCATAGAAAGCAACAAGAAATTCTATACAGATTCCAGTGGACGTGATTTTATTGAAAGGGTATGTTGCCATCTCCTTTTGACTTTGAGCAAGTGGCTGCAGGATAATTGAATAGCACTGTTGAGTCTTTTAAATTTGCTAGAATCAATTTAATCTATCTTTCTTATTGTACATAACCTTAGAGATAGAGATTATATGTTTTTGCAGATTCGAAACTATAGAAAGGATTGGAAACTGGAGGTGAATCAACCTGTTGCTGGAAACTACTACCCAGTAAGTTCATAATTGAAACCATTGGATTTTGTTGTCTCATAAATATACTTGGGGCATCTGTTGATCTTCCACATAGAATATCTGTATAACATTAGAAAAGTATGCTAAAAATTTTGGTTTGTAATTGGGTTAGTATCTCATGAACAAACGCCATATAAACATACTTTTCATGATTAGTCTCTGTAAGCATTACTTACAAAAAGTTATTTTATTTTTCTTTCAGATTAATCTTGGAATTTACCTGAAAGATGATAGTACAGAGCTCTCAATCTTAGTAGATCGATCAGTGGGGGGATCCAGTATCGTTGATGGGGAATTGGAACTGATGCTCCACAGGTTGTCTTTTGTATTCATACAAGTGCTATATAACATTATTTCTAGTTAGGAACATGTTATATGGGATCTGCTTCTCTGTGCAGGAGGTTGCTTCAAGATGATGGTAGAGGTGTGGCTGAGGCACTAAATGAAACCGTTTGTGCTCTTGACAAATGCACTGGACTAACTGTATGCATGCTAGCTCTTGACTGATTTATAGTCTTTAGATTTCAGTGACACCATACTTTTCAGATTTATTTCCTAATTGAGATACATCTTACAGATTGTGGGGAAGTATTACCTAAGACTAGATCATTCAGGTAAGGGTGCTAAGTGGCGTCGATCATATGGCCAGGAGATATATTCTCCTTTTCTCTTAGCCTTCACAGAGCAGGTAAAAGCAAGAAATTGAAGTATTCTTAATATTATTGTAGTCTATTTGTAACTCATAATGATGCTATATTTTCCAGGATGGAGATGATTGGGCAAATTCTCATGTAGCAAGCTTCTCAGGAACGGATCCATCATATTTCTTACCTAATAACGTTGCATTGCTAACCCTCCAGGTATATTTCTCCCATCTTCACTAATACCTGTTAATGCTAAGCTTTTTGGTTGTATAACAGCGCACACAGTTTTAGCCTATGGTGAAAACACTGGACTCTGTAATTGAAAAAGTATCTTTGATCCTTTTCCTATTACAATATGTTAAAGCAGATGCTTAAAATAATGTGTGTACTTAACCCCCTGAGCTGACTATGTAAACTTTCCGAAATTTTACAGGAGCTGGATGATGGAAAAGTTCTCCTTCGTTTGGCACATTTATATGAGGTTCTTTTTTCTTTAATCTTCCTATAAAGTTCAGTATCATTGCATCACTTTAAAAGTTTATTTTTGTTTTTGGATTCTAAAAATTTTCAATTACTTTTTGGTCTTTCTATTGGAAGATTGGAGAGGACAAAGAACTATCAGTTATGTCAAGTGTGGAACTGAAAAGGTTGTTCGCAAACAAGAAGGTAGAAGCACATCACTGCTTAACAATTCCTCTGTTTGCTTATTATTAAGCTTTAAGCAAATAAATACTTTATGAGGCTTTAATTTTCAATGCATTCAGATAAGCAAAGTGACAGAGATGAGTTTATCTGCTAATCAAGAAAGAGCTGAAATGGAGAAGAAGAGGCTAGTTTGGAAAGTGGAAGGCTCTTCTGGAGATGAAGCCAAGGTGGTGAGGGGAGGACCTGTTGATCCCACAACATTGGTGGTTGAACTTGCTCCAATGGAAATCCGCACCTTTGTTATTGACTTCGATTAAAAAGCATTCAATCACTGAAAGGTAAGATATGCTCTACTGAGTAGTTATTTATTTATTTATTTATTTTTTAAGTGCATTGATCCATTGCCAAGCACCAAATGGTTTTCTTGTTCTGTAGGTAAGTTACTTGCAAGTGGGATGGTCAAATCTTTGGACCTGAGTTCTTGATGTTAAAGAGGAAACTTTCTGAATCTCAAATGCTTGTGAGCTCTCCAAATCAATGTGTAACCAAGGCTTCTCATTCACAACTCTGCTCGAGTGAATAAAATCTTCAATTCGGCCCATTGTAAAATTTTCTATGTTCAATCAAATGTTGTTAGTTGTTTTGACACTGGTGCAGCTGCTACAGCAACTTTTCATCATCAACCTGAAAACAGAAAATTTTAACATAAATAATGAAATTTAAGCAAAGCCTAAGTAGAACACAAGAAATATAAGAAATTTTCAAGCTCAAATATCTTACGTAATGTAAGTTATCTTACGACAGGGATTAGAAATGATGAAGGAGCTATTTATTGTCATTGTATCCGGTTAAAATTCTAATTTTTGTTCCTTGCATAAATGGCTTTGTTGCAATTAAAGTCCTGATAATTAAAGAACAGCAAATTTGAGCAAGCAGAGAACTTGGTTTCCAGTGAGCCAATGTTGCCGTAACTATTGAACAACATCAGTTCAGTACTTAGCCTTTCACATGGTCGCTGGCTTCACAAAATTTCTTCCAAATAATGAGCGTTTTTCCTGTGAAAAGTTGCCATTTCTTCCGCTACAAGGTTTCACGAGTTGCTGAGACACTCGACATGTCGGATGAGAGAGAAAACAATTTTGTCGAGTGTCGGATACAAAATCTAATACTGTAAACTCTTCTGATGATGTATCCAATACTCGATAAAATTGTTTTCACTATCATTCGACATGTCGAGTGTCTGATATCTAACACATCTTGACGTCGGATATCAGACACTCGACCATCGTCTACCTCGCGATCAAGCCCGTCGGTTTCCACGATTTTCATACACATCAAACTACAAAAATTACCTAATAACACTAGATTTATCCCTAAAAACACAGAATAAGTTCACAAATCCGACGGAAACTCAAATCCCTAATTCAAATTTCTAAAAACTAACCCAAATCTAGCGAAACAGAAAACAATCAAATAAATCACTTTGCGTTGTCTTGCTTCTTTCCTCAGAGGATTCTCGTCTCGGTTTACGTTTTGAGTGTAGTTCAGGGGTTTTGAAAATAAAGAGTCAAGAGGTTTAGGGAGGAGGGAAATAAGGCTTTAAGAATAAATTGAATACACAGGGGTATTTTAGTTTTTTTATCGAAAAAGTATTTATGGCATGAAAATTTTTCAGGATGCGTCTAAATTTCATCAAGAGTTTCTAATTGTGTCTATTTTATTAATTTTCCCTGAAAAATGGGATAATATCATATACCACCTTCATATTTTGATTAATTACTCGGAGTCATGATTTATAATTTTTGTGAAGAGTATCCCCAGCTTAAAAAAAAAAAAAGACCACTCTCTGTCAAAATCTTCGCGAGATTATCGTAAATTTTAGTAGAAATAATAGGGTTAAAACGATAAAGTGGCAAGGAGGAGTCAATAGTACATGAAGTGGGAGTCAACAAGTATAAAATAAAAATAAAAAAGGCCCTTCACTACTCACCGAACTGAGAAGCTCATCACCATCTCTCTTTCTCGCTCCTTCTCTCAGCAACTCGTGAGCCACTCTCCCTCCATGATTTTGCCATCTCCTCCAGCAACTTCAACCTCTTCTCTGATTCAACAGCCACCTAAGCTCCCCTCAATTCTTTTTTTATCAGCCTACTCCACTCCTCCATCAATCAAACTGGATTCAACCCTAGCTCAGTTTTGTTTTTCTCAACCACCACATCAACCCAAAAACATCCTGCCGTCAAAATCAAAAGCAATCATCCTAATTTCATTTACCCTACTCAATTTCGTAAATCTTATCCACCTCTCCATTACTTCACCCACCGAATCAGACCTCCGCACAAACCCGACTTCTTCATCCTCCTCTAATTTTCTCTCTTCGACCCAAAGATCACACCACCCAAACAATTAGGATTTATGCAAACAACCAGTTTTTTTTATCACATCCAACACCATCATCCTCTAACTTTTTCGATCTACATTTTATTCTCAAAGCCTACCTATTATTTGACCAACCAAAGGATTCAAACACAATCATGGTGGGTGGTTGGATGCCATAGAAGAGAATCTAAAATCTGATTTTAATTTTCTGATGATTTATTATGTTTTTCTCTATTATTGAGCTCAATTATTGGATTTGGATCCTTCAATTTGTTCTATCAGGGTTTGAGTAATGGAAACTAGATTTAAATGTGAAGCTAATCCTTTCTATGTTATGAATTCCATGGATTTAAGGGCAGGTAAAAAGGTTGTAGAGTGGGACTTGAATGATTGGAAATGGGACGGTGATCTTTTCATCGTCAGCCTATTGAATCCGCGCTCATAACAAAGATTGATGGGCATTAGCGTGAGGAGAAGATTGTAGATATTATCCATATTTCCATTCCTCTATTTTAAGAAAATCCCAAATAGTTTTTAAAAACATTTTAAACATTTTTTAAATCTAATTTATGGTTAATGATTTTTGGATATGTTTGATACGCTGTATAACATTGTATAGGATAGTATAAATTTATTTGGATTGGATTAGATTAAATAGTATAGGATAAGATTAGATAAAACATAATATTATATTATGTTTGATAGAATATTATTGTATTAGATAAAACCCAAAACAATTATACATGGAACATTTAATTTAAATATAAAATAAATTTAAATAATAATTAAAATTATTTTTAAAATAAAAATTTAATTATTTAATTTTTTATTTATTTAAATAATTATTTTTTATTTATTTAAATAATTATTTTTTATTTAAATATTTAATAAACTATTTATTAATTATATAAATATATAAATATTTAATTTATATAATTTTTTTTGTATTTATTAGTGAAAATTGAGACAAAAATAAGTTTATACGGTGTAATATCATGGGTAGATTGGGTATAAAAACGCTTAACTTTTATGTAAACAATACCGTTATAGTACCCACTATAATATCGCTACAGTACCCGCGTTATACTATATAATCCCGTATCAAACGCAATATAATTTCTTAATGTTATACAATGCAGTGCTATACAGCGCATCAAACACGCCCTTTGGGTTTGGTTTGGTTGGTTTGAGGTTTTTGGGTGGCAGCAGTGATGAGAAAGAATTCTGATTTCATATTTTTTTAGTTTACTGAAAATATAATTATAATAAATAGAGTAATGTTATTTATATAAACATTATTCATATTAATTAATGTTATTTATTATTAATATATATTTATTAAATTATTATATTTATTTATTAAATTATATTATGTTACGTCAATTTGTATAAGTAGTTTGTAAGAGTATTATTATTCTAATAAATAATATAATTTACGTAAATTAAATGTGTTCAAGAGTTGATGTAGAAGCTACCTTTTATTAAAGGGTATAGAAAAGGTACATATTTAAATAGTATCAATTTAGTTTTGAAAAATTCTTTTAAAGAATATTTCGATAATTGTAATAGTTTTAAATGAAAATTTGATATTATTTGAGGTCAGACTAAGAGAATAGTACTTTATAATTATTTTTTTAAAAGTTAAGGGTTGGGATATGACAAAATATGTAAACGATCACTCTGAGGGTCAAGTCAAAATATAAGGGTGGTTTTGGATATTATCCCTTGAAAGAATTGCCCTAACATCGAAAACGCCATCATTCCTTCGCCGTTTCGTTCTTTGTTTCCCTCCCTCCCTCCCTATCTCTCGCCTATCAGATCTCTCTGCTCCGCCAAACTCTGCATTTTGAGTTTACAGCTAGTCTCTCTCTTATTTTATATTCGATGCAACATTTGAATCAATAGTCTCCGTTTGATTAAACGGTGTCCATCGCTTCCGTCGAAATACTGGTTAATTAATTAATTGATTCGAGTAATTATAATGGGGAAGGATATCGAACCTTCTGCTATGGAAATTGACGATCCAAAATCAATCAATTCGAATCAGATCAGCCCCAAGTTTTCAATCAACGGTCAGCATTTCACCAAAACAGTATTTCGATCTCATAATCTATATTGTTGAATTGATATTCATTATTATTATTTGGTGTTTACAGTGCTGCAGCTCCTCAAGTCTGCTCAGATGCAGCATGGACTGCGACACGGCGACTACACTCGCTACCGGTATGTATCTTCGTAAATTATCTTTATTTATTTGATTTTTTATTTCTAAATTTTTATTATATGTATTGAAATTTATTGAATTAAGTGTAATTACAGGAGGTATTGCACTGCGCGGTTGAGGAGGTTATATAAATCCTTGAAATTTACTCATGGTCGTGGTAAATATACGCGGAAAGCTATTACTGAGTCCACTGTCACTGAAGTGAGGTATGTCAAATTTTGATGTGATTATAATGTTAATTGAATTTTGATTGAGGTACATCGTTAATTCAGAAAACGAAAAAAAAATGGAGGTGCCTATAGGATTGTTTTGATTAGTGAAGTTGATGTGCGGACGAAGTTAACTTGTTAGTTTATCATCTTGCTTTACTAGGTTTCAATCATTCTTGCCATGTGGACTCCGTTACATCTACTCCGCTAATATCAAGTTAAAAATATACGAGGAGCATTCTTGCTCCATTTTGGTTGCCTAGATTGCAAGATAAAGAACTGATGGTCGGGGTAATCTAATGGGTTGGGTTGATTTGGTTTCTTTATAGCAGTTACTTGAAATACACATAACTTGAGAGTTAAAACTGAATCATAAATGATGGTTTTTTCTTTTAATTTTAATTTTAATTTTTTGGTATTTTAGTTTTTAAGTATCTATGTTTGGCGGCAGCTTCTATTTGTGTTTTCCAGATTTCAATTTGTTAGATGTAGCTTATAGAACGTGTATTGCTGTTTGCAAGAGAGACAAAAATGGTCCATTGCACTTGTAGTCTTTCCATGTTTAACACCCATTGTTGTTTGGTTTAAAATAGGTTTCTTCATATGGTTCTTTATACGGCAGAGAGAGCTTGGAGTCATGCTATGGAGAAAAGACAGCTCCCAGATGGCCCTAATGCACGCCAACGCATCTATTTGATTGGTAGGCTGTGGAAGGCAGTCAAATGGGCAACTCTGTTCTCAAATTTGTGTGCAATCAAAGGAGATTCAAGAACATCTTTGGAAGCTGAGGTGTGTCTATGATATGTTTGTTTTCAGCTATAGATGTCATGGCTATATCTTTTCGTACCTTCTCTAATTATTTAGGAAAACAAAGAAAAAGTATGGAATTTTATGGCTGAGCAATAAATATTTCTTTTATGCAAACAATGTGTGAGATTGATGTGTTTACCTGGATCATGATTGGACCATCCTTGCACATGGTTATATCTTGCCATGTAGGCATGGACAATCACTCTTCTTTTTTCTTTATTACTTTCTGTTGTGACTAATTGTTTTTTTTTTTTTTGTAATTGTTATTGGGGACTTTACTGTTGTATCCTTCTATATATAAGCTGTCATGTACTTGCAGTCCACTTGACAGTTCAAAATATATTTTAATTGGATAGCTATGGTAAGTATATGTGGTGGCAGATGCACTGTAGCCTTGAAAGGTTGCTACATTGTGAGAGTGATAAAAGAGGGGATAGAAGAATGACCATGCGGCAGTTCTTGCTGCTGTAGTACATGACCTGTTTGATTTCTAATGGCTGAATTATTTTTCTTAAGTGGGGCATGAAAAATGTGTTTATCGGGACTTGAGAAAAAAAAAAGAACATATTTTGAATGTGTTAATCTTAATTTTCTGGGAGATATCTATCAATCTATCCTTTGGGTTTTATGTCAAGAGAAAAACAACATTTTTGCTGAGAAAAAAGATGACATTTGTAGCTTCTGGGATAGAGCTTATTCTATGCATCCTTGTGCGTTTCAGTTGCAGAGGAATTTCAAGAGTATTCTTTTGTCTTCATTCATCCTAATTGGGAAGGTGTATTGGGATGTTTTTGTATAGTCAGTCTTTGTTTTTAACTGAATAATTATTTGGTCGTAGTTGTACCTGGTTTTGTCCTAGATAGAAGGCTCACTTGTTGCTTCACATGGTAGACATGGGTGTAACGGGAGAGACACTCAAGGTTTACCTCATTGTCCTAAATATCATATGATTAACTATTCTTTTGTTTAGATGTTGCTGTTTGAGGATTATCCTGCTAATTTGTTGAAGTGTGCCCAGACTTATTCGGTACACTAGTTACCAAGTTTTTCCCCCCTCAAATTGCAGGCCTATGCCTCATACATGAAAGGGAATTTGTTGTTTGAACAAGATCAGAATTGGGACACTGCATTAAAGAATTTTAAAAATGCCAGGTATTTCCTTGTCTTCTACAATATATTATGTAAACGTCATGATTTTCTGCAGAAGACCTAATCAATGTCTCTCTCTCTCTCTCTCTCTCTCTCTATATATATATATATATATATATATATATATATGTATTTAAATTTAATAATCTTGCAGGGCTGTGTATGAGGAACTTGGGAAATATGGAGACATGGAGAATCAAGTTTTGTGTCGTGAGCGGGTTGAGGAGCTAGAACCTAGCATCCGCTACTGCCTACATAAAATTGGTGAATCAAATGTGCAGACCTCTGAGCTACTACAAATTGGTGAGATGGAAGGTCCTGCTCTGGACCTTTTTAAAGCAAAATTGGAGGTAAGTTTGATTATCTTAATTTGGAACCCATGTTCATGGATCAGAACTGATGTCATTTCTACAGGCTGTCATGGCAGAGGCAAGATCACAACAGGCTGCATCCCTGACAGAGTTTCACTGGCTTGGACATAGATTTCCAATATCCAATGCAAAAACTCGGGTTGCCATTTTAAAGGGTTGGTTATTGATATATATATATATATATATATATATTTTTTTTTTTGGAATGATTCAATGTCATAGGACTGCAGAGTAAAATAGTTTGTTGATAGGATTGCGAGCATCTTTGATATTATTTATCTACTGTGTGAGTGTGCTTTTCTCAAAAGTAGCATAGAGATATTATAACTTTATCAACTAGCTATTAGTAATGTCTTCTTGGGACATGTATATGTTACATGTTCTCCGTCTACCAAACTTATAGGGTGTGGACGTAGCCCCGAGTTTAAGAACTCAGTGAATGATAAAAAGGTAAGAGATTTCTGGGTAACCAAAAAAAAAAGTACGGTGGCTTTTGCTCTAAGTTTAATTTTCTGCAAAATGACTCAGGGGTGATGATGATTAGAAATATTTGGAGCACTTTCTTGTCCTCCTGAGTAGCATACTGAAATTGTTGGTTTGAAGACATTAGTCAGTGGATTATTTTACCGTTGCAACCATGTGATTATATGTCAGTTTTGCTGACTTGCTCACAGCTGAACTTTTTGTTAGTTAGCAATTTTTGTTTATCATGTACCTCAATTGGTGAATATTTTTATTTTATTTTTTACTTTTTTGGTGAAATTTGTTTGAATGTTGGTTGTCATGGAGGCTGCTTTTTTAAGGTTGAAACAGAGTCCTAAATTCTGTTATTTCAAAACCTTATTTTTACAGCTCAAGAATTGGAGAAGGATTTACACGGTTCAGCTTCAGATTCACTACCTGCAGAGAAAAAACTAGCAATCTTTGACAAAATCTTTACTGCATACCATGAAGCCAGGAGCTCTATTCGTAGTGACTTGGTATGAAGAATTAGTTATTCACTCAACTTTTACTCGTAGAAGATGAGGTCCTCAGTTTTTGCATTTTTCGTTGATGATCACTATTGGCGTTCTAGTCTGCTTGTAGTTTTGGCTGTATTATTCATTTTTTTAACTGCTATTCCTGACGTCCTTTACATTCTAGGCCACTGCAGGTAATGCTGAAAACGTGAAAGATGACTTAAATGGACTTGATAAAGCTGTTAGTGCTGTCTTAGGGCAACGAACCATTGAGCGCAATCAGTTGTTGGTTAGCATTGCAAAGAGTAAACTCACTAAGCGCCGAGATGACAAAAATGAGAGAGTTACCAAGCCTGAGGAACTTGTTCGCTTATATGATCTCTTATTACAGGTTTAACAATCTTTCTGTATTTGTGTTTTTGTCACAACATTTCTAATAGAAAGATGTTTTTATCTCTATTACTGAATTTTTTGGTGCCGACCCAGAGTGAATATCTATTTTTTGTGTAATTGATGTTACATGTTGCAGAATACAGCAGATCTATCTGATTTGGTAAGTTCCGGCAGAGATAGAAAACCTGAAGAAGTAACATTTGCTGAAGAGTGTGAGCTTAAAACTTTGGCTTTCCGAGCAGAAAGGTTTGGTTCATATTAGCTTTATTCTATTGCTTTTGAAGTGAAGTCTTTGTAGTTAGCCGTTTCACATGCAAGTATTTATGTGGATAAGACTAATCTCTTGTTTAATCTCAAATCAATCTTTCTGGTTTTGATTAGGCAAATACTTGCCCATGCTTTGATTTACTCTTTATTTTCGAAAAATCTTGTTGCTTCCTATCAATTGGTGTAGTTTTCAAGTCCTTTCCATTTAAAACTTATCTAGTTCAGTCAGCTTCTTCCTCAACCTTTTTCCTGTGCTGCATGTGCACATGTATCATTTTTTGTTGTTTCCTGTCTGTTGCCATTCGTTCTTCTCAACACCCTCTACACTGCTATGCTCATATTCTCAGCAGTTTTACTGTAGTAGGATGGCAACATCACAACTTTTTGGCATGTTGTGGCAAGGAATGTTCCTCGGGTCCTATTAATATGTAGGACTCCATTTTGCCAGGTGCTTTTACTTAGCAAGATCATACAGTTTGGCTGGAAAGAGAGCAGAAGCTTATGCATTATACTGCCGTGCTCGATCTCTGGCTGAAAATGCCCTACAGAAATTTCAATCACGGGACAACGGTGATCAGGTGTTTTATAATATATTATGTATTATGATTGGAATTAACAATTTTCTCTAGGTCATAGTGGAAAAGTTTTCCTTAAGTTTTCTTCTATCACATGTCAAGACTCAAGATTTATGATTATGTGAAATAATGAGCTAAACTTTTTTATATTTTTGGGTAAACAGATGATGATCCAAGAGTTGAAGACATTATACAATGAATGCAGATCTAACAGTTGCATAGAACATGCAATGGGGATTATGGAACAGGAGAAGGCTCCTGAGAATTTGTCGAAAAAAATTTCTACCATGTCACTAAGTGGAGCTGAAAAGAAGGTACTATTAAATTTTTTTTTCCTTGTTTTTTATTAAAAGGAACAAAAATAAATATAAGACCAGTTTCATGTGTTTTGTCAAACTATTGTAAGAAGTTTAGTTAATGTTGGTTACCAGTGAAGCTCCTTGCACCCTTTCAATTTATTGATCTCACCAGAATTTGGATAGACGATATTCATGTTTGGTTAGTGTCATCCATCTACGGTCTGCATTGTGTTCAGCTTTTCCATAATCTCAATAGAGATTTGTTTTGAAGAATATTTTTTAAGTTGTTGTGACCAATTCAATATGTTGTAATTCAGTTTTCAGTGATAACTGGTTGCCTATTGGAGAAAGATGGATGAAAGAATAAAAGGGACTGTGGTGCTGAGTCCACAGGCCAAGAATAAATAACAAGACATCCTCATGGAATCTTGGTCTTTTTGTTTGACCACCAAATAGACAAAGTTAAAGAGGAAAATTGGAAAATAACAGATATGGAGGATTCCACAAAGAGGAGATTTAGATCAGGAAGAGAGCAGTAGATAAGAGAAGGTTAGAGAAGGAAAAAAAATAGGAGTAAGGAGAGAATCTGGCCAATAGGGATTTTTCTGAAATCTGTTTAACCCATCGCTGGTAAAGTAAATCCAAATTAGACATTAAGAAGCCTAAAATCCTTGTCAATAATATGCTAGTTTATGGTTGTGACATGGACAACTGACATCCTAGGTGTAATATGGTCGCAAATCAATTCTGGCAGGATAATAAAATGAGTCCTGTTTCTGATATATATGTTTATTATGGTATTTTAATTTAGATTGCCTTTCGGCTTTTATATTTTTGAAAACATAATTGTGCTGGCATGTTTTTTCTTGCATTGATTTGGCAAGCTGAACAAAATTGTTCTCAGGTGGAGAAATATCTTCTTGAGAAACTTGACATATATGAGTCTGCTGTTGGTGATTCAAATGTGAAAGGTGTTCCGCGGATTGCAGCCTTTCCTCCACCATTCCAGTCAATACCTCGCAATCCTATTGTTCTAGACCTTGCCTACAACTTTATTGATTTCCCATCGCTGGAAAACAGGATGAAGAAAGACAGAAAGGGCTTCATAAGTAGGCTCTGGCGGTGAGTTTCCTTTACCAAGAGGCTTCTACTATTTATTGTCCCAGCAGAGGGAAAAATTACAGAGGAAAGATCATAAATCAGGTTCCTTCAAGTTATCAAGTTATGTACCCTCATCAAAAGCTTGAGAAATTTTTGCAGCTGTATTTAGCTCATTGCTACTTTCTTTTTTAATATATAGTTTTTTTTTAAGAGTAATTTCTCAGAATTATGGCATGAGGTGGATGTCTTGGGCTTTGACTAAAATTTGGAAATTAGCTAACAAGTTGAAACAGGAATAAAATATCTATTTTCTAATACCTTGTTTGCTGCAAGTGCGCGATTTTCGAAAAGAATAAGTTTTCAATTCTAAAAAGTAGCTTGTGTTGAATTGGCTATTTTATGTGTATTAATCTCTGGATGGGATTGTTTAGTTTCTCCACTCATGAAACTCTTATATGCCTGTAAATTATCAGACAAAAGAACAAATTATTGAGGAAATATGAATGTGCTGTCCATCTTGTTAAGGACGGATTCTGCGCTATCAAGAATGAATGTTAATCTGATTTCTCAATTTTCATTACATTTCGGAAGGATATTGCCATATTGGGCTTCTGATTCTGGACGCTTTCATCGGAAGCACTTTCCTTGTAGTTACTGTTTTCTCGTTGGAAATACTGTGATGGGGTTATAGTTGAAGATTTATAATTCAAATGCACCAAACTAGCACTCCATTTGAAATCACAGCATGAATATAGCTGATGGTCCGAATTTTAAAAGCACAGAGCGAAAGGAAATCGTTTTTGCGTTCTGGAGCTATTTTTATGCCAGGGAATGCTCTCCGGATAGGTTATCTAGAGGCTGAAGTGGTAAAAGCTGGTAATCAGTTCCACAACATGGGGAAAAAATAATCGCAGCTGATACCAACTCACACTTGACATAGAACTGATATTTAGCTAGATATGCTAATAATTAAAAAAGGATTACCGAAGTATCACTTGTAATTCTATAATTAGAATTAGAAACTTAAATTGAATGAAGTTAAATGAAGAAAGAAAAAGATATAGCTTTACAAAATGCTTTGCAAAATGTATAGACTAGACGTGAACAAACGGGTAATGGACGCTTATTTTGTTTCTGTTTTCCCCTTGGTCGTCACAGATTCCACCCTTAATGCCTTCAGTTATCCAGATTAAATTTCAAGTGGCTTTGTTTTTGTTCTTTAATTTAAGTACAAAACGCTCTAGGAGAATAAAGAGAAGCAAACCTATTTTGTTCTTCTTGTATCTGAATGTTAAAATAAAATCTGATTTCTCAAATTTTCATTACCTTCTGTAAGGATATTGGACTTCTGGTTGCTTTCATCTTTCATCAGAAGCACTTCTCAACAGTAGTTACTGTTCCCTTGTTGGAGATACTGTGACAGGATGATACTTGAAGACCGACAACGCACCAACCTTCCACTCCAGCTTCTGTTAACCATAAATGACATTGAACGATTTAGTAAGGGGCTGAAGCTGAAGTAGTAAGCTGGTGAATGGTTTCACAACATGGGCAAACAACACTGGCAGTTGATGCCATTAATGGCACTTTGCTGGATATGCTAATAATTAAAAAAGGATTACTGTAAGTATCACTTGTCGTTCTATAATTACAAAACTTTAAATTGAATGAAGTTAAATAAAGCAAGAAAAAGAAAAAGAATCACTTCAGCTTTACAAAATGTGTAGATGTAATGGCAAATATTCAAGCCTTACAAGCAGGGGCGGAGCCAGCATATGCCCAGGAGGGGCAATTGCCCCTGCTGGAGCTAATAAAATTTTCAAAGACCTCTTTTATATATCTTTTTAAGTAATTATAAATTCACACTTAAATTTACACATGCAAGTTTTCTTTAATTTTTTTCTTCACAAAATTGTGTATGACACTCTCCTTTCATCATCATTCATTTGTCTCTCATTTAATTAAACATTTTACATATAAGCTACCTTTGAATATATTAACATGAAGTTTAGGATTTTTAATTAAAAATTATTAATTTTTCTATTTTATCATTTATTTTAAGATTTCAATTTAAAATTGATATTATAAATAGACCTTCAAAATAATATAAATATATAATATTAAGTTTTCTTTTAAGTTTCATAGCTAGCTATATATTATTTGAGTTAAATTATCTTCATTTCTTATAATTTAATCTTGCCCCATCTAACCAAATTTTCTAACTCTGTCCCTGCTTACAAGCCTCCTAGGTCCCTTGATGAATTTTGTTCCCTTAAGAGCCCCCAGACACAAGTGACAAGGGGTAATGACCCACAAGTATCACTTTCCCTTAAATGACTTTTTATGTTGTCTAGCACCTTCTTTGGTCCATTCTAGGTTTTGAAAGCAAAATCTAAACTATTTTTATCTTGAAAGACTAGGAAAATACTTGTTTTAAACCAAAATAGCCAGCTCAAGCTAACATGCTTCAAGCTGCTCAAATTAACACGCACAGCTTATAATCCACATTTCACCTTTCAAAGGTTGATTACAGAATTATTTTTTCATGTAAAATAACTACTTTGGCCAATCATGTTAATCCATAAACGGATTAAAATCTAAACTCATTAGTTGCTAGTGCATATCTACAGTTTAAATACAAATATCAGCTCAACAAATAAAAGAAAATGGATCTAATTTTGTTCTTCTCGTATCAAGAAAACTTATCAGTTCAATAAATCAAAGATATCTGTAATGAGAGGTCCAAGCCAACTTACCAAGATAATCTGGCAGGAATCATCTTACATGCTTAAGAGGTAAAGCATTAGGGTCCAAATGCCAAGAGTCTTCTGGAATACCATATGTTCCGATACCAGGCACTCTCAAAGCAGGGATTCGATGAGAGAAACTGAGCATCTCTGTCTGTGAAACTGTACGAACAATATCAAAGCCATCGTATTGTTGTCTGTGGAAGAAAGTAAGATTGTTCTCCACCTCCACCAGCTTGGCTATTCTCATACCATTTTCATTTGATAACTCTGATAGAATTTCAACAACAAAATATTGACAACTTCTGTAATCATTTTGATTCCACTCATTATTCCAACTCTTGTACATAGCCCACACCTCACCTTTGTTTGGGTAGATAATGAAGAGTGGCTCAGTAAGAGATCTTTGGTGCTTAACGGAATGAGAAAACAGTGACATCTCCAGGATGACACTGGTTTTGCAGAGTTCAAATACACCACAAGCAATGGGTAGGTTTTTCTTCTTCCACTCAATATCTCTACGAAGAACTGGATGAGGTTCCAAGAATGTGACAGATACTTGCTTCTCAGAAATTACATTTTCTATTTGGACATAACGTTGTGGCATGGTATCCTTTCCATGATATACACCCCAGACCTGACCAATGGTAAAATCATTTGGTGACCAAATGAGCTTTGAAAATGTGCTCTCTCCATGTGACTCCAAATAAGGTAATGATGAAGCATTTGTATTCTTACTGTTTATGATTATTTTACAGTCAACCATATGAACCATATCAACGGGTAATGCCAATTGATCGAGCTCAAATATCGTGTTAACAACTTTATCACTATCTCCACCCATAAGCCTATACGCTGGGATATTGTGAGAAAATATGTACAAATTATTGGAAGGGATTTCATAAATGATAGGATGCCGTCCTATTGTTTGTCTCTGAAAGACGCTTCTGAAACCATCCACCTTCATCAAACACACCACCTTTGCACCTGACAATTTTGAAAAATCTGATAGCACTTCAACCAAATCAAATTTGCATCCTTTGAGACTTTCAGGTTTGTAGGCACATTCATCAGGGTCCCAATTCTTGTATAGTGCCCAAATTTCACCTTTTCTGGGGAAAATCTCAAACCGAGCTTCTGTTTCTGAATAAAATGGGGAGCATTTATGGGAAAAAACCAATGGCCTCACCACATCATTTGTCTGTGGACTTAACTCAAAAGACCCACATGCAATAGGTAGGCCTGCCAAATACCATCTCTTCTCACTTGGACTAACAGGAACTGGTTTCAACCATGTAACACTGAGCTCAAAATTGTCATTACTATTGATTAGAGCATATCGATAATTCCAAGGAATATTTGTTTGAAATTTAGCCGCCCAGATTTGCCCTGCTCTGAGAAGCTCCACTTTTCGATTGTGCTCAAAGTCATGAAATTCCTGGTTAGACTTTTTAAGAGAAACAGTCAATGGCGCCCAAACTGTATTATTCTTTGACTGAGCTGCTTGATTATTAAGAAAACCATCTTGCCTGCTTGTGTCACAATAAGATAACAGACATGACTCAATATTTCCACTATTACCAGAGTTCATTGTTGTTGACACATCTTCTTTGCATCCTATGCCTAAAATTTGGCTAGAAGCATTGCAACAGTTGGATATATCACCTGCTAAACTACTATCATGCTTGCCATATTCAGAATTTCTTTCTCGATCTGAGAACTTGGAGCATGCATTCTGGAGAAACTGCAATGCCAACTCCGCGCCAGGAAACTCATCCCTTACAGGTTGCAACAAGGTGAGGAGCTTCTGGCAGCGAAATCTAGCATCAGAGTTTCCGACAGAGGGCACAAGGAACTTAAGGACCCAGCTATCATCAATCTCAAAATCTGATAACTTAATACCAGCTAGAAAGAGTAGAATTTCACAGACAATCAGCATAGCATCGATATTTTCTAGCTCAGGATAAAGCTGCTGAGCTTTGAGTAACTTCTCTTTCGCACAGGTGTAGTATTCATTAAGCATCATTACTTCGGCATCCCACTTTTCCTTCAGGGCCTCCATTTTATTTTTGTTCAATTGTACCACTTCATGCTGAGACATTGGTACCACTGCAGCCCAGGTGTTTTTCCCAAGCTCAAGTTGCAACCTAGAGTTTGAGGGAAGATGTTAGCATATCATAGATCTTTGACATATAGTCCACATATTTCACTTGTATTAATTGTTTTATTTTGATTTTAATGCCTTTGTAGATGCGCATAGGCTCCCTTTGTTATCAAGATAACACAATATCGATGATTCATCCTATTTTCTAATACTTCAATCCTTCTGTACCACTTTCAAATGATTTTCAAAAGCCCTAGTTTACCATGTTCAAATAAACTCAATATTTAGTTAATCACCTGGCAGTATTAGGTTTATCTTCGAATCAAACAACAGTATATTTACCGTGCTGAGATTTTGCTGCATTTATCACTTTATAAAAGCTAGCAAAAAAAAAAAAAAAATCTAGAGAAAAAGGCGGAATTAAACTAATATCATACACTAGCAAATAAAGACCAAAACTAAGTTACACGACTTGGGGACTCTATCAAAGCTCTTGCAAAAAGTAGCCTTGAAAAAGAAGAAACGAAGAAAATAACATAGTATGATCATTAAAAACTTTAAATTACTTAAGCAGTCACAGATTAGAGTCACAAGTATGCATGAAGTCATCGTATTGATCATTTAGTATGAATACATGATTAGCAGTCAAAAGCATGAGTACACATGCTAGTATCATTATGCTGCATTTAGAAGTATCTTCATCAGCTAAAATTCTTAATTTCCCCAAGATTAGTCTCCATCTTGTGAAAACGAAAGTGTAACACCACAATAAAGAACAGAAGATACGTAAATACACCCCTGTAAGGCTGTAACTGCAAATTTAAGACCAAAAAGTATTTTTGTGATTTTCTTTACATAAGTGTCCTTTAGTCGATAAACCTGTAATCTACCATTAAGTGATTAGTGCAGTTCAACAATGCTGACCCCTCTGCTCATCTCAAATTAACACCTTCCAACTAATTATAAGAATGACCACAAATACTTAAAATCAGCTACAACGATCCCTTTTTTCTCAGCATTTTATACCAAGTTAAGATAAGATGGAAGATGAGGGTTGCATCCCAGCCTTCAGTTAAAACCTTTTATTTTATTTTATTTTCGCCTGTATTTGCTTCTCCTGCTCCATCACAGATGCTAGGAACATTAACATTTTTAATGCTTGTTTTATCAAACTACAAATGGGAAACTCTCCCATTTTTACAAGCTACTCTAAGCACACCCATTTAGGCATCTTTACAAAAGTTCACCATTTCATGAAACGAAAACAATATCTTTGAACTCCTAACAACTTTCAAAAGGATGAATATTAATCCAGGCATGGTCTTCTATAATAGCACACAGTACAAGTCTTACAAAGACAAAACAAAGATACTTGTATCAGGTTCACTATTTGGGAACACAACGTTTCAAAGGCTCACTTACCACCCAACACAAGAAACCAAAAATAAAATAAAAAAAAAAATTGCAGTTATCAACAAGACAAAAGCCATGGTGAAAGAGAAATGAAAGGAACCAAAGTTGAGAGTAACAAGACTTCACTTACTTGGTTCAGTCACCTTTCCAGAGAACGAGAACGAGAAACCCACAAACCCATCAATCTTCACCTCTAAATTCCAACATTTTCGACAAAATTGCAGACACGTGACGAGGAACTATGAAGCATGAGAATAGCGTTTGTGCTGTCCGCTCTACTGGAGCGTGTAAAGCACGCGTCGCACCAGCGAGTGTGACTGCAAGCCCGGGGGACACGTTTAAACGTGTCACGTTAAGTGCACCTTGCAAAAATTAACTAATAAATAGAATAAAGTGTTGGCACATTCATTAATAAATTAATAGTTAAATTAATTAAGGTTCAATTCAAGGGTCATGCTAGATTACTGCTCCAACAAATCTAAACATGTCTTTTTTTAATTTTAATTTCTTATCTTAAGAATAATTATATATTTTTAATTTAAAATTAGGGCTAAAATCACAAACTTTCCCTGAGGTTTGATAAAGACTTAGTAAGCAGTGTTCAACTTTTTTGGTCAAATGCCACCTCGATGGTTCAAAAATTAATCAAAAACCACCCACCCACTCCTAACGGATGTCATTGGTGGCCGTTACCGTTAGTTTAAGGGTATGATCACCCTCAAACCACTAATTTAATAATTTTCAATCATAAAATTTAATAGAATAACATATGGAAAATTAATATCATTATAATATTATAATGACACTAACAAATTACTTATTTAATAATTAATTGAATTTTTGAAAAATAATTGCTTAAAGATTAATTTGATTTTCTAAATTGTCATTATTGTATTGGATTGGGTAAAAAATTGCTCAACTCTCTCATATTAACGGCAAGTTAACAGAATAAGGTTGGTTTTTGAGGCATTTTCAGAAGGCTTATGAGTTTTTTGAATGAAAACGTTAACATTTCTATTGGCTGATGAACATGCAAACCTAAGGGGTAGTTTGTGATATTAGCCCCATTCATAATTCGTGGGGAGAATTATTTGATCGATAATTTAATAATATAATATAATATTATAGAGCAGGAGATTACAACCAAAAAAATAATAATTGGGACAACAAATTACAAACCTCACTTAACAAAGAATCTACTTTAATTACCAAACGCCGCCGTTCTGCAAAGTCAAAGTTTTCTTTCCTTTTATAACAAGAAGACAAAACCATTGCACGGTTTGGATAGAGAAAGCTGACAACAAAGAGAATAGAAAGGGAAAGAAGGGAACTGAAGGGCGCGAAATATTATTGTTATGTTATTTATATCGGTTTAGTGACAGCCATGAAAATTCGCTACACGAACAGCCTCTTAAACAAACTTAACTTCCTTCATTTGCGGCCATTTAAACAATTCCAAAACATTCCTCCTACGCTTTCCATTCTCCTTGCCACAAAGTCGACGAAGAAGAAGAAGAAGACGACGACGAAGAAGAGGAAATCATTCTCTGCATCGCTTCCACAATGCAGTTCGCCAAACTCGACGATTCTCCTATGTTTCGGCAACAGGTGCTTTCACTGTTTCCGTGAATCTTAATTTTATGCATTTCGTAATGTGATTGTAGAAATGATCCTCAAAATCTCGCGTAAATTTCAATTGATTGGAAATGCATATTGTACGTAGAAAGTGTGAAGTTAAATAGTTTTTTATTTTTTATTTTAATTTAATTTTTGTAAAAAGAAAGGTTTGAAGTATTAGTGTAGTGATGTAGTGTTTGGTGTAAAACAGATCCAATTGATGGAGGAAAGTTCAGAGGTATTGAGAGGGAGAGTTTTGAAGTTTTACAAAGGAGCTCGTAAGTACACGTAAGTCTACCTTCCTTTTGTCATGCCATTCATGTGCTTTACCTGGAAGATCATAATACCTATCATCCATTAGTGTTCTGTTTCATGTGCTGAAAATTTTCGAGTTATGCTACGAAGCAAGTTTCGTATTACTTTCCTGACCACCATAGGATCAGTTACTCTGCATTAATATTAATTTTCTGTCAACCTTCATAATTTTGTAAAATCTTATATTTTTAGTTATTTGTAATTATCAGAGAAGCGCTTGGGGACGGATATGATGGCGACATTGCGTTTGTAAGTGCTCTTGAGACTTTCGGTGGCGGGCATAGTGATCCAATTTGTGTTGCTCTTGGAGGTATGTTTTGTTAGTTTCCCTGCCATGCTTGATATAGATACACACACTTAAATATATACATATGCACACACATGCATGCATACTTGTTAAATACCTTGGAACCATGTTTTTCTTGGTTCAAGCTTGAGCTGAGCTATACGGCCTAACTTAAGTCGTTTGGTCAAAAATGAGAGCAGCTTCTCTAACATTGTTTTATTAGCTTCTAATCCTGATGCAAATGTTTCTTTATCCTAGGAAATATGGTTTTAATAAGTATTGAGAAGAGAAGCGTAATTTTGCTTCTATTCTTGAGTTATGGGAACTCATTTGATGTCAATGGCTTGTCTAATGTAAACCTTATCTAGCTTAACTTGTAAGTATATATGATGCACTGTAGTTGACACAAAAGTTCTATTGCCTGAGTTTTGCTATGCAACTGACTGAGGTTAGATTTGGGCATCTGTTTATTGGTCTTGACTGTTGTACAAACCTACAATAGCTCTTAACAAGCTAAGCTTTAGCTGTTTCAATCTTTCCACAGCCTAATGATTTCTATCATTTTCTTTGGGTCAAACTTAATAGAATTATGTTGCTTCTGCACCACAATTTATGTTCCAAAAATCTAGCAGAACATATAAAGTAGCTTAATATATTTAGTGTTGTTACAACTGAGAAAATTGGTGTTTTCAGGCCCTGTCATGACCAAGTTCACAATTGCCTTGAGAGAAATTGGCTCATATAAAGAAGTTCTTCGATCCCAGGTAGCAAAATGGTGTGCTTTTTTTCAATCACAATGAGGTTTTTGCTGTACTCTGATTTTTGTTTTAGTTGGTTATATTGTATTTATCATTTTTACTTTTATGTATGTGAGTTTGTTAGGGGGACAGGAGGTTGATAAAAAAGAAAAGAAATAAATAAAGTATTCTGTTGAATATCCTTTTCAATACTTTACTTTCTGCGTCACTCCTGTCATGACATCTATAAATGACCTAACAAAGTAACAACTTTAAAAAAAATGCATGCTTTCAAAATTATCTGTCTCCAATTCAATTCGCCATAATATCTAGGATTTTCTGCTGTAAAAAGAACATTACTTCTAATCTGAAGTTTGCTAGCATTTATTATAACTTGATAGATATGAGCTTTAATTTTCCAAGTGAAAGATTTACAAGATATGATGAACTGCCATAAATATTTCCTCTGTTGACACCCTTTAATTGGATTTCTCAGGTGGAGCACATGCTAAGTGATAGGTTACTCCAATTTGTGAATGTTGATCTGCAAGATGCCAAGGTATTTATTTTAAGATGACAAAAAAGTTTAACCTCTTAGTATTAGTTTGAATTTGTCTATTGTATCATACCAAACTGAAGACTTTTTTATGACTATTTTTAATATCAACTATTTCTCAAATGATGTAGTAGCTGTTTCTCCTTTTGTTCTAATCCCTTAGTGTCTTTCCTAGTTATGTATCCAAAAAAGTCCCTGTTTTTTCAGTTATCTTGTATTGGTGCAGGAGGCCCGCAAACGTTTTGACAAAGCTTCCCTCATATATGATCAGGTGGGTTGTAAAACTCAAAAGTTGATCATTTAACTTCAGAACATGGTACATGGTTGATCATTCTTCTATTCTAGTGCTGGTTAATATTTTTCCTCAGCTTTTCTCAGATTTTTGCTTTTGGAGGAAAAAAAAATGCTAGCATCAGGTTGCCTCTTGCTATTAGTGATTGTCCTTTGATGTGTAGTTATGATTTCATTTATAAAGAAGATCTGAGGCTTGAAATTACATATGATACATTAAACGTGTTAAATACCATTAATTCGAAAAGATTAAGTTTATAAGAAAGGTTTAATAACTGTATTTAAAATCTATATGCCCTCTCTAATGCAAGGCTGACATCAGTGAACAGACTTATCATGTTGATCCAAACTCACGAAGTTACAACGTAATTTAATCAATAGAACAAGGGGGGTTCTAGAATTCAATCATGAGACTCCCTGCTTAGAAAAGCTCTAATACCATATTAAGACACGATTAATTTTAAAAGCTTAAGCTTATACAAAAAGTGTGAGTGTGAGTGTGAGTGTGTTGTGCGTGCGTACGTGCGTGCGTGCGTGTGTGTGTGTGTGTGTGTGTGTGATAGAGAGAGAGAGGGAGAGAGAGATTGTTTTGAAAGTATCTACAGATTGCCCTTGATATTTTGTATGTAATGGATATATTCAGTTGTAGACTCTTCTTCAAATCCTTTCCTACAAATCAAAACAAAAAGCTGAATGCAATTGGAAGAAAATGGGATCAAACTATCTGACATATATTCATCTGGATGCTTTTACAGGGTTGTCAGGTGTAGGAAAATGATTTTTTAAATTTAGTTGCTCCTATTGATTATACTATAAGATGATCTTATAAGATCATTTCAAGTAATGTGAGCATCTTGAGGATTATTGCAGAACTGGTGGAACTATTTTACAATGACTTTAAGGGCTGACTTGTTTGCACAAATGTGTATGTCATGTTTTCATGGTGATGTCCAATGTCAGTGGTATTTTTGTGTTTCAGGCTCGTGAGAAGTTTCTTTCACTGAGGAAGAGCACTAGGGTGGAGGTAGCCACTGCCATAGAGGAGGTTTATTCAATAACTAACCTAAGTTCCATTGAATCTGTGCACAGATTTATTAGATATTTTTTAATGTGTAAACATAATCTTTTGAAATCTAACATGTGGAGAGATATTCCAGGAAATGCACAATGCAAGATCCTCATTTGAGCAATCCCGCTTCAATCTGGTAAGCTATTTATAAAGAGAAAATTTAGGTGCAACTAATTAGATTATTCATCAATGGTTAGGATTTTACCATATCGTACGCTTTTCCATAAAAAGGTTAGTGCTCTCTCTAATGTTGAGGCCAAAAAGAGATTTGAGTTTTTGGAGATTGTTAGTGGGACAATGGATGCTCACCTTCGATTCTTCAAACAGGTACAATAGGATTAGCTGCACAGAACTCATTTGCTTCTTCCTCATGATAAATAACGAATATAAGTGGCTTCTCAAATTTTGTTCCACGCAGGGATATGAGCTGTTAAATCAGATGGAGCCCTTTATTAATCAGGTCTCTCATACTCATTTTTCCTTATAAGATGATATCAAATACTGTTTAATTCCTTTAGGCAAGAAATTATAACAAATATTATTGAATTAAAAAAAAGGGACCAAGGAGCTTCTATCAGCTACTTAGCTCTGCTTAAAATAAATAAAACTAGCTCAGAACATGTGCAAAATATTTGGTACAGTGTACTTTTTCCCACAAGTCAAATTTGGCCGGTTAGCTCAGGTCAAAGTCACTGGTATGGTTAACTTCACCTTCAGAAGGAAAGTCAAAGACCTCCATTTGTCAAGTTCAACTCTATCAGGACCATAGGCCTTGATTGAGTCATAGCATTTATATTTGTCGTTGGTGAGGCACCAAGGTTTTTACAATAGGTACTATCAAATAGGAGGAGAAATAATCTTCTAAAACCTTAAGGACTATGATATTGTGAATTTTCTTTTGACAGTGGTTTAAAGTGTTGAGGTAATGAAATAATACCATTTTGGTCTTTGTACTTCTTTAAATGACAAGGTTGTTCTGGTTTTCTTCCCTTCTAGTCAAGGCTTATGTAGGAAGGTTATCTTGTTAAGCAAAAGTGTGAAGAGGTAACCCTGCAATTGCTGGTTAAATAGCCTGTGGCCGCTTAACTGGTCCTGTTACCTTAGTTTATGAGGTCCTACTCTTTAATTACCAAGAGGTTGCACTAAGACCAGCACATACCTGCTTGTCCTGTTCTCTTGATGGCATATTTCTAGGAGCTGGATACTGTCCAACAGTTGGCTAGCAGCAAAAAAGTTCCCCTAAAAATCTCTCAAGTCTTCCTTCTGTGAACCTTTGCGTCTCTTGATTGGACCAATATCAAAGTTCCACTGTTGGGTTTCAGGTCCTGGCTTATGCACAACAGTCAAGAGAATGTTCCAACTATGAGCAGGAATCTCTTAATGAAAGGATGCAGGAGTATAAAAGGCAGATTGATAGAGAAAGTAGGCAGTCCTTAAATAGTTCTCATGCTTTTCTTAATGTAGAAAATGTTAGACCTTCAACAAGGAATTCAAATAAACTGATAGAGGCAGCTATGCAATCGGCTGTGAGGGGAAAGGTATTTTCTGATATAATTTCAACCTTTTTCCTTCTCATTATTCCTGCCGGTGCCCCTTTTCCTTTTTATCTCCTTGAGTTGTTTTTCTTTATGTCCCTTAACCAAGATTACTACCTTTCAGGTTCAAACCATTCGACAAGGATATCTCTCGAAGCGGTCCTCAAATTTGAGAGGTGACTGGAAGAGAAGATTTTTCGTTCTTGATAGCCGAGGGATGCTATACTACTACCGGAAACCATGGGGCTGGAATTCTGTAAAGTCACTACCTGGAGTAGCTTGTAACATTATAAATGTCAAATTCTTTCTCCTCTGCTTCTGTCTTATAATATGCGAATATACTGTTTCAGGGAGCTGGGAGTCAGTCTTCTATAATACAGAGAAATAATTCCTCTGATTCTGGTCAAGGGTTGCTGAGTCGGTGGCTCTCTTCTCATTATCATGGTGGTGTACATGATGAAAAATCTGCTGCACGACACACTGTGAATCTTTTGACTTCAACAATTAAGGTTGATGCTGATCAGTCAGACTTAAGGTTCTGCTTCAGGATTATCTCTCCAACAAAAGTCTACACTTTGCAGGTGTCTGTTCAAATCCAACATGAACATATTATTTGCAAATTCATCATTGAAGCTAGTTTACTGAGACAATCCTTATCCATGTTCGGGCTAATACTCAATGGAAAGTGAGAGGAAATGCATCATTATGTATCAGCATATTCTTAACTTTTATTTCCCTTTTGATGTAGGCAGAGAATGCAGTTGACCAAATGGACTGGATCGAAAAAATAAATGGAGTAATTGCTTCTTTATTGAGTTTCCAAAAACCTGAGAGGGTAAATGTTAAGCTTGATTTCCGTATTTGTAGCCATTAATTTCTGTAGCTATTTAAATTATCTTAACTCAGTTACATGTCAGTGTGTTTCTGCTAGTCCCATGGAAAGTTTTGATCATTTCTCCGGCAGTGAGAGTGGTTCATACGTGGATTGTCCTGATGTTGATCAGACATCAATTGACGAACATTCATCTAAAAGTCTTGCCTTTGAAAATCTTTCACATTTATCTAGAAATTCAGGAGAGATAGAAAACTACTTTAAGAGTGAAAGGACATTTGATTTGCTGAGAAGAGTTTACGGGAACGATAAATGTGCTGATTGTGGTGCATCTGAGCCAGACTGGGCATCCTTAAACCTTGGTGTTCTTATATGTATCCAATGTTCTGGTGTTCATAGAAATCTTGGTGTACATATATCAAAGGTAAGTCACATATGTTCCTTTATGGAACCTCACCTTTTTTCATGTTGATAGATTGGTAATGTTCACCTAAATGTTTACTAAATAAAGCTCCAGGCTAGGCGTTATTAGCTTTAAATGTGTGAAGGTTAAACCTTGTGGAGTCTCTTCCGTTCTCATTAATGCAGCTTTTGTGGATAACCTTGTATGCAGGTGAGATCATTGACACTTGATGTTAAAGTGTGGGAATCATCCGTGCTAAACTTGTTTCAGTCACTGGGGAATGTCTATGCAAACTCGATCTGGGAGGAGTTGTTGCATTCTGGAAGTAACTTTTCAACTGATGCCAGCCTTAAGGGGTAAGTGATGCATCACTTTTTTTCTGAAAAGGTTTGTTTCTATCCTAATAGGTTTCTTAGTTATTGTGGGCAGAGTTTCCAAGATTGATAAACAGAAACAGTCTATTGTGAGAAAACCCAGCCATAATGATTCTATTTCAGTAAAGGAGCAGTATATTCATGCAAAGGTATTTCCAACAGTAATGGAATTTCTTCCTTCTTATTTTTCCCTTTTTCACCCTTAAATGAAACCATTGATCAGTGGGCGACTGAATGGTTGCCTGAATTGGCTTCTTAAGTTAGAAAACTGTGCTCAATTATAATTAGAAAGCTGTGTTCAATTATAATTATTAGTGTTTTTGTTATTTGACCACATCGGTATAATCTAAACCAATTATTTTGGTAATTAGTGATTTAATACCTAATATCTGTGGGAATTAAATCTTTAAGATGAAACTTCATACACAAATAAAAGAAAGAAAAAACATAGGTTAAAAACAAATAACACCCAGCAATTTACGTGGTTGACCAATTGAATAATATCCATTGTGACGGATCAGAAATTTCACTACCAGGTGGGTCAATGTAGTGCAAGAATATAATATCTCTCAGTAGACTCTTTTGGCTTTCACACTCTTTACACAGTTCACACATTATGTTGTTTAGAGATTCTGCAGTATGTGAATTTATCTGACCTCCTCCCATATACTCCACTCTCTATTATGTTAATTTTTGTTGTCTACTTACGAAACAGTCCTTTTTGTCATTTGGGACCTTTTATTGATGATTTCCTCTTCTTGCAGTATGCTGAAAAACGATTTGTTCAAAAGACAAGAGACAATCAGCATCTACTTTCAGTGGCACAACAGGTTTGGGAAAGTGTTCGTGATAATGACAAGAAAGGAGTCTACCGCCATATTGTCTGCTCAGATGCCAATGTCAATGCTATTCATGGGCAAGCTTCATATAGTACATTGTTGTCTTTGGCCAAAGCAATGGAATTGGAAGACCGTGAAAGCCAGGGTAATAATTATTTTGGAGATGACTCTTTCGATGAGCCCTTGAGCTATTTGAACTCATTAAGTAAAAGTGAAGATGAGCTTCTAGAGGAGTCTGCTGATGGCTGTTCACTGCTTCATCTGGCATGCCTAACTGCTGACATTGGCATGGTTGAGCTCCTCCTACAGTATGGTGCAAACATAAATGCTCCTGATTCAAGGGGCAGGACGCCTTTGCATCATTCCATTATCAGCGGTAGAACTACAATCGCAAAACTGCTGCTTGCAAGGTAAATTATCACTTTTTTCGCAACTTTTTGTTTTGTCCCGAAGTGGGGATCATACTATTATTTAAACCAGCATTCACTTTCATTTAAAATTCTTTTTCACTATTAGAAAATGCCAGTGGCAAGTGACTCAGGTAGAAAATTGTCAAGCATCTACTGTTAGCCACCTGACCTGAATTACAGTTATTCATATTCTCCAGGTTTATTTCTTCATTTATGCTGATGTAAAAAATGAATGCTCAGAATATAGTAATGCTATTACAGGGGAGCAGATCCACAAGCTGTTGATAGAGATGGTATTACTGTGCTCGATTTTGCAATGAAGTCAGGCCTCCATGACAACGAGGTCTTTGCACTCTTAACAGGCACAAACAGATGACAGCTATGGCAGACAGTACAAAATTCCCATATGACCTTTTATTATTTGTGATACGATTGAGAAGAAAAAGAAGGGCCAGATACTTATAGGGGTAGACAAGTTGGTTTTTCGGAGTTCTTGGTCATACTCTTCTTATGTAACTGCCGATGCTAATATATGTACTTTAGTAATTTGTTTAGAGTATAATTAGTTTTGTTTATGCGGGCTCTGTTTGTAAGTGCTTTTTTGCCTCTGTAATATATGTTCTTTTCTCCTTTGTTAGGGATTAGGTCCCTGTATATTTAAAAAAAGAAAAAAAAATCAGTTATTTCAGGACAGTTGTGCCCAAGTCATAACTAACCCTAATCTTTGCTTTACTCGCTTAATAAGTACATAAAAATCTTTAATGTATCATATTTTACTTCATGAATTTCTAAACCCCTAAACCCTCATCATGAACGATGAAGAAAGATGCTTGATTAATTGGAAAACTTTCAGATAGTAGGCCTTAAAGCTGCAGTTAGCTGTATAAAATGAAAAACACAGTACTTGGAGAATTGATTTCGTCTAACTAAATACAAATTACTAACACTGCATCCTATCTAATTCAATTAATTTTAAGATTAAAAATAAAAAACTAATATATGATAATACCAACTAAATAATTGCTAGGCTTTAGATTAAGATGAACTAATAATTTTTATTAAAAAGATGTTCTATTTAATAAATCTAATGTTAAAATTCATTTACACAAGCAAAAGAAGTGCCTGTCTTCCTTCACTGATGAATCCTCCAACCACTCAGTGACCAAATCCAGAGGGCTCTACTGCTTTCTCAGTGTAGGGCTCTCTCTCTCTTCCCTCTAGGACTCTCGGACTGATCTTCTTGTCGCACTTGTTCTCTAGTTGAGCCATTACATTAATGGCAGAAGCCGCAAAAGAAAAAATTACTGCAGAGTAGAAATTAAGTTAAATTAGTTTCCCCCTCCTAGTCCCCATCATTCCTGCAACTGCTTAAGCTCATATTTGTCAATCTGCTACACCAGTGTATCACTCACGATCACCAACAACTCACTCTATGCCCTATCATCACTGCCGCTAGCCCCACTACATCGCCACAGTGAACAACCATATAGACTTCTCCACTTCTTATCCTTTCTCATCTACCTGTTTCAATTCAAAGAGGTGTGAGAAACAAAATTCTAGCAAATTCACATCGTCAGGAGATGTGTTGATGTAATATGAACAAACCAAGATAAATATAAAAAGAGTTTCACTGCTGTTCAACTTTACATTCTGTTATAATTTTCTCGAGTAAAATTTCAGTTGACCTTGACCTTAGATATCTGCAAATTATCACCTTTATATCATGGCTATCCTGATAAGGTATTAGTTCCATCATTTTGAATTTCGTATATATGGTAAACAAGTTATAACACAAATTTATCATCTGTGAGCCCCTTCTATGCAAAATTATAAAGAAAGAGAAAAACGTGATTACCAAATTTTACATCGTAAGAAACTTTCTAATACAAAAGTATCTATTACCTCTGAACTCTGTTTTCTGTTACGAGAAAGGAAGAGTTGCAGCAAAATCATGAAGTCTAGTTTTCAGGAAATATTTTATCAGGCTGTTAGGATATAGTTAAGTTGGTTTTTTAATTCAGTTTTATTACTGTTCCTTAGTTTTAGTCAATGTTTTTTAGAAGATTTATTTAGTTTGTTTGAGTAGGCTCAGATTAGTTTTTGATAAGATCAATTTTATCTTACTGGTATAGCATTTAGTTCCTCGTCAGTCAGTATAAAGGGGCTTTTAGGAATTCTGAATTTCGGTTTGATATATCTACATGCCAAATGTGTTTAATGCTCATCTTCTTCCACCTATTCCATCTCTGTTCTTAGTCTTTCTTTCTAGTTTCTAATCATTCTTCTCTCATTTATTTCTCTTTCTTTTCTTCCATTTATTGTCCTAGATCAAGAGTACTACCTGTTTTGGTGCAGCAAGCAAATGTAGGATGAGTTAGCATAAATATTAAGTTGCTCATGAAGCAGACAGTCCACATTAAAGATAAATTCATTTCAGTCAGTACATCACTGGCAATAATAGTTAATACAAGTATTTTTAACACAAAGATGATTTAGCAAAAAGATGAGTATGGTTACCTTTGTAATCTGGCGCTTGGGCATAAAAATTATCCACCATAACCGATTTACAAGGAAGAATCATCAGTGACATTGATATGGTCAGCTACTAGATCCAATGTCATGAAGCTACAAAAGGAAATAACTCGAAGGTTGCAAATCTCAGCTCCAGCAGTAAGTTTACACTTGATGAGCACCGCCGATTGCTACTTGCTTTAAGAAATCACTAGCATTTTCAGAGTTTGCATCATTTTGCCCTTCTTTCACTAAGTCAGTTAGATCAGTGGACTCTGGGACCCATCCAAACCGGACCATATTCTCCTGAAGCTTGGCTGCTTTGTCTGGACTTCCTGCTTCATGAAAACCACGGATTAAAGCGCAACAAGTATTAAAACTGAGCTTAAATGCTTGCTCTGCCATTTCATCAAGTAACTTCAACACTTTAGGAAATTCTTCCCCTTTGCCTAGGGAGCTTATAAGTGAATCATAAACATTTGAGTCCAAGACCACAGCCCTCACAAATATTTCATCCAACAGCTTAAAAGTTTTCATCAAATTACCTTCTTCTAAGCAAGCACTGACCATCATGCCATAGATTACTCCATCAGGCTCCACCCCTTTTTCCAGCATCTCATCAAAGAGAGTAAACATCTCAGATCTGTTTCCTATTCTGGCATAACCCTGTAAAAGTGTAGTAAAAGTTACAATATTTGGAATCAAATTCCTTTTCTGCATCACCTGCAATAGGTTTGCTGCCTCTTCCATTTTTCCTGCCTTGCAGTGATAATCAATCAGAATCGTGTACGTCACATGATTTGGCACGACATGCTGATCAACCATGTATTCTAATAGTTGGTTAGCCTCACTGATTTTTCCAGACTTGCATAAGCCATCAATCAGAGCATTAAAAGAAGAAGTCAAAGCAAAGCCCTTCTGAACCATTTCCAAAAATATGGACAGAGCCTTTTCCATATTTCCTTCTTTGCAGCAACCATCAACAAGGGCACAGTAAACAAAACTATCCGGTGGAACCCCCCTAGATGACATCTCATCCAATAACTTAAATGCCTCGGTTAAATTTCCAGATTTGCAATATCCATCCATAATAGTAGTATAAGTCACACCATTTGGAGCCAAACCCTTTCCACAGATTGCATCAAATAGCTCCCTAGCTCTCTCAATGTCACCTGACCTACACAAGCCACTGATCAAGGAATTGTAGGTAACAATATTTGGAGAAATACCTTTCTCACACATTTCTTCATAAAGTTGAAAAGCCTTGCTCATATCACCTTGTTTACAAAAGCCGGAAATGAGAGAACTATAAGTAAAAACATCAGGCACCAGACCCTTGTCAAGAAGTTCAGAGAATACCTTCATTGCATCATTAAGTTTACCACTCCTGGATAAACCATGTATGAGGACACTATAAGTCTTCTCATCTGGAAGCACCCCTTTTTCAACCATACATCTAAATATTGAAAAGGCTTCCTTTATGTTGTCCTCTTTGCAGTGTCCATCAATCAGAGTTGTATAAATGATATCATTTGGAGGTATGCCACAGCCAAGCATCTCTTGAAAATACCTGTCAGCAGCCTGCATCACCCCTGTCTTGACATATCCATGAATGAAAGCCCCATAAGTATACACATTAGGCTTCAATCCCCTTGCAATCATTTCGGCTAAGTAAATCCTAGCATCTTCCATCTTTTTGGCCTTGCAGAGGCCAATTATAAGAGAATTGTAGCAAAAGACATCAGGCAAGACACCTTTCTCTGACATTACCTTTATAAAATTTTTTGCCTCTTCAAATCTGTGTTCCTGAACATGACCTTTGATAAGGGTTGTATAGATAACATTATTTGGTTTCAAACCACCAGCAACCATTTCCTCAAAAACTCTATTAGCTCGATCCATATCTCGACAACGGCACAGGCCATTGATTATTGCAGCACAGGTGTACACAGTGGCCGCCAGGTTCCTGTCCTTCATTTCAACTAGTAGTTCATAAGCCTTAACCATATTGTTCTCTCGACAGTAGCCATCAATCAAACAATTATAAGTTCGTGTATCAGGATTTATGCCAATGGCAATCATCTCATCTAATAAAGCTTTTGCCTTCTCCACCTCACCAACCTTACAAATCCCACTAATAAGTACATTAAAGGTGAAATGATTTAATTTAACTCCAAATGCAACCATCTCATCTTTTACTCTAAGTGCCTCTTCCACATCACCTTGTTTCATGAACCCATCAATCAAACTAGTATACACAACCTCGTCAGGACTTAAATGCTTATCATACATCTCCTTCAAAACCAATTTCGCCTCTCCCGTTCTCTTCTGTTTACAAAGCCCATCAACAAGTATTCCATAAGTAAATTTATCAGGAACCAAACCCTTACAAGTCATAGACTCCTTCAGCTGAAAAGCTTCATCAACAGCCCCAACTCTGCATAACCCTCCAAGTGCCACATTATAAGTAACCAAATTAGGACTACAACCCCTCTGCTCCATTTCAAAAAGAACCCTTTTACCCTCCTTAACATTCCCACACATCAAATGAGCATTAATCAAACTAGTGTAAGTGTAAACATCAAGCCTCACCTTTGCCTCCTGCATCCCAGTATACACCCTCCAAAACAAATCCAACCGATTTCCCCTCAACAAATCTTTCAAAAAAGAATTACAACACACCAAACGCGGCGCCAATCCAGAGTCTCTAACAACACCTACAAACACGCCAGCAGCTTCCTCTAAAAAACCAATCTTTCTATAACAATCAATCAACATTTCAGAAACAGAAACACCACTCTCATTACATTCTCTACAACACCTAAGAATCGACTCCAAAATCTGAAAATGAGACTTCCTGGTTGCAATCATTCTCGCTAAAACATCCGAAGCAAAATTAAAAAGCCTTGACTTGCACAATACTACTGCAAGATATGAAAATGAATCCACGTTCTGAGGGGTACCCAGTTGAGTACTGACCCAGTTAAAGAAATCAAATAGGCGTTTTGGGTCATTCACCTCGTTTCTTTGAAGAATAGACTGAACCACATCTGGGTTCAGCTTTTCACGCACTTGGGATGCTTTAATGAGAGACTTCCAGCGATCCTGATTGAGAAGTTCAGTCATTTCTTTCACTGTTTCAGGGTTGTTTTTTGAGGTGCAGAATTGCTTGGATTTGAGCCGAGATATTTTCGCTCTTTTGATGATGCCATGACTTCGTTTCGTAAAAAAATGGATGCTTTTCGGTGAGATTAACGCCATTTTTATTCCTTCAATCGATCAATGGCTTCTGCGAAGAGAGAATTGAGAGCGAGCTTCAGTTCTCGCTCGGCTCTCTCTCTCTCTCTCTCTCTACTGTAGTGGCAGCCAGTCTTCCAAAACACAGACGACTTGAACGACGTCGTTTGATCTATGGGCTTAAGTGTTTCAAACATTGGGCTTTCTTAGACCCAAATATTTAATGGTCTTTTTATTTTCATTTTGGGCTTTTTGCTTGATAATTTAGACACTTGTAAGCCTGTATATTTTTCTTTGTTCAGGTCCTGCATCCAAAGTGCAGAACTTAACCCGGCTGCTGTGCGTGTGATTATGATTCTTGGTTTTTTTATGAATCATAATTTTAAATCTGAGTTACTACATTATACTTTCCAAGAATCATCCTTAGCTTTTCATCTCAAATAATTCGTCTTCTTATCAAACACAATCGTATAAACGCTAAAGATGATATAGAAAGTTATATTCCAATTATAAACGATGAAAATTTCGGGATATTATTTGAGATATAAAGTTATATACACGAATTTCTTATATTGACTTGGAATCTTTCTTACTGTTCAATTCACTACTATGTCAATTATTGCCATTGTTTGGAGGAGAACGAAAACATACATTGAATGAAGAGTGAACTGTCACCACTTGAGCTGCAATAGTTAAACAAGAGACAGTGGTAAGTTTAGTAATCGAAATTTCTTACAATTTGTCTACCACAACGTAGACATGTACACATTACAAAATCTTGTTGATGGCCAGAGCAATCTCAAGCCTGGCTTGATTTTAAAGCAGACAACTGTATTCTTGTCCTGGTCCATTCTAGGCCTTGCAATGAGCAGCAGGCTTTTACCATGTGCCTCACAGAAAACCCAACTCATTGGGCCTACTCAACTGGGGACAATCTCTCTATGTTTCTGCCGATTTCTCGGTTGAGATCATTTTCAAAGTTACAATTTTCAATCGCTTTTCTAATGTTTTTTTTTCTTTGGCTATAGCAAAAGTATAAAGCAAGGAAGATAAGAAGAAAAAAGTAATCAAAAAGATGTTGTTTTTGTCGTTCTTACAATTATACACAACTTTAAAAGGTTAGATCAAACATACCCTTCAAATTCATTACTTGATGAATTTAATATCAATTGCTCCATGCCACACTCACATCACCACCCTCTCACTCTCACTTCAAACTATACATCTTAATTTTAACACAACAAATATATTGCCATAGCCCTCTGTTTGTGCTCACTCATTGCTTATACATGATAGCATCACTTATGCGCATATCATGTGTACCCCAAATAGGAGCACACCCTTTTCAACAACAAGAGTGTTGTCAATTTTTACTACTTTGTTTTTTGGCCTCGTGACCTCCAACTAAATTCCCATTTTCCTACCTATATCTTCGCCGAATAAATGGTACCGCCGATAGATTTGCAAATGGCATGTACCAATTCAAATACACGAACGTTTTTCAAACAAATGGTGCACAAATATCATGTGTAAGTAAACTTTGTAGACAATACGATAAACTCTTAAGACTATGATTTACGTCTTTTCGATATTTTATTTGTCATATCCTTTTAAGAAAATCAATATTATGAAGTTACGACCATCAAATCATAATTTTGTGGGTTTTGTACAACTTTTGAAATCTATATAATCTTATATTTATATTTTCGTTTTTTTATTATTAGACCTATCTCATTCATTAGGCTTTATATCAAAGCCTAGCCACCAACTTCAAAAGGCTAGTTTTGCTCTCCTAATCCCCCCTATAGAAGCAAATTGAGTTTGAATAGTTATCTTATAAAAGTTTTACGTAGATGTATATTGAACATAATAATAAACAATTACAGGAGCTAATCGAAAAGCAAAACCGTAAAGATAAAGAAGCATTAGACATATAAAGACCAAAACCAACAATGTTTAGTCGATCAAATGCGGATAAGACCTCCACTGAGCATTAATTATACATCACAAACTGTAGTGCAACAACAACAAAGTGGGTCATAATTTTGATTTTTGACGAAGAACAATGTTTGAAAGGAGAAATCTCACACAACGGGATTTGGAGATTGAGATTTGATGATGAGATTGAGTACTAGAAGCGTCTACATATACAAGTGATGAGCAATGCACACGTTTAGGTAAACAGGAGATAGACACATTGAGAGGTGTTGGGGACAGAAGTGATGTGGAGACCAAAAAAAGCAAAAGAAAAGAGACAACACACAAGCCACTATTTTCCACACCATGTCAACGTGATCAATTTGGATTAAGTTCACATTTTTTGTTCACATTTTTTGCGCATTTTAGTTAGTGCCGTGTTGGAACAACATTCTTGCTTCAGCTTTCATTCAACTTCAACCTCCACCTTCACTTCAGAAAACCACCTTGAATTTTTTTCTCCTTTTCTTTTAACCAAAATGGATATTTCAAGTCTTCAACCTTTCATCAATTTTCTCATAATATTCGTATAAATTCGATTAATTCACAATTTAAAGATTAGCCTATTTATTTGTGTATTTTGAGTTTTTGTTTTAAAATTCGTAAAGCATATGCGGTTAGTTTTAAATTTTTTTAATTTTGGAAAATAATATGTGGTTGATATTGATTTAAATACATTAGTAAACGTGCGTTTGCATAAAGCTGCTTTTAAAAATGAAAAGAAGCAAGCTAATTTTCTTTAAATTATAGTATAATGTCCCAGTTCATCGAAAATTTATACAAATTATCTATTAAGATATGAGTATAAAACGGTTTTACGATATTTCTTAAAACGAAGATTATCTGAATATGTGACTCATTTTGTACGAAAATGATGTTAGATTTGAAACTATATTTTCTATGAATTGAAGCAACCATAAATAATACAATTTCATGAAGATTACTAGCGTCCCATTTGGCAATCAAATGTAGAATCCTAGAAGCAATGAAAACATATTTGACCAGTCTGCGTATATTCTTTAAATATCCATGTTGAATTTTTACTTCAATTTGAGCCATAAATTTAAATACGTTGTACAAACACCACCAATGCTCGTAAGCTGCTTAAGCAACTCGTAACCTGCGAGGGTCCAACCATGCATAGTGAAGCCACCTGAACAAAGCTTATCATGTAATAATTGGTAAATGCAATTGATGAACAAGTGTAATAATTTGGATTATGGGCAAGCTGGGAAATGAAATGATTTAATTTGCCCCACTTATTAATTTAACACAATCATTAACAAATTCAATTAAAATTTCTCAAACAAAATGATGGATTAATTTTCTGTTAAAACCCACCATTAACCTAGTTTAAAAAAAAAAAAGATAAAAAAACATTGATAATATGGACAATTATTTGTGGTTTTAATTTTCATTATTTAAAATGAAAAAGTTTAATTATTGGGAATTTTTTTTATTTTTGAAGTCAAAGGCGATAATAACACAAATTTTCCTATTAATGCTGCACAGTGGGAAGCAACGTCGCTGTCAATCGAGAGTAATTAAGAAACTTGATTAATTAAACTAATTAAGTGGTTTAATATTAAATAATGAAATTCAATGATGGTAGCCAAAACAAGTAAGCTCAAGCCGGCACCTACCTAGATTTTTAATTAAAATGTAACACACCATAGGGCGGTGGAATTTAATTTAAATTTAAATTTAATTGATTAATTTAAATTCTCCATTGAAGAAAAAATGTCTTATGTTTCAATAATCATGGCATGCCACTGCCCTTTTTGACAAGGACAAATTGCTAATGTCACAAATTAAACAACTCTTAGTTATCTTGAACTTCAATTCAACAACTCTACTTGTAATGTGACTTAATTGAACACACGGTGGGCTTTATTATATTAATTAATTATAATTAGCTATATTTTAAATGGGACAATTAGTGTATGATTGGTGTGGTGTTCGATATAATTGGAAGAGTCAAATTAAAAAATATATATATATGTATTTTATTTTTGTAGTTGCATACGATGTATATTTTAACAAAACAAAAATGAAACAGAAAAAGTATCGCTTATAAATATACATTAGCTTATTATAACTTATTTTTTCATATGTATTAATGTCTATTCATTCATTAAAATCCAATGATTATGAAGAAAGAGTTAAAAATATTTATTTTTAATGCTAAATCCGTAATTTTATAATTATTGGATTGTAACGATTAAATGATAAAAAAATAGATGTTAACAATTTACGTTACAAAATTCTAAGCATATAAAATATATCTTTGATTTTGTACCTAAAGTTATCTTTTTGATAATATTATTTAGTCGATAGTCACATATGACCGATAACCTAATAATTTTCTTCGAATTTGATAATTGCATCTTTAAATATTTGATTAATAAAACTCAAAATAGTTGTACCAAATGGTGGCTAAACATTTAGGGATAATTAATTAGTTTTGATGTCAATTATCGATTTTATAAGGCGTTTAACGATGGTTAGGGCAACCATTAAATCACAAAATTTAGGACATCTAGACTTGGTCTTTGCTTTGGAGAAATCAATAAATGAATAAACAATAAAAGTGATGACTAATATGCATTAATATTTCTGTGTTTTCAATCTTATCCTCTCCAAAAACAAATAAATTTTTATTTGTTTATTTAATTTTGGCCCATGATTTGCTGAAAGATGAATGAGCTGTGGTCTTTTGTGTAGAGTACAAGGAAGCATGACCAATTCTTTATATGTTCCTTTTATTTAATATATATAATTAAAATTAAAATTTGTTTTCAAGTTTGAATAAGTGATTGGCTCCTCGACAACCAAGCTTAATGTCTCCAATATTAAAATTGAAAAATTAAACATATGGGAACTATGACACGTGTGGTATGTTACTCGCAATGTGCCCGTGACCTGAGATTGTATGCCCATCACTATTATTATTATATTACTCCTCGTGTACCACATGACAATGCCTTGCCTTGCTCTTTGTTTTATTATACGTATTTATATTATACATTAAATTTTAGAATAATACTATATTTACAAAAATCTTATACAAAGTTTGCATATAAAGTTGATGTAATAGCAGTAAATTAATACTATAATATTCATCAGTATTTATTACATTAACTTTGTTAAATCTATTTTTTTTCATTTATTTGATGTCACATTAATTGGAATACATATTTTATATTTTAACTTTGTAAATATAACATTACTGTAAGTTTTATTATTAGGTTAAGGAAAAAAAAAGCTAAATCCCATCACCTTCCTCTAGAATTTATGAAAATCTCGCCAACCTTTCATATTATCAATCGAGTCCCATTAAAATTAATTGTAAAATGATAAAAAAAAATATTAATCAATTTAGTCATATTATAAAGGTACATCAACATCAAAATTTAACATGGCAAATTTAACAAAACATAACAATAACCGTACATGACAATATTAGATTTTAACAAACCTTATGGGAGGTTTGCAAATTGACTCAATAAAAAATCGTAGTTATTTAATATCTGTGATTAATAGTTATATATATAACATAAGTCAATATTAAAAATTGACTTTAGTATTTTATTTATTTTTTATATATAATGCAAGCACCCAATGGCGGACCTAAGATTTGATTGAAGGGGGGCACCATTGATATTTTACTATTATCATTAATAGTTTGATATTTATAATTTATTTGATAAACTCCAATAATATGATAAAATTATAAAAAATAAAATAAAAATACACCTAAATGAGAGACATTATGACTATAACGACTTGAAATTTTAAAGAGTTCATTTTCTTTAAATTTGATATCAATTCAAAATAGCCTTTTTTTAAATATCTCTCTATAATTATTCAAATAAAATTATTTTATAACATACGTTACTTTTTATCTAAAAAATAACAAATAAAACAAAATAAAAAATCTCTTATAAATAATCTATTGAAAATATATTACTATTGTTTAAATCTAATTGATGCAAATAAATAAAAAATAAAAAGAAAGACATGATAAAAACATAATATATGATTTTATTTCAAATTATAAGAAAAAGACGGTCATTACCATATACTAGGATCATCCATATACTAGGATCATCAAATTTGTACTGTTTTAGTAACAATTGATTGAGAGGTTTTTTTTAGACTATTAAAAAATATTTATATAAAGTGAAATATATAATTTATGTAGAATTAAATAAATAAAATAGAAAACTAAAATTCTATCTATGAATCAACTAATAAAAGTTAATTAAAATATAATATTAACTTATATTATTGTATTTCTCGAGTAGCTTAAGTCCTTAGAAAAAATAAAAGAGAATTATAAAACTTGAAATTGATTTTTTTCTTTTATTTTAAGAAATGAATGTAAAAGTGATAAAGCAAAGTAAGGGGGTATATTAAATTTCTTAAAATTAAGAGGGGGCACGGGACCCCCTGTCCTTGTGTAGATCTGCCACTGCATGCACCATTTATTTCTTCTTAGTTTTTTTTTTAAGATGTATTTTGAATTTTTTTATTGAATAATAAATGATAAATTTAAGAAGAATTTATAACTTTGAAGTATTGACCATGCTTTGAATGTTAATTGTGAAATGAATTGTGCACATCAACTAATTAACAACTTTAGTGTATAAATGGAAACATTCTGCGCTCAGTTTCTTTACAATAAAAGTGACACATCCATCTCGATCAACAACATCAATTATAGTCCATTTTTAATTTCAGTCCCGATTACTTGGTCAGAAATATACCAAGCATTTAGACGAATATTCACTGTTCCTCATATACACAAAAATATTCAACTTCTTATTTTATTTTATTTTATTTTTCTATTTTGAAGGTTCTCCACCTGGGTTTCCGAAAACGACTTGCCTTTTATTTACACATAAATACAATTTTTTTCTGTGGCAAAAAAAAAAAGCTTAAACGTGAGCCAGTAATTTAGAAAATGAAAGCTTCTCAAATCAAAATACATGCTTTTGAAAGTGAGATTCTAATGGACCATCACACGTGTTCTCTCCTGGGCTGTTGGAACTGGGCACCTCTTCGGCCTGCGTTATAAATTTGACTTGTCAAATCTTTTTCAATAAATAAATTATGACCAAAAGCAAAATGCTTGAAGAGTTGATTTTTGGTTTAATAATAGTTTTTTCTTTAATTTCGTTACAATCATGGTGGTATATAAAGCCAAATCTTAATTTCATAATCTATACATATAATTATTCGGTCCATTAATTGGGTTACGTAAAACCTCTTGTGTCGATTTATTTTATAATTTTATATTATATTTTACGTAATAATCCATCAATTACTGATTCTAATAGTAAGTATTTTATTTTAAATTATAATTAGTTAAAAATTGACCAAGGGGGTTGGAACTTGGAATGTGACATACAACATTGCTTTTAAAATTGTAACTTATTAATTAAAATCATTTTTCAATTGTGATGATAATTGATAAGAAAAGAAAGGCCTTTGTGTTAGAGTAAGACAACTCATTTAAAAAACAAATAAACTAATTGATGATGATTAAAGGAACCATTAAAAATTAATCTTTGTGGTGGGCTTCAAGCCATTAGGCAAATCTCCAATCATAATAGTTGTATAAATATTAAATTATAAATATACAGATAAACTTTTCTCAAGTCTTACCCTCTGCCTCGTAACTATTTGCTCGTACAAAAATAAGTTTATTATAAGGTGCGTCACTGGACACAGACCATGTTAAGATATATAATATAGAAATGATATTAATTTGACAATTTAATATTTAATTATAAAGTTGACATCTATGACCTATAAGAGTTGCTTCCAAATTTTGCTTTTGCTTGTAGGGGTGGCGACATTATGTTCCATCTTGTCAAAGCTTGCAATATGATTTATAATATAATTAATCGAACTCTTTATCTACAAAGTTTAATTGGCATATATAGAACGAAGCTTTCTATTTGTTTTTAAACAAGGATTACATGGCAAGTATCGAGAAACATCAATAAAAGTGCTACATAGAAGACACTATAAAATAAACAGTGTTTAATAGAAATAACTTTCAAACTCATGTCTATATATTAGAACGCGTTTGTTTAAGTTTTTTTATTGATCAATATAGATTTTTTAATATTAAAAGTTCTTTTAATTTTATTTGGAGTTATTTGATTGTCAGTTAAGAAGAGTTTATGTCGAAGTCTGGGAGAAGTCCAAAATTGAAGTTATTGATAAAAACTTTTTTTTATTTTTTTATTTTAAAATATCAAAGATATCCTCATTTCATTTTAAATATTTTACTTTATTATTTGTTAATTACGAAATTTTATTTTGATAATATATCAATAATAAGTACTTTTATATTTATCTTATCAAATAATTAACAATTTTTTTAATAAAAGTTTTACTTTTATAAATTCTACTATAAAAAGAACTGCTTCAATAAACATTACTTGAAGCGGTTAAAACAAACAAGCCCTTAGTTGAGTACTATGAATATTTCACAATGGGGAGGCAGCGTATAATCAATGCCAAATCCAGTCATATGGCAATTTTCCCTCGCCCCACATTAAATAAATCATATCCTCAAAATAAAATTTACGAGGACAGCCCTAAAATTTAAGCCAACTAAAATATACCAAATAAAATGTTAGTTTCGAAAACCTTTGAATCTAAATTCAATTATCTCGAATCTTGATGGTGTGGGCATGTTCTCATAAAAATGAATGTTGAAAGGGGAAAATTTTAAAGTGGAGACATGTAATGCAAGGTACCATCAAGCCTCTATTGTGGAGGCCAATCAGCCAAGAAAGAATCAACACACAAATGCAAAAAAATATGCAAAATGTGTTGCGGAAGTGGCAAAACTTTACAGGGAGCTTCGTGGTTCACACAAGGAACTTGCTAGCTAGCTTTGACTAATCTCTTTATTAAGGCTTTTCCATAAGTTGTAACCAAATATGAACTCGAAGAAACTTGATTAAAATAATTGGCTATTCAATTTAGAAATAACCAAGAAAGGTTAGAAAGTGGGGTCCTAAAATGGAGAATTTTCAACACTTTTTATGACCCGGCGGTCTTAGTCTTTTCTTTCCCCACCACTACTCCACACGCCATCACCAAGCCAAGAAGCCACTCAAGCCTCTCATTTTGTAGTCCTTCAATCTCCTGTTGTGGAGAGTTAGAAAAAGGTAGGTCGTGTGAATCCAACCCCACTCAACTCACTACAAACCCTAACTTGTTTTTCACATTGGTGTCAACTCTATTTTATTCATGTCTATATGTTTCACGTACTAGTTATATATAGTTAGACATGATTTGATTTCGAAACAACTATATATAATGATTTAACGATCATATCATATGATACGGTTCATTAATCGTAAAAGTTAATTTATAAATAAATTGATTATGATTTAACGTATCACTGTCTTATCTAAATCAACGTAATAAAATTTTATCGAATCGATCAAAATCATGGTGTGTTATCAATGTCATAATATACATAATATCAAATCAAATATAATTGTTTTTGATTAATTTAAGATTTGAGTAGAGTAATCAATGACATTATTAACGACATTATTATGTCGATATTGTACCATATCTTATCTTAATGTAATACAAAATTTGGTATTAGACATGACACAAAATGGAGTTGGACCCTTATTTTCAAGAGACAAGGTGACATGACACAACCTATTGGATAACTCTAATGAGACATGCAAACCTCCATAAATTATGTCCAAATCTTATACGAGTAATTAAAATTAGGCACAAATATTTATATATAAGACTAAAAATTATATAGTGTTCTGTCTCCTATTGCCTCCACATCATTCCTTGTGCACCCACACCACATATCCCAGCCATCACTCTCACTCTCAGTCTCTGATGCCCAACCTCCCACCTTTGCTCTCTTTTCTCTGTTTACTTTTCCTCACACCAATAAGGATTGCCTCCATTATTATCTTTATTTTACTCTTTGCTACCTCCTCAAGATTGCTTTCTAATTATTAATTAATTCTTCATCCAAAGATTAGATAACTAGAAGCCCACCTTCACTATTGTTTTCATTTTTTTTAATTTATTTCTCTTTCTTTCAAATATTGTATAATGAGTAAAGCAATGTGCCCCATTGCATCATCTCACATTTGAACTTCATCCATCCATATGATAATTTAATATAATAAGTTTGATTATCACCATTTCATGAGTTCATGTTATAATCATCTAAAGCTTGAAGATTTATGTTTTTTCTTTAATATATTTGCCAAAATGGCGCTATTATGATATGATATTATTGTCATTTTGAAGGAAAATTAATACTTCCGGTTAAAACTTAATTATTTCTTATCAAATATTTTTTTAAATACCCACCAATAATTTATGTGTGGTTATTAATCAGGCATTGTGGGTGTTAATAAATCCATTAATAAACTCCAAATATTTCTCTGATAGATAATAACCAATTAAATTGTAAAATATAGTACTAATAGATTATTCAAAGAATTTTTTTATAATAATACTGAACTTACAATCTAAATACAATTCAAAATCTATAATATAGCACGATAGTTGACTGGACGTATAACTTTCCTTAAGTAAATTTTTGCCACGTATGTTACTATATATATCAGATCGTAGATTTTTAGTTATATTTGAATTATAAGTTTAGCATTGCTATTCTGGTTATTACTGAAAATTACATTGCAGTGTTTCTAAATGTGGATATATAATTTTTTTTAAATAAAAATAAAAATAAATAAAATGAAAAAGTGAAGTCAGTTAGGCGATATATGAACGTCATCCCTGTAACGTTCCATCTTCACCTAACAAGAGTCACGTAACCTGCGTGACACGACGTAACCATTTCTCCGAAAGCGTCCAAATAATCTGGCATTTACCTGCAAGACCCACGTGGCAAGGGTCCCACACCCACGTGGCAGAGGACTGTTCTCCCTTTGTACAAATCAGTTTCTCCTACACTTTAAACCCGATTGAAATCCCATTTGAAGTCCGCGAATGGGATGTCAAAGTCCAAGCATGACGTGGGGGCCGAGGAGGTCAAGGAAGAGCTGAGAGGAGAATTAAGGCAATTTAATTGAGGGGTTAGAGGTTAATTAGGAAGGATTAACAAGGGCGCGTTTGGATAGGGAGGGAGACAAGGGGTTTGGTCTGTGGGTTAGGAGTCAAGTGAGAAGAGATTAAGGGGAGGTGGGGAATGCTGAGGAGAGAGGAGGCAGAGAAAGCGTGAGCCCACAAAGTGGATTAGTGTAAGCTAAGTAGGGAACACGTTGTGGGGCCTTGATTTAGAGGTTGCGAAGAGACGGAGAGCGTCAGATTTATTTACAAATTTCATGAAAATTAAAAATACAGAAAATTAAATGGGCGGATATTTCGAGTCTTATTATACTACGAGAGAGAGAGACAAAAGCGCAACAATCAGTCAATAAGTTCAAGCGGAGTCCGGAGTTCTTTGTTTCGTTTTCTTTTTTCTTTTTTATTTATTTTTTTTATTTTTAAGTTTTGTATGGATCTACCGGTGACGACGCTGATGTTTTACCTTAATGTGACTTGTTTGGTTTAGCAGTTAATTAGTTTTTTTGTTGGGTAAATGTGTTGAGTTTTAATTGGAGTTAAACGGATGATAGAATCTTACTTTAAAGTGATGCGCTCGTTGAATTTGTGTTCTTTAATTTTTAATTTTAAATATATTATCAATTTATTATTCCTTATCTTCAATTTTAGTGATACGACTTACTGTATTTTTAGATTGAAATTAATATTTAATTCAATTGTAGACGGGCTTCTAAATAAATTCTCAAGATAAATTTAATATGTTCATTTTTTGAATTCGAAATAAAAAATACTTTTATAAATAAATTGTACGTGTAATATTATTCATAATATAATTCTTAACTTTAATATTGACAATTAATATAATTAAACTTTTTAGTTTTTATTAAAATTCGGATCGTGCTTTCTCTTATCATGATTCTTCTTTACATTAAGTGTGGTTATAAAATTGTTTTATTTTACGTATTGATAGTAATACATGTTATCATATCACAACCTAAAAATCTTTTGTCTGATAAATGGGGTATATCTTCTGTAATTTCTTTGAAAAAATTATGTATGATTTACATTATAATAAAGTAGTAATAAATTTCAAGCTAATTTAATTGGAAAAAAATGTAACTTAATAAATTAATATGAAACAAAATCTCACATGTACAAGAAGGAAATATTTCTATGTATTAACATAAAACTTTCTATTGACTAGAGTTTTCAACATCAGCTCATAAATACGTAATACAATAATTCTCCGTTCCATACACATCCTAAACAACATATCCTAAATAACCTAACCACATGAATATATTGAATAAATAACCATTTTTTTCATCAAATTTGACAAACGTGTTCGATTAAAGTATACAATTATGAAAATTAAAAAAATTAAACTATTACCTTGCTTTTTTATAAATATTTAAAAATGCAACAAGTTTAAAACTAATCAAGTTTTGGGACTATTTTTTTAAAAATAACCAAATCCTAAATTTATTTTTAGCATCTACCAAGCGTTATGTTGTCAAGCATATACAGTTGTTGAACTGATTTGCTTGACAATATGAAAATATTAGATAGTTGTTGAAAGCCAAGATTGAGAGATATTAGATAAATGTGTAATAAAGCGTTGATGACATAAATGTATAATACAGTGTGGAGTTGTTGAGTGCGACTGTGTATTTGATATTTAAATAGAAAGATATTTATTATATCTAATTTTTTTAAATAATTGTTATTTATAAAAAGAGTCTAAATTTGTATTTTATTTTATCTTTTATATTTTAAAATAAAAAATTTAAAAATATCTCAATTTTAAGTATAAATTATAAAAATAATAAGGTACCTAAAAATTTATATGTCATAACTAGCTGCCAAACATTGAATGATATCATATATCATCGGAACGGAAACTATTGGATGACGAACAAAATTATAACGTACAAATTTTCAAGGATCAGATAATTTGTCAAATAAGCCCCACAAATTGGCGTATTTTTCAAATTTCCCTTAAAAATAGGCTGCATTCAATCATTGAAAACTAAAGAGAGGATGAAAATAATACGCCGAATCAATCCAAGAAAGGGGTTAGGGTTGTAAAATTGAGTGAAACCAAAGGGCAAAGCAAAATGGGGCAGGCGGTTATGGACAAACGATGGTACATTTAATTCCCTATTTGTGCCCCTATCAATTTTATACGCTTGTCCCAAAATAGCTTCGCCAGTTCTCACACTCATAGGACGAGTGGGCTCACTTGGATTTTAATGACAAATAAACGCACATTTTATTCACTTTCTTGTGCCTTTTGTAATGCCCTGAGTGGTCACAAATCTTCACCCAACTCGATTGACATTTGGCTCAAGCATTAGCACGTTAATGTCCAATCCTTCCCATGCTTCTTCACATGTATGATGCAAACCCTTTTAAATATCTTTGTTTCTCTTTTCTTTTCTCAAAATTTAATTCCATTTTTATATCAAATTTAACCATTCGCATTTTATTAAACTGCCAAAATCATAATCAATTATTGCTTTATTAGCTCTAAATCTAGTATATAATCATAAAAATAATTTTTATTCTTGACTATTTTGAAGGAACTATGAGTCTATCATCCAACGAGAAGTAAAAAAAATAAAAAATCAATTATGAGTAACAATAAATATCACTAATAATAATACAAATTAATTTCCGTAGATGACAAAATAAATGTGAAATAATTTTATATTGAAATTTATTTATTTATTTATTAAAACAGTTTATTAAACTTATAACCTTTTTCGTATAATCTAAATTCTATAACTTGATTTTACAAATTATATGAGAAAATCCTTTGAAACGTAACTTTTATTATTCTTGTCTTTGGTCTAATAAAATTTTATCAAATAGACTGTTATGTTATATCGTAGATTTTAAATTATATAAATAAAATAAATTTAATAATACTCTTATTTAAAAGGTTGTGTTAAAATGTATTATCATTGATATTGAGAAACAGAGAAAAGAGGTTGAGTAGATAAATATGGAGATGACGTGTTGGTGTCGGAAACTTGAAGCGATAAACAGGTTACTGCTTGCCACAGCCAGAAAGACAAATGGAGGGTAGAGACATGACTTAGCAAGACCCGAAATTTTCTCATTTGAAAAGAAAAGAGAGGGGGCCGGGGCCGGGAACAAAATAGCTGAGGTGGTGATGAGAAAGACCAACCGGCTCTTTACTTGTGTACCGGAAATAAAACACCAACAGTTTCGGTTTCGGATGAGAACGAGAACGAGATGGACTGTACGATATTTTCCGATTTTTATTTTTTTAAATTTAATATTATATAGTTTTTTACCATTTGAAAAAGTTTTTCCGGACAAAGATTCCTTCATTTGTTGCTTTAGACCATACACAGCTGCTAATGGACAATACACGTGGGTCCCACCGACTTACTTCTCCTGCTCTCCTCTCGCCCACTGCTCCTTTGCCCATACACGTGACTTGCTCTCCCCTCGCCAACCCACCCAGCTCTTTCTCCTTCATTTTCTCTGCCCTTTTGATATTTTCCCATCCCATTTTCACTTCTCGTTCAAACGTCGCGTTTCGTTTATAACTCTTTTTTATTTTTGGATATTAATCACGAACAATTTTTAACACGATACGATATTATTATACGATTAATAAAAATATTAAATTTATTTTAAAAATATTTAAGACATCAACTAATTTAATAATATAAATAATTAAATATATTTTATTAATTATTAATTTACAAATCTATTTAATAATATAAATTATTATCTATTTACAATATATATATATATATATATATATATATATATATATTATAAGACTAAAAAATTTTATATTACAAAGTAAATTAATCTCTTATAATAATAAATTAATATGATTTTTTTTTTTACTATATGTTGTTTATATTGTAAGAATAGCTTTAATAGATATAAATATATACAATACGATGAACTATACATAAATATATTAAATAATTAAGTAAATTATGTGAATTAAATATTATACGATTAGAGCATGTGAGTGATAGATTTAATAACTTTATCATATATGTGTTTTATATATTGACACAAATAATTAAATTGGTTAACATGTAAACACGAACTGTTACTTCTAGTAAAACGTAAGTTTCAATGCACAAAACAAATTTTTTAATTTCTTCTTAATCATTAAAAAAATGAAAATAGCACCAAAATTTTATTTATTATTTGCTACGAATGTGCCACAAGTTCAGTGGGAGATCAATCCTGTCGTGGTATAATGTTAGTTACAACAAACCTAATGTAAGATCAAATATAGTGCTCCCACTTTAGTTCATTTTAAGCATCACAAATAATACACGTGCGGTTTGTGAGCCTAAGAATAAACGGAAAATATATGTGATAGAATTCATTATCACAACAATATCGATTAAAATGTACGAAATCTTATCAACTTAATTTGTCTTTGCAGAATAAAGATTACATACTTGATGCTGCGTCTTTACCTAAATTATGGCTTGCCAACCTACAAAGTGAAAGTGGTTATTATGTGGTTATTATAAGTATGTACGTATGTATGTGTATACGATTTCGCTTCATTATATACTTATGTTGCATTTATTGTGTAACATGTAATAATGCAAATAGCATCCATAATATTTAATTTAAATACATGAAGAACACTTATATAGATGACCAGTGAAATTCCTAGCGGCCTAAACATTTAAAGTAATGCATTTTGTTTATCAAATCTTTCCTACGCTAAGAGGATCGAGGTCTCTAATTGTGTTCACTCTATAATTATCTTTTTTTTTAAGTGAATCTCGAACTAATAAATTTAATGTGTTCAATTTGTCAAATACTATTAGGGCACGTTTGGAAGGTGGGATTGGATTGGACTGGACTGGACTGAGATTGGGATTGGGATTGGGATTAGACTGGATTAGACTATGTAATACTGTCTTATGTTTGGTATCATATGGGATTGGACTAAATAATATTGTCTAGTGTTTAGTGTAATATGGGACTGAACTATTAACATAGATAATAATTTTTAAGAAAATAATTTTAAAAAATAAACTAACTTAATTTTTTTTTAAATTGAACTTGAATAAAAACTAAATATTAAATATTTGTTGATATTTTTATATGAATAATAATAAAATTATATTTTATATTAAAATTAATTTTTATATAAATATAATAATTTATTAATAATTAGTATTTAAATATTATTAGATGATATTTATTTTTATATTATTAATTAATAGTTATTTTTATATTAATATCATACTATTATTTTATTATTTTTTATAAACAATCAAAATTGATTTTATTAAATATTTAAATATAATTAAAAATTATTGTTATATTATATTAATTATTTTATTTAGTTTTAATTTTAATTAAAAATTAAAAAATTTGTCCCAACGTGGGACTATAAGTCCCACACTATAATGTGGGACTAATAGTCCCACTAATTTGGCTTTGGTAGAAAGAGAAGTGGGACTGACTTGGATTATCAGTCCAGTCCCACTTCTGCACCAAACATGGGATTGGACTAAGTATAGTCCAATCCCATGTTAAGCCCGCTCTCCAAACGCGCCCTTAGGTCCTCTACCTTGTTTTAAAGAATAACAATGATATTCTTTTCAAATTCTATCTAAAATTTTGTATGTCAAATTATGTGTAATCAATTAACGAATGTCAGATAGCGTGTGTGATGATGTAGTCATTGATGCGGTTGTTTTAAATTAATAATACCACATTATTTGGAATAAAATTTTGGGATATATATCACTATTTTTTCGAAATTTATTTGAAAGTAACGATACACTTTCTAAAATTTATATTATAAATCTTATCTCAAATATTATAAAAAAATAAAGTGTTGTTTATTGAATTACCATGAGATGATATCGTATGTCATTACATCATCAGCACGTCTATTTTATAATTATTAATTGAGTACATATTATTTAAAATATAATTTAAGACGAGTATTATTACTCTTTCTTTGACAAGTAATTAGAACAACATACATAAGAATATCAAGACTCTCATTGCTTACATCATCCCCCAACTGTTAGATATTTATTTTCACATATCTTACCTAACATTCATAAATATACTGAAAAGGCATGCCAAATTTTCGGATAATACTTCTCCCTCATCTATCCTAACAATTAATGATAATAATTTTTATGAAAACTTACTGAAATAAATTGATTTATTAATTTGTATAATAAGCAATGGTATCTTAGTTTATCATCATCTCTCTCATCCAGCTTATACAAATAGCAACAAATTGGATTACAGTTGTCTCAAAAAATTTGATGCCACAAATTATATACAAGAATAATACAATCTTATTTTCATAACAAATAAACAGGGTACTCTATTTAAGCATTTGGACTTGAAATACTCTTCTCAATTTTTGTTAACTAATATAATCCAAAAGGTAATTCCATTAAAGTTCAACAAGAAGTTATGCTCTTAATTAATCTCAAATGTGGTATAAAAGTTTGAATCCATATATATATATTCTAAAATTATAGCAATTTAATGTTTTATATAGGAGTAATATTATCTATATTGGTCACATATAGACTTATAAAGTTGAGTATTATAAATTTTTTACCAAGTTAAAAAAAAAACTTGAATTCTGCAATAGGGAACTTAAATTATTTAACAATGAAAGTGAAAATGTTTCATAGTAAGAGAACAACCTAAAAGCTTGAGGACCTACCCTAAATAAGCCTAAATGTTTGTTTAATTAAACCTTAAAAAATAAACCTAATCCAAGAACCTACATTGTGATACCCTTAATTAATTGCATCAAGATCAAGGTGAAAACTAGTGCCTAGTGAGGTCCCTGTTCTATTTATGTGTACCAAAATCATTTAATAGATACGAAGAACATGTATTAAATAGAGAATTGAGAACTTTTGACTTTTGAACTTAATATAAGTTTTCAACTCTTATATGCATGCCTTATTAAAGGGCATACAATATTGAGTATAACATTAAATGTTCCAATCGAACTTTAGATTTAATGATTTAATTGTATAAGAAAATAAATGAATGAAATTTAAGTTAAAAATATCACATTTGTATAATTATTTGATTTATATGATAATACTTTTTTATTAAAATTATTTAACTATTTATCGTCATAGCTCCGTCTGTGAAGTAGTATTACTATTATAAATTATGTGCATAAACTTATCTAAATAAGCTGATATAGCATCACTCTGCATATTCACACTTAAATTGATTTTAAATATCCGTTACTCCAATCGTTTTATACACGTTAGTTTGTATAAAGTTAATAAATAAAGTTTGAAAGACCGGAATTATTCTTATAATTATCCAACAATTTATACCCGGAGCTACAAACAAAGCCTTACCTCAACTTATCATGAGAAAAGAGTTCGTAAATTTGGCGGCACGAGAAATAAGTGTTGAACGATACATTGAGGAGTGATAACTGCGGTTCAAAGAGTTTGTTTGGCATCCTACCACCGCGGCGCACGGTAGGGATAGGCCATGTCAGTGTAATGAATTACTGAAAAAAATTAGATAGTACGGAAAGGGATGAACTAACATGCGCTTTGGGGGTGCTAACTACGCATCCTCTACCCCTTCACATCCACCCAAACCTGCCCGTTAATAGCACGACAAAGCCACTTCCCCATAAAAACAGAACAACTTTCCCACTAACGTCAGGACAAACGTCGTCACCTGCCAAACCAACCATACATCGACACATTTCAAGGCGTCCCCACTTAACGCCGTTAAAACACTCCCCAAAAAACTGAGCCGCCTTTATTAATGGAAATTAAGTTAATTCAGTCAGTCAGTCATTTAACCCTTCCTCCCGACCCTGATCGTGTCGCTTTTATCTGGTCCCAAAACTTGGTCACCGGCTGTAAAAGGTTCCAGTCACCGGTAACTGCCAGTTGCCTCTACAAAGAAAAGACTGGTTAGAAATTGACCGCGGTTGAAATGATTGCAAGCAGTTTTGACCACTCTGGTTAAGTCTCTCTCGATTACACATTGCGAGACACAAACACCACAACACAATACAAGCAACGCCTAGAGAGAGAGGAGGAGTCTGTGTACGAGCTCTGCCTCTGGTGCGCCTGTAATTGATAGCTGAGCTGGTTACAGAAGAGAGAGAGAGAGAGAGAGAGAGGGGGATAGCGACTGGAGAGAGAGCTTTTCGAGTTTGATGCTGAAATCGAGAAAATACGTTGTGGATTGATTCAGAGCTGAGTGGAAAAGTTGTGGTTTTTATAGCTTAGTGCGCTGTTGTGAGCTCGTCAGATGAGAGATCTGAGTTGAGAGATTTTCAATTCTTGGAAACAATGGCTGCTGCTTCTTCAGAGGCATCAATAAAGTCTTCTAACGAGACTAATAGGAATCACATGGAAGCGCAGAAAGGTAATTTCTCCTAAATACCGGTCTCCAGAAGCTGTATAATTCCGGCAGGTTTTTCTTTTCGTTTTTTTCCCGTTAGTTTAGTTGATCTGGTTTTCTGATTTTTCCGGTTGTACCTCCTGGTGTTGTTGTGTAGTTGTGGACCCCGAAACGGCGCTTTACAGAGAGCTCTGGCATGCATGTGCCGGTCCTCTAGTCACCGTTCCTCGCGAAGGCGAGCGCGTGTACTACTTTCCCCAAGGCCACATAGAACAGGTAGGTTTCTACACCATTTTTTTGGGGCTAATTTTTGTTATTTTAGCATTTTATTTACATTTCTTTGATTTTTTTCTTTTAGTTTTTTGGGGATTTTTTTATCTCTCTTTCGTTTTTTCGGCTGTGATTTAATTGGTTTATAATTAATGATTTAGGTCGAGGCGTCAACCAGTCAGTTTGCAGACCAGCAAATGCCTGCTTATAATCTTCCATCAAAGATACTCTGTCGTGTAATAAACGTCCAATTGAAGGTATCTAGGACTTCAGTTCAATATTTTCTTGAATTATTATTACTATTTTTTATCGGTTTTTATTGTTTGGTTATGAAATTGTCGTTTAGGCCGAACCGGATGATGAGGTTTTCGCTCAAGTGACTTTGTTTCCTGAGCCAAACGTAAGTTTCTAGCATAATCGTTTCTAAACTGGCTTTTTTGATGTGTGTTGTAAGGGGGATTGAAGTTCTAATGGGCATTATATATATGATTTTTTATTTCCATTTTCGCCTCTAGCAAGATGAGAACGCGGTGGAGAAGGAACCTCCGCCTCCTCCTCCGCCAAGATTTCATGTACATTCGTTCTGTAAGACACTAACCGCGTCGGACACAAGTACTCATGGTGGTTTTTCAGTGCTCAGGCGGCATGCGGATGAGTGTCTTCCGCCTTTGGTTAGTATTCTATGCCTTTTTTATGTTTGTAATTCCTTTTTTCGGTACTTCATGGCTAAAGCTGTGATGCTAAGCACTTTGGGTTGTTTTTGCTTGCATATGACAGGATATGTCAAAGCAACCTCCCACGCAGGAGTTGGTTGCCAAGGATTTGCATGCAAATGAATGGCGGTTTCGGCATATCTTCAGGGGTAAGGACCATGTATTTGATCATTTATCTTTTATCTCGAATTTTTTTTTGTTTGCTTGTGGTTTTTCGGTATTGAAGCCCTCTTTGATTTGATGATTGCATGATTTTGCCCCCAGTTGTCACTGCCCTGCGCTAAAGACTGTTAGTGTCCCAACTATTTAGTGATATGCACTGTAAAAATTGTAGACTGATTGCCTGAGTCTTTTAGAATTAATTTATTTCGTAAAATATAGCACATCTACATAGCATTCAAGTTTTTTCGTTGATTAATATTCACGTTCATGATTGGGGTTGATACCAGGTCAACCACGACGCCACTTGCTACAAAGTGGATGGAGTGTTTTTGTTAGCTCAAAAAGGCTGGTAGCGGGTGATGCATTTATATTTCTGAGGTTTGTTCTATAAGTTTTGATGAATTTTTTTTTTTCATTAAGCTTCATCTTTTCCTTGTTTCTGAATTGGACGCATGTGACTTCACCTTAACTTCCAGGGGTGAGAATGGGGAGCTTCGTGTTGGTGTAAGACGTGCAATGAGGCAGCAGGGTAATGTCCCGTCCTCGGTCATATCCAGTCACAGTATGCATCTTGGTGTCCTTGCCACTGCATGGCATGCAATCAACACTGGAACCATGTTCACGGTTTATTACAAGCCTAGGTATGAGATTTACACTACATATCCATTGTTGGATTGGAAGGACTAATTGTGGTTTATTTTTCACATAACCTATAGAAACGTGTACACTGCATTTATTGCCCTTGGTTTTAGCATTGCATTACATCTGAATGTGTAGCTGAGGCTATTCTGTTTCTTGAAGGGGAAATCTTATGGTAATAATTGATTTCTAGTCACAGATCACATGAAAGGAATCTGCTATAAAATCCAGCAGTAAATCAACTGAAAATTCTTCAATTGTCCTTTCTTTTAGTGCAAATTCTTTGTTTCAGATTGCTGACGTGATTATTATTGCAGGACAAGCCCAGCAGAGTTTATCGTTCCATTTGATCAGTACATGGAGTCTGTTAAGAACAATTACGCTATTGGAATGAGGTTCAAAATGAGATTTGAAGGCGAGGAGGCTCCTGAGCAGAGGTATTGTTTGCATATGACTTTATAACTCTGTTTTACTCTTATCGATAAAAATGTCCTTATTCTGTAACCACTTCTGAAAATTTAGTCATCCATTTTAACGTTTTAGGTGTAGGTCTGTATAACTATTTCTTCTCCTCTTCATTTGCTTTAGTTTGTTATAAAATGATGCAAGCTCACTGGTGAGTATTTATTATTCATATGGGAGCTTAACCGTTATTCACTTATTTCTCTTCGCAGGTTTACTGGCACCATAGTTGGAATTGAAGATGCTAACCCCCAAAGGTGGAAAGAATCCAAGTGGAGATGCCTCAAGGTAATATAGTATTTACTGATAAAAGTAATTTCGTTTCTTTGATACTATAATAAATCTTTAATGTTCTTTAATTCCTTTTAGGTGAGATGGGATGAGACTTCTACTATTCCTCGGCCTGAGAGAGTTTCTCCTTGGAAGATAGAACCTGCACTGGCCCCGCCAGCACTTAATCCTCTTCCAGTGCCTAGGCCCAAAAGACCCAGATCAAGCATGGTGCCCTCTTCACCTGATTCCTCAGTTCTTACTAGGGAAGGTACAGTTAGTTGTATGTAATGCAACTTCTTACTTTTAGTCTTTTACAAACTAACCTAGGCATTTAATGTTAGATTATTTGAGGTTTGACAATGCCTTTTGTTTTGATTAGGTTCATCGAAATTAAATGTAGACCCTTCATCAGCTAGTGGATTTTCTAGGGTCTTGCAAGGTCAAGAATTCTCGACCTTGAGAGGCAATTATGCTGAAAGAGAGAGTAACGAGTCTGACACTGCTGAAAAGAGTGTTGTGTGGGCACCTTCATTTGACGATGAGAAGATTGATGTGGTTTCAAGGAGATATGTATCAGAGAACTGGGTGCAATCAGGCAGGCATGAACCGACTTATACGGATTTGCTGTCAGCTTTTGGAGGAAATGCTGATTCCTCCCATGGGTATAGTCCATCTGTTGTTGACCAATCTTTAGCATCTTCTATTCCAGTGAGAAAAAGCTTGCTAGATCAGGAGGGTAAGTTTAACCTGCTTGCTCGTCCATGGTCTTTGATGCCCTCCAATCTGTCCCTAAAGCTGGCGGAGTCTAACGCAAAGGTTCCAGTACAAGGTGGTGATTTAAATTATCAAGTACGAGGGAGTAGTAGATATGGTGGGTTCAGTGACTACTCGATGTCTCATGGTCAGAGAATGGATCCCTCACATGGTAATTGGTTGATGCCCCCTCCACCTCCATCTCCCTTTGACAGTCCAGCTCATTCAAGAGATTTAAGTCAGAAACCCCTATTGGCACAAGACCATGAGGCTGGAAAATCCAAAGACTGCAAGCTCTTTGGTATACCCCTCTTCAGTAACCCTGTTGCGGCAGAGCCAGCTGTATCACATCGAAACTCGATGAATGAGTCGATGGGCCACACAGATCACCAGTTTCGTGCATTTGAATCTGATCCAAAGTCAGAACAATCAAAGAGGCGAGAATTGGCAGATGATGGTCTTGCTGTTACCGAGCAGGAGAAACAGTTACTGACTTGTCAGCCCCACGGAAAGGATGTTCATAGCAAGCAACAAACTGGTTCTTCTAGGAGTTGTACTAAGGTTTTTTAATTTCTCTGTGTCTCCTGTATTAACTTTGAGATAATGTGGCTGGTCATGGTTAATATTAAGAACCTTTTTTATTCATGAGAATATTAAGACCTTTACTAATTCGGACCTATCGGTTTCAGGTTCTCAAGCAGGGTATTGCTCTTGGCAGGTCTGTGGACCTCTCTAAGTTCAACAACTACGGTGAATTGATTGCTGAATTGGATCAGTTGTTTGAATTTGGCGGCGAATTAATGGCTTCGAAGAAAAACTGGCTGATTATATATACCGATGATGAGGGAGACATTATGCTTGTTGGAGATGATCCTTGGCAGTAAGGATTCTTTGATTTAATAGAATACATACCCGTGGTTGTAGAGTCAATTACAGGCATTCTGCATAACTTTTCTCTTAACAAGGCTTTTTTTTAATCACAATGGCTTCTTTGGTGTGACCAGGGAATTTTGTGGCATGGTCCGCAAAATTTTCATCTATACCAGGGAGGAGGTCCAGAAGATGAAACCAGGTTCATTAAGCTCAAGGGGTGAGGAGAATTCATCCGCTGGGGAAGCTGTGGATGGAAAAGAAGTGAAACTTCAGTCACTCTCCTTGCCACCTAATGGTGAGAATTGTTAGGCCTGGCTTCCTTCTCGTGTTTTAGGTAAGTTTCCAGTTGTCTGAAGCATTAAATCTTCACGTGTTTCAATAGGCGGTCCATTCACCTTTTTATGCCCGCCATTGTTGTGCATATTCTTCTTCTATGGTTCGAAAGATTTATGGCTGTGGATAACATGAGTCGTTGCTCTTCCTATGCTAGGTTTTTGAAGCAGTATCTCAGAGAATCTACAGCGATTGGAGTTGGGAAATATAAAATTAATAGTGATGGATAAAGAGTCCGCTGTGATGGACAGTTGGAACATCCAATTTTGGACACCATGTGTGGTGTTCGATTATATATTACATTAATATGTATACCCCGTATTTTGAGCTTGGCAATCCTGGCCTTCGCTCCTCCGAACACTGTGGTCTCCCTTCTTGTAAATAGTTGTTTTACCGCCTTTTTCCCGCCAGTTAATGTAAGTAGTGTAAGTTTATACCGCTCCTAGTGTTGTTTTGGGTAATCGCACAATCATTTAATGTTCACTTTCCTTGTTTACCATCTTTCAATCAACCAAATTTTGTGCGCTATGTTATGCATCGTTTAAGGGCGAGGTTAGGCTGGTAGGAATTGAAATTTAATGGAGGCTTAAGTTTGACGGAGTGGAATGAGAGGTTCTTGAGCTCTTACAAGTGCACGACTAAACTGAGAAGTGACCGAGGTGCGGTTGGCAGATTCGGTAATAAGCAAGTTTAGTCAATCAAGTTTAGCGGTAGACTACTTCAGGTGGGTTGGTTAGATGACGACGATAGTGCGTGTCCTAAATTTTCTTCCAAGTCTACCAACGTTTGAAATTTAACGAGGTTCAGGTTGAAAACTGAGAGCGAGGATTTTATCCCTGGTTCATCGAAATTCAAATGATGATAAGGCCTCGGGATACCATTCTGGATTTGGATATCTTGCACTAATAATATTTTAATCACAAGTTCATCATTTTATACCCTAAGTGACAGGACATTTGATTTGATGTAATTACACGGTTTTAAGTGGTGCCATGAAAGTTTGTTTCCGAATCACGTAGGATACGATTGTTGATCTGTACAGGAGCGTATAGATATCATTAAAGTTGATGCGATATTTGTGCGACCTTTCCCAGAGTATATGTATAATTTTACCGATTTACGATACATGACTTGTAAGAAGGAGGTGACGTTTTCTGTTGCAAATTTTATCGTAGGTATAAGCATATCCCGTCGGTAAATATTTATTCACAATCAACTTGGAAAATTTGTATGCTTTCATGAAGAGACATCTGGATCATTTTATTGATGCATGATCATCCAGGATTTGCTTCATTCTATCTGCTTCCTTAGAGACGAGTTTTCACTTGCTTTACAAAACAGCAAACACCAGCCTGCTATCAAGATCCCTATTGAGACAATCATCAACCAGTCTTCATGAAACTGATAGTGCTTGCTCGGGTGTAATTCATATTCATATTACCCTTTAGAGTGAATGCATTGCCAATAACTAGAGATGTAAATATCATTTAAGTTTCAAAGAAAATTTATTGAAAAGCATAAAGGAGGCCACTACTACAGTGTTCAACTTCTCAAACCTTAAAATAGTGCACTTTACCACTATTTTATGCTAATCCACAAACTTGTTTAAAAAGCTACTGGCTACAGTAACATTGATTGGTAGCGCAAGGGCTGTCGATAAACTTATGTGCTTTGAGAAAGATTTCAATTGCTTTAGTTTTCTCCCTGAGGAAACAACTGAAGATCACCATCTCTAGATGACTGTTGAAGAAATCTACATCATGCCATGAAAGCCAGCGGAATCTAAGAGTACTGCTTCAATTTGCTCAGGAAGAACATCCTGGCCTTCCTTGCATTGCTGGAAAATATAAGCACATCAATAAACTGGTAAATACTCGTTCTTGAAGGAACTAGTCTGAGTTAGTTCTTCGAACAGATTTAGCAACAATGAAAAATAAATAAAACAAGAATTGATGATATAAGGAAATTATACCTCAGCTCGGAAAATATCCATTGCAAAACCATTGAAACAACTGATGACAGCTTGCTGGATATCAAGTCCAAGATTATCCAATGCTCTCATTGTGGAGAGCAAAAGGCCCGGTCTGCGGCCACAAAACATGTGGATATTTACGGCCCTTCCTTCTCTTGCCCTAACTTCAACCTAATCAAGCAGCGCAAATAAGCCGTCATGGAAAAGTTATATGCATATATTAATAAAAATGCCACCTAAATGCATATGTTTTGAGTCAGATAATCCTTATTATCAACACCAAGTGCCGTATACAATTGAATGCACAGTCAACATCTCATGCATATTTGGTAGCCAAAATTCCTAAGGTTTCAGGCTGATTCATGAATGATATCACCGTAATCTCCTTCCACAATTTGAGAAGAAGAAACTGAACAGCTTGGCATGGCAGCAGAGGTAGAGCCAGATAAAAGAAAAGCACTTCCAATAAGGGTAAAAGGAATTTTCAGGCACAGGGATGCTTACCCTTGCAGGTTGGCCATTGGGGCTTGGCAATGAGCTGGGGCAAAGTTCATCTTTGATACGGCTGTGCAATGTAGGTGGAGTGGGCGTCAAGGGGTGGAAGCTTGCTGTAGGTGTCAATGCTGAGCCAGAAGGGGTCGACTCCAATTCATTGTGGAGGTCATTGATCCTTTGAAGAAGTTCCTTCAAGTACTCAATTGCATCCCCCAGAATTGAGGCCCTATCCATCTGCAAGCATGATAAGGATAATGTAACTTGCATAATCATTTCTATGAAGCAGAATCGAACAATGGAAAGCACGAAAGACATCTCTTCATTAGCTTTTCAGGAACATGGCATTATATTTTTCCATTAAAGTGGCTTAAATTTTTAAAACATTGTCTCGTGGCCAGAATTTCTGGCCTGGTCTGGGTTATTTTTTCCCACAACTTTTCATTTTGCTTCTGAAATTTTAAACTTTCATTAACATCAAACATGAAGCAACGACGCTTGCATCAAATAATATACTAGCCTTAAGCATAACTTTCCTAAAATAAGGTCTCCGCAATTGTAATTATACATCATTTTTTCCTTTTTTCCTTTTTTCTTTTTGTAATGCCCAAAATTCCGTGGACCGTGTTTCCATTTTCACTGACTTCTAAATTAGAGAATACTGTTAAACCCACAAATTTGACATTTACGGAAGTTACGGGAAATTAAAGCCCCTATTATACGTTTTGCATGCTTCAATTTTATTTTTCATAAATGATGCATTCAATATAAAACTCGACATCCATCAACTTAACCAGTAGCATCATCAATAGAGTTGAGTTTCTTCATCACGATATGGAGATAGCTATATTTTTATGATCTGTTATGGACTATTAGTTAGTTTAATTTCTTTAGACTTCATTCTAATCTGTCAGGAGCCTACAAATCCAAAGTAATAGGCTTCATCAAGGGGAAAAAAAAAAAAAAAAAAAGGAGGCATGGTTTTGCCTGAGTGCATACGGTTCAGAGTTTACTCTCCCAGACCTTCGTATAGTTTTAAAACCTTTGCTTGAAAAAAAACCCTCTTCCAATTAAAAGAGATATCTTCCAAGAGGACTGAGGAACCATTAGATTCAAATAGGTACACACACAAAACACATACTAAAGGAAAATAAAGAAGAGGACCAAATACATCTGTGAGATTGGAATTTAATATTTAAAATGTAGCATTTTGCTGCTTTTGCCAAAGGAAAGAGAGGAGGAACTTGCAATTTTGAACCTTTACTTTCGGACATGTTATACAATACAAAATTAAATTCCCTGCAAGTGGTCCAGAAGATTATGGTGAAATTTATAACATCCTACCAGATTCCATGTGAGAGAAATTAATGCAACTTTCTTCAAGATGAAAAACAAAATATGCCACTCAACCAAACTGTTAAAAAGCAGCTACAACAAAATATGGCAAGGTGATTCCTTGAACTTGAAACATAACAACAACTCAAACCATACTCACGAGAAAAAAAGAATCTAAACTAGGAAAAAAATTATTAAAATTGCAATTCATGCTCAAATTCACGAGAAAATGAAGTAAAAAGAAATTCTTACTTTGCTAATCTTTGGAACAACAGACCGCAACATGTACAGTCTATCATTGAGCTTCTTTCTTCGCCGCCTCTCGGCCATCAAATTCTTGGCTGGCAAACCCTTCTTCTTGCCCTTTTGGTCTCCACCAGTTACAGTACTATTGGCATTCGAGCTATTCCCACCATTTTTACCAATTTCCTCCACCTTAGTAGTCTCAATAAATTCATCAGAATCATAATTCAAACCCGAGCCATCGATGCTCACATCTTCTAAATCATCACTAGCACTCATTTTCCTCTTCCTCTCATTATCCTCATTCATTTCTTTCTTCCCTTTATCACCACTCAAAATTTGACTACTTTGACCACCTAAAACCCCGATATTGGCCCCATTATCACCCAAGTTCTTCTTCAAAGCTCTCTTTTGAAATAGAGTTGGTTGTGCTCCCATTGGAGGCAAAGTTTCAAGTGGCCTCAACAATTTAGACCTATTCAAAAACAAAGAATTTCCACTATTTTCATCAAAACCACGAAAACCCACAAAATTGTTACTATTTTCCGGCAATTGAAGCATCCGGCTCGTCCCAAACTGTGGATCAGAGCACAAATTTGGAGCATTCATCTGATTATTAGCACTCAAATCATTAAAACCGCTCAAAATCCCGCCACCTCCCCTGTTCAAACCATGCGTTGCTTGTGTCTCAAGAAACCCCATTTCACCCAAATCAAAGCCATGCTCCAAAGGGTTGGTAGAAACGACATTAAGGAACGAAGAAAGAGTGTTTTTTGGCGGCATAAAGTAGTGTACCTGAGAGGGGTCGAGATTGTTGAAAACAGAGGAGGATGGGGAGCAAGAGGAGGAGGAATCCACTGCGTTTAGCAGCAGATTATCCGTTGTGGGGTCTCCAAGATTTGGCGGTGAAAATGTGATATCTTGGTGGTTATGCAAGCCACTATTTCCAGTAACGTACCAGTCATCTTCCACTTCAAGCATCGATTTGAAGCCCGAGAGCGAACCCATCTCTTCCTCGTTCTCTACTACAACACTGTCGTTGTTATTATTATTGTTGTTGTTGATGCCGTTGATGATGTTGTTGGTGTTGTTGTTGTTGTGTCTGGTCCATGAAGCAGAGTCGTCGTCGTCTTTGTCTTCCATCCAGACCACACCATTCACTCCCGAGAGCATCTTGGTGGTCGTGGTGGTGAGAGTGTGTAATGGTTTTGCCTTTGTTTTCCCGAGAAAATGAGAGAAGCAAACAAGAATAGTTTGTTGAGAAAAAAGAGAGTTAAAAAGAGTGAAGAGGACGTTGCAGGGGGAAAAGGGCAATAGCTTTTTATTGAATCAGCAGAGAGAGAAAAATCAAAACATTTTTCTCAAGTTTTGTGACACGCCACTCTAGCCCCCTTCCCCCTTTAAACGTTACATTAATCACCACTCCATGCTTGTCTCTTTCTCTTTTGTTGGATAACACAACTCCCACCACCACCATCCCCTCTACATTCAGCCACGTGGCATAATATTATTATCATTCTCATTTTTCCTAAATAAAATTGTGTTAATTAACAAGTTAAAAATGGTTTCTTTCATTTCTGGCAGTCAAGACCTTCAAGCACGATATTTATCGAGTAGAACACTCACCAACTCATCAAATTTGCTTAGATTCAAAACCAACTTCTTCAATTTGGTTACTTGCTAAATATTATCAAACAGTACTTAAAGGGCTTTAGTGTTGATAAACTGTTGGCTTAGTGTTGTTCCTATACTGATATTTTATTCTTTTGAATCTCAAAGGCTGCTTAGCAGATGCGTACCAAGTGATTAAAGCTTTGTTAAGCCTATCATTTGAAGCATGAAATATTAGTTTTAGGAAAACTTGAAGAGGAGGGAGACTATTAATCTCGGTAAAATCCAATTTCCAGCTATTACATACTATCAATCAATCATGATTGTGGTCCCAAGTAGCACACGTGCCCACCACATCAAAATAGCCTATTTGATGCAATTTCCTGTTACATTACTTAAAATGCATAATACAAATCTAAATCTATCTAATGATTGCTATTGATATTTAGTCAAATAATAGCATCTAATTATTGTGATTGTCATGGGCATCCCATTTTGAGGCATACCAAGCTCAAAATAACTATAGCAAGTTCTCCCTTCTCTAGTGTTCTATATGAGTTGGAAAATGTAAAATAAAATTGGGAATGGGAGGGAAGAGGCAAAGGACACCATTAAATGTGAAGGGTAGTGGGCACATATTGCAGCATTGAAGTCAAGAAAGAGATGTTGCAGCTTTGCTTTGAGAATAATAGTAAAAGATGATAGTAATGTAATAGTATAATATTAGATATTATTTAGGGTTTCCCCAAGTATCTCGTGAAACCTTTTAGTTCACCGCACCTACTGCCCAATCCTACCCTTGACCTCTCTCTATCTCTCTGTCATCTTCTCATTCAACGGTTACTTTTCTTTTTAGACTTGTCAAGTAGTGTCTAGTAGTACCACTCTTTTGCCTTCTCTTATCTCATCTCATCTCATTTCACCACACCACAACTTTCTATATATATTTTGCTACATGTATGTGGCTACATATTTTTCACCCTTGTTTCCTTTTTCAACTTCTTATTTATCAAAAAACTATTTATGGTATCTCTTAAATAAGTAATTTGAATGTTTCTTTATAAAACGCTTTAAATATAGCTTTCCAATTCATGAATACATCATTCATTCGTTGGCTGATGAATGAAGTTTGTAGAGTTTGTTTCCGCGTAATGTGTTTTATCTTTAACGTATTTCAATTGCCAGTCATCATTATGATTCTTATGAAAAGTGAATAGTCTTTTACGTTTCGTGTAAGTAATGATAGAATAATACAAAAAAATTATGATTTATTATAATCAGATATCATAAAGTAAAAATGTGTATTCAAACACAATCTTAATCACGTGATTTCTCAATTGCATATCATAATTTATTATACGTTTATCCAACTTAATAGTAAATTTGTAGACTTCCGTCAATCTCATGACGAAAGGTCATTGTGAAGAGTCGAACCAGGACTTTACCGTTGACTTTATCAACTCCCTTCTGAGCCGCCCTTACCACTTAACCAACCCATCCCAAGTGAGTGATTCAAGTTTCTAATTCAAAAGCACAGATTTCTAATTTAAAGAACAAACTATAAAAATACTAAAATTGGACCCATTAAAACACATAAATTGAAACAACACTAGGCGAGCTAGATAGTCCCAATTAATATGTCCACCTTGAGTGCAATAAATATGAAATATACAAAAATAAATAAATAAACAATAAAAAAAAATTGTATTTGGAAGATGGATAATTAAGAATGAGTGAGAAGAATCTTCAATAAGTTGCAGTGGTGGCTGCTTTCATCTAAGTCTGGTTTTGGGCAGAGATGATAAAGAAAGGTGTATTTAATGTCTCTCGAGTAGCCTCGTGAACTTGGGACATCATTGACAATTGCCTCTGATTTCCATTATTTGCTTGGAAGATGATGTTTTCTAACTTACAACTTGTGAGGATGATGTGCTTTCTGGTTAATGAGTATTATTGTACGATGTCATACCCTACATTTATGTCATTGCTCCTCCTTTGTATATACGATTCGTATACGATAATCCATATACAGATTATTAGAGAGGGGAAAAAATATTAAAAAAAATGAGAAAATAACCTAATTTATGGGACTTATTTGATGAATAATAATTTTTCTGAAAAATTTGTATGTTATGATCTTATCGGACGGTGTCCAACAGTTGCGTCTAAGAGTATCCGATAGTCGACAGAGAATTATAACATGTAAATTTTAAGGGATAATGTCATTTTTGTAATCCACACTTAAATTATACATTTTTTTTAATTTTCCCATAAAATATCAATATGTGTTTGTTAAATATACCAATTAACCATTACAATTCTTGTAATTTTGTGTACAATGTTTTGAGATAAAAGTGGGGAATTCCTCTTCAAGATAAATGTTGGACTTCTCAAAGGCCTCTTCGTGTCTGGGCCAAGGTCCATCAATATGACTCTGCACCCCGGCCTGGCCCAAAGATTGTTTGTAGACTATGGGTTAATTTAACTTTTGTTCTGGGGTTGGATCTTGTGAGCAATGACTTGCCTTTTTAGGCGTTGGGTTGGAGAAATTGTAATTTCATTTTTTGAGGCTTAATTGAGTTGATTTGAAGAAATATTTTGAAAAACATTAAAAGTACTTTTTGAAAACAAAATTATTCATGTAGTGCATTTCTTTAGGGATGTCAATTGGTGTCACATGTGTCAACCTATTTAATTATTATTGTTGAGATATAAAACATGGATACGACACGGTTATTAAAGCTGTCACTTGTTGCAATTGTGTCATATTTAATTCATATAATTTATTTAATTATTTAATTTATTTATGTATAATATATCATATTTTATATATTTATATCAATTAAAACTATTATTATAATATATCAAAAAATAATTAAAATTCATCATAATTCACTTTTAAATATATTAATTTGATTTATAATATAAAATTCTCAGCTTTATAATATATATATATATATATATATATATATATATATATATATATTGTAAGTAGTTAACAATTCATATAATTAAATAGATTTGTAAGTTAATGATTGATAAAATATGTTTAACTATTAATGTTATTGAATGGATAGACATGTGTTGAACATGCACAATACAAATATAATCCATTTATTAATCGTGTAGGGATATCATGTCATGTTAGCGTATCGTATTGAAAATTGGTGCCTCTACTTTTCTTGAGACTATTTTAAATGTTTTTTGTAGTCTCATAAAAACTTTTAATAAAAACACTAACTTCAATAACTTCAATAATTTTTTCTTACGATTGATGAAACAAAAAATGGTATCAACCCATATGAAAACATTTTTATCGATGTTAGCTTCAATACTATTTCATTGCAACATGATAGTCCAGTTGAAAATTTTAACCTATGTGCGTGCTAATAACTTTGTAATATAATTATATTTTGTTTTGTTACATTGGGTAGTCGTAGGAAAAAGAATAAGCTTTAAATTCAAAAAATGAATATAATGCACTTCATGAAATAAGTTAACTTTTTAATTTCAATATTTCATTCCTCTCCCATAACTTTCAAAAACTAATAAAGTTTGCACGAAACTTGCGTAAGGTTTGTACAAGATTAGCTATTCAAAGTATGATTAAGAAAGATACATTTAAATTAAACTCTGGAGAGGCCATTATAGGCTCCCTTGAGTATCTCGAGCTTCACATGTTCCTAATTCAAAGCGTTTTACATGTCATGTACATCGAAACTTGCTATGCGTTTACCTCAAAGTGGGATTAATGCATGTTGAAGTTTTTTAGTTACAAAATGCGTGACAAAATAAATGTAATATAAGTCATGCACAGTATTCAAACTACAATTTGTCTCATGAATATACATAGAATAAGCAAAATTTTATTTTATTTTTGTTATTAATCATTATCGTATAATTTTTAAAGTCATATTGAAAATTTTCATATCATAAAATTTACAATATTATAAATTATATAATTTTAAGAGGTATAAAAAAAATCTATCCAATCAACATATCACGATAAAATTCATATAATCTATTTAGATACATTTTTAAAGTATTTAGAGGGTTTGCTTATAGTATTTTAATGATTTTTATTATATTATTTAAGAGAATGTCAAATATATAATAGTAATAATATTAATACAAGATTAACAACTCGATTATAGCAAATAATGTTATTATTATGGGAAAATTAAAAAAATAGACACTTTTAAGGATCTTAAGTGCAATTTAGACGCATTTTGAAAAATTTTAATGTCACAGACACTTTCTTCAAAAAATGACTAAAATACCCTTTAAAATTCAATTTATTCATAAAATATTTATTTTCCTCTTTCCTTCACTTACCTCTTCCTATTTCCATAACAATGTCATATTTTCATAACCGTCTGTTATTGTCCAACTTTCAATGCCCCTCGATACCGTCAGAAACGCAGCAAAAGGAACGAGAAACTTGTTTTGTGTTTGGGGATTTAGGATAGATTTTAGGGATTTTGAATTTGAGGATTTGATTGATTTTTTGGTTTGATGTGTGTAAAAATAGTAAAAACAGACGCGTTTCATCGTGACGAAGATAACACTCGACATGTCAAGTCATGTCGGATGCTTCATCCGACCTTGCCATCATCGTTGGTATTCACTCGACACTAGACATAATGTGTCGAGTCTTGTCGGATGCACGGATCAACACTCGATATAACGTGTCGAGTCCTGTCGGATGCATAGACTGACATTCACTATCAAGGCATTTTCGAAGACTCGACACGTTATGTCAAGCATCGGTCCGTGCATCTGACAAGACTCGATACGTTATGTCTATTGTCGAGTGAACACCGACGATGATAGCGAGTGTCAATTGATACATCTGACAGAACTCGACATGTCGAGTATCCTATTTGTCATAACGAAACACATCTTTTTTTTTTTTTTTAAGTTTGAGTCTTAAAAGACATTTTAATTATTTTTCAAAGAAATTGTCCATGGTATGAAAATTTTTCAGGATGTGTCTAAATTTCATTTAAGACCTCTAATTTTGTCTATTTTTTTAATTTTTCCTAATATTTATCCTCCTTTTTTAGTACAAATACAATATTCAACATTATCCGTTTACTTTCGATTTTTTGCTATTAATTAAATTTTCTTTACATATAATAATAATAAGAAACGTTAAAATTTGAGTCAAGGTAATACTAGTATCCCAACCTCTTGTGCTTTAGAATGCTATTCTAGACTTATAACAAAAAAAAAAGAGGATAAAATAGATAGAAATTGAAAAATAAAATTCATAAAAACAAGGTAGTAAAGTTGACAAACCCTCTCCCAATTTTGGCATTTTGATATTTTTATTTAAAAAAAAATACCTTAAACATTGATATTGCAAAAAACGAGACGAGAGGTCTTAATCTTTCCAAGGAACCAAAATTTTCACATTTTAATTATAAGCCTCTCGTTCCCCCAAAAATATCATCAAAACTCTTTTTAAAGTGTACGTCTCTGCCAACAGCGACGTTTTGGTCCGCTCGATATTTTTAGAAAATTCGGCAAAACGACAGCGTATTAAGTGAGGGACAAAACAGGGACGTCAGCGAAAAGAGCAAGGATATTTAGGGAACCGACTTTGGATTGACCTGCAGATAAGAGTGGCGGTGCCGGGGTAAGTAAAAGATGGGAAGATCAGGGACGTTGAAGGGGGAGAAAAAGAGATCAGGCGGTGGAGAGAGAGAGAGAAGTAGCGTAGGGTGCGTAACATTGGATAAAAAGGTGACAAAAACAGTGAGTGCTTATATGCGCCACATCTATCTATCCCTTCCTCTTCGGCCGACCATTCAAAAGGGTCTCTCTCTTTCTCTTTTCTTTCATTCCATTTCTTTTCACTTCTTCTTCAAAAACGAATCCAAACTCAAAGACGAACAAGCTCCTTTTTATTTTATCTTTTTTTCAAATATTTAGGTCAGTTATTTATTTATTTATTTATATTTATTTCATTCATTTATTATTTATTTTAATTTTGAATTGAATGTTTGTTTGTTTTGTTTGATATTCGAGCTTATACGCTTATCAATTTCGTTGAATTAGGGTTTTGGATATGTTGTTTGTTAAGTTCTGCTTTGGAATAATCTGAGTTTTGATTCCTGTCATTGAACGGTGATGATTGAGTTGTGTTTTCATCTGTTTAGTTGAGTTTTTTCAGCTCTTTTTTTTTTTGGGTAAAATTTTGCTTGTTAGTTTATGGTTAGAGTTCTTGTTGCCGTTAGCTTTTACTGGTCAAGTTGTTGACTTGAAGAACTCAATTATTCGTTTAATTTAGGGCATGATCTTTTTTTGTTAGGTATCATTGTTGTATTCGTAATTTATAATCGTGCAGGTAGATATTGTGTATAAACTGTTGCGGATTGGATAGTTGTGTAGGCATGTTTTTGCTAAGTTTGCTGAGATGATAAAATTGTTATTTATAATTTTTTGGCTTATGTTTATTATTGTGACGTTATTTCTTCATTTTAATTCAAGTTGTGTGGGTTTGTAATATGAGTAATGCAAAATGGAAGAATAGGAGTCAATAGTTTCGACAATAGCCTAGTGCTTTTCTTCATTTTATATTACATTTGCGTTACAAGTTGCTAATTATTTTTGTTTATTTTTGTAATGATGATTGTATTTTAACCGACATTTTGTCTAAAATGCAGATTACTTAGTGGGCACGATGGCGAGGGTTCTGGTACACTCAGCTAATGTCCCTGCCTTGGTTCCTGGTCAAAGGCATGGTCAGTCTCAAGAGTCTGGAAAATCAAGAAGGAGTGTCAAAATGATGAGCTGTTTACAGGCACCTGGTTTAAGAATGAGGAGTTACTCTGGGTTGCGAGGCTCCAATGCTTTAGATACCTTGGCAAAATCTGGCCAAGATTTCCACTCTAGGGTGGCAAAGTCGATCTCGTCTGCAAGGGGAAAGGGTAGTCGGTTTGTAGTAAAAGCTATGTTTGAGCGCTTCACAGAAAAAGCAATTAAAGTGATTATGCTTGCCCAAGAGGAAGCTAGACGGCTTGGTCACAACTTTGTTGGAACAGAGCAAATCCTGTTGGGTCTTATTGGCGAAGGTACCGGCATTGCTGCAAAGGTTCTTAAATCTATGGGAATCAATCTTAAAGATGCACGTGTGGAAGTGGAGAAGATAATTGGAAGGGGAAGTGGTTTTGTAGCTGTGGAGATTCCATTCACTCCACGTGCAAAGCGTGTTTTGGAACTGTCACTGGAGGAAGCTCGCCAATTGGGTACCTTAGATTTTCCCTCGTCCCATATTTAGTAATGCTTTTTATTTTTGGTGTGTTTGATATTTGGAAAGCATTTCCTTCTATTGGACTTCTGTTTTCTTTTTGATTTTGTTTGTGGCTTCGTATGAGCACATTGTTGTTGTGATGCTACCTGGCAAATACCAGATATATGTGTTCTAGATTTTCATCCTTGTATATCTATATCATGTTGGGTGTATATATTTCAATCCAAATTGAATTAAATGTTCATATCGACAATGTCAGAAAGCATTTAAATATGAGAAATCCTCATGATGTGAAGATAAAGGGGTTGAAGTTCAATTTCCCTGTTTTTCCTAACCTTGGATTGATGACCTGATTAAGTATTGGCTTTAGTATGTTATAGTTGTTGTTAGTTCTCCATTTTGATTGAACAAAGCTTAAATCAAAACAAATGCCTTATATTTCCCTTTTTTTAGTTGTATAGTTGCATATTCATTTCATCTTTCATTAAAAAGTGTTGTCTTGCAATATCTTAATGTCCTAATTGACTGAGAAATAATCATATAGTCAACTGACAACTCCACATTTCTTGAAAATTTCAGGCCATAATTATATTGGATCTGAGCACCTGCTTCTTGGGCTTCTTCGTGAAGGTGAAGGTGTAGCAGCCCGTGTTCTTGAGAATTTAGGTGCTGACCCAAGTAACATCCGCACACAGGCAAGCAACTTTTTTTGATGATTTCAAGTTTAGTTTGTTTCTTTATGAAAACTTTCTCTGTTGTTTTGTTGAAATTAGGGAAAAAAAATAATAATTGTGTTAAGCTTTAATTGGAGTGATTAGGTTATTCGTATGGTTGGTGAGAGCACAGAAGCTGTTGGTGCTGGTGTTGGAGGAGGTAGCAGTGGCAATAAGATGCCAACGCTGGAGGAGTATGGAACTAATTTGACCAAGCTAGCAGAGGAGGTAATATGTTGCACCCTTTTGCTCCTCTCGGAATATATTTTTGAAGTTTGCTGCTTTAGTTGAAGATGCTTGTTCTCAGGTTAGTTTTCTTCCCCTTTCAGGGTAAATTGGATCCTGTTGTGGGAAGACAACCTCAAATAGAAAGAGTTGTCCAAATTTTGGGTCGTCGTACTAAGAATAACCCGTGTCTTATTGGAGAACCTGGTGTGGGTAAAACAGCGATTGCAGAAGGCCTTGCTCAACGAATTGCAAGTGGTGATGTTCCCGATACAATTGAAGGAAAGAAGGTGGGTATTGTATTACTTAATTTAATTCTTTGCAACTTAGTATGTTTTAAATGTGGATATATTTAGAACACTTCTAAGATTAGGATGGATGAGTTGTTTTGCTTTATGTTTGAAGAGCTTAATATCAAAAATTGTTTCCATTCTGGGTACTTTTGTGTTATACATCTGCATAATAATTGTTGACTTGCAATTTTTATATATCTTTAATAACATCTTTGAAAATGGATTTTATCTTATGCACTATAAGATGGTTGGTCAAGTTTGTCATTTAAAAGTGCGAATTATTGAAGGCATATACATAAACGACCAAAGATAGATGAATTTAGGAATGTGCTATGGTATTGTATGGCACTTATTTCTTTGAATCTAGGCTCAAGCGCTACTAATTGATGGTTGTTACCTCGGGAAAACCTGTGACCCAGTTATCATAATTCTATCTCAACATGTCCAAGTTATTGCATCTTGGTTTTTAATGCTTGGAATTGGAGGATGTAGATTGTATATAGCCCTCAATATAATGATTTTTTGATGCTAATTACTTTCCTGTTCTATCTAAGTGCGGTTATTTTTTTCATATTTTACAGCAGAATAATTGTCTGAATAAAGGATTTTTACAATTGAATATAAGTTTGTTTTTCATCTGCTCTATAGGTTATAACCCTGGATATGGGTCTTCTTGTTGCTGGAACAAAATATCGTGGAGAATTTGAAGAAAGATTGAAGAAACTAATGGAGGAAATTAAACAGAGTGATGAAATTATTCTTTTTATTGATGAGGTGCACACCTTAATTGGAGCGGGAGCTGCTGAAGGGGCAATTGATGCTGCTAACATCTTGAAGCCAGCACTTGCAAGAGGAGAATTGCAGGTAACTTTGATTTGCTAAATACATGAGCCTAGAGAACAGACTATATATCTTCTTTGACGTTTCTGTTTGTAAGGTACATAAATGCCCATGTCCAAATTATATGCTGAGAAGGGCCTATGTTGTGCATAAGTTGCTTAATTGTGGTGCTAATATGAATTGCTTGAGTTGTGCCTATGGTTCACATTTTTTTTCTTATGATCTTGCATTGAGTTTTAAAGTGATGCTTATATGATCCCTTTAACTTTTATTCTAGCTTTCTTTTTTAGACGGTCAGAGGTCTTGATTTTAACGTTAATGGTATTTTATTCACTTTGCCATATGCATATATTTGGAGTCTGCCTAGCTAACCGATATTGAAACTTGAATTGTCGCTCTTTTTGAATAATTTTGCAAGGATTTTGGGGAGTAATTGATTCTTCAGCTTTAAATGGTTCTCCCTTGGTTTGTCAATGGGTTAATATATATAGGATCCCTGGTCAAATAGATTCTAATTCACTTCACTTTGTGCAGTGTATTGGAGCCACGACACTGGATGAGTACAGAAAACACATTGAGAAAGACCCAGCATTGGAAAGACGTTTCCAGCCTGTTAAAGTGCCTGAACCATCAGTTGAGGAAACTATACAGATTTTGAAAGGGCTTCGCGAGCGATATGAAATTCACCACAAGCTCCGTTACACTGATGAAGCTCTAGTTTCTGCTGCACAACTGTCATACCAGTACATCAGGTATGTTGTCTGCGAGACGATTCTTTAATCTTCCCTCTTTTTTTTTTTTTTGGGGCTGAGGGCTATGAGATTAGCCACTTCTGAGGTGGCATGTTTGCTTTCCCCTGAATAGGTACTATAATTTGTTAGGAAGCATGAGGAGTTGATTTAATTGTGTTATTATGATTGAATATATATATATATATATATATATATATTTTTTTTTTTTTTCTCTGTTGTTAAAGCTTCAAAACAACATATGAAAAGACTTATGTACAATGAAAGATAAAAATAAAATTAAGTGCATATTATTAGGTGGCAGTTAAGTTCATTGTCATAAATTGCTATGTTGCATTGATACTGTTGGAATTTCTGTAGATGCTAGCAAGGTGATTTGGTGTTAATTTACTACTTGTGTATTATATTCCTAGTGTATTATTTCATGACTATCAGGAAAAATAATTTCTATTGTTGTATCCTTAAATAATCAGTATTTCTATTGAACTTTCAGTGACCGTTTTCTGCCTGATAAAGCAATTGACTTGATTGATGAAGCTGGTTCTCGGGTTCGGCTTCGTCATGCTCAGGTATGACATTTTCCATTTTTGCCTCTGTGTGTTCTGTTCTCTTTGTTTTGGCTTTTGAATTAATTGCTTATGTGTTTATTGCTGCAGCTCCCGGAGGAAGCTAGAGAGCTTGAAAAAGAGCTAAGGCAGATCACCAAGGAGAAGAATGAGGCTGTTCGCAGCCAAGACTTTGAAAAGGTACATACAATAAGTTCTGTTGTTACTAGGCTTTGTTTATTTTCATATTTTGATTTCTACAGGACCATGCTCTAAGTTGGGAGATGAGGTTAAAACTAAAGTGTTCCTACAATGTTTCTTCCACAACTGAGGGTTTGTTAATATCTGTCATTTGAATTGTTATTTGGTATTTGAAAATTTACCGTGTTTGTTCAGGTGTAGCTTATAGGATGTTGGGGATTTGCTCTTTGTTAATAGATGATTTGTTCGTTTAGCTCACCATTCCATTTAGCCTGTTTATGGTACATCTATTTATTTAAACAGGCCGGGGAGTTACGTGATAGAGAAATGGACCTTAAGGCTCAGATCACAGCTCTTGTAGATAAGGGCAAGGAAATGAGTAAGGCGGAGACAGAAGCAGGAGATGTAGGTCCTATTGTGACTGAGGTGGACATTCAACACATTGTCTCTTCTTGGACTGGCATTCCTGTTGAGAAAGTATCTACTGATGAATCTGATCGCCTTCTCAAGATGGAAGAGACCCTTCATAAGCGAGTCATTGGGCAGGATGAAGCTGTCAAAGCCATTAGCCGTGCTATCCGCCGTGCCCGTGTTGGACTCAAGAACCCCAATAGACCAATTGCAAGTTTCATCTTTTCTGGTCCAACTGGTGTAGGGAAATCAGAACTGGCAAAAGCCCTAGCTGCCTATTACTTTGGCTCTGAAGAAGCCATGATCCGGCTTGATATGAGTGAATTCATGGAAAGGCATACTGTCTCCAAGCTCATTGGTTCCCCCCCTGGTTATGTTGGTTACACTGAGGGTGGTCAGCTAACTGAGGCTGTTCGACGTCGTCCTTACACTGTGGTACTTTTTGATGAGATTGAAAAGGCCCATCCTGATGTTTTCAACATGATGCTTCAAATTCTTGAGGATGGGAGGTTGACGGACAGCAAGGGAAGAACTGTAGACTTCAAGAATACCCTTCTAATCATGACATCAAATGTCGGAAGCAGTGTTATTGAGAAGGGAGGACGCCGCATAGGATTTGATCTTGATTATGATGAGAAGGATAGCAGTTACAACCGAATTAAAAGTTTGGTGACAGAGGAACTGAAGCAATATTTCAGGCCAGAGTTCTTGAACAGATTGGACGAGATGATTGTTTTCCGACAGCTCACAAAGCTGGAAGTGAAGGAGATTGCAGATATAATGCTCAAGGAAGTGTTTGATAGGTTGAAGACGAAAGAGATTGAGCTTCAAGTAACAGAGAGATTTAGAGAGAGGGTGGTTGAGGAAGGGTATAACCCAAGCTACGGTGCTAGGCCTTTGAGAAGAGCCATTATGAGACTTCTGGAAGACAGCATGGCCGAGAAGATGCTTGCAAGGGAAATTAAAGAGGGCGATTCAGTCATCGTAGACGTGGATTCCGATGGAAATGTTACCGTGCTCAATGGCAGTAGTGGTGCTCCGGAGTCATTGCCAGACCCACTTCCAGTCGTGTAAACTGATCTTTCTTTAGTATGTTGTTTGTACTTTTGTCTTCGATTTGAACTGGCTATATAATCGTAGTCTGTTTTCTTGGAAGGACTACTTGGCAGTAGTAGAATTGGAAGCCGTTGATTAATTGCTGGTTGGGATTTAAGGCTGTACTTATTACACCATGAATAGCATACACAATTCAGTTGCAGAAGATAGGATAATGGTAGTGTTAGTTTTTCATATTATTTTCCTAAATAAGAAGGATGTAATGATAATAGACAGTTATTCTGTCGGTTTAACTGCTGTGCTGTGAATTATATCATTATTATGACTATATCTCACAAGAAACATAACCCCATCGTGTTTACCTTTCTTACTGTTAACAATCGAGTAAGGGACTCGTAATAAGCATAAAAAGAAATGGATGTTTATCTTTAAACTAGTCTGAGTCTATTCAGATTTGTCAGTTCAGTTCAGGCTAGGCAAAAAGGTTCCTAAATTGGAAGGGTAAAAAACCTGCGGCATAGTTTTTAAGCGGCATCGTCAGAAATGCGTAAAATGCTCTCGAGGCAAAGTTGCTTGACGTTGGAGTTTGAATGTAGGGCTTACTAGTTAACTGCTTGCTCAATTACCTTCGCAAAATATAAGGGAACAAGGGCCAAAATCGCACAGGGAAGCTTAAAGCACATACCGGCCAAGAGAGAGACTTGCAACACAGGGAAGCTTATAGGATATGTTGGCCAAAGACTTGCAATATATAGCCATCGGGCAAGAATGGTGATACGGATCTCAAAATTTAAATACTTGTTATTTAAAATATAAAATATAAATAGAGTTTAAAATGAACATTATTATTGATTTGAAAATTTTAGGATATAAAATTTGGATAAAATTTAAGATAAATATCGTTATTGATTTAAAATTTTTTCACTTATACATTAAATATATCGAATTGAGATTTGGTAACAATTGCTTTTATATATATATATATATATGTATGTATGTATGTATGTATGTATGTATATACATATTGTGCAAAAGAGTAGTTTCATCATTAATTGATTATATTTTAAGATTTTCTTTTCTTAAGTTAAGGATATGTTACATGATAGAGCAGTGCTACTCTTATAAACTCTGTATATAAATTAATGTGATATTATCATCATTCATTAAATAAGCAAATTTTATATATTTATTATTCTAATCACCTTATCAAACCAGTCTGTATGCACGAGTTTATACAAAAAAATTTGTAAGACTAGCATTTTTCTACATAACATCATTCACTGTACAAATGTCTTGAACCCCATGTGTCCTGAGCCAATCAACAATGCTGAAATCAAAGGTTCTTTGGTTTTGATTGCTATAGCAAGACCTTGACTCGGGCAGAAACTTGAGGCTTGCAATTGTTAAGCCAGTACATGTTGGAGAGGACAGCCACCCTAAAAACTGCTGCCTCACCAATTTCTTGACACTGAAATGCAGGAAATTTGTATTCTTATTCATCCATAAGCGAACTAGACTCTCTCATTGTAGGACTGACGCTCCCACCTCTGCTTATTTTAAGTGCTTCCAAAACCTTCTGTATTTCCATAGTCATGGCACTATCAACACTTCCAGATGATAGCTTCTTGTGTGCTTTCTGCAAGTGAAGCTTGAGAGAGCTGCTACTTAGACCAGCATTCTTCCCACATACGGGGCAAACTTTCATTGCTGGTTTTCGCTGTTGCCACTCCATTGAAACTTTCCCATGCAGTTTCTTGTCAAGATCCAATAGAATCCTTGCAAATCCATCGTTAGGCTGGGCTCGGCGATGGACTCGTTTCAGGGTGTTCCACGCTTGTAATAATGTAAAGTTTCTGCATCATTGAATGAACTTTATCAATAGAAATAAAATTACCAAATTTATCTGAAGAAAAAATGGTCAGGATAAATAATACTTTGCATGGTTCCACAGTCAATTGTAATTTACTTACTTCCTTAGCATTAGGTAAGAGAGTACCAGTGTTGCACTTCTACTTCTCCCTTCAAAGCAGTGAACTAAAACCTTCCCACCAATTTGTTCAACATGATCAATAAAATCTGAAGCTTCTTCAAAAATACTGCTGATGTTTGTATCTTCACTGTCACTTATCTGTTCAAGGGGCAAATATGCATATTTGAAAAAGTGTTTTGCATACCGTTATGGGGAATTTAGAACTTGCACAGAATTGGTGACTTGAAGTCTACAATTAAAAATGTTTAGATTCAAGTCATCATAAGCGTGTCTACCACTAACCCAAACAAGAAATAGTTCATAACTTTTGCTTCATAATGGGTTTCAAATACAAATTTAAGGGGATTTCCTTTTTGTTTATTTAGAAGGATTGGGTAGTCGTGTGCTTGTGGAGAAGTAGTTGGTTTTTTATATTTTTTTGTCTTAATTTTTCTGGACTTCTAGTTTACTCTTTTGTTCTTTGGATTTGACGTTATTTTTTATATAATTTTTTGTGCCTTAACAAAGAATTATTATTACTATTATTAATTTTGTTTTAATACCCTGAAATCCCTCAACCATCCCCACAGGCACACTGAGCTGTAAGTTAAAGGCTATTCCAGAACCTACAACCTTGTAGCAAAACATTACTTAACTTCAATATGAGAAAAAATTAGTTAGGCAAAATATGGGGAAGGTTTTGAAGAAAGAAGAAAAAGCATATACGCAGTTTTCTAACGCTATTCTCACATGGCAAAGAAAATGAAAAAGAATGGTTATATTATTAATTCTCTTATTGTGTCTATGTCATCATATGCAAGGAGGGACAGATGAAAAACTTTCAGTGTACATGCATGATTTTTAGAGAGGAGAATAGCAGAACCATGCACAGGTTCTATTGGATGTATAAAAGAAGCAAAGGCAAATTAACTGACAATGTAAAAATAGAAGGAATGAAGCACTTACAGAAAAGTTATTGTACTCAAACAGATCCAGACACTGAGAATCTGACTGTCCAATTTCATTGGAGCACAAGCACAATATATGAGTAATTCCTAAATGTTTCAGCGTGTAAACAGATCTTGCAGCCAGGGCTCCACCAATGAACAGGTTACCTGTGATTGAAGATGGTTTCTCTGAATTTGCAGCCTCAGATATCAATGCTATCCTATCAAGAATGTGCTCGAGTCTGACCTGTAAATTACAATGTAGATGAAAAGAGATTATGAGAAAAAAAAAAAAGGAATTTACTAATGAACATATGAAAACTTCTAAGTTACATAAAAAATAAAGCCCAAGAGTTGAATCAAGTGTCAACTATCACCTTCAATTCGTATGCATCAACAACACTGTTATTGTCACTACACTCAAAGAACCCTGAATTAAAATTGTTTTCCTGGCAGAGTTTGATAGCTTCATTTCTCAGCATTTCATTCCATTGTTCCAATTCTTTACTTAATTCAGCATCAACCTGAGCAAGACCATTTCAACATTCAACAATAAAATATGTGGTAGAAATATCTCATCCAGAGAAAAATATGCAGACTCCCTTCCACCCCCAGCCCAACCCCCCACCCCCAAGAGTATAGGCAAAGTAAAATCACATTTACAATTTTCTCAATTACAACACAGAACAGAAATTAAACAGGAAACAGTATAGTAAATTCCACCCATGAGCCCGAAGATTGTACTTATCTAGTTATCTAGCAATGCAATATATCGAAACTATTGAAATTATCCAATTTGATTATTTACCACAAACATCCCTGCAAAATAAGCAGTTCAGTTTCCCTCATAAGACAAATCACAGAAAAGATATCTAAGCCACAAAGTAAAACTCCTTATTATCTACCACCAAGTGAACAAACTAAAAAAGTGGAAAGTTTCAAAATTATGCAAGACAATATCATCAGACTGATGGCGTTACAAAATATCAGATTCACAGGATTAGTGGCCAAGTCTAGGTGGAAAGATCAAATTTTTTTTTTTAAAAAAAGAAACTTTATATCTACTTATAATTTTTGCTATAACTGCTATTTTTAAATAACTCCATATGATGTATAGAATAATATTTCATTTTATTTAAACAAATAACCTTTGCCCATTTATGGAAATCACGCAGCTTTGCTGTCAAACGTAGGCTACGAAGGGGCTCTCCACTCCCTCTGTAGGACTTTCCATGCCAGCCCTCCCGTGACATGGGAGAAGAAGAGTCCGAGCTTTCTTTAGATGACGACCTTGGAGCTGTTTTTTGCGATTCTGTATCACTATAATCCGGATTGCCATCATTAAAGAATCGCTCCTTACTTGGTGGAGATGGACAATGAACACCCCCAGGATGATTTGAAGGTGATTCAGGAACCACAAAATCCTCCTTGTCGAAATCCCCTGCAGTTGTCTTATTTATAATACTCAAAAATGCTCGTAACAGGCTATCCAGTTTTTGGTGAAGTGTAAGCAGGAATATATGAAATCCTTGAAGATCTCTGAGAGCAGCTCGGAACCCACTGCGGAATTCTTGAACAACTGAGGTGATTTCAGTCAACTGGGTATCAGTCATGTCAGCATCCTCTAACGACAGGGATCCTAATTTCCCGCCTGTTATGTCATATAGCAGATTAGAGGAGTATTCAGAACTGTTGAGAAGTAACTCTACCAGCTTAGGATAATTTGCCTGGTCATTTGCACGTTTTCCTGCAGGAGGTCGGCGAGGAACACCAGAGTCAATAGCCATAATATTTATATCAGAAACAACTGAATTGTCTGATGTTTGACTTCTTCGACTCATTTCACTAGATTTTGGAGATTCTATTATATCAGAAATATCTGAGCTCTGGGTTACCAACACTGGACCGTGAGGCATCAATCTGCAATCGACTGATGTGGCCCTTCGTTCTTTTTGAAGAGCTCTAATCACTCTTGGTCGATATCTCTTAATTGCAGAATCAAATGCTTCCTCCAATGCATTCATATTTACAGAAGCCATTTTGTCAGCCAACAATAAATTTGCAGGATTTCCACGCCATCTGAGTTCACGGCATGGGAGTCTATCCTCATTTCTAATGACAAGATCTAACATCAAGACCCTGCCAAGAGCTGCCACAGTTTTTTCTGCAGTTTCTCGTGATTCAAATGCGTTTGGGCTCTCCAACAAAGGGGATCCATGTACATAACTGCAAACATATATGTTCTTGATCTTAACAACACCAAAATAAATAAATAAAAATCATATTCTTGGGAGGAACTATAAAGCAGATTAAGTATATCTTGCTTGATCCTCCAATTATAGCCAATTGTGATGTATGAGTAAGAAGGAATTAATGTAGAGCAATGGTGATTGTCATCTGTTTATAAGGATCCGAATGCTAAAAGCTATTCATTTTCCATGACTCAAATCTTTTAATTATGCTGCACATATGTAGCAACGTTGAATCAACCACTTAGTCCTGGCTTTATGTCACTCCCATAAGATAGTGCTTCTTTTGATTACAAAACAAGCATTAAACTATTCAATCATCATTTGTACTTAGAAAGGTCACTTGGTGTTATTTCTCCCAATTACTAAGAAGAATTGTTGCACACTGGTTAAAAGGAATGCCATGTGGTGAAAGAAGATAAGATGAATGACTTTCAACAAATACGTTAGAAAACTTCCTGTTCTTTTGAGTTAGTGAAGTATAAAGCAAGCACTTAAAGAAGTACAACATGCAATCACATTCTAGAAACTTGTTCCCAAAATTCAGGTTGCCTGTTCACCTCATGAGGAAAAGGCATCGGCTAAGTTCAAGTGCTTCCAGAAGTTCTGTACATGTCATTTCACCAATCTCATCAGCTTCAGATGTTGCTGTAGCTCTTGCTTTCTCCGCAGCTTCCTTAATCTGGAGCCACTCTGGACTAGAATTATGAATTACTCTAGCCTGCTTCCCAATAATAATTTATGAAACAAAAAGGAAATTCCAAATCGAAATAAGGTTGACGCTTTTGCCTAAATTGCCAGAAATTAGCTGGAGATTATAGGTTTAGGTCTATAACCTGAGGAGTTCGGACTCCTAGCCACTTGGCAAATTCATAGCCAAGGCGCTCTGATTGGGTGGCCATCCTTGAAGATGAAAACTTTATAACTGCAGCTGCTTCCTTTGGAGAAGCATCATCAAACACAGGCTGGTTGAATAAGGCAAAGAAAACAACTCCGCCAGAATTTACAGTAACCTACATGCGCACAGCCGAAGAAAGTTTGAGACAGCAAATGAGAAGAAAACAAAATATGAATTAACCATTTCCTCAGCGTTCCTCGATGAGACAGGAACCATGTCATCATTTGCAACAAATATATAATTGCAAGCACATAATATATAACAGCTTAAAAATATGACATCACACTCGTGATTTTTTTGTTATCTTAGAAATCCACTCTTACAATAACCTAACCACTATTTCAATAAACAATATCACTCGGGCTTTACAAAGTAGACTTGCACTTGCTAAAGTGTGTAACAATGTTGGGGGCGCTCCAGATAGTACCCAAATGGCCATAGAATTAAACAGTGTATTCTCCCTGCCTCATAAGGACTGGAACCCTCAACTAAATTTGAAGATACGTGCAATTGCATACAATTTAATTAGTATATATCACATACCTCAAGGGCTTTATTCTGTTCATCCTCAGACTGGTCAGTGCTACTACTATGCTCAGTGTGATGAAGTGAAGAAAGCATGTCCCAAGTAAAAAGGCCTGACTCAATATCCAACATGCCAGCTTTCCCTAGTCTTTCCCACAAACTGACTTCCAGAGCTTGTTCAGCAGGCATACGATCTTTAGAATCAGCATGTGATTCTTCTGAACTGAAATGGCATCTAACAACTATGTAACAAATGCAATAAAATATATGTAATTACCACACAATTACATTTCAAAGGACACAACATGTAAAAGAATAGCAAGTACAGCCATTAAATGATAGCACAAGTTATATAGTTCTTGTATTTGGACAGGCTGGCTATCCATTGTACCTTAAAACATTTGGACAAAGAACCTCTTCCCGCTGAAATATATAATGTGATGGCAGTAAAATCCATCTAATATTGTTGTTTAGTAAAGCAACCTTTCATGCCCGGCGCTCATGGTATTTTTTTGGTTTGGGGGGACGAAATAAAGTCAGATTATCAATTCTGAAAAAGCAATTCCGAAGTTGCTTGTTTAGTATAAAAGGTGGTGCTTATATACAATTTTTATCGAAAAAAAACTTGGGATGCAAATCAAAAATATAAATCATTATTCTACAATGCTGTCCTCTCTAAAAAATTCACACGAACCTTCAAGGAATTGACAGAAATCTTAAACTAATATAATTACTCAATATTACTTGATATAGTCAATCTTTTATACCCAGTAGCACATGTCATCCCCACTCTTTTACCTTTTTCTAAACATCCGCTACTTCACTTCTACAATAAACATTAAGAGGAGATTAAGACCACATCCAAAGTCACCTCTTCAAAAGCCTTGCTTGATGCTTCCGTACAAATCATCATTAAATGATGATTAAATGGTGGACTTTTTACAATGCAGAAAAGGAAAGTGGTTGCTTGAAGTTATCTCTCATATACTAGCCATTAACATTGTCTTAAATACAAACCAAACATAAAGAAATTGTAAATCAAGTAATTAAAAAGGGAAAGAAAGAGATGAAAGACCTTGAAGGCATAGTTTGAAGCCTATGAGGGCGATGAGGGAAGCCAGAGGAGCGGTACTTGCCGCTACGTTTACGAACAAGTTCCAACCATTGGGTGAACCGATGGGCCGGAGCAGCAGTTATGTCCCCCAACATATACAAGACCTGCACTTTCATTTTCAATTCCCGTCAACACATTCTCACATTAACATCTTTCTCTTTCAATAACTGCAATACTAAAATCTTTAAAAGGACAAATTAGAACCCAGAAATTAAAAAAAAAAAAAAATACCCGCGAAGTCACAGTGAGAGGTAATGGTGGCTCAGGTGGGTCAGATCCCAAGTCCACCTCCTTCTCTTCCTCTTTCTCCTGCATGTACAGTTGTAAACAAACCAAGAACAACCAAGATCAAACAATGTGATTCAACGAATATAACCCAAGTTGCAAATGGAGAATTATTTTTATATGTATATATATGTATATAGTTTGGATTTACGAGTGCAATGATTTGCGTGGAAAAGGAAAAGGTAAATAAAAAAGCAAGAACCTGGGCGGAGTTGATGATGGAAGCTGGTTGTTCTTTAAGCTCTTTCGCCATTTTTTTTAAAAAATAAAAATAAAATTTGAGAGGGTAGTAGTGGGATTCAATTATAGAGAAAGAGAGAAAAAGTTTGCTTTTATTTTTTTTTTTTAAGAAATGAGTTTGTAAGAGAGAAGGAAAGCCGAGTTAGAGTTGGCGCTTTTTGAGGTGGGGTTGGCGCTACTCGATTGGTTGTGGTTCGTAGGAAACAATAACGAGTGCGAAATAGGAGTGGATTTTGTTCTGGTGGTGAGTTTGCCGGCAATCAAATGGTGGCGGCTTTTCTCTAATGATGCATTCACAAGCGCGAACAAGAGCTTTAGTTAGTTATGTAGCATAGTCACATGGAGAATGGAGCCATGCTGGTGATTGATGATGGGTTGGTTTATCGTTTATTTATTAGTCTCATCTTCATTTATGTTTATTTATTTATCATGTTGTGAATATTTAATGTTCAATATCATGGTAATCAGATCTTGATTAATGCGGGTCTAGGTTTTCTGACATTGAAGAACGGAGGTTGTGTAATCAAGACTGCTAGATTTGAAGAATAGATTATTTCAATTCATAAGTAGACGTTACACTTACACACAATAGATAAATAAATAAAGAGCTAGTACTTCCATGTAGTTATACGATTACTTTGTTATTTATGTTTTCGGTATAGATTTAATTCTTATTTCACTTCACATTACCTAGGTTACGTAAATAGTTTATATTGACAACATGATGTAGTCACGGTGCTTACATAGCGAATAATCAAATGTGTTTTCTGCTTGTAGTAGTATAGTATTGCCTACTAATCCTTTACTCCTCTTTATGTCCTTATTCCTTAATAGGATTTCCTAGTCTTCCTCAATAGTTTTTTTTTTAAGTGTATTCATGATAAGACTTCGATCCTTCTTCATGGTATGACAACCAAAAAAAATTGTATCCAACACTCAATACATATTTATTCGGGTAATTTTATTATTTTTTTTAAATGAATACCTTTCATTGACATGGATTCATTTGCTCGACATTAGCATATATTTTTGACACACTTTTTTTTTTCAATTAAGGATATGGATTGCAAATTTACGCAAATAAATATTTTCAAAATTTTGTTGATGTGAAAACACCACAGTGAAACAAGAACAAGGAAAAAAAAGGGTTAAAATAAGTTAAAAAAATCTTGAGGTCAATCTTTTACGCATGTCTTTAATAGACGATCAATTCTCAAACCATAATAGGAAAATGGTTGATTTCACCTCGGCTAGCATAAATGACAATTTTAAGTTAAAAAAAAAAAAGGTGTTCAAATTTCAAGTAATTTCAACTTCACGATGTTATGCGAAGATGGAAGTACAAAATCAATGAAATAAAAGAATTACTAGTTCCAAGTATTCAATATTACAAACATCCTATCATATAAGCAAAGTCTAATTACACGCCCAACAGTTCTCTCATATAGGGGACCAGCAAGCAATGCTAACAAGTTGATGTTGTTGCTGAATGAAACAAATATGATAGCAGAGAAATTGCGGGAAGGTGGACTGAATATGCAATTTAAGAAGATAAGATCATTTGTACGTATACAAATCGGAGAAGGCAAATTCTCATCCAATAGGGAAAAAAAAATGACACGTCAAAACCACTTTGATCATGAAGAGATCTCTAAATCTGAGGCAGGTTTGTGATTGACAATAGAGTCGGAATGGGGCTGGTCAATTTCTTTACGAGATGTTTCCCAGAGTTGCTGCTCTATCCCCAACTTCCTCAGCTCCAGTAAACCTCGCTCAACTGCCATAAAACAGATTGCAAGTTAAAAAATGGTGATTACAACTTGAATAAGATTATATATTACATTTATTATATTGGGCAAAGACAAGCAGGTTTAGAAAAAAATAAAAAAGTTGTTCGTGGTCTCGAATTTTTTACCTTAATTGACTCATTGAGTAGCTTTATCTTGGTTTTTAAGTAAAAACAAGAAAAGAAAAGAAAAAAAAAAGAGAAGAATATAATATTACCGTCAACAGCATCATGTGAAGTTGGTGAATGGCCACTGCGGCTGATCCACAGCTGTAGTCGCTCTTCTGCTATATCCTCCTCTATACCATGCACTTTAGCTCTCCGCCAGAAATATGTCAGCCAAGCCTGTATTTCAGTATATGTCATACAAATTACACGAACTACATATCTGACACATGAACAAATGATATAAACATTAACCAAAACAAGACACATTCAACTTCATAGAAATAGAATACCCAGATTAGCCACAATTTGTAATTAAAAAAAAAAAAAAACCCCAAATTGGAAAAATCAATTCATGTCAAGATTCAAGTGACCAACCACAAATACATATATTCCATAGAACCACTTAAGTTTCTAAACAATAAAATATTCTGGTATGTGATATTTATTTCTGCTTTTTTCCCTTTCAGGGATTTGGGGAACATGTGCGGAAAAATTATCTGACAAAATTATATACGGTAAGATGAAATACTCAAAAACAAGTGCAACTACACAAGTGAACCTCCACATAGGGATGCAACAAGTTTAGTAAACGAGAATTGTCATGAAAAAGTATTGAGTCCAGTAAAATTGTAAAAATGGCACCATCTGAGAAGAAAAGCCGACGATGGGAATGTATATAGGACGCATGCAGCAGTGACAATATATAACAAGGAAAAAAAGTATGTATGTATGTATATATATAAAAGAAAGCAGCTGACCTCTTTGAAAAGAACATCTTCCACCTCCTCTTCACTTAATTCTGCATGCAAAGGGAAAGAAAAAACCAATGAAACTTTAAATTAAACAAAATCATGATTTTAGTTCATTCAAAAAACTATTAATACAATATAGATGTATGACAGTACAATTTTTCAAAATGCAACAACAAAATCATAAAAGTGTAGAAAATTCCATCTTAAAACAATATAGTCTCATGCAACATGCAGTACAAATCTAGATACTCTGGCACTAGAAGACAAATATATGACCTAAAATATCATAAGGTGGCACATGCTCAACACTCTCCAATATTATAGTATAGGTTTAGTTTCCATTATTTTACCATGAATGATGTGAAAGCATAACAATGGTAACAGATGAGAGCAGAGCCTTACCAAATGCCTCCATAAACTTTGGATCACCTGGTAATTTGGAATCTGAAAATAGCAAACAAAGAGAAGATAAATGGATGTGAAGATATGTTCCATTTTTTCAAGGTAGCCTGATGAAAATTCTAAGCAACAATAATTAGTGTAAAAGAATCAACTCAAGAAGTGACATAATCTCTTTAATACATCATCATCATCAGACCTTTCATGAATAAAAAATTCATGAAATACGTTGGAAACAGAATAGCATTAATCATGTGGCAATGTGGCACATCTATGCATTATAATTCTAAAAGGCTATTATATCTTTAAAACTAAAGTAAAACCATACAGTTGACAAACAACAAAAACAAATAGCATTCCCATTTATATTAAGAAATAAATTTTAGTGGTACTGATAACAGGAACAAACAAGAACTTGAGAGAACAGAGATAAAAGTACCAGAGATGGATTGTCGAACCATATTTGGTCTTCTGTCCTGGGCCAATGCAAGCATGACAGCATCCTCAACCTTGAAACAGTAGTGTGTAATTTCAATTTAAAGTATGCAAAATAAAGGTTTTCAAACATAAAGAAAGACACCACCGAACATAAAGAAATGAGCAGCCCCAAAAACTCAGAAATTCACTTCACAAGGAAAAAAAAATTTATGTAAAATGTTCACAAATTATGTTGTAATCATAATTCTAAAAATTTATGTCAAATGTTGACAAATTATGTTGTAATCATAATTCTTCTTGCAGGTATTCCATATATGTTCAACAGTTGAAGTAATTCCGAAGTGAATTGAATACACAAACATATAAAGTAACATAGTGGATACTCATTTTCTACAACTATAATCTACAAAAACAAACAGAAGACATAAATAGACATCCATAAATGGACTAGAATTGACTGTAAAAGTAAAGAGAGATACCTTTAAAGAAGCTAATTCTCTCAAACCCATTTCAACTGCAAGCATACTCTCAATATTTCCTTCTCCTGTTAGATCACTCAAATCCCGAGCAAGTTTACCTCTATCAGGATCGCCACCACCTGCACCATTCATAGAAAATGATAACTAAATGCGAGTTATAAAACGTAGATAAACATAAAGATTACAGAAAATAAGCTGACTAGTTAAACTAGCCTTTCTCCCAAGACTCCTCCTTGGCCTTCTGTCCAGCAGAAATGACAACTTCAAAGGGAAGAGGAGCTAAAGCTGACCAGTGTTCATGCTTTGACACTGCTATGTCTGCACAGATGCCTACAAAGAAAAAATGGAGCCAAGAGAAAAAGCAAGTAAGATGCAACTTAAAAATATATAAAATTAGAAAAATAAATATAAGTAATCATAAAAAATCTAGTGTCTGATATCAACTCAACAAAAATTATTCAAAACTACCCACTTGAATAATGAAATTAGCCAGGAAGCTTGAGATATAAATATAAATCCCAAAGGCTTTTAGCAATAAGCTGAATCACTTTGAAGACAGAAAGTAATTAATCTTTCAAGTGCAAAAATATTGAAGGTCGTAACCAGACCAAAGAAAGAAATCATGAAGTTGGAGAATAGAAACCGGTAAACAAGAATGAACAGTGAAAAAACATTGGAAAATAATTGATCATATATATGGATCAAAACATATAATGTAATCCACTGATGATGAAACGACAAAAAACCCATCACGTCTCAACCACACATATTATATAAAGTACCAGGGATTCATTTGTTTCATGATTGATAATAAAGGAAATTGTTATAATTGAGTAGTAAAAAGTCTATATGATGTACAGTTAGAACATACAAATTGTAAAACTCATTTTATCTTTCAAGTCAAAGAAGATTATAGCAAGTTGAATACCATGCTTTACAGCTAAACCCCAGTAACGAGCAAGCCAACATCTCTTCAGGACAACTTCCTCCTACAATGTAAATGAAATATACAGTTAGGATAGAAAAATCTAGTAATAAACATCACTTCAATTGCAATGGACAAACCATTTCTTCCTGGGTCAATATCATCCTTTGTGTCATTGATCGTAGATCTTTTGTTTCAGATTCTGCTTCCCGTAGCTGCTCCACACCAGCTGCAGCCTCATTTTTCAACTTCTGCTTACAATCAACAAGGCATGATAATTTACTGCAAGTCAGAAAACATTAACTATAAAAGTATTCTAGCATACTTCACCTGGATTTCTGAACGAAGGGCTACAAGCTCCTCGTCTTTTCCATCTGTCCTTTGTTTTGCAGCCTTTAGAGCAGCCTGTAGCAAATAAGTTTGCTAGATAAGAGGTGCATTCTAGCTATTGCCAAAAAAAAAATTCCAAAAAGAAAATTACATATAAAATACCTAAGGAAGATGATTAAGAAAAGAAAGCAAAAAACACACACAATAAAATAGAAGCTCCAAAAGACATTTTCATGTCCTAGCTAATATAAGGCTAATAATTACCTCTCTTTGACGTAATGCTGCTTCTTTCCTGCAATAAATTATACATCAATCACAACCAGCAAATTAAATAAGAAAATAGAATAAAGAAAAGCACCCAGGCTTACCTGCTCAACAGTTTAGCTTCCAGAGATACACCTTCTCCAAGAGAAGCGACCTATGTGGATTTGATATAGAAATAAGTAACGAAGCATCATTACCAAAAGTCACAAAAACTTTTGGACTTTTTAGGGTATATTCCACAATTCACCTAGTGAAGTACTAAATCCCAATGCCTCGGAAAACTTAAACTTCAGAAAAATAAACTTCAAGCATGATTCATTTATATGCATAAAAAATGAAAGCAAAATAGCAACCATGACAACATCCTAGCAAAATGAATAGTTCAACAGATGTATAATTGCAGCTGTGGATTTCATATCAAAGAAGTAGACAACTTTAAGACCATCTGCACACAAAAGGTCCAAAAAAAGAATTAAAAAAGACGAATTGAGCAACAATTCTAGTATTTTACATGCAATAGCGTAACAAATGATCTAGCAATTCCTCAGCATCGGCCATAGAAATGATATCAACTTTTAGAGCATAAAATAAGGTACTGACTGATTTATAATATATAATCGGCTACTTGCATTAAAGATGTTGGGAGCACCAACTTAAGGAGAAAATGTGAGAATTCAAAATTCACAGTTCATACCACACAAAGATGGTCACACATCATTTTTAAATTTAGATATAGGTAACAGACAATGAATGTATTTAGGTCTTATGTGCTCAATTTTTTAGTTTTTTATGTACATTTTATTTTTATTATTTTCGCATAAAGATTAAGTAATACTGGTGATTCGTAGCAACTTAGTTGACATGTACTCTTTCCTTTTCAAGGACTCACAAAATTCTCTAACCCACTTAGCAGACTTGAATTTGAAAATGGTGCTCAGCAAAACATTATAATATTTGGGATACAAGAAATGAGTGACTGATCATCACATAGGTGGACTTGAGGAACTGAACCACAGACATTGTGAAAGGAAACCACAGGTAAATAGTTGGGATGCACTTAAATTATAATTATAGAATTCTCAAATGATCTTTACATAAAGGAACAATTGGATCTAGAATTTTATCTAAAATAAATGAGTAATTGTTTTTCTGATATGTTCCACATTCATTACATAATTTCTCATCATATTACCATAAAAATAGAAAATGAAAAATTACTAAACAAGACGAAAAACAAATACACCCCACCCCCCCAAAAAACCAAAAAACAAAAACCCAACCACAAAAAACCCTCGCAGGACACACAATGACCTGCGAGGTCAGCATAAGTGGGGTGCGGATCACAGTGTAGCATGACGCAGGCACCCATTGTGCCCATGCTGGTAAAATACAAAAATTTGGGTTGTGCTGGCACAGCATGACTCAAATTTTACCTCCATATCAACAATTTTCATGGAACTGAACTCTACCTGAATAAGAAATCAAATTAATAGAATACAACTGACCTGCTTCTCCAGCTCCCTAGCTCTAGCCTCTGATTCCTCACGTCTTTCTTCAGCATGACGAAGCTGCATGGTATGCTTAGCCATAAGTCTTAAGCATCATGTATAATATAGCAGAAAGACAAAGTTGATTTGGGCAAGGTTAACCTCACCTTGTCAAGTAAATTTTCATTCTCTTCTTGCAACATATCGAGCTGTGAAAATATAATATATTAGTCACAAACATACTGCCTTAGGACATATATTCAAATTTGAAAGGTACTGCTGAATATTATTGTAATCAATAAATAGTTTCTTTCAGTTTATTTCAAAGATGATATGCATATATTAACAAGACAAAAATTGATAGAAGCAGGTAACATACTTCATCACGAAGTGCAGAGGCTTCACGCTGATCACCTGCATCTTTTAAATTGAGTTGTGGCAAATCTAACCTACAATAATTAAAACTAATGAAGTTCAAAAAATCAAAAGCATAAACTCCGCTACTCGAGACACTCCACAAAGTATGCTTATCAACATTTCATTGTCTTTAAAGCTACAGGTCACAACAGGATGGACCTACTGAATCCAGATGCACCTTCATGCATACAATGACCATGGCCATAAACATAAATGCCATCATAACTGCCACGAAAAAATTGGAAGAACAAAGACGTAAAACAATAGTATCCCTGTTTTCTTTTGCTAAATGATAGGGGAAAGGCTAAAAAAGATTGAAAAAAAAAAATCATCTTTCAGGGTATAAATAACAAGCATTAAGAGTTCCAATAGTTTTCATGTTGCGAATTCTTCCATTACAAAATCTATCATTTAATGATAGAATTCACATCTTTACAAGTCGTATGTTTTACATTATATATGCGTGTGTGCAAATCAAACTTTAGCACAATTAACCAACTGAACCTCCCTCAATTGGCACTCATATTCTAATATAATCTAAACCGGGCAGCGGAATTCAGAGCCAAACGCTCATGCTTCAATATTACAGGAGCCACGAAGACAAATAGGCAATTTAAACAAAACTTTGATCAAGCTAAACCTTACCTCTTATCTCTACTTCTATGAGAAGGAGGTTCAATTGGAGGTATTGTAACCGGAGTTCTAACTGACGTTCTACTAGGTGGCATCAATGTCGTCGTCCGAACAGACATCGTCGACGGCCTTCCAGCCGACGTGGACCGCACCGATGGTGTATGTTCTACAAAGTTCCGACCTAACTAATCAAAACATAAAATGATTTTAATCAGATCAATTACGAACAATTGACTCAAATTCTAAGATGAAGAAACGCAGTCGCTTTATAAACTTACCGCAGGAGAAGGAGATCTATTAGTTCTGGCGATCGAAATCGGCGGTACTGAATTATAATTATTGCTACTTCTGTTACTGGATACTGGGAAGCGGAAGGCAAGATCGTCTTCCTGGTCATCTTCGTCGTCGTCGTCGTCGCCAGTACCAGCGGCGGTCTGCGAGGCCATGACTTGAGCTAGGCGTTGAGCAGCGGCCTTAGCAGCCACGTTCTGGTTGCGTTTAATGGAGGAGACGGCTGGCTGCAGCCGCGACTGAGGGTGAGCAGGCGAGGAGGAGCCGGAGCTGCTCGATCCCCCGCTCCACTGCCGTCCGTAGACGGGACTCCCATTCCTCCGGCGATCCATTTGTGTAGTTGTAGTTAAGAATACGCGTGAGTGCGCGAAGAGACAGAAGCAAGGATTTTACGGAAAATTGTATAGATTTTCACGATAGAATCGGAGATTCAAAGACCAGAAAGCGAGAGGAAATTGGATTGAAAACGGCAGGATTATACAGAAAACGACACCGTTTCACTATGTTGACAACTACGCGTGTTTCGCGGGAAAGATCTGAGTGGAAATGAGAGGGACCCAGTTGCTGATGATGGGAAATGTTGGGGAAAGTGTGATGACGTGTCGATCGAGTGGCGGCGCTGTAAATAACTAAATCCCGGTGGTGATATTTTCTTTATTTCGACACAACGAACACCGATACGCCGAAAAAGATCTGACACTGTGTACAAGGTTTGGATCATTGTACTACGATATATCTAATATACCGCTGCTAACAAAATATATATATATATTATATAAAAATTGTAAAAAGGTATATATAATTTTATAGACTTATAATTTTTATATATTTATTTATAATTTTTATATAATTTTTTTAATTTATGATTCATTAGATGTATCATAATCAAATCCATAAGATTGGATTTAACAATTTAAATATACTCTTACCGAAATTAAGTCTATAAATTTTAATTATAAATAAACACAATTAGTAACCAATTGCCCTCTCATGTGTTTTTTATTAATTTTTCAAAACCTTTCAAATATTTCTTTTTTTATTTTTTCAAATCTTCAGTTTTTAAAATAGAGAAAAAAACATTGTTTAAAAAGGGCAGATTTGATGGTAGTAGATGATATATATATATATATATATATATTGCCTACAGGTTACAGAGAAAGATAAAATAGAGTTTGGATTAATTTGAGAGAAATCATAAAAGAGACTATATATTTATAGTGGATCTATTTGAGGCTTTGAACCTTGTTTACGAACTAAAAAAAAAATCTTTATTTTAAAGGCGTGAAAAAAATAAAATGAATTATTGTTAAAAATATACGTTTAATTAATTTTTATTAAATACATAATCATTTATCTTATCAAAACAAAGATACAGATAATGTTAATAAAGGAGCATAGTCTATAAAATATGATGAAGAATTAGAGATGGCTTCAGTGGGTTTTTTTTTTTTTTTTTTGGGTTAGCGAATGGAACTAAGACATTGGATAAGATTATTCCATCATATTTTTTTCTCCAAGTCACTTTTAAGATAATTGAATATATTATCACCACCAAATTTATATTTTAAGGCTTAACTACTTACACCAAATGGGTTTTGATCATCTCATAAATCGAATGGTCCCTTCATTCTAATTACATGACCAAATTAGTTAACACAATATGGTTTATGAATGTCATAGTCTAGGCCGAGTCAGGACTTGAGAGTAGTAAGAAATAAATATTGAAGAAGGATATTAAAAAAAAATCAATTAAAGGGGGAGCAAATGAGAAGAATCGAAAATATGAACCAAATGTAATAAATTTTTTTTTTTATTGGTTAAGAATAATTTTGGGCTAGTGGAGGTTCCTCCCATGGAGCAATGTAGCTTTGCCCCTAGTCACAGTATTTATATTTATATTAGTTAAAAGAGTACATAAATTTTGAGAAAAAAAATAGCGAAGGATGAGTGTGATTTAAGAAATAATTAATTTCTTAACCTTTTCGTATACACAAATACATTCAACAAATATATACACACACTTGAATATTCGAGACAAACTAAATGGTATTACAGGAGTGTGCATTTAGGAATGAGTTTTGATGAAGACTTAGGACTCTTATCTCCATTATATTATCTTGTAAAACCATTATCAACCCGTCGTTGTAGTATAGTGGTGAGTATTCCCGCCTGTCACGCGGGCGACCCGGGTTCGATCCCCGGCAACGGCGATGTTTTTGATTTTTGTGGGCTTGGTCTAAGACTTGAAAGGTTTTTTTGGGCTTTTTTCCTTTCCTTGTGAAGTCAAAAGATTATTTATAATGGGCTTGGACTTCTTAAAGTTTTTCTAATGACATGATAAGGCCTTTCTGCATTTGTTTTTTTGGCACTCATATGCATGAAATTATATGGTGATCTAAAAAAATATACTTTATATTTACATTAATTTAGTAATGATACATATACCAAAATTTATCCTGAAATCATTTATTATAAATGACATACATAAATTTAAAATTACTATATCATTTTTACATCTTCAAGCCATTTACTTGATAGTCATTAATTAAATAATCATAATTTGTTATATAAAATTTAAAATGAGTATTATTATTGTATTTATATGGATAAAAAACAAAATACTTGTATTTATTGATTATCATCGCTTATTAGGCATTAGAGAACAAACCAAGTAAGCCATGGCCGATGAAAAGTGCCAATCCCCAGTACTAGCGGCCACCATTAATTATCAGGATCAAAGACCTGTCCATCAGATTCTATCTTTGCCTTTCTGATGGACCTTACATCTATTGCAAGTTGACTAATGGCGGGCCACGCCTGGTTTCCTCAGTTTGTCTTGTGTGATCCAGATTCTCCAACACTCTATGTGCACCATGATCCAACGGTTAAGACTTTTGCCCCGAAGCTGAACGCTAGAGCAGGGCTGTTACTGTAGCCATCAAGTTCTCAAGAAATTATAAATTGAAAAAGATATACTTATACATCACGGACTATTTGCATTATTGGAAATGGAAATGGAGTGCCCCAGCTGAACATGGTTCCCAAGTGACATTAAATCGCTACTAGTTTGAAAACGTTAGGGAAAAATGAAAAAATTAACATAATTAGAAGCCCTTAATGAAATTTAAACACATCATAAAAAATTTTCATGTCATAGATATTTTATTGACAAAAAGATTTAAATACCTTTTGAAATTCAATTTATTCTTAAACTATTTATTCCTTTGTTTCCTTCATGTACCTCTTCCTATTTTCATAACTGTATGTTGTTGTCTAGCTTTTAATGTCCCTCGACACCGTCGAAAACGCAGTCTAAAACGCAGCAAGAGGAACGAGAAACTTATTATGTGTTTATGAATTTGGGGTAGATTTTAGGGATTTTGAATTTGAGGATTTGAGTTTGAATTTGTATTTTGTATTTTTTCTGTGTTTATAGGGCTAAATGAAGTGTTATTTGGTTGATTTTCTGGTTTGATGTGTGTAAAATGGTGAAAATCGACGCATTTCGTCGTAATGAAGAAGATACTCGACATGTCGAGTCCTGTTGGATGCTTTAACCGACACTCAACATTATCGTTGGTGTTCACTCGACACTTGACATAACGTGTCGAGTCTTGTCGGATGCACGGACCGACACTCGATATAACGTGTCAAGTGAACATTGACGATGATGTCGAGTGTCGGTTGAAACATCCGACATGACTCGACATGTCGTGTCCTCTTCATCACGACGAAAGCATAGATCACTATTTTTACACACATCAAACCAAAAATTAAACCAAATAACACTTCATTTAGCCCCACAAACACATAAAAAATAAAAAATACAAACCCAAACTTAAATCCTCAAATTCAAAATCTCTAAAATCTACCAAAATCCCTAAACACATAATAAGTTTCTCGTTCATCTTGCTGCATTTTGGACTGCGCTTTCGACGGTGTCGAGGGGTATTAAAAGCTGGACAACAACAGACGGTTATGAAAATAGGACACGATTATGGAAATAGGAAGAGTTAAGTGAAGGAAAAAGGGGAATAAAGAGTTTTAGGAATAAATTGAACTTCAAAAGGTATTTGAGTCTTTTTGTCAAGAAAGTGTCTATGACATAAAAATTTTTCAGGATGTGTCCAAATTTTATTAAGGGCTCATAATTGTGTCCATTTTTTCAATTTTTCTAAAACGTTATCCTACCATTCAAATTAAAAAAAAGAAAATTTAAAAAATAAAAATTTATCCTTAGCAAGTGTTCGGGAAAAATGCGATATTAATTTATGGTTAGTCATCTATTATAATCCAGTTATTAAAGTAATAATTAATTAATTTTAAATGCCAACTTGTTCGTAGATGAGTAAAAGATAAGGAGCCAGTAAGTTGGGGTTGCACTAGTACTGGGCCTTTTGATTAGCCGCCACTTTCCAAGTTGCCATGAAGTTTGCAAAAGAGCTGGAGCTTGAGAGGATGTTTGGAGGAGTCTCCTCCAACTTATTTTGAAATTATAGATAAAATAAAATGTCAAAGTTTACTTATAATTTGCAAATAAAAAACTGCAGTCAACTCAAGCTATTTTCTCGCGCCCCAAATACTGCCACCACAAACCTTCCTTTTTCATCGTTCTCTTCTCTCTCTCAAATCAAATGCATTTCCACAAAGAGAGCAAGATCAACGCAACAAAAAAGAGGAGAGCCAAAACTAAAAGCCAAAGCAAATTAACCTTAGATTCTGACGAAAGTGAAAAAATGGCGCTCTCTGATCGTCACTACTCTCGCCAATCTCTGATCCCGAGCTTTCTCTACTCCTCTTCATCCTCCAAAAGACTCTACGATTTGGACTCTTTGATGAACACGAATCGCGGATTGTTGAATCAATCAGCGCCGTCCATTTCATCATCGTCGAATGGCGGTAACCTCGTGATCCCGGCGCCGAGTGAGAAGATCGAGATGTACTCGCCTTCTTTCTACGCCGCGTGTACTGCCGGCGGCATTTTGAGCTGTGGCCTCACTCACATGGCCGTTACTCCTCTCGATCTCGTCAAGTGCAATATGCAGGTATAGATTTATTTACTTCTTTTATATTTATATTAATAAAATTCCAATTTTATTTATGTTTATGTTTTTTTTTTTTTTAATATTGCTTGTGACTGATTTGAATTTGCATGGTAGTGGAGCAGGCTAGTTAGTGTAATAGTGTGTTCTTGCTTGATTTGCATCATATCATATCCATTCATCTTTGAGTTGGAAATTTTTGCTGTGCGTTACGAGAACAAGCTGTGCCTGTGTGGACCGCATACTTTTTACCAATAAAATCTAATAACATTAAAAAAAAATCATTAACATATATTATATAACTCATAGATTATCAAACATTCAAACAGATTTTTTTTTAATGAAATGATTTTGACTTTCTTTAATAATAAAATAAAATTTGTGGTATACTACTTTCTTGATACAACTTCTAAAAGGTTAACAAAACAAGTAATAAAGGAACGATTCTAATAACATCCATCATATATCCTGAAAATGATATTAGAGAGATAAATAGTAATAGATATTTATAAAATGCATATAATTTTGTGGACACAATTTTAATGAATAAGAGATATTAAAAAATTACTAGGTTATGGAAAAGGTTTGGTCAGGAGTAACATTATTATTATCACAAAGTATACCAAAAGAGTTTTTGACATTGATGGAGTTTAACAAAAAAAAAAAAAACTTTTTAGTTTTAGAAATTTTAGAAGTAGAAGTATTTTTGATAAACTATTTATACAAAATTTTCTACAAAATAACATAAAAAATTTTACTTTAAGATTGTTTATTTTTAAATTTCAATTTTGGCTTATTCATCACCTTCATTCCATATCATACAAAAAAAAAAAAAATAGAAATAATTGGTTAGTATGTTATTATTCTATCAAATAATATTAGTTTCTGGGTAAGCCATAAAGTTGAAGGGGCCTTAGATAGGTTTTGTGGGCCCTTGACGTAAGCATAAGCAATGAGTTGTCCAGTTTCTCTTTTGCAAATTAGAGTAATGCTATTTGCCCCCCACACATGAACTAAAGAAACCCCATTATTAATATTTTCATAATTCAAATTCTATTCATAGCTAAAATTACTTAAAAACCAATAAACAATAAATTTGATTCTATTCTAGAATTTGTTTGTTTCACAAAGTCTTTTTATTAAACCCACATAGGCAATAATGTTTCAACTCCTAATTTGAAATGGTTTAAAGTTTTTTTTTTTGGTACGAATAATTGAATCAAGGGAAAAGGAAATTCTTATGGCATGAAGATTACTTAACAGTAAATTTAAAACTGTACATGTCCAAGATTGTAGGAAAAACACGGTTAGTCAATAATGAATTATTAGAATTCGCAAAACCCAACCCTTGAAAGTCCCAGAGGCCAGAGCCCTAAATAATGAACAAACCAGTCTCAGTTGAGTTCATACAACTCCATCCTTCTTTGTAACCAATCCCAAAGCCCACCTCACAAAAGTGTAGAAGTAATATCACATAAGAAAAAATTGAAAACAGATTGTGTTCTATACAAAGATGTGAAGGATTCTAGAAGAAAGATGAGTGAGCAAAAGGATTAATAAAGAAAAGAAAGTAGAAAGGAAGATAATAGTCAGTTTAATGGGGTATTATTTACTTGAGAAAGAAGAAATGGTAAAGGGTATTTAGGGAAATTAGTGGGGCTTTATTAGTAATAAATTTTTTTGTTATTTTCTAATGGGAGTGGTTGGCAAATAGTATCACTCTTTTGCAAAAGAACTGGAGCCTCAGAGCCCATGCGAGGTTCTTCGAAGTCTCCTGTATAAAAAAACATTACGTCTCTGTTTACCTTACTGGCTGTGCAAAACGTCCACGTTGCCACCTGAATACTTCGCAAGAACCACTCTTCTTGGATTGTAAACTACCATTTTTTATAATTCCATTCGTCATCAAAAGTTGCGAAAACTTTTTTTTTTAAATACATATATTTTCGTTGAATGGTGTTTTTTTTTTTTTGTTTAAAGTTTTGAAATTATCGCAGAAACTTACTCGAATGGATAACACATTTGAGTTCAATTTTAATTGCAAAACTAGAGTCAATGTTCAAAACTTCTAAATCAAGAAAAGTAAGCAAGTAAAAAAGTCTCCCAGGAACGCTCTAGCAATAAATACCATGCAAAGGAAGAATAGTCCGTGAAAACGTAGTTATCATCGTTAACCCTTTGTTCTTGCGCGCCAAAAAGCCACCACAACAATCCTCCCATTATCATCCTTCCTTGCCCTTTCCATCTCATCAGGAGCATTTTTTTTTTTTTTTTTGAGAGGGAGAGCAACACCAAGAGAACCAAAACCAAAATCTAGAGCCAAACAAGGCCTTGATTTTGATAACGAAGAGAAAAGAAATGGCTGTCTCTGATCATCAGTCCCGTCAATCTCTGATACCAAATTTTCTCTACTCGTCTTCATCGTCCAAAAGACTTTACGATGTGGATGGAACGGTGTACAGGAACAGTGCAGTGTTGCATCAAAATCAATCACTACCGTCCATCTCGTGGTGGTTCAGTGATTCCAGCATCTAAGGAGAAGATCGAGATGTTCTCACCTGCTTTTTTCGCCGCATGTACGGTCAGTGGTATGTTTAGCACTGGCCTCACTCACACGGTCGTTACTCCTATAGATGTCCTCAAGTGCAACATGCAGGTCTCTCTGTCTTTTCCTTTAAAAAATAACTTCATAATGTTTTATTTTTATAAATAAAATAACGTTTCATTTGTTTTATTTCTCTTCTCGTCTTGAAGGCTTAATCAACTTCTCTAGTTTATGAATTTTTTCATCCATTTCTCGCTTGAACTCCGCATAATGATCATACGATGTTTTCTCTTTTGAGATATCTGTTGGAATAACATCTAGATGATGATACTTACTTCTAGGTGGTAAGTTGGGGCGATTTCTTTTTTACTAGAAGTTATCCCTTGGAGCATAAGGACCCTGATAAGAACAGGCTGGCTGATGAACATTACTTCCTTTTGGTCCCTGCTCAACGCTTGTATGACGCTTTTTGTTTAAAGAGTGACGAAGGTCTACTACTGCCAATCGTTATTCAGATATGACAAGTGGAGGAGGGTGAATCTTTGGGCGACCATGCCCTCCCTGAACAATAGGATAGGAAAGATTTGCATTCTGTTGAGTACTATGCCCAAAAGCTTGGTTGAACATGGTCACCATATGGTTCATTTGTTCATCAAGATTCCGTATGGTGTGCTCCATGGTAGTCAATCAACTCGTCTTGCCTTTCTTCGGTCTCTTAGGTGGAAGTCGGGGTTGCTTAGGGTTAGAGGCCATCACAGAGGATATTACTAAAGCTCTCCCTGTATCAACTACCCTGCGGCGTCGGGGAGGTGCTTCTACCTCGATTTCTTCGTCAACCTCTAGGGAGGTTGAGTGTTGGGATGCGTGACCATGATGTATTTGATTATGTTCGGGTGGGAGTAACAACTAAAGAGGCTTAGATTGTCGTTCCCACAGACGGCGCCAACTGTTGATGCACGATTTTCAGACGACCGGAAAGCGAGTTGAAGCTTGAATTGCATGCCGGGTCCAATCTTAAGAAAATTTCAGTGTGCCAGAAACTGACTTGAGTGTCGGAGGATTTTCGCCGACACCCTGATTGTTTTCTATTTTCTCAGGATTGGACCCGACATGCAATTCAAGCTTCAACCCGCTTTCCAGCCGTCTGAAAATCGTGCATCAACAATATTTATACATGTATCAGAAATTAGATTTGGTAGATTCAAGATTCAATAAAGTGTAGCGATAAAAAGTAGGACATAAAACAAGTCAACAAACATATTTCGTAAATTTTTTCCCATTTTTAAAATAAAAAATTGTATTAAAAAAGTTATACCGTGCCACTACTTTTTTTTTTTGGGTTTCTTTTTGATAAATTCTTAATTTTTTCAAAGACTCATAATTTGTGAAAGAAATTATTATGTTTCCGAAGTTTTTCATTTTTTTTTGGAGAATTATTATATTAACGTAAGATTTTGTGTTTCCAGTAAAGAGTCACACTTATAATGTCATAACATAAATTTGTATAAAGAAAAAAAATTATAAGTTTTGGTTTATACGAATTTGATTTTTGATGACTATATGTGAGTGTGCAATCCTTAAACTGTATGTAATATTATTTATATTGGCAACTTGCGTTGTTTGATTGGTTTTTTGAAATTGGATTTTGATGTCATGAGTTTAGGACTGTATGCGGTATTTTTTTTTTTGGTATTTATGTATCTTTTTTTAAGCTTAGACTTATCAACTTCGATGACAAAATTTTCTTTTGGAGCTATGCGCCGTCCATCAACGTTCGGAGATCATTCTTTTGACCTATTCAATTAAAAGATGATATTTTTTCCTCTGAACTTTTGAAATTGTCCAAGACTGTCTTATTGCATCTAGTAGAGTCAATTGATGATTTTGAAACGTCACATTTCAATGCATCTTGTAAAATTGCACCTGCTTTTGATTAGTTGGCTGTTATGTAATATCATGTGAGTACCTAATCATCGAATAAAACGAAGTAATAGTGAGATTTTTAAACATTTTAGATTGACTCGACAAAATACAAGAGCATTGGTTCTGGATTTGGAGTTTTGCTTAGAGAGCAGGGATTTAAAGGCTTCTTTAGGGGTTGGGTGCCTACCCTGCTCGGTTATAGTGCCCAAGGAGCCTGCAAGTTTGGATTCTACGAGTTCTTTAAGAAGTATTATTCCGACCTTGCTGGACCGGAGTATGCTACCAAGTACAAGACCTTAATATACCTTGCTGGTTCAGCATCTGCTGAAGTGATTGCTGACGTTGCCCTCTGCCCAATGGAAGCTGTGAAGGTCCGTGTCCAAACTCAGCCTGGCTTTGCCCGTGGATTAGCCGATGGGTTCCCCAAGTTTGTCAAGTCTGAAGGTGCTGCTGGGTATGATATCCGTTCTTGACTTCTCTGTTTACCTGATATGGTGCATTTATATTGTTTGCAGTCTTATTCTGATATGATAACTGTAACTCTTTGCAGGTTGTACAAAGGGATCGTCCCTCTTTGGGGACGTCAGATTCCATGTAAGCCAAAATCCATTCTTCCATGTTCCTCATTTGGCATTTATTACTGGTTTATTCTTTTTGCAAGGACAAATTTTAGGATTGGTAAATTATTTTTATGGGTATATTGCAGATACAATGATGAAGTTTGCATCTTTTGAGACGATTGTCGAGATGATGTATAAGTATGCCATCCCAACTCCAAAAGACCAATGCAGTAAAACTTTGCAACTTGGAGTGAGCTTCGCTGGGGGATATGTAGCTGGTGTTTTTTGTGCGATTGTGTCACATCCTGCTGATAATCTTGTGTCTTTCCTCAACAACGCAAAGGGAGCGAGTGTTGGTGATGTAAGTGAACAGTATTTCTTACGCATTCCGCGCATGTGTCTTAGTCTTCTCTCCATTTGTTCATCTGCATTTTTCTTTGTGTTATGTATAATGCAGGCGGTGAAGAAGCTGGGATTGTGGGGTCTTTTTACCCGTGGCCTTCCCATTCGTATTGTCATGATTGGAACTCTTACCGGAGCTCAGTGGGGCATTTATGATGCTTTCAAAGTTTTTGTCGGACTGTAAGTTCCTTCTCTGTATTTCTCGACTTCTTAACTAAGTCGTTCAATTCTTTTGTTTTGTCTAGCATGCTTGGTCCCCGCAATCAAATAATGTGGTACATCTCTTCTCTTCAGGCCAACTACTGGTGGTGCTACCCCTCCTCCTGCAAAAGCATGAATCATATCTGATGGCGAAGGAACATCATCATTTTAATGTTAGGAACTTTAGAGGGAAATTCTCATTCCAACTGATCAATAATAGTACAGATCAATGAGGGCTGTTTTCTCATCAATAATAGCGTCAGTTAGTGGCCGGTATTGTATTCTTTTGTGGAAAGTTTCTTCTCTATTATTCTTATTCCTGCCGCTATATGTGATTTTTTATAGGATGGTTTTGAACTTCATTCCTAGTATCATTAGCATACTTGAATGTGTACTTTAAATTGCAATACTACCATTCAATTGTCCATGGATGGGAAAGTGGAAAAGTTGTCAAACGCTAGAATATGAGTATCATATCATAGATTTTTTATCATTGGATTTAATTATATTGATAATGATCTTCTCTATCAATAGAATAATATTACACATTCTAAATTCATCTCTTAAATAACATAATTAATTAATAATTACCAAGTTTTTATCTTAAATTTATATCCTTAATGACATTAAATTCATTAATAATAATTATCAAATGGATTATAATGATATATTTACTCTGTTAGATTAATTATATGTAATTTAAGATATATAATGTAAAATAAAACTTTGAAATGGGTAGCATTACTTATAGCTGTAGATATATAAGAAATAGTCTTGATTCGTAACTTTTAAGTTAAAATGGATAACAATGTCACAAAATCATAAATCTACCCATCGATGTTGGACAAGTAGACTATGCAATTACTGTTGTCCTGGAAGGCAAGGTTTAAAGCTAGGAGAAAAGAAGACTTTGACGGTTTAGCCTTACCGACAACTACAAAGGCGAATGATTTCGGAATCTCAATCCGGCCAAGTTGTCACCCGAGTTGATTTAGTTTCACTAATTAAAATGCACAAGATGTCATTTTCCTTGGAGGAATTATGTCCAAGATACTAAAAGAAACAAGCTCTTGCTGTAATTTATCCCTATCATTATTTAAATAAAAAAATTCCAGTCTCTGGGAAAAAATAATGATAAATGAATAATAAGAGCAAAAATATGTTACATCATAAGTGAGCTTCTTCTTCTTACTTTCCACCAGATGCTAACTACTTGTGAGGGATTCTAATGTTAGATTAGGTTAAAGTGAGAGGATATACAGTATCAAAGACAATCCTTGCAAAAGTGTGCCTGACACGACCCACCCTTAGCTACACGGGTAAATCGTGCCTAAAACTGTTCACTAAGATAACGATATTTAATTAACTTTTTTTTTTCACACTTTTTTTGCTCTATTGCTTTGATAAAACTATTCATAAAAAAAATTATTTCTAGTTCAGGTCTTTTATGTAAAATACTAAAAAAAAAATCCTCCGAAAATTTTAATGAAAAACCGACAGAGTTTCCCCTATAATTTGAAGAAAACCCCCTGCAAAAACACACGTTTATACACTTCTAAACTATTCCTCATCCCAACTTCTTTTGGGACTTTCGTCCTTATCAACCACAACATACTAAAAGATAAATAAGTCATATTTAACATACTTAATATTTAAAAGCTTATACAATACATAAAAAAAATGAAATACTTTCAATGCATGAAAAATTATTATACATCGTGTGGCCTTCCCTAGCATCAGAGACAGCTTAGCACCAAACCTATAGCACCTGGTTGAGAAAAAGAATAGGAAAAGAATAAGCTAAAGGCTTAGTGAATGGACAAATTTTATTACATAAAATATTATTTTCTTTATTTCATACAACTCATTTCTTGAATAGAGCTTTGTGTTCTAAAATCTCATTTTTCTTAAAACAAAATACAATGTATAATTACTTTTAAAAGGGAACCAGTATACTCTTTTTTTCAAAATAACGTACAAACGACTATTTCTTCTCAACTTTCTTTATAAACTTCATTCTTATAATACAACTATAAAAAAATTTATTAACCCTCTGTAAAGAAAGTACTTTGTATAATTCTTCAACTTAGTTACCTAAATAACTTAATATTCTTAAACTATATAAGCAAATCAGTTGCGTACCTTTACTTTGAATCACCCTTATTTAGTCTCGTATACACTGTAAAATATATCACTATATCTCTTTCTTTTCTAAAAAAAAAAATGTATAAACAGATGCCAAAAGAAATAAAATAACATAGAACTTTTAAATAACATTCCTCTCATTATATACTCAATCACTTGCTAAATTTATTCTAATCATAAATTGCAAGACTATGACTATCTCATAATAAAATCATATAATACATTTCTAACTAGAAAACTCGTATCATATTTATACTTAAGAAAAATCTATCGTACTTGTCAAAATATCATCAAATCTCTCATAGAAGTTTCAAAATAAATAACTTTTGATTAAAAATTTTCAAATAAAATTGCTTGATTCTATCCTCTTTAAAAACAGTGAAAATGATACATATTTTCTCAATCTTGTAAAATAAAACTCGTGATGATATGCTAAAATCATCGCTTTAATTATTTACTATACAAAACATACTTTCCTTAAAAATCTTCTTTCAAAAGAAACTTTTGTGAATCATGCTTCTTTCTCAACTAACTTATGTAAACATATTCAAAAAAACTATTTTCATTATACTAAACAAGTACCCCTGAAACTGTCTGATCTTGCCTGGTAAGATCTAACATCGCACAGACAGAGTTATTTGAATTTTCTCATACCTGGCAGATCTACATCACGCAGGCAGAGCTATATGTACCTGACGAGATCTAACATCGCACAGGCCTGCTATCTGAATCTCCTCATACCTGGTGAGATCTACATCACGCAGGCAGAGCTATCTGTACCTGACAAGATCTAACATCGCACAGGCCTGCTATTTAAATCTCCTCATACCTGGTGAGATCTAAACACGCAGACAAAGCTATCTGTACCTGGCGAGATCTAACATCGCACAGGTCTACTATCTGATCATACGCATGCGTAGAACTGCCCCCAAAGAGCTAAAGCGCCTAGATCACATGGCCCAAAGCCTCTATGTGTGTCTGAATGGGCCCCAAAGGCCTCTATCTGTATAACTTTCTGTCTGAAATCTGCTGTCTCACTGTCTAAGTGAGCTGGGTACTAGCTTAGTATAATATAATTAAACTTTCTTATTTTTGCTAAAATTGATTTCTTTTCGAATTATGCTTCATATGCTAAATCATTGCTTCTCAAGCAGATTTATCAAAATCTGTAAAACTTATGTAAGCTGAAACTGATACTATCCGAATCCTTGAAAATCCATGATAAATATTTAAAAGAATAATTACAAATATTTTAAGAAATCATCAAAATCAAATTACTATAAAAAAATTATCACAATTATTATGCTCTTACACTTCCTATAAAATGGTAGAATATGCATCTATAATAATATAGAAAACAATTCATATATATAAATTATGAATCTTTCTTTAAAACGGTTATATCTTTGTTCAAAACTAACTTTGAAACTAAAATTTATGTTTGTAACTATTTTGAAAACTAATTTTGAAACATCTTAATAATTGAAACAAGTATAATAAATAGGTCTATTTACCCTCAAAAAAATACAAAAGAAACTAACTTGAATTCTTCTAAATTCGCTAAAATTCTCATAATTCTATAAAATGTTAAATAAACATCACTAAGTAAACACTAAAACATATTTCTAATTATTCAGAAAAATAAATCTTCTACTCTTTCTAAGACTTTCTAAAATATTCATAAAATAAAATATTTTTTATCTCACTATAAATCATAGTTTATATTTTTATCTCAAAATCTCATACTTTCCATATAACATACTATATAACATCCTTTCATAAAATTATACTTCAAAATTTAACTAATTTCTCGAGTATTTCAATTCAAAATTTCAAAGATTTCTAAATTCTTAAATATCATGCATTAACTGAAATCTTTTTTACTATCATAAAATTTTCAGGATTCTGCATTCAGGTCCCTACAAATTCTGGAACAGTTTTCTAAATTTGCAATTCATCCCTTACTGCTACGCAGTTTTAGAATTTGGCATTGCCACCCCTGCAGAATTAAATTCTAATTTTCTAAAACTTTTTCTTTTTAATTTGCTATTAATATAAATATAAAATCACTCATCATTTTGTAAGTAAAAAAAAACATTATTTCTTCAACATGTGTATGTATTTAAAGAAAATAACTAAATACTTCAATTTACTATTCCAATTCATGTAATTATAAATGTCTCCTTTCCAATCATAAAAAAAAAAAAAAAACTTTCTACTTTCTATTATCATTTAACATACATTCATTCTACATCTGTCACTTTAAATTTATTTTTCTATTGTACTCAAACTTTTCAAGACTACACTTACTATATATATATATATATATATATATATATATATATATATTCAAAAACTAATCTATTAGCACTACCCATAACTATCTCTGTTATCCACAATTAATAATTTACATGTATTTATTTCCAAATACATACATCATCATTAACTATCCTAAAAACATTTAATATAACTCTATTAATCAAACTAATAACTTAAATCATTTAAAAAAAAACTTAAATTTAATACACTTTAATATAATATGAAATTCTTAAAATATAATCCACTCACTGAATTTAAGCTCATTTATAGATTAATAATATTATAAAAATTCTTTTGATGGCCGGAAAGCATACTGGGAATGTCGCTGGAATATCGTCGCCGGTGAGTGAATAGTGATCGAATTTCATTTCTCTCCGATTTGCAAAATTCGTATATCAACATGAAACAAAAATGGTATGGATAGAAAGAGCATGGAACAAGCTTCAATTTATTGTAAAAATTTACAGGTAACTCACCGGATTTTGGTCGAAAAATGCATAGGACATTACAAGCTTCAAAACGACATATTGTGGGGTCAGAGATTCGTCGAAAATTGATCGGAATCGGTGGTCAAAGCCGACGGTGAACAGTGATCAGCCTCCCCTTCCTTTCTCTCTCCCGATTCCGTCTCCCCCCTCCTCTTCTTTTTCTTTTTTAATTAATTATTATTGTTATTATTATTATTATTTTCTTGGGCTGGGCTAGGCCTTCTTCACAGCCCAATGGACATTACAGTGCCGGCTTTCCGAAAGGCTTCCAATAGCTAATGACTCGTAATCAATCTTGCTACCCTGCTTTGAGACAAATCCCTTTTCTGAACCTTCTCTCACACACTCAAAAATCTTACAAACTCTCAAATACAACGCTAATGGTATAAAAACCTGCAAATTTGGAATTAATAAGAATTAGTTATGGTCAGTAGAAGCAACATGAGTGTAAACATGTTAAAGTGCAATGTGAAAATAACAAACTGCGATGCAATTAAGCTCTCTCTTTACCGTCCAAAGGTTCACAGTCCACCCAAGAAACGAGAATAAACTAAAGAAACAAGGAAATATCACCTAGAACACAACAAAAAAGAGGAGAGCCAAAACTAAAAGCCAAAGAAAATTAACCTTAGATTCTGACGGAAGTGAAAAAATGGCGTTCTCTGATCGTCACTACTCTCGCCAATCTCTGGTCCCGAGCTTTCTCTACTCCTCTTCACCTTCTAAAAGACTCTACAATTTGGACTCTTTGATGAACACGAATCGCGGATTGTTGAATCAATTAGCGCCGTCCATTTCATCATCGTCGAATGGTGGTAACCTCGTGATCCCGGCGCCGAGTAAGAAGATCTAGATGTACTCGCCTTCTTTCTACTCCGCGTGTACGGCCAGCGGCATTTTGAGCTGTGGCCTCACTCACATGGCCGTTACTCCTCTCGATCTCGTCAAGTGCAATATGTAGGTATAGATTTATTTACTTCTTTTATATTTATATTAATAAAATGTCAATTTTGTTTGTTAGTGTAATAGTGTGTTCTTGCTCCATTTGCATCAGATCCTAAGTTGGAAATTTTTGCTATGCGTTTAGAGAACAAGCTGTGCCTGTGTGGACCGCATACTTTTTACCAATAAAATCTAATAACATTAAAAAAAATCATAACATATATTATATAACTCATAGATTATCAAAGATTCAAATAGATTTTTTTTTAATGAAATGATTTTTACTTTCTTTAATAAAAAAATACAATTTGTGATATACTACATTGTTGATACAATTTCTAAGGGGACGTTTGGTATAGGGGTTTAGTTTTATGGGAATGGGATTCACAATTCTGGGAAAGTGGAATATGAGAATCAAATTCTTGGGAAAGAAACATTACTGTATTTAGTTACCCATAGGAATCTTGTTAGCAAGAAGCAACAGATTAAGCAACTTGTGCGAAATGTTGCTTTTCGAATTAGATAACATAAGGCGCGTTAGCTATCTATAGTAAGGAGCCTTTTCTTCCAGGATGTCGGGTGCGCAGGAACAGGAAGGCCCAACCTATACAAGGGGTCTCTGCCTTCATTTGGTTGTGCTGCTATGATGTAACGTGCAGTCGTCCCGAGGCAGCAGGATGTATGGTGTAGGGCCCCCTATTTTCTTTCCCTTAAAGTCCTTTATAGGTTTCGAGTTGGGAATAAAGCAGTGGCTTATTCGGCGGTATATCACAATTCATTCTCAGGCATAGCTGTTCACGAAACGTGGCATAGGACATCTGTCGGCAGTGGGAGTCTTAAATCCGAGCAAGAGGTCAGACCAATGTCACGGCAAGTTTCCTGGTGAAACGCAAGCCCATGACAATTCTCCCCCACTCGTGAATGTCGATGCCCTCATCGACTATGCTTCCTTATAACAAGCATAAGTGCAAGCAATTATTGTCCCATCCAACAAAATGAAATCACCCCCGTGATGACCTTAATAGAGCTACCACCAAATGTAGACTATGTTTGATTGTACGGAGGAATGCGCTAATTTTATTCAATAGATGAGTAATACTATATAATTAATTTTTTTCCAATACGTCATAAATACTTATGTTATTTTTAATGAAATTAATAATTTTGAAGATTTTTAAATATATATATTATAAAAATAAAAATAAAATTATTTAATTTAATTTAATTTAAGTTTACATATAAATTTAGTTTTTATATATCATATTATTTATTTATAAATAAATTAAATATAAAATTTATATAATTTAATTGTATTTAATTTACATATAAATTTATTTTTTATATATTATATTTTATATATTTTTAATTTAAATTTATTTATAAATAAATATATGAATTTATATGAATATTTATTAATTTATATTATGTATATTATATTTATATAAATATATCTATCTTAAATATTTATATTGTATTATTTTATTATTTATATAATTTAATTTAAAGTTAATTTATATATTATTTTTTACATATTATACTTTTATTTATTAAATTTTATTTTATTTATAAATAAATATATTTATTTACATATTTATTAGTTTAGATATTATATATTATATATAAATATATTTATATTATATTAAGAAATAAAATTATTTAATTTAATTTAATTTAAATTTAGTTTACATATAAATTGAGTTTTTATTTATCATATTATTTATTTACATTTATTTATTTATAAATAAATAAAATATAAAATTTATAAAATTTATTTGCATTTAATTTACATATAAATTTATATGAATATTTATTAATTTATATTATTTATAATATATTTATATTATTATATCTATCTTAAATATTTATATTGTATTATTTTATTATTTTTATAATTTATTTTTATTTTAATTTATATATAAATTATTTTTTACATATTATATTTTTATTTATTAAATTTAATTTTTAAATTTTAATTTTAATTTACATGTAAATTTAATTTTTTATATATTATATTTTATATATTTTTAATTTAAAGTTATTTATAAATAAATATATAAATTTATATGAATATTTATTAATTTATATTACGTATATTATATTTATATTATTATATCTATCTTAAATATTTATATTGTATTATTTTATTATTTATATAGTATAATATAATTTTAATTTATATATACATTATTTTTTACACATTATATTTTTATTTATTAAATTTAATTTTTAAATTTAAATTTATTTGTAAATAAATATATTTATTTACATATTTAGTAATTTACATATTATATATTATATATAAATATATTTATATTATATTATATTATTTGATAATTTAATAAATAATATTTTTATTACCATATAAATTTATATAAGTTTATTTATTATATGTATATAAGTTTATAAAAATTTATATATAATTTAGTAGTCGTTTTTAAAATTGCTATAAACATACATATTAAATAAACAAATTTATATAAGGATGGGTTTAGGATTCCTGGAAATATAAAACTCAAGTGTTGAAAGGGTTTTACATTACCCCAATAGATGTGCATTTGAAACCCATAGGAAAGCTCAATTCTAAGACTTAAAATACTAAATAAGCCAACCAAATAAAGGTTAGGTATCAAATTCCCATTCTCATGCTTAGAAACCTCCATATCAAACGACCATTTAGTTCCTAGGTAAGCCATAAAGTTGAAGGGGCCTTAGATAGGTTTTGTGGGCCCTTGGTGTAAGCATAACCAATGAGTTGTCCAATTTTTGCAAATTAGAGTCATGCTATTTGCCCCCATAAATGAACTAAACAAACCCCATTATTAATATTTTCATAATTCAAATTCTATTCATAGCTGAAATTACTTAAAAACTAATAAACAATAAATTTGATTTTATTCTAGAATTTGTTTGTTTCACAAAGTCTTTTTATTACACCCACATGGGCAATAATGTTTTAACTCCTAATTTGAAATGGTTTAAAGTTTTTTTTTTGTTACGAATAATTGAATCAGGGGAAAAAGAAATTCTTATGGCATGAAGATTACTTAACAGTAAATTTAAAAGTGTACATGTCCAAGATTGTAGGAAAAACACGTTTAGTCAATAATGAAATCGCAAAACCCAACCCTTGAAAGTCCCAAAGCCCTAAATAATGAACGAACAAATCTCAGTTGAGTTCATACAACTCCATCCTTCCTGTAACCAATCCCAAAGCCCACCTCACAAAAGTGTAGAAATAATATTACATAGGAAAAAAATTGAAAACACAGATTGTGTTCTATACAAAGATGTGAAGGATTCTAGAAGAAAAATGAGTGAGCAAAAGGATTCATAAAGAAAAGAAAGTAGAAAGGAAGATAATAGTCAGTTTAATGGGGTATTATTTGAGAAAGAAGAAATGGTAAAGCGTATTTACGGAAATTAGTGGGGCTTTATTTGGAATAAATCTTTTTTGTTTTTTTTTTTTTTTTTAATGGGAGTGGTTGGCAAATAGCAGCAGTCTTTTGCGAGGTTCTTCGAAGTCTCCTGTATAAAAAAAAAACATTACGTCTCTGTTTACCTTACTGGCTGTACAAGACCTCCACGTTTCCACCTAGTGAACACTTCGCCGAACCAGTCTTCTTGGATTATAAACTACCATTTTTTATAATTCCATTCGTAATCAAAAGTTGCGAAAACGTTTTTTTTTTAAATACTTATATTTTCGTTGAATGGTGACTTTTTTTTTTTTGTTTAAAGTTTTGAAATTATTGCAGAAACGTACTCAAATGGATAACACATGTGAGTTCAATTTTAATTGCAAAACTATAGTCAATGTTCAAAACTTCTCAATCAAGAAAAGTAACAAGTCAAAAAGTCTCCCAGGAACGCTCCAGCAATAAATACCATGCAAAGGAAGAACAGTCCGTGAAAACGTAGTTATCATCGTTAACCCTTTCTTCTTGCGCGCCAAAAAGCCACCACAACAATCCTCCCATTATCATCCTTCCTTGCCCTTTCCATCTCATCAGGAGCTTTTTTTATTTTTTTTTTTTTTTGGAGTGGGAGAGCAACGCCAAGAGAAACAAAACCAAAATCTAGAGCCAAACAAGGCCTTGATTTTGATAACGAAGAGAAAAGAAATGGACGTCTCTGATCATCAGTCTCGTCAATCTCTGATACCAAATTTTCTCTACTCGTCTGCATCGTCCAAAAGACTTTACGATGCGGATGCAACGGTGTACAGGAACAGTGCAGTGTTGCGTCAAAATCAATCACTACCGTCCATCTCACCGTCATCAAATGGTGGTGGTTTAGTGATTCCAGCACCTAAGGAGAAGATCGAGATGTTCTCACCTGCTTTTTACGCCGCATGTACGGTCAGTGGTATGTTTAGCACTGGCCCTACTCACACGGCCGTTACTCCTATTGACGTCCTCAAGTGCAACATGCAGGTCTCTCTGTCTTTTCCTTTAAAAAAATAACTTCATAACGTTTTATTTATATAAATAAAATCACATTTCATTTGTTTTTAAAGGTAATGTTTTAAATTTCCTCTATTGCTCTTCAAAATAACTCATCTTTATATGTATGTATATAACAGAAATTAGACTTGGTAGATTCAAGATTCAATAACAAATAGCGATAAAAAGCAGGACATAAAACAAGTCAACAAACATATTTCGTAAATTTTTTCCCATTTTTAAAATAAAAAATTGTATTAAAAAAGTTATACCGTGCCACTACTTTTTTTTTGGTTTCTTTTTGATAAATTCTTAATTTTTTGAAAGAATCATAATTTGTAGAGAAATTATTATGTTTCCGAAGTTTTTCATTTTTTTTGGAGAATTATTTTATTAACGAAAGATTTTGTGTTTGCAATAAAGAGTCACACTTATAATGTCATAACATAAATTTGTATAAAGAAAAAAAATTATAAGTTTTGGTTTATACGAATTTGATTTTTGATGAATATATGTGAGTCTGCAATCCTTAAACTGGTATGTAATATTATTTAAATTTGTATCTTGCGTTGTTTGATTGGTTTTTTGAAATTGGATTTTGATGTCATGAGTTTAGGACGGTATGTGTTTTTTTTTTTTTTTTTGGTATTTATATATCTTTTTTTAAGCTTAGACTTATCAACTTCGATGACAAAATTTTCTTTTGGAGCTATGTGTTGACCTGTTCAATCAAAAGATGATATTTTTTTCCTTTGAACTTTTAAAATTGTCCAAGACTGTCTTATTGCATCTAGTAGAGTCAATTGATGATTTTGAAATGTCGCATTTCAATGCATCGTGAAAAACTGCACCTGCTTTTGATTAGTTGGCTCTTATGTAATATCATGTGAGTACCTAATCATCGAATAAAATGAAGTAATATTGAGATTTTTAAAAATTTTAGATTGACTCAACAAAATACAAGAGCATTGGTTCTGGATTTGGAGTTTTGCTTAGGGAGCAGGGATTTAAAGGCTTCTTTAGGGGTTGGGCGCCTACCCTGCTTGGTTATAGTGCCCAAGGAGCCTGCAAGTATGGATTCTACGAGTTCTTTAAGAAGTATTATTCCGACCTTGCTGGACCGGAGTATGCTACCAAGTACAAGACCTTAATATACCTTGCTGGTTCAGGATCTGCTGAAGTGATTGCTGGTGTTGCCCTCTGCCCAATGGAAGCTGTGAAGGTCCGTGTCCAAACTCAGCCTGGCTTTGCCCGTGGATTAGCCGATGGGTTCCCCAAGTTTGTCAACTCTGAAGGTGCTGCGGGGTATGATGTCCGTTCTTGACTTCTCTGGTTACGTGATATGGCGCATTTATATTGTTTGCAGTCTTATTCTGATATGATAAATGCAACTCTTTGCAGGTTGTACAAAGGGATCGTCCCTCTTTGGGGACGTCAGATTCCATGTAAGCCAAAATCCATTCTTTCATGTTCCTCATTTGGCATTTATTACTGGTTTATTCTTTTTGCAAGGACATATTTTAGGATTGGTAAATTATTTTCATGGGTATGTTGCAGATACAATGATGAAGTTTGCATCTTTTGAGACGATTGTCGAGATGATGTATAAGTATGCCATCCCAACTCCAAAAGACCAATGCAGTAAAACTTTGCAACTTGGAGTGAGTTTCGCTGGGGGATATGTAGCTGGTGTTTTGTGTGCGATTGTATCACATCCTGCCGATAATCTCGTGTCTTTCCTCAACAATGCTAAGGGAGCGAGTGTTGGTGATGTAAGTGAATTGTATTTCTTACGCATTCCGCGGATGTGTCTTATTCTTCTCTCCATTTGTTCATCTGCATTTTTCTTTGTGTTCTGTATATTGCAGGCGGTGAAGAAGCTCGGATTGTGGGGTCTTTTTACCCGTGGCCTTCCCATTCGTATTGTCATGATTGGAACTCTTACTGGAGCTCAGTGGGGCATTTATGATGCTTTCAAAGTTTTTTTCGGACTGTAAGTTCCCTCTCTGTATTTCTCGACTTCTTAGCTACCTTGTTTAATTGTTTTGTTTATCTAGCATGCCTGGTCTCCGCAATCAAATGATGTGGTACATTTCTTCTCTTCAGGCCAACTAGCGGTGCTACCCCTCCTCCCGCAAAAGCATGAATCATAACTGTTGGCGAAGGAATATCATCATTTTAATGTTAGGAACTTTAGAGGGAAATTCGTATTCCAACAGATCAATAATAGTACTGATGCTGCTGGTCACTTTACTCAATTGAGGACGGTTTTCTCATCAATAATAGCGTCAGTTGATGGCGGGTATTGTATTCTTTTGTAGAAAGTTTCTTTTCTATTACTCTTATTCCTGCTGCTATATATGTGATTTTTTATAGGATGGTTTTGAACTTCATCCCTAGTATCATTAGCATACTTGAATGTGTACTTTAAATTGCATTTACCATTCGATTGTCCATGCATGGGAAAGTGGAAAAGTTTTCAAACGCTAGAATACGAGTACATATCATAGATTTTTTATCATTGGATTTAATTATATTGATAATGATCTTCTATATCGATAGAATAATATTACAGATTCTAAATTCATCTTTTAAATAACATATTTAATTAATAATTACAAAGTTTTTATCTTAAATTTGTATCCTTAGTGACATGAAATTAATTAATAATAACTATCAAATGGATTGTAATGATATATTTACTCTTTTGGATTAATTATATATAATTTAAGATATATAATGTAAAATAAAATTTTGAAATGGGTAGCATTAGTCATTGCTGTAGATATATAAGAAATAGTCTTGACTCGTAACTTTTTTAAGTTAAAATGGATAACAATGTCACACAATCACAGTCTATCCACAAAGTCGATGTTGGTCAGGTAGACGATGCAATTACTGTTGTCCTGCAAGGCAGGGTTTAGGGCTAGGAAAAAAGAAGACTTTGACGGTTTAACCTTACCTACAACTACAAAGGCGAACGATTTCGTAGTCTCAATCCAGCCAAGTTGTCACCTGAGTTGATTTAATTTCATTAATTAAAATGCACAAGGTGTCATTTTCCTCGGAGGAATTATGTCCATTACTATAAGAAGCAAGCTCTTGCTGTAATCTATCACTATCATTATTTAAAAAAAAAAAAAAAATTCCAGTCTATGAGAAAAAATAATAATAAATGAATAATAACAGCAAAAATATGTTACATCATAAGTGAGCTTCTTCTTCTCACTTTCCACCAGATGCTAACTACTTGTGAGGAATTCTAATGTTAGATTAGGTTAAAGTGAGAGGATATACAGTATCAAAGACAATCCTTGCAAAAATATGCCGAATTTCCGAAAGGCTTCCAATAGCTAATGACTCGTAATCAATCTTGCTACCCTGCTTTGAGACAAACCCCTTTTCTGAACCTTCTCTCACACACTCAAAAATCTTACAAACTCTCAAATACAATGCTAATGGTATAAAAACCTGCAAATTTGGAATTAATAAGAATTAGCTATGGTCAGTAGAGTAAAAGCAACATGAGTGTAAACGTGTTAAAATGCAATGTGAAAATAACAAACTGCAATGCAATTAAGCTCTCTCTTTACCGTCCAACGGTTCACAGTCCACCCAAGGAACTAGAATAAACTAAAGAAACAAGGAAATATCACCTAGAATATTTATATTTATGTTAATATAATGACAATTCTTTTGGCTTAAAGAAGTTAGAGCCTTTGAGGCAACCCCATAAATCAAATATTGCAACACTTCTATTTCGACTAGTAAAATTTTAAGAAATGCACTTCCTTTCAAAAGTCAGAATTTAACAGAAGATGCTCACTATCAATTAGTATACAAAATACACAAAAATGTAACAATATTGTCACCTTGCGTTGCACTAGAGATGCTTGCCTACATTAGCCATCATAAACAATATTCTAAGATTAAAAGGGAAAGTTTCTTACACTATTGTAAAAAGAAAAATAGCCAGTTATTTGACGGGTCTGTTAAACGGCCTTGATTTGCATATTATTTTAGAAGAATAGCTACCAATAATATTTATAGTGATCTAACTGGCAACATCCTGGTGAGTCTATCTACCGCTCACTGCACTCCATAAGACCACAAAAATAAAGGGAAAAGCTCACCAGGTCAGAAACGGGGGCTTGAGGGTATCCTGCCATTGCCTGAGAGACAAAATACTCATCAGTCATCTTGGAAAGTGCACCACTAATTGATGTTGCAAGATCCATAACTTCATATTTCAATGTCTCAAAGTCCAGATCGTTAGGGTCTAATAATTCATGGAAGCTAGCATCATGTGGCTTAGTGATCTTCCTCGCAATCTTCACTGCTTCCAACATATCTCCACCATTGTACACAGCAAGGCTAAAAACAGCAACCACTAAAGGATCCCTAGGTTGGACAGACAATGCTTTGTGGAATGCCAAGATTGCAACCCTGAATAATATTTTATAATGTACTTCAAGTACAGCACAAGCCAAGTGATAAGAAGGAAACTAATATTTTTAGAATACTTTTATGGATTTATTAACATTTATTTGGTTATCCAATTGGTAAAATATTAGGGCAAATAGTGGCACTGCAATATTAATGACAAACAAAAAGCAGCCATGAGAGGAACCTGTATATTTTAATTGCAAATATAAGTGCCCTGAAGAGATTAACATCGCTATTAGTGGAATATATGATCAAACTTCTAGCACTAACATACTTTGATGGCCACGGAACTAATTATAACTTCCTGCATGCTTTTCAAATTTTATTTATACCAAATCTTCCTACATCATTGTGAAATTGGACTTCTAGGATTTATATGATGAGATGCCCTACCTACTCTTTTCTTTTCTAATAAAAGTTTCTTTGTTTACTCAAAAAAAGAAAAAAAAGTATGATGAGATGGCCACAGGCTACTAACAACTTCCACAGAACTGCCATCTGTCCTTGGCACATAACGTGTTTGGTTTGAAATTTCTTGTGCATTTGTCGACCAAGAATTCAGGAAAGCGCAGGAAGTAATTAATATGTTTCTTGTGCAGGATGTATCTTAAACTTTAGAATTTTCAAGCATCTATGTATGTACACAGTGCAGTAAGCATATAACTTTTAACATGGGGTTCAGGTGAAAGCTAATGCAATGAAGCTACACCTTTAGTAATTAAGCTAAGCTAATATATCTTGTTATTTTATGGCAAACGAGTTGCAAACAAAAATTCAAATGCAAAAACTTTCTTATTGACTAGTCTTACCATAAGCTACCATGGCAAGGCCTGTCAGGTGCCAGAAGTTTGTCCAAGTTAGAGAACAGCGACTGGAATGAAAGACCACAATATTATTAGTTGCATGCTACTGAACTACTGGGACCTTTCAAAATATACCAAGTAACAGTATGCAGAAAGTCTGCAGAGCAGAGTGATCCAATACAAGACCAAAAGGTATTTTGAACACATCACAATGATATATTTTTTTAAAGCTCAGGCACAAGATTTGCCAGATGAAGCAAATTTGGCCATGTCTTCCATACAATACCCACCATTAGTAAGCATGATAAATATGTATAATATTGGCAATTATATCCTTCAGATAGATTTCTACACGGAAAAGCATGTGCAAAAAGTTGTAAAGTTCAGGAAGAAACTACAGGTTTCAATTGGTCTCTAAATGAATTAAACCTCAGCATCTTAAATAAGATATAAACAATAAACCAAAAGAAAATGTTACCAAAAGCATGTTAGATCTCTTGTCGCGTCTCCGAAAACCATGCTTGACAAAATATGATGCCTGTGAAATGATGCTGTATCAACCTTCAAGTAACCAGGACTAGTACATAGTAAACAGGACTTGATTATTAAATATGAACCTGAATAGGTAAAAGTATTTCCAGGAGCCCAAATTTCCATAATAATCTGAGAGAAGCTTCTGCAGAACCATAAGCTAGCATGTAATTCATCTCCATCAGAAGCCTTCCCTGAATTTTTTGGAACAAGTTTTAAGCCAGTCAGAAACATATTTATGCTAGTCAAATGCATGGAATACTATGAGCAATAAAGAGTTGTTAGATACCTTATCAAGTCTTAACAACGATATAGCTAAATGTTTAACAGAATGAGAAGTTTCCTTTGAAAAACGAAATCCTAATCGGGCAGCAATTCTTATTGCACGCAGAATACGAGCTGCAAAGAACATGGTATCAGAATCTTTTTTTGGTTAGCACGAGAAGATGGAAATCCACTCTATGTGCCAGCAGATGTGCAGACTGCATCAATCTTACAACATAAACACTATTTAATGAAAACTGCAAAAACTTACCAGAATCATCCTGAAAAGAAGTCCTTGCGGGAATCACAGTTCGCACCTGGAACCAAGGAAGACAACATGAGGATGATTTATATTGACAACAAGTCTAAAGTAAGTCACGAAAACAACTGTTATGAAATACATGCACACTTTAGCTTTTCTAATATCTTCAAATCCTCCCATGTAGTCATATATTATTTTTGTGTATGGATCAAACATTAAGCTGCAAAAAGAAAGAAGTATATCAAAAGAATGTAAAAGTAGGCTACAACAGCTAAAATTTCAATGTACCAAGGATGTTAGAAGAGATTCAAAGCCATCCTACTCTAAAAGGTTGGAACAAATAACTTCAAGATTAAAGGGTCATATAAGGAACCCGTTTATTGTAAAGTCCCGCTGCAAACAATTCCTCCACCGAATATAATCCTTCTCATCGCAGCCATCCGGTCTCTCAAGTTCATAGCTGAAGTTTCTACTGAATTTCCGTCCACATGTACTAAAACTTGAAACCTAATTGTTAAAACATAGCAATATTTTTTAAAAAAGGGAACAATGAAACTCTTGACAAAATTGACTTGCAGCAACAGCCTCCACCAGGGATGAAATTAATGAATAACTAATCAATCAAACTTCTTGCACTGAAAAGGGCCAAACAAAAAAAAAAAAAAAAGAAAAACCTCCACAACAGTATCGTCGAGGTGGACATGACAAATAGGAAAACGTCTGCCAACTATTTCACACCGCGAAAATGCCCTCATCACCTGCAAATTAGGTAAAAGTTCATTATGGCATGTCAGATGCCCAAAAAAAGAAAAAATCTTATTATGACAGAGCACTGATGAATGTGGTTCAAAGTAAAATGAACCACAAGAACAAACCAAGAGAGTTTCTTTTTAGACACCAGGACGTCATGGAGAACTATGATGACAGATGATAGTGTAATAGTAGCATAATATGCCAAAATCATCACCCTCCTAGACAGCCATTAATGAAATTCATTCGACTCTACTATAAGACTTCTGCTGAAAACTTTGACAGATCATAATCAGTTGACCTCAATTTAAAATGCTCTATCTCAATAATTTACAGCCTAAAACCATTAAAATATGATAACCCTGAAAAAAAAAAAAGATACTGTTTTTAGTACTTCCAACACCTACCATTCCAAAATTTATAATGTGAAGCTTGCAATTCATCCCTTTTATCTGTTTATTTATTTAGTTATTTCCTTCGACTTTGGTTAGTGCTTAATGCATTCTCAAACAGATTCATTGGCTTGGCTAGCGTATAGGATCATCCACACTGCACTTACAAACATACACTTTTTTAAACTATTAAGAAAAAATCTCAACAACAATTTCAATTTAACTTCCTGAACTTTGCTAACTGCAAAAACTGCCAGCCAGACAGCTAAAATGAATTTCCAGTTACCGAATGCCGTAAGAAATAACTATGAACAGTTGAAGTGGCCACGAAACTCAAAGTGCAGACATTAAACACAGACATTCCACAACAGATACTACTTGATGGAGTAAGAGAGATCATATTTTGAAACAAATTATTTCTTTATTATATCACTATCTTGCTAGCATGACAGAAAGCAGAAAATGAAAGTAACCTCTTTAAGTTCAGCCGAAGTTATTATGTCAAAATCCTTTGGTATTCGTTTCAAAATAAGATCCCTCACACAACCTCCAACAAGGTAAACATCATATCCTGCAACCAAAAAAGAAAATATATCTACTTAGCACCAAAACGATAAAAAAAGAATTCTACAATAAAGAGCAACAAACAAATAAACAAATATCCAGCCAACCTGTGCTGCAAAAGAATTGAAACCCTGAAGCCAACCTTATGAAGAATTGCTTCTGGTTGCAAGTAATTGACAATAGTCAACTAAGAAGTCAAAGGATTTTATTTCAACAGATTTTATTTGGTAGATAGTGATAACTAATGATTTAAGCATGAAATACATGTTAATCCAATTAGAACCTTTGTGATTGATCACAGGCAGTTGACATTAAACCCTAACAGAAGAGTATGGTTTTGGTAACCTCTACAATGTAACCTTACAAAAGCCAATATGTAGCATCAAACCTCAATCCTCTTTGAATGAAGAGTGCAAGGATGCGAAGGGGGGAAGAATAAAAGGTGGCATATATGAAACTTTCACTGATGGACGTATTTTTCATCTCCACCCTTACGGATTCCCCTAATTGGGCAGAAACTGGAAATAAAAAATTTTGAGTTATGCAACAGTTTACAAGTGTTTCCATTCATTTTTAATCTCTTTTGTCTCCATCCCCTCCCTTTTCAGTCATCCTACCAATCAGAATCCAAGTGATTTCTATCAGGCAAATAAGTATCATCAGTTTGACAAAAACACATTCCAATATCTAAAGCAATACATTACTGCTCTCTACTATAAGATGGTCTCTTAACTACACATCTACCATACCCGGCAAAAGAAAAAAAAAAAAAAAAACAAGCCCAAGTTATTCTCTTGAACACTCAAATCATCAGACTCGGCACAAATATGCAGAGAAGTAAATTCGAAATTCATTTAAAACAAACACAAATTGCATTCATTGGAACCACCAAATCTTACGAAATGACCAAGATAGCGATTCGGTTGACACTCACCTCTTCTTTTCAGCCCATTAAGAACCTTCTTTGTGGGTCTGTCAATCATGGAAGTTGTAATTCCAAGGTCCTCCGCTTTCAATTTCTTCCACTCTGGTTTCTTTCTATTCAGTTCACTCACTTCACATAAATAAATACATAAATGAAAATTTCAAGACATAAAACACAAGCTCATAACTAAAGTAAACAACTTTCGCTTGCCTTTCACGTGAAAATTATCTGAACTCTGATTGATTAGAGAATCTGCCTCATCAAGCGTCTCGATTGCAGCAACAGCGCTGAACCCAACCTGCAAATAAATGAATCAAATGGTTCAAACAGAGGCCACGGTCACTCAAACATCGATAAAGATATCATATACATTACCTTGCGAATGCAGTGAAACAGAGAGGGTCGAAGACAGAACTGGGGCTTATAAGCAAAAGCCAAACCTGAAATCGCCATGTCAAGTCAAGATAAGCTTAAACCCTGGCGAGGGCCGATTTTAGGGTTTAATAAAATTTGTGGACCATCCGAAGAGGTTTTTGATGCGATTTGCGTTCCCCCTTGGGATCTCTAACTTTTCGCCACGTGACACTCAAATAATGCTCTATGTTTTTTATATTAGAATTTTAAAATGATGTATAACTTTTTATTTATTTATTTCACCCTAATTGGATGTATATATAATAATAAAGATTTTCTCGTAATTATTGGCTCGGTTCGTTTATGAATCCAAATCCTGTTTTTTGTGCTGTACATTTTTCAATGTAATTTACATTCAATCTTAATCACAAATCCTTTTCAAAATTCAAAATAATTCAAAATCAACCACATATTCCTAAATTCAATTGAAAACAAAAATACCGGATTCATAAACGAACACACCCTAAGTAAGCCACAAAACTTCCTCTGAACTCCTTGGCTTTGTTACATAGTATCAAATTTATCTCTTCATATTATAATTTCAATAATATTACAAATATCCCTAAGTGGTTTAGTATTTTCAAGAGTCTATTGATAATTTACTTTTACCTTAAGGTCATATAATTTAATTTAATGAGAATAGATATTTTAACACAAATTTTTAATATAAAATTAGACATAAATTTCTAATTCTTGATTTCAATAATTCAATGTTTAAGATTATTGATGAATTGATAATATTAAATATAATTTTTTGATTTTTAATCTTAACTATTAGATTTGATGAGATGACTAAAAATATATGTTAATGAATTGTCTTAAAAGATCCCTTTCTTAATTTAATATAGTTATAATTTTTTGAACTACAAGTTCGATTTTGATATTGTGGCGAATTACTTGGGATTAAATTGATATTGTATACATATCTGAGGTCCTCGACAGTCATTGACCAGTAATAGGCTTGGGAGTCTACGGACATGACCAATTGGGCTTCAAATGTAGCTCATCATAAAAGAGTAATGGGCTTGAGAGGTTTTCGGTTTTACTCATTCCTAAATCATGCTGAAATGTATGAACTTGGTTGGCTGTTTGATGAAGAATTTGAATATAATTTTTTATTTTTAAAACAATAATTTAATAAATATTATGAAAATTCATCTCATTGATTTTTTTCAAAAATAATGAAAAAATTTTATGTGATTTTCTATTTTCTATGATTTTCTATACGTGATGTAGCACTAATTTCTTATTGTTAAAGCAAATTGATTAAGATGAATATAAAAACAACCATCTTATAGACATCAAAAAGTTGTAACAGATTATTGAGTTTGATCTTAATTTTCATTTTTAGTCCAATACTCCAATTATTGAGTTTGATCCGTTTTTAACTTCTAAATTTTACGTGCGTAATATTTATTTGACTGATATTAATATTTCAGTCAATTACGTCTTTGGTTTTCAATAAGCACTTTTTTTAAAAGATTCTAAAAGAACATATTTTACATTCAATTGTACTTCAGTCCTTTCCTATGTTTTTAACTTGAAGTTTCCAAAAAGCATATATTTATCTTTTCATAACGAAATAATCAAGTCAAATTAAGCACCTTTTTTGCTTCCTTAGTTTCCTGCACGAGCGCTCCATGTCTATTTGCTTTTAGACTCAACACAAATGCTATAGAAAACCATCTCAATTTTTTATTTGAAGTTTCATGAAGTAACATATCACTACTGTTGATCAAATGCACACTTTCAAGACCCGCCTATGAATCTATAGAATAATCAATTATCTTTTGACTTGATTAAAATTTCCATGTAAAAACTTGATTATTTAGTGAACTTAATCATAAGGTATATATAAAAGAATAAATAAGTTGACAACAATAAATTTAACTTATCAATTTTATTGAATTAAATTTTAATTACTAGATGGTGATTCTTAATGCCCGTATGAATCTTCGTGAAACCAATAACGTATCTAATAGAAAAAGAGAACAACATCAAAATTAGGATGGAAGGCCACTAGCAAAATCAGGACAAATAGAATAGCGAAACTAAGGATTCTAGCGCAAGAATTTAGAGATCAAAGAACACCCAAGGACGAATATGAATAGCCCTTTAAGATTATATTACTTTTTACGCTAATTAGAATCCACTTAATTTAATAAAATCAATAGGAATGGTATGATGATGTGTTATATAGAAATACTCATGATGGGTTAACCTAGTGGTAAAAGCGAACTAAGGATTGTGTAGTTCGGTACACAGTCATAGGTTTGATTCCTTGTATATCCTTATCTCATGATTTAAGTAAGAGACTAGATGGTGTGCTTTGGTTGCGCTAGTCTCTTTCGATGAATAGTCGTGGTGTGTGGCCTACACAATTTGCCTACACAAAAAGAAAAGAAGTGTTATGTAGAAATCAATGGTAAAAGTAATATATTTGTGAGGTGACATTTTATATAGAAATCAATGATAAAAGTAATATATTTGTATAATAGTTCAAATATTGTGTTTATTTCTTTCTTTCTCTTGATGACATCTAGGATATATTTATTATATCATATTATCATATTAAAACGGTACATGTATTCTACCATGGGTTAATATGTAGATTCTACTATTTTGATAATTTAAAATATTTAAAATATCATTTATATTTATTACAAATTAAAAAACAAATTAAATGAATTTTAATGCTTACACTACTAAGTGGGGAAAAATTTGGTGCACAAATTATTGAGCGCATGTTAATGGTCTGTTGAGTGGCATGCCACGAATAATTGGTGTATTCAGGCCAGGGGCGGAGCTACTTAGAAATTTTTACCTACTAATTTATCATTGCACTTATTACCATTTTGTCGATTGTGTCTGTAAAAGTGTTATTAATTAGCGGGACTAGCCTGCTTTTCTAATAAGATAACCGACTATAACGAAACCATATGAAAAGGTGTCTCATCATGCATTTTTTTGTCGGTTAATTTTCTCGAGTCTTGCTATAGTATATGTGCTAATACATCAAAAAAAGTATGTATATATATATATATATATATATATATATATATATATATTATAAATAAATAAATAAATATTATAAATAATTATATAAAAGTTTTAAAATTATAATTGTATAGAAATTATAAACAAGTAAAATAAAAGTTATCATTTGCAACTTTTATAAATTTGTTTACGATTTTTTTCTAATTTAAAAAAAATGATGTATTGATACATCGAATGTATTTTAACAAAATCCTTGTTTTTTGTTTTTAAGTTATGATAATAAGTTTTAAGTTGTTTTTTTTATTAACAAAAAATACGTAAAAACTAATAATTTGACATATATGCTCTTATTTAGTATTATATATGTATTACGCATAGTATATGTTATATAAACATTTATATTGAATCAATACAACAAAATCAAAATTAGAATCCTATAGTGCTATAAAAAATTATATTGTTAATTAATGTGTCTCACATGTATTATGAAAATTTTTTAATTAATATGAAATTAAAAAAATTAGTATTCAAAAAATTATTTCAATAATAAAATAATTAAAAATAAAATATTAATTTCATGCTTGAAAAAGCTGCTAAAGGTTTCAAATATTGCATCCGCATAAGAGTTTAGAATTAGGAAAAAATTTTAAAGAATTTGTAAAATTGGGATTAATGAAAATTTTTAAATATATTTTAGAATATAAAAATTAGATAATCAATTCGGATATTTTTTATTTAGATAAAAATTAAAAAATATAATTTTTTTATTCAAATATTTTTACATAAAAAATATATATAATCCTTAAAACAACATTTAAAAAAAATTGAAATATATAAAATTCAAATTGGGGTAGAAAACCAATCTGCCTATATATAAAATTTGCGCATTCGTTAATTTCCAATCGTTCCGTTCAAAATCTCCTCGTCTGTTCCATGTACGACGCAATTAAGAAGGGTGACTCATAACTGAGAGTAAATATATGATATAGCCGTTACACTGTAGTAGACGACTCAGACTGTACATTTACTCCATACCTGATACTACAAATTGCTAAAATTTGTCCAAAAGAACTTGATAAAGATTAGACTCCTGATGGACGCTTGCATGCTCAGCGTATCCTTAATGGAAGACAAAGCGTGCACTTTCAGAGATATGGCCATGCAAAAAAATTGCATAATATTCCACCGTCTACACTGGTAATTAAATCCGTCTACACTGGTAATTAAATTTTAAGTTTCGAGGATTGCATTAAAAGTTGTTTGTCAGTTTGCTCGCTCGCTTTCTATGATCCCATCAAGGTTTCACAAGCGTAAATACCGTGGTCAACTTCTTTTCGGAGAAAGTCACTCTACCTCCGCCGCACCGTATGACTGGCTCATGTGAAACAGTCTAATAGGTTATAAAGAGGAGACAAACAGTATTTTTACTTCTTTTTGCCATAATCGAGGTAAGACATCTATGATCACGACGGCTCATTCTAGAGGACCCATTGTGGTCATTTCATATCACTCTTTTTACGGTCGTTCTCTTCGTAATACGAGCTAATTTTCATGCTAATTATTACAAATTTACATAAATTAAATTTAAAAATATATTTATAAAAAAAAGTATTTATTAATCATATATAATTGATGTGAGATACTAACGATAATCCTTCGCAAAGATAAGATTTTAGTGGGTATCAACACCATCATTATTTGAATCAAACGAACCCACATATTAAGTTAGTTCTGTTACCACTTGTTACGGATCGCTTCCGCTGTGTACAACAATAATTTTTCAATAAATAGGCCACCATATATAGAGTAAGTATCCAACCTAAAAAACTAGTCTATTAGGTGGAGGAATTCCTCTCATATATAAGTCCCAAGACCTTCCCTTAATCAATCAATGTGAAACTCTCAAAATGATTATTCAAATAAAGACTCCATATTTACAATAACTACTATCAACTAAATCTCATACTTAATTAACATAGATAATAACAGTATCATTCTTTTTTTTATTCTACGATAAATTGGCTCGATTATTTTATTGTTTTTTTCAGCAACCTAATATTTGGATTTTTTTTTTTCCTATAAGGAGGATTATTGATACGGAAATCAATTGGTGGTGATGGTGGTGATCGATAGATGATCACGGCACGGGATATTAAAAGCGCAACAATTTCTTTAGTAATTTGCTTCCTCGCAACATCAAAACGTGGTCTGGAGAAGCAGTCTTATCAACTTATATATTAAGATTATGTTCTTCATGATATCCCTATCTATATCGCATGCAATAACCGAAAGCAACTTTTTATTAAATCTTTTAGAAAAAATTTGTGAAGTCATGTCACATTATGGAGGAGAATCTACATGGCGCCCCCGATTCGACAAGTATGATTCAATTGGCCCATTGTTTGTTTTTATCTTGTTTACGGAGAAGCATCGAGACTGATCGAGTCCCGATTAACTGAAACTTATAAATTTATTTAAATAAAGTAAAATTTAAGAGGTTGCTGTTGCAAAAGCTTCAAATACACTGGTGTGTTTACGGTATAGGTCGGGTCAGATTTGAAAAGATTTTTTTAAATCTGGTCACAATTTGATACTATTTAATTTAAATTTGATTATTTTAATCCGATTCGAGTTATTATTTAATATCGATCTGATAAAAATCTGATCAACTAGATCGGATCGGATAGGGTCAGATCAGATTTAATTTAATTAAGTTAAATATTCAAATCCGATTTACGATCTGACACTGTTTAAATCCGATTATTTTAATCTGATTCAGGTCACTATTTAATACCAACCTGAAAAAAAATCGGACCAACTCGATCGGATCGAATCAGATCAAATCGTATCAAATCGGACTTTTTGAACACCCCTAAAACACACATTCACGTCCTCTTCATATCCAATGAGAGAAAATATCGCTAAATCTAGCAAATCCAAGCAGAAGACAAACTGAAATTTAATTTACTTAATTAAAATTGAAATAATTTTACTATATTAGCAGCAGATAGTTACAATTAGTTCAGTCAAACATAATTGGTCACTGTAGCTTAAGACAATGATGACTAGTACTAGTTAAAAACGAAATAGACAACGGATAGGTGATAGCTATAATTAAAAGTTTTGTATGCTCATAATAATTTCTTTTTGAAAATTTTGTGAAGTCATTTCACATTATGGAGCAACATGTGAAGTGGTCAAAGCTACCTAGTTAATTTCAGGAATACAGAGCGTCGTTAAGGCCAACATAAATATATTAATATATCCTACTTGTCGTACTTATTTCTGCTTTTACCTGAGCCAACAGATATATATGCTTTAAGAATTAATATAACTTTAATTTAATCTTCGTATCTTCGTATCATCGCCTAATTGTAAGGATGGTAATTCGTGTTCGTGAGTCGTATTCGTATTATGTCGAGTTATGATACGATAAGAATTAATCTAACACGAGTACAATTTATTTATTATTCGTGTCACTGTGACACAACACGAATACGACACGATTATTAAACGGATAATACGATACTACACGCTAACACGAATAATAAACAGGTCGTAATCGTGTTAGACACGAATACGACCCGTTTAACATGATTAAGACACGTTTACATTATTGACACGATTATGACCCATTAACACGATTATGACACGGTACATAATTAGATTTCTAATTTTTTTTAAATGACAAAAATATCCTAAGTTTTAAATTTTATTAGGTTTTTAAAATTCTGTTTTTATTTTAAAATTTGGATACATATAAGAACTAAAATGTCTAAAAAGTTTAGTATTTTTAAATTCAATATGTAATCGTGTCAATATTCGTATTAATCGTGTTATCGTGTCAATCGTGTTTAATATATATTCGTGTTACTCGTATCATAATCGTGTTCGTGTCAATATTCGTGTTATCGTGTCAATCGTGTATAATATGTATTCGTGTTATTCGTGTTACTCGTGTCATAATTGTATTCGTGTCATAATCGTGTCGTGTCATAATCGTGTTCGCGTGTTGAAGACTCTTAACCCGAACACGACACGATTATTAAACGGGTTAAAATCTTCGACACGAACACGACACGAACACGAATATGTCAAAACCCAAACCCGCTTAAACCCGTGTCGTGTCAAGTCGTGTTCGCGTGTCGTGTCGAAAATTGCCACCCCTACCTCATAGTTTTGTTTAGATAAAGATACTATCAACCAATAACAATAATACAGAATTTATAATATTTATATAGTTTATATTTTAATATAATATGACAGTTTAAACGATAATTTTTCTTTTATAAAATGTTAAATTCTTATTAAAAATATGATTTTTTATCAATTTTTTTAATAAATTTTTAATATATAAACTGTCATACCAAGTTATACAGTTTAAATTGTATGGATATTTTAAGTTTTACATTACTCATTATGAATATCAGTACTATATTCTATATACATATATTTTACTTTTTTAGCGTTAAATTAATATCACGCATCCTGATAAGGTTGTTAATAAACTGAAAGCATAATCAGAATAAAGTGTATAGATTTGTGATTTTATAATTACATGTTGTAAGACTTTTAAATTTTTAGGTAAACCCTGAATATGGAACAGAAATTAGCTTTTAATTTTATTATGCTGATAGATTGCAAATCTCTTCATCACAGCAATTTTATATCCACAAATGAAGAAGGTTACATATTAAAAGTTTACTTAAATTAATGTGACATTTTATAAGTAAGCTGTTATCATATTGTATTGAAGTGTAAAAATTAATGTTAAGCCTACACCAAATAGCCTAAGCTTTTAGATAAACTAACAAACTTAATATAATATCATAGCCATTTGACTTAAATCTCCTATAGCAAATTAAAAAATAAATAATATTGACCCACACTAAAAAACTTAAAAAAGGTTGTGAGGGTCGGTATATATGCAAGAAATATGAGACCTTGTACGTGAGTGGACGTATTCATGTATAAAACTAATATTAAACCCTACATCTAATAGTTTAAGCTCTTTGAAAAAGTGACAAACTTGACAGATTGCTAGAGGTCATTCACTCACACATGCAATGATCTTGATTATTATAATTATTCAATGCAGATTAAGATAAAGACGACTAATATAGTTAAAATTGGCAGAAATAATATAGGCCAATTCCTCCAAAAAAATAAAAAGAAGTTATTACTTATAAAACAAAACTTCTTCTTGGTGGCGTTTCTTTCGGCATCTATCAAACTCGCAATGGAGAGGACCCAAATTAAGCTTCCACGAAATACATATAAAGTGTAACATATATGAAAACATAGTTGGTGCATTCCCTTTTTAAATTCGACTTCTCGAATAGAATTATGATAAACATTCTCCACATGGGTTCTGTATATAAAGAAAATTTTCATTTTATAGTAAGATGCAAATTTCAGTGTATATTACATAATGATCATATTTCTTAGAGTTAGTTTAAAGATATTATTGACAATTAGAATTACCCGTTAGAGAAATTAAATTTAGGGTGTATATATCTAGTACACACGTGTATCAAATTATCATTTAATGTGATTTGGGTCTTGATGAACCTCCCTAGTCTTTTCCATATATATATATATATATATATTAACACAATTTATTGATACGAATTTTTAGTCATTGATCTTACAAAATCTAATGGTTGAAATTGAAAGTCAATAAGTTGCATTTAATACTGTCAATTAATCAATCATCTCAATTATTAAATTTTATAGATCAATAACTACAAATTTGTATAAAAAAAATCTTATCTTTAAGAGAGAGAGAGAGAGAGAGAGAGAGAGCCGACCATTATATGATGCGTTGTACCTAATGCATTCTAAATGTTTTGTTCTTTTCATGTTCAACTAGCTTGCATTACTGGAAATCGCCATCTATCTACCACCAAAAGTTATTTTTTCTAGTATTTGGGCTACAAGAAATTAACATCATCAATTATGCAAGTAAAGCACGAGTGAGTATTCATTGACCAATTTGTTATATAACTATTTCAATAAATACACAAATTAGGTTATCAATAAATAGGCCTAATACAATTTTAAGTTAGCTTATCTATTAAACTATAAGTGGGCCTAATGCAATCAATTGGTTTTAAGATCTATTAATACTTATAACGATAGAGTTAAATTAATGAAATACGTTAGTGTATGTTCATGCGGATTAAGTGGTTAAACTTAACCACACATAATAACGGCACGTTTTGAGGTCGAGGATGAAGGAGCAATGATAACGTTTTACGTTATATATATGACTTAGCTATGGCTCCATAAAAATCACTCCTCACTCCATTTAATGTTTCTTCTTCTACCTTAACAACAAAGAAATATATTCCATTGTCTGATCTATATTTTTAGGAAAGAAGTGCACATTGATAAGAAATTTACTGCCATTTAAGTCTAGAGGTCAAACTGTTGTTAACATGTATTGCATCGGAACAGATTTCCTACGGGGCATAATTTGGTCTTTAAGTCAGTGCATTTTTATACGTCTTGACAATTTGTTCAACATAGTTACTGTTCACAATAGATATTGTTCTTCATAAGGTACTATTTTATTACGATTACTGCTCATGATGAGACATTGTTCATTGATATTGTAGCAAAGTTACTGTTCATAGATACTATAACAAAGTCAATGCTCATCGATACTATTACAGAGTCACTATTTATAAATATTGTAGTGGATTACTGTTACACCTTTAATATTCGCACATGATTGGCATAGAATGCCTTGCGCTATGCCAAGGCTTGGATGGAGCAGCAGTGGTGCATGCCAACAAGAAGCGCACGGGTGAGCGCTTAAGCAAGGTGCGGAGACGTTGCGTGGGGTGATAAGGGCATTAATATGTGAGGTTAAGCGCAAGGCAATGTGAACGCTAACACAGAGAGATGTGTAGCGCAACGCAGCAATACGCATGCACGGGTAGCGGGCATAGTGTGGCGCACGCATGGATATAGGTGTGACACAATGGGATAAGGCGCATGCATGGGTAGCGAGCGTGATGTGTGTAGCGTACACAGGAGTTGGGCGTGACACAATGATGCTATGCGCACATTGGGGCAACGTAGCACAACTATACTAGCACTGCACGCATGCAGGCTGGAGTGCTTGCAAAGCAACAGGCACGCGTATAGGTAGCATACAACAGTGCAGCGATATAGCGCATGGCATCGGGCGACATGGCATGCAGCAGCAGTTCATTGTGCATCTTGGTGGTGTTAGTGGGCATTAGTCATGGCAAATATCGAGGGGGATATTGGCTCCTAAAATCAATAAAGTAGTGGGCAAAGTGGGTAGAAGGTATTTCTTAGTGTGTAGAAAGTGACAGCACAAATGGTGGGCTGCAATTCCCTACTAACTTGGTACTCAACCATGTCCCTAAAAAATATGAGCGAAATAGGAGAACATGGGTAGTGGCTTGAGAAAATTATTTTCCATGTTAAAGGCCATGATCTCCACTCATAGGTAGTGGGGGATGCGTGGGCAACGTATGAGCACACCATCTCTTCTAGTAGTTGGGGTTGTTAACTACATGGACCATGTGATGCTTAGCCCATGAAAATAGGACATAGCAACCTGAGTTGTTCATTGGTTTTTGGCCTATAAATTGTATCAAGGGGTTGGGCTGGAAACATACAACTAGATATAACAAGAAAGCATTACGCATAGTGAGGGCCTTGAGAGAATTGCTTGGGGAAGCAATTACACTTGTAGCTTTTGTGAGTTAGGCTTGAATGTGTTTCTAGTACAATTCCTTGTAGCGGCTATTCCGTAAATTTATTGTGTCTTGTGTCGAAAAATTTGTGTATGCGCTACGTGCAGGTTTGTGTGTTAACCTCTGGTGGCCAAGAGTATAGTTTATTGAATAGCTAGATGAGTAGGTGTTTGGCACTATTACAAGGCAATCCGTATATCAATAAAAAGCCTTGTGACAATTACTATAGCAGAATCACTGTTCATCAACACTGTAACAGAGTTATTGTTTATCGTCATTGTAGCAGAATCACTATTGTAGTCACTGTTCAACAACGCAACAAAATCACTGTAACAATCACTGTTTTGAAAACAATATAATGGAATCATTGTTCACTATGTTTTTAGGTTACTTTATTTAAAGGATTAAGTGATAGCTTTTGGTTGTTTTACTAACATCTTGGTTGCGGTTTAAATTAATTTATAGCAAAATTTATTTTTTCTAGTTTAAATTAATTTATAGCAAAAGTTATTTTTTCTAGTATTGAGCGTACAAGAAATTAAAATCATCAATTATGTAAGTAAAACGTGAGTGAGTATTAATCAATGAATTAGAAACTTTGTGTTTGTTTATAAACTCTAAAAACTATTTTATGAAAATATATATTTTCTAATGCATTTAAATCAATATCAACGACGTATCATTTTAAAAATTTAAAAAAATTTAAAATCAATCACATATTTTTTCTAAATTTTGAAAACAAAAACTTTAAAAATAAAAAAATACGCACTTAATTTATTTGTTGACCTGCTTACAAATATAATTTTCTTTTCACCTATCCATCTAGCTTGTTTTCTAATTTCGACATCTTTGTCCAGCAAATTTTTCCTCTTGTTAATTAACTGTCAACATACGAGTCCCGTTACAATACAGTTATTATACCGGTATAACAATTGTGCATTTATACAAAAGTAAACAAATATAAAAAAGTCATAAACAAGTTATAATTTTTATTCATTCATTTATAATTTTATCATTTTTATTCACTTATTTATTACTTTTATATATTATTTATCATATTTACACGTTTAAAAAAATTATTATACCGTATAACAACTATTCTGTATCTTTTCCCTCGATATATACGAACCTGCAAGTTGAATTGAATGAAGTGTTAATTGAAAACAAAATAGACAGAGAAATCATGCAAGTGACATCGACTGGACGGGTTCTGATGAATGAATTATATGTAGAAAGGGTCAAAGAGAACGGAGGGATAGAGACAATTAATATTTAACAACCGCCCGTCCCGCGTAGCCGACTTGTCACGCTCAATGTACAGAAATTAACGCACACAAACACATACAGGAATCCTGAAAGCCTTTTCCATGTGCATACAGAGTAACCCATTCAAGGTTCCAATAAATAGTCAGCTGGAGAGTATGCGAAAACCAATGGGTGCATTGCCAACTATATGTGCACGACTAATTGATTTTTTTATCCTTAGCTCTTGAAATTTGAAGTGGGTTGTAAATTAGACAGAAAACGTGATGAGAAGAACTGTATATATATTCAGGATTCTTGATGATAAAGTTGAAGTTGTATTAAGATCTAGAAATTTGTGACGGCAAATTAATTGCTGGTAAAAGTACCACAATTAGCTCTTTTAATTAATGAAAAACGTTAATTACTCATCATATCAAGATCATTGTCGGTGATGTACTCATTAATTTCCTTAATTAGTACGTACAGGTTAGGGAATGAATTTAATGGATTTTAATTTCGTATAATTATTGTACCATATAACATCTATTTATCCGTATAAATATTATAAACATATTATAAAAATCGTAAATAAATAAATAAAAATTAAATATAAAAATATAAAAAAATCATAAATAAAAAATTATAAAAGTTGATTTATGATTTTTAATCATACGTTTATGATTTTTACATACTACAATAAAGTTACTATATTGATACATCAGTTATAATGTAGCATGACTCAAATTTAATTGGATTGAATTACGGCGGACAACTGGCTTTTATGCATGTTAAAGAGTGAAAATATTTCTCAAAGTTGAAGTGTTGAATAACTTGTGAAAGCCAACTCAAATATTTGGTCTTCCGAAGTACTCTATAGCATGTTTTGTAATTGACAGCCAACAGATAAGTCCTGAGTTCAACTCTTTACAATAACTTTTTCCTATGAGGTAAGCAGGAAATCGTGAGAGTCAGTTGTGATCACGCTAGTGTCCTCCAAAGATTAGTTGTGGTGCGCGTAAGCTGGTCCGGATACCTCGGTTAAAAAAAATGTTGTGTAATTGACAAAGATACAATATCTAACAAGTTAACTTAACAAATAACATTAAGCAGGTGATTGCAATGAAAAGTTACAAGCTATATAAAAAGCAGGGCAGTCTTAAGGACATGGTAAGCCTTGAAACATTGTGTAAAGTCTCTTGAATTTTATGTATATTTCATCTAAAATTGTAATTTAAAAAAAAATATATAAATCATTAAAAATAGAAATTTTAAGTAAATCTATACAATCTTTAAGGGTTTTAACATGTATTTTTTATAACGCAAGTTGACACTATGTTAAAAATATAAAATTAACTGCTGGGAAAAAAATCAAGATTAAAAATAAAACCATGCAAAGAAGAGGACCCACTTAATGCATCTACTTAAGAGTTTGGAAAAGGAGCGGTGCTCGTCGATACAATGACAAGTCAAGAGTTATGAAAAGAAATCCGGAAAAGATGCAATGAAGATTTGGGTTTTGTTCGTTTACGAATCCAAATCCTATTTTTTGTGCTACACATTTTTCAATACAATTTATATTCAATCTCAACTACATATTTTTTTCAAAATTTAAAATAATTCATAATCAACCATATATTCCTAAATTCAATTGTAAACAAAAAAATCATATTCATAAACGAATATATCCTTAATATTTTATTTCTTAAAAATTATTAAATACATAAATTTTAAGTAAATTTGTTTAACATGTATTCTTTATAATATGAGTTAATACTATCTTAAAAAATATAAAATTAACTGCTCGAAAAAAAATATAATCAAGATTAAAAATGAAATTGAATAAAGAAAAGGACCCACTTATTGTATCCACTTACGGGTGTGGAAACTGAGTGGTGCTTGTCAATGCATAAACAAGAGTCATGGAAAGAAATCTGAAAAATATCTCAATGAAGATTTAATACTTTCTTTTTTAAAAATCATTAAATACACATATTCTAAAAGAATTTATAATATATTTATTTATATTTTTTGAGTTTTTATTTTTAAAATTTTAAAAAAAATATACATTTGATTTTAAATTTTTAAAATTTTAAAAAAATATATAATTAATATTAATTTAAATATATTAAAAATATACGTTTTTAAAAAACAAAATTTAAAAAATGTAAATAAACAAAACTATCTTTTATATAAATAAACAAAGCCATCTTTTGTATATCCCTTGCGACACAACTTAATACTATCTTAAAAAATACGAAATTAACTACTCGGATAAGAAAATAATGATTAAAAATGAAACTGAGTAAAGATGAGCGCCCACTCAATGTATCCACTCGAGAAGAGTCTGGAAACCGAGTGATGCTTGTCACTCTATATGCAAATCAAGAGTGGAAAGAAATCCGAAAAAGATCTGAATAAAGATTTGATACTTTCTTTCTTAATTAAATCTTTCATGTGCGTAGGTAGAATTAAATAGCTAGCTCATGTCATTTCATTCAAACAATTAATGATGATGAATAAAAATAATCTGTTTATATAGTGCTCATTTATTTACGGTAAAGAAAAACAAGACCAACATGCACTCTGTCTGGAAGCCTGAAACGGAAAGGATTGCTACTGTATGTCTCGATCGTTAACACCAGGCAAGCTTGCACTTACTCAAGTCGTTTTGATATCCTATTCATGTATGATGTTATTTACTGTTTATTGTTCATGTTAAGATCCTTTATATTATTGTAGGGTTGTTATTATTATTATTATTATTATTATTATTTTGTTTCTCTTAAACGACAAAGTTAAAGAACGTTTAAACCATGTAACCCTTAATAAAAATAAGAGAAGGAAAGATTTGGGTGTAATTATTTATTTTGCATTCGAAACTTACTACCCTTTGTTAATTAATTCGGATGTGTTTATTTTTATTTTAAAATATTGTTTTCTAAAATACATATTTATCAATATCTTTAAATCAATAAACTACATATTATTTTTAAAATTAAAAAAAAAATAAAACTAACCACATATTTTTACTTAATTTTAAAAAACAAAAAAACTCATAATACAATATCGAACACACCTTCTTTCTTTGCTTCAATAATTTGATTCTTAAGACATTAACTTGTTAAATTCAATGATGGATTGCCAAGAAAAATCTTGTTCGATAATTCTCTACATGCTACAACCTGATTCGTCCTTCTCAGTTCATTATATATGGCCCCATACGTTTCTGAAATTTTCAGATTATTCCTTTAAAAATTTCAGTTTAGTCCCTCAGATTTCAAAACTTCATATTTCATTCCATAAAAGGAAATTTTAAGCCCGGGAACTATGAAGAGACATAGTTAAATTAGAGGCTGGCTGATTATCTTCGTGGTTATTCATTTTCACATAGGATAGAGGGGGAGAATTGTTGGAGTCAATTCCTCCCATGTGAAAGGAGGTGAAGATAAGTAAAGATTAGGTGAAGGTAGGTGGCCAACCTTCCACCTAATGTTAGGTTACCAATATCCCACCTAAAATGTTGGATTTGATACAGAACACCTCTTATAAATTGAGGAAGTTCTGCAGAGTTAATGCACTCCAAGAGGGAGCCAGGAGAGCTCCAGGAGAGAGCCTGGCTCCAGGAGAGAGTGTCAAGTGAGAGATTCCAGAGTCTAAACCAGAGAGTTCAGGACAGCAATTTTCTCTGTGAATAAGCTTTCTGGCTCCCCCTTCATCAGTAAGCAATATATATTCTGATTCTGGATATTTCCTCGACGGAATCCTACCTCGCTCAAATCGTCTTGAATGAGGTTCTTCATCTCCAGGAGGTACAGTAGATTAGGGATGGCATTTTTCCTCGGCTGGGCTGGGTACCCGGAAATTACCCGCCCAGTCCGGCCGGGGAAAAGCCCGGAAATCCGGGGATTGGGCCTGGGGAAGGGTTTACTAAGTACAAACAAGTGCGGGTGCGGTACGGGTCCAGTATTACTAAGGAACCCCGGTCCCCGGCCCGCACCCGCAAGCCCAGCCTTTTTTTAATTTTACAATGTAAAATGTATATAGCAAGACTCGAACCCGAGACCTGCAAATTTAATTTTGAGTTGTTAACCACTGAACCACATGCCTTTTTTGTGTTAGTTGTTTACGATAAGTTTATATAATGAATTTTGTTTTATATATTTAATTAAAACTTACAAATTGAGGGAGTTGTGGTTCAAACCTAGGCCACCAACCCTTCTACAACTGACTTTGCCATCAGTGCTAACCGCATCTTTGAGATGTTTTATGCAAACATATATTATTTTAAATAAATTTTATTTTATAAAATAAAAAATCCGGAGAAAATCCGGGTTTTTTTTCCGGGTGCGGGTGTAACACCCCAATACCCGCAAAAACCCGCACCGGAAAAAACCTGGAAAAATCCGGGGATTTTCCGGGGTGCGGGGAAGAATATTTTTTTTCGGTGCGGGTGCGGAAATGCCAAACCCGCACCCGCACCGGAAATTTGCCATCCCTACAGTAGATTGTGGCTCCCTCTGGCTCAACAATCTCTTTATTTTCCTTCTCCTGATCTGCTTCTGGAACTTCTTCTCGCACCTCAGAATTTCAACTTAATCATTTGAGCTAGGGGGAGCCACAATCTACTGTACCTCCTAGAGATGAAGAACCTCAGCCAAGACGATTTGAGCGAGGTAGGATTCCGTCGAGGAAATATCTGGAATCAGAATATACATTGCTTACTGATGAAATGGGAGCCAGAAAGCTAGAACTATGCAGAGACATAATTGAATTAGAGGCTGACTGATTATCTTCGAGGTTATTCCTTTTCACATGGGATGGAGGGGGAGAATTGTTGGAGTCAATCCCTCCCATGTGAAGGGAGGTGAAGATAAGTAAGGATTAGGTAAAGGTAGGTGGCCAACCTTCCACCTAATATTAGGTTACCAATATCCCACCTAACATGTTGACATTTGATGTAGAACTCCTCCTATAAATTGAGAAAGTTCTGCAGAGTTAATGCACTCCAAGAGGGAGTCAAGAGAACTCTAAGAGGGAGCCAGGAGAGCTCCAATACGGGGCCATAGTAAAATTACCCGAAATTACAGGGGTCAAATTATAATTTCATAAAGATATGCTGACGTGGCATAGGCTGGACACGTGTCGATGACGTGACTTTGACGTGGCCTGCTGACGTGTCTTGGCTGATGTGGCCTTGATGATGTGGATTGATGACATGGCAAAGTTCGCTGACGTGGCAGATTGCGTGACGCTGACGTGGGTCGTCTTCAACCTTGAGACATGCGTGCGGCGCGTGTGGCGAGTGATGCCCACTCGTAGTCTAGGTGCTTGGCGCGTGCGGCGTCTCTAGTGGTCAGATCGGTCGTCGAAAAATTGAAGAATGATCACCTCGATCTCACGAACACACTAAACACTTCAAATTTAAAATTTGAACACTTTCTAGAAATTTGAAATTTTTCAGAAACAGGGGACAAATTTTCTCTGAATTTTCTCTCTTTGTTCTGACGTTCCAGGAGCTTAACGAGGCTCTGATACCACTTGTTGGGGATGCAATGCACATTCATAACAGATTTTGGGAGAAAATTAACTTGTATTCACATAGAAAATTGATATACAAGATTTACACAAAAACTCCCCTAAAACTATCCTTGGAGCTCTCCTGGCTCTCTCACTGTCCTAAACTCTCTGGTTTAGACTCTGGACTCTCTCTGGAGTCTCTCACTTGACACTTTTTCCTAGAGCTCTCTTGGCTCTCTCCTGGAGCTCTCCTGGCTCTCTCTTGGAGCTCGCTTGGCTCTCTCCTGGAGCTCTCTTGACTCCCTTTTGGAGCTCTCTTGACTCCCTTTTGGAGCTCTCCTGGCTCCCTCTTAGAGTGCATTAACTCTGCAGAACTTCCTCAATTGATAGGAGGAGTTTTGCATCAAATGTCAACATGTTAGGTGGGATATTGGTAACCTAACATTAGGTGGAAGGTTGGCCACCTACCTTCACCTAATCCTTACTTATCTTCACCTCCCTTCACATGGGAGGGATTGACTCCAACAATTAATGCAGAACTCCTCCTATAAATTGAGAAAGTTCTGCAGAGTTAATACACTCTAAGAGGGAGGCAGGAGAACTCCAAGAGGGAGCCAAGAGAGCTTCAGGAGAGAGCCAGGATAGCTCCAGGAGAGAGTGTCAAGTGAGAGACTCCAGAGAGAGTCTAGAGTCTAAACTAAAGAATTTAGAACAGTGAGAGAGCCAGGAGAGCTCCAGGGATAGTTTTAGGGGAGTTTTTGTGTAAATCTTGTATATCAATTTTTTCTGTGAATACAAGTTAATTTTCTCCCAAAATTTGTTCTGAGTGTGCATTACATCCCCAACACATTACTAATCTGGTTATTTGAATAGGACAAGATCGCTACTACTGATGATGAAGTTATATAAGTTATTTATAGCAGTGCTTGATAAATTTGAAAAATACAAAATTTATGTGAATAAGTTGTATTAAAGATTTGTATTAAAAGAACTTAGGTATTCTACGTACATAACCAATGAATTTCTTACTTTCCCGTTAGGTGAATCTACTATATATTCATATCTTGTCTTTGCATTTTTAAAAAAAAATAATTATTTAATAAAAACTACAATTAACATCAATATGTTATAAATAGGAAATAACATTAGACAATTTAAGAACTAAAAGGGAGAATTAAAAAATTAACAAAAATAAAATTTATCACGATATTAAATAGAAGCTCAATTTCCAAATAATTATTTAAAAATAAGAAAGTCGATCAAATAAAGTTTGGGAATGACAAAACAACTGCACAGAGAAAATGAAGAATGACTAAGAGGTTGATTGTTTATCCATCTCAAGTATGAATTTTACTAAATCTCAGACTTCAGACTTTTTTATGTTTATTGTGTTTGGGATTGAGTAAATTTGCTCAGTTAGAAACATTAGAATAGAAAAAGCTATAATTTATGGCTTTTATCTCAATAGAAAAAGATCTGAATAGATTGCCTATTTTTTATATTCTAAAATACTCTTAAAAATTTTATTTAATACCTATTTTGTTAAACCTTTAAGTGATATTTTCCTATATTTTCTTGTATTTTTTGGATACTCATTTATTATTTTTTAATTACATAGTAACTAATTTTTTTCATATTATATTAACAATTAAATTTTTTTTGCACTATAATATTTTAATTTTGATTTTATTGTATTGATTATTTACAAATATTTATATAATAGATACAATGTAGTGAATGTATAATATATATAATACTAAATAAGGGCATATATATCAAATTAATAGCTTTCATATGTTTTTAGTTATTAAAAATAATCAACTTAAAACTTACCACTATATCTTAAAAAATAAAAAAACAATCATATCATTCAAACATTTGTATTTAGACCTATTTAAATTTCAGTTAAATTTAGACATATTTAGATTTTAGATATTTAGAAAAAAATAAAAATTAAAAGTAAAGTTGACAGTGACAATTTTGTAAAAAAGGGGCGGCAATGTCGTAAATTTATTATGATTCTTTAGTAAATATAACATAAAGATTAGAGTCCTTTAGGAAAGCCGGCCAGCCATACAAAGTTTTGCCCCTGCATATATTATATATATCCATAATGCTCGACTTATAACATTTATACAATATAAACTCTACAATTTGATATGATAGTTTAAGTGACGAAATCATATTTGAGATGTAACTTCCCTCATTTATTTTTTTCCTTATTCAGTGAATTTTTATCATATAGACTGTCAAGTCATGTTATAAAATTTGGGTTGTATGAATATTATAAGTCTAATATTACTCATTATATATATTCACATCCAAGATTTTTTTATAAATGATATCTAGCTTTTATTTGATCGTGTTTAATTTATGGAAGCAAGCTTGTTGCCTGCAAAGGACGTTTAGCAGCTTTTAAACGATAGGTTTCTGCATAAATGAATGCAAACATGCAATTTTACTGCAGCCGGAGACAGCATGAGACGGCATGATAGTTGTTTTCTATATGTACATCATGATGGTTCTTTATAATACAACTAAAAGACAATTAAACGAACATTGACGGATAAAACTGTAACTTTACACATGTTGTACATTGAATTGAAACTTATATAATTGATTAGCATTATATAGTTATGGGTACAAGTCAATAATTCAAAGAGATTTATGATTTATATTTCGTCATTTTTCTATTGGAAACACCAGAAGTTGCAAGCATGCCTACAAACTAAAGGCTATAGAATCTTTAGGCAGCAGGCAGAGCTGGCTTAACCCCAGGCGACGAAGGCCTAGGGCCCATACTCGGGGAGGCTAGTATATCTTTATAATAGTTAATTATTTCTTTTTCAATTTTTCCTTTAAAAATATAATACAAATGACATGACATGACACTAGTCACGCGTTGTAATCCATTTAGATTGAATTTTTTACGTTCTATAAGTGACCCTTGTAATTATTATAGCTTAAAATAATATAATTAGAAAAAAAATCAAGGATTTTTGTACAAATCAGAAACAAACTAAAATATATAATATAAACTTAATCTAAATAATTATTCTCTTTCTTCACAACTCACAACTCAGTAACCATTTGTTTAATCATTCTCATTTTGATTTCATTTTCTTCCTCTTCATTTCCAAACCCTGCTTACACTCTCTAGTCACCTCACCAAGATCAATTCAAATTTTTACAAAGATCTATCATTTTATGTTTTGATTAATTTTAGATTGTTATAAATATATTAATTTATCCATATTTATAGCTGTTATTAATTTTTATTTATTTATAATTTTTGTTTATTTTGTATTTGTTTGTTTTAATTAAAGATAACTATTAGAAATGACTAATAGCTGAAACATATGAATATGGATCAGACAAGCTTAAGAAAGAAAAAAGAATTAGAAAAGTTATTTGAACCCAAAAAAAGAAGCTCTTGAAAATTTTTTTAAAATTTATAAAACAATATGTTGGTAAAATTCACAAACTAACATAATTGATTGGCTTGGTGCCTTGAAGAAATTATTTTTGCAATGAAGAATGGTCTTTAATTTCTTTGCTTGATTTGATTTATAGCTCTCATACAAGAATTAAAAGATGCAATTAAAAACTAGGACTAGTTCAAAGGACGCTTAATAATCTCTCACGGTGTGACATGTACATTTGGAATATTATTTGGGAAGTTGGTCGTGTAGTCGAACACTCTTGTGAGTGATTCAGAACCAGGCCCTGTCTGTGATGAAGCGAATCGAGTCAGTCTTCACGTCTGAAACCTGTCTCTGTGCACAATGCAATCAAATATACTGGTTGGTCCACACTCCTTTCAAACGGGTACTTAATTCACCAACTCCTAAGTTTCTTGTGTTTGCATCATATCAAGTACTTCCACGGTTTCTTAATTGCAAACAGGAATGTTATCAAGTTGTGTCTGTCATTTACTACAGAATATCCACACCACTCTGTCCCACTTCAGGGAAATTTGGTTCTGTTCTTTTCCACTGACAGTGACTTTTTCCCTCGATAGTATGAGTATCCACCGCCTGCCCTGAAATGATTAATGAAATAGAAGATTTTAGTTACATATACACAATTGATATACCCCCTTATCTATATAATTTTATTAATTTGACGTATAAAGGATTTGGGTATAATTTACGTGGCTAATACCCTCTTTATTTTCACTATTTATGATACCATTACATTAGTGAAACTTGAATACATCAACAGTAAGCATATAACAAAATGTATCAAATTAAAAAAACTTATAAAAATAACCCAGTTTCTGAAAATTTATATATCAGTCTTGTTCAACATTTAATGCTCATTATCGAACTATCAGCCATTATGGGACACGACACTATTTTATCTTAAAAGAAATTTGGCAGTAAAAAATAAATAAACGAAAAGTACTCTGCTTTATTTGCTAGTTGCTCTTCCTTCTAACTAATAATAATATTGCAATAATGAATTGGAAAATAGAGTACTGATACATCAACTTGAATGGAAAGATACAAACAACCACACCAAAACATCATTTTAATTTTATCCAAAAGTTAATTTTCTCTTTCATGTTAGAGAGAGGGAGAGTGAGATCAGTCACATGTCCCGAAGCTTTGCATGGGAGCTGACCGAAACGTTTTAGCATACGAGAGGTTTGTTCTCTCTCTCTCTCTCTCTCTTTCTATCCCCTCTCCTGATCTTTATATAAGTCTAAAAGCCTCATTAGTTTTGTCACAGGCTCACTTTCCTTGACTGCCATCAAACCGCTTACAAGTATCAAAATCTTAGCCCCTCTCTGCCATCACTTTCTTGAAAACTACTCAGTTCCAACGCTCTCAAAAAATGGCAGCTTTTTCATACCACCACCACCACCCTTTTCTTCTTGACTCAGTTTTCTTGCAAAATAATAATCAAATTAAGGTGTCTGGGGGACTCACGGAAGAAGGAAATATGACCAACACCGACTATTTCTCTCAATTTCACCCACCTAAACCTTTTCAGGACATCACTCTTGACGCTAAACTTCGAGAAACTGGCTGCCTTGATCACACCTCCAAGGTTGCTTTTAGTGATAATGAGCCTTCTGTGACCAAAAATCAGAGCACAGACTCCTATACTGTTGTGGATAAGCTTGAAAGTGGCAAGCAGGTCACTGAAACTTTGCCACACATGGACAAGAAGAGGAAGACCAGAAATGGTTCTTCCTCGAGTTCTGCTGAATCAAAGGTTAGACCAATCTCAAATCTGTCTAAATTCAACAAAATACACATTACATGCAGTGTTTCTCTTAGTTTTTTTAAAATTAAATCTTTTGCTCTGCAATTCTTTTAAAACTTGGTTTGTAATTGTACCTAACATGGTTGTGATTTTGTTGCCTAGGATGCTAATGAAGTGAAAAGCAAGAGGCAAAAGAAGTGCAATGATACCCAGAAAGATGAAGATGAGAAAAGGCCTCTAGCCAATAAAAAAGAAAACAATAAGAAAGTTCCTGAACAACCACCACCAACTGTTTACATTCATGTTAGAGCAAGGAGGGGTCAAGCAACAGACAGCCACAGCCGAGCTGAAAGGGTACTATTCAGACCCAGGATGTTCTTTCATTTAAAATTTAATTTCCCATTTTACACCCCTACTACGTTATTTATTTATTTGGCTGCCAAGCACCTACCTAGAGCTCACCTAAACTTGCTACTATGTCTGCTTTTTCTAATTCCATAGCAGTTTTTCCCATTATTGGTTACAGGTAAGAAGAGAGAAAATTAGTGAGAGGATGAAAATATTGCAAAAACTTGTTCCTGGCTGCGACAAGGTAACTTCTTCATGGTTCATCAGTGCAGTTCTTCAGTGTCTTCAGCTAGGATTTCTTTTTCTTTTTTTTTTTAAAAAGAAAAAGGAAAAGAAAAAGAAAAAAGCAAATAATGCATGTTATCCTTCACAGCGTTCAGGTGATGTATATTTCTAACAAGCTTCCGTGTGGTTTGGATTGTAAATAGGTAACTGGAAAGGCCCTTGTGTTGGATGAAATAATCAATTATGTACAGTCCCTACAGAACCAAGTAGAGGTATGTACTTGACGGGGAACCAAGTTCCTCAAATCAAAGAAAGGGGAGGAAATATTGGCAAAGGAATGGGGGGAAGGAAATGGAGGGAATGTGGGGAGAAATTGAGAGGAAAATTACGGAGTTCATAAAAGATTCAAAATTTCAATAAATTCCATCCTCGTTACAATGAAAACAAACCAATATATAGAAACAATCATGGCAAACATGTAAATAACCCTTGACACTAAGGGCATTTTAGTCATTTAGGAATATTTAAAATCACTAATTGTCAAATTCCCAAATCAACTCGACCCTAAATCAAGCAAATGACAACAATAACTAAATAATCCCAAAATTACAACATTCTAATCCTACCTCAGTACTGCTAGTAAATTGGTTATAATACAAAGATTTCCTTGGTTTCTTGCTTTTTGTGATGCATTTTCAACTAATCAAATATAGGCATGCCTTTGTCCCTTCTCAGTTTCTCTCAATGATGCTTGCTTCTGTGAATCCCATGTTCTATGATTTTGGGATGGACTTGGATGCATTCATGGTTAGACCAGAGGTAAAAAGAAATTAAAAACAAAAAGTTGGGACATTAATTTTTATTTTATTGTCTAATTAAAACCATTAAATATTGAGTTAAACTAATGAGACCTTTGTCTCTGTCACGAATTAATATGCAGAGATTGAATGACATTACTTCAACACTGCCATCTATGCCACAATGTTGCCCTGCCCATCTCACAACATTTGCTGATACAGCCACCACCTTTGCCACAGCTGACAACTATCCCATTCTTGATGGTGCAACAGCTTCATTTTTACTCCAACAAGGGCAGGGGCCACATGCCTTCTCTCAGGTATATTTTATATTATTTTTGAATTTTTAAGCCATTTCAGGCCATCCATACACTGATCTACCCTTATTCAGTAAATTACAGACATGAATACTATATGTGACAAATAAGTCATTGCAGGATAATGCCAATCAATTTTGGGATGTGGAGGACCAAAGACAAAGGCTTCTTAATCCATCTGGGTTCACCAACAACTTGTGTTCTTTCCATTAATATTTGACATGGAGCTGCCCTATAAACATCATGGTAAGCGCTCATGCCCTGTCTGAAGTTAAAATAAATAATCTGAACTACATGACCATAATATTAAAGTAATATATATCCTTTATCTTGACTTCTGCTTTTTATTTAATTATTTTTTCGTTGATTTATCTTTTCCAGCTTGCCAGAGACTTAGAAAGCCAGGTAAAAACAGAAAGAAGAGCATTGAAGCATGAAAAAATATCAATACAGAGGCCCCTTTTTCATAGGATCAGTTCCAATGGAGGGGGTTACGCTACTTCACCCAAAAAAAAAAATAAAGCTTTGGTTCCAAAAGTCCAAGACAGAGTAAACTGGCATCTGAACATGAATAATTAAAGGGCAAAATCAGTGTGCTGCAAAAGAATTGGAACCCTAAAGTCTACCTTATAAAGAATTCCTTCTGGTTGCAAATAATTGTTAAAGTATCTTATTTCAACAGATTTTATTTGGTAGATAGTCATAACTGATGATTTAAGCATGAAATATGTGTTAATCCACTTAGAAGCTTTGTGATTGCTCACAGGCAGTTGATATTAAACCCTAACAGAAGACTATAGTTTTGGAAACCTCTACAACAGGAAGGATATATAAACTTACAAAAGCCAAGGTGTAGCATCAAACCTCAACCTTCTTTGAATTAAAAGTGCAAGGATGGGAAAGGGAGGAGAATAAAAAGTGGCATATATGAAACTTTCACTTATGGACTAATGTGTGATGAAAAGCTCATGCAGTGGGAACGATGTTAATGTGATGGTGGGAACAAGGCATTTTGAGTGGAGTTATTTACTTCCTGAAGAATTGGTGCAGTTTGGGATTGTGTTTAATGGAGCTATGGTTGAATTGCAGTTGTACACATGTGGCTGTTTAATTATTATTACATTAGTAGTTGTTTTTGAATTAACAGTTATTTTTACAGTCATGTGAGTCAGTTATTTGTTCACCTTTGTATTTAAACGCTTGTAATGAAATGGAAGTCATATTAGAATTGTCAAACCATCAATCCTATCTTAAGAATGTTTCTCTCTTATAATTATTATCTTTCTAAATTAAACTCTCGCAAAAGAACGCATCATGGACGTATTTTTCATCTCCACCCTCATGGATTCCCCTAATTGGGCAGAAAAGGGGGATAAAAAAATTATGAATTATGTGACAGTTCACAATTTTTTCCATTCATTTTTTATCTCTCCTTTGTTTCCATCCCTTCCCTTTTCAGTCATCCTACCAATCAGAATCCAAGTGATTTCTATTAGGCAAATAAATATCATCACTTTGACAAAACACATTCCAATATCAAAAGCAATACATTACTGCTCTGTACTATAAGATGATCTCGTAACTAAACATCTACTATACCCGGCGAAAAAAAAAAGCCCAAGTTTTTCTCTTCAACACTCAATCAGCAGATTCAGCACAATAACATAATTCGCAAACTATGCACAGAAATTCAAAATTCATTTCAAACAAACACAAATGGCATTCATTGGAACTACCACATCTTATCAAATGACCAAGATAGCGAGTCCGTTGACACTCACCTCTTCTTTTCAGCCCATTAAGAACCTCCTTCGTGGGTCTGTCAATCATGGTAGTTGTGATTCCAAGGTCCTCCGCTTTCAATTTCTTCCAGTCTAGTTGCCTTCTATTCAGTTCACTCGCTTCACATAAATAAGTAAATAAGTGAAAATTTCAAGCCACAAAACACAAGCTCATAACTAAAGCAAAGAACTTTCGCTTGCCTTACACCTGAAAATTATCTGAACTCTGATTAGAGAATCCGCCTCATCAAGCGTCTCGATTGCAGCAAGACCGCTGAACCCAACCTGCAAATAATTGAATCAAATGGTTAGGCCACGGTCACTCAAACATCGACAAATATATTATATACATTATAGATATGTATCACCAAGCGAATGTAGTGAAACAGAGAGGGTCGAAGATAGAACTGGGGCTTGCAAGCAAAAGCCAAACCTGAAATCGGCATGTCAAGTCAAGATAAGCTTAAACCCTCGCGAGGGCCCATTTTAGGCTTTAATGAAAACGATAACTCCGTTTGGCCCCTGACGTTGATCCAACCTAGAGGTGCCCCCTCTGATCCTAGAAATTCCAATTTACCCCCTAAATTATCGATATGGACGTCAGCTTAAACGGTTGACGGGCAAAATGGTAATCAAAATGTAACACAATAAAATTAAATAAAATGATAATATATAATAAAAAAAATTATAAGTTATCAAAAATAAAACTAATTATAATTAATTATAAATTGAAAAAATAAAAAAAAATTTAACCCTAAAAAATCCTGCGCTTCCTCTCAGCCTCCTCAGCGCGGGTCTGGTAGTGGGTCCCAGGCAATCCAGGGAATTTGATGAGGATGGAAGCAAGTATGATGGTAGGTTATTGTTTTCTATACTCGAAAAATTAGGGTATGTTCTTTTATGAATTCAGTATTTTTGTTTTTAATTTAATTTAAGAATATGTGTTTGATTTTAAATTATTTTAAATTTTGAAAAGAATATGTAGTTAAAATTGAGTGTAAATTGTATTGAAAAATGTGCAGAACAGAAAACAGGATTTTGATTCATAAAGAACAGAGCATTAGATTATGCTTTGGATTTGATTCATTTGAATCAATTTCCTAACAATTTGAAATGTTTGATACAAAACTGTTGTTAAAAGTTTGGTTACGAAGAAATAGAAGTATTGTTTCCCTTTGTTTCTATTGGTTATTTTGGTTCATTCGGGTTTTATGATTTTTTTGTTTCTTATGAAGAAAGGTGAAGTATTGATTCCTTCTGTTTCTCTTTAGTTCTAAAGAAAGTTGGATGACCACATAAACCGAAAATGCCTAAAGCGGAAAAAGTGAGAAAAACTTTAGAGCTTGTTTCCGGAGTATTTTCTAATTGATTTAAATATTTGGTTTGTAGAATAGATTATAGGAATGAGAAGAAGAAGTTGACACGCGGCTGCTAGTTTACATGGGTGGGGTAGAGGTGTTCTTTTATTTGGGAGAGTTTGTGTTGGCTGTGGATTTTTTTTTTTTTTTGATTGATTGATAGTCCTGTGAATACGAATTTCATTTTTAGGATAATTTCATAATTTATATAATAATTTAAATTGTTCATGATTTTAGTAAAATTTTGTTTTTTATTTGTTTTGGTATCATTATATTATTAAGTGTGAAGGGGATAAGGGCATTTTTGTCTTTTAGTTACCCGCACAGTCCTTTTTTGGTTTTAATTTTGTAATGATGTATAAGAAGGCCCAAACCCGAGATCTGCAAGATGGAATTCTCGTGGCTAACCATCAAGCTACTCAGCTTTTTGCTCTATTCTTTACGGACTATTTTTATATAATCAATTTTGTTTTATATATTTAATTAAAAATAGTAAGCAAAGGCAGCTGTGATTCGAATCTGAGCCCCGAAAAATTATCTCCCCCGCTTTGCCAACAGTGTCAGCCGCATCCTTTGTCAATGTTATGCAATACTATGCTATTTAAAAAAAAATTAAAGCGGAGATAATCTCCAATTTTTCTTTTAATTTTTTTGGGGGTGCGAGTGTATCGTCCTAATACCTGCACACGAAAAAATTCAAAAAAATTTGAGAATTTTGTGAGGATCGATGATGAGTTTTTTGATCTGATGCGGATACAAAAATATCAAACTCGCACCTGCACAAGGATTTTGCCATCCCTAAACGTATCTGTTAATAAAATTTATGAAGCTATCTGAAGAATAGGTTTTCTATGAAGATTTGCCTTCCCGCTTAGGATCTCTAACTTTTCACTATGTGGCAATTCAAATAATGCTATATACTTGTTATATTAGAATTTTAAAATAATGTATAACTTTTCTTTAATTATTCCGTCCTATATATATAATAATGAAGATTTTCTTGTAATTATTAAATAAGCCACAAAACCTCATCTAAACTCCTTGGCTTTGTTATAGTATCAAATTTATCTTTTCATATTATTATTCCGATAATATTACAAATATCCCTAAGTGGTTTAGTATTCTCGAGAGGCCATATAATTTAATTTAATATGAATAGATTTTTTTAACACAAAATTTTAATATAAAATTATACTTAAATTTCTAACTCTTGATTTCAATAATATAATCTTTAACATCGTTGATAAATTGATAATATTAAATATAATTTTTTAATTTTTAATTTTAATTATTAGATTTAGCGAGATCAAGACTAAGAATTCATGTCAATGAATTGTCTTAAAAGATCCATTCTCTAATTTTGATATGATTATAATTTTTTGAACTACAAGTTCGATTTTGATATTCTAGCAAATTACTTGGGATTAAATTGACAATTTATACATATCTGAGGTCCTAAAAAGATCATTAATCAGTAATAGGCTTGAGGGTCTACATACGTGACCAATTGGGCTTCAAATGTAGCTGATCATAAATGAGTAATGGGCTTGAGAGCTTTTTGGTTTTGTTCATCCCTAAATCATGCTAAAATATTTGAACTTGGATGGCTGTTTGATGAAGAATTTGAATATAATTTTTTTATTTTTTAAAAAAGAATCTTAATAAATATTACGAAAAATTCATCTCATTGAATTTTTTTCAAAAATAATGAGAAAATTTATTTGCTTTTTCTATTTTCCAAGATTTTCTATATGTGATGTAGCACCAATTTCTTATTCTTTTAGCAGATTGTTTAAGATGAATATATACAAACAACCATCTTGTAGACATCAAAAAGTAGTAAAAGATTATCGATTCATTTAGCAATATACTATAGATTATTTATCAAGTTTATCGAGTATTTATTGAACTCGATACATAATTTCTTTAAATTTTAGGTCCAGCTGCTCTTGAAACCTGTAATAACACCAACAATTGCACATATTTATCATGTATTTTACTTTTTTTTTGGTTTGGGCCAATGCTTTGAAGGAACACCTTTCATTTGCTTTGAGAACCGAAGGTAGGGTAGCATCCTTAATCTTAGTTGGGCTTAGGCTGGGCCCAATGTAACTGGGCTGAAAAGGATCAATGTAAGTTTGTTTGGGTGAGAAGAAATTTTGCGCGCCACCACTTATGTTAAGTAAATAGTTCAAATATGGATAAAAGTAAGTTTGTTTTTTGCTGTTTATTTCAACTTTTACGGCTGTGTACATAAATGTCCAAACTCTATAATTGATCTTAATTTCATATTTAGTCCAATCCAATGCTCTAATTATTAACTTTGACCCGTTTTTGACTCCTAATTTTACGTGCATAATATTCAATTTGAGTGACGTTAAATATTAATATTTCAGTCAATCACGTCTTTACACTCTCAATAACCACTTTTTTGAAGATTCTAAAAGAACACATTTTATATTCAGTTGTACTTCAGCTCTTTCCTATGTTTTTAACTTGAAGTTTCCGAAAAGCATTTTTAACTTTTCATAACAAAATAATCAAGTCAAATTAAGCACATTTTTTGCTTCCTTAGTTTCCAACACGAGCGCTCCATTTCTATTTGCTTTTAGACTCATCACAAATGCTTTTGGAAACCAGCTCATTTATTTTATTTTATTATTATTATTTTTTTTAAGTTTCATGAAGTGCCGTATCACTATTGTTAATCAAAAGCCCAATTTCAAGAACCACCTATGAATTTATAGAAAAATCAAATGATCTTTTGACTTTTTATTGAATTTAAATTTTAATTATTAGATGGCGATTCTCAATCCCTATATGAATTTTCATGTCTAAGAGAAAAGAAGAATAACGTCAAAATTAGACAAGAATTTAGAGAAAGAACAACCGAGTACAAAGACGAATAGCCCTTTAAGGATATATTATTTTTTACACTAATTAGAACCTCCTTAATTTAATAAAATCAATAGAAATGGTATGATGATATGTATTATATAGAAATCAATGGTAAAAATAATATATTTGTGTAATAGTTAAAGTATTTTTATTTTCCTTCTCTTGACGACATCTAAGATATATTTGTTATATCATATTATCATATTTAACTAGTACATCTAATCTATCATAGGTTAACATGTATATTCTACTATGTTAGTAATTTAAAAGATTTAAAAGATCATTTATGTTTATTACTCTATTTCAAATTTTAAAAACAAAAAGACTTTCAATGTTTATATTACTAAGAGGAGAAAAAAATTGGTGTACCAATTATGGAACACATGTTAATCATATGCGTTGAGGTGGTGCTCCATGAATATTGGTGTATTGCACATGTAATGATTACATCAAAGATGATTTTTTGACTACAAGAATTCAATCCATATGTCAGCCTATAGTTGATCGATGTATGTATCAGAATAATATGATATAATAGATGTATCTAAATTTATTATTTCTTTTATTTTTTATGAGATATCTCTCTTTTCCAAAAGAAAACAAAAAAGAGAATAACCGGAAATCATATTTTAATTTGGAAACCTTCAGATATATTCATAGTGGGCAAATAATCAAATAATTAACATTAGGAGGAAAGTCCCTTTTTAACTAAAAAGTATGTCGACACCTAAATCGACCTAGTAAGACAACTATCAATAACATGATCATTTCCTTCTCTGTGTACGAGAGACAGATTTCTTAAGGGCTTTGCTCATATATAAACATGCATCACGTCGGTAATCTAAATAGACTAATAATAAGATTCATCAATCATGTTAGATATGCAAATTAACATTTAAGCATTCATTAATTTTCAATTATTTCGTCAGAACCTTCTCATCTATTCCGTGTATGACGCAATTTAGAAGGGTTACTGATGCTACAAATTGCTAAAATTTATCCACAAAACTTGATTATGGTTGGACACTCGATGGACAAATGCTCAGTGTATCCTTAATGGGGTCCAAAAGGACCAAAACCGTTCACTTTGAGATATATGGCCATGCAAAAAGATTGCATGTATGTATAATCTGCTGTCTACACTAGCAATTAAATTCGAAGTTTGTTGGATTCCATTAAAAGTTATTTGTCTACTTGCTTGCCCCGCTCTATATGAACCCTTTGAAGGGTTTCACAATCGAAAAGCCCGTGGTCAACTTCTCTTCTTCCTTTCCTACTGACGACAGATTAGTTCGTATTTTTTTGTTGGTTTTCAGCAACTTGATATTCGGATATTTTTATTTCTTCTCAGGAGGATTATCGATCGGCAAATCAATTGGTGGCGACAGATGATCATAACTACGTCTGCTTTATTAAAAGCAACAATTTCTCTGGTAATTTTTTTTACTTGCAACATCGAACTAAACGCGGTTTGGAAAAGCAGTCCTTATCAACTTATTTATTAAGATGATTATCTTCACGCTATCCTATCTATATACTATAGCAATAACCAAAAGCCACTTTTTCTTCTTTCTTTTAGAAAAAAATTGTGAAGTCATGTCACATTTTGAAGCAGCATGTCAAGCTGTTAACCATTTATATGGTTATGGCGCCCCATATTCAACAACTATGATGAAATTGACCCGTCGTTTGTTCATATTTAACAACTATGATTAAATTGACACATTGTTTGTTTCTATCTTACATATGATATGGACAAGCATCGAATCCTGATTAATTGAAAATTTAATTTTATTTAAATAAAGTATAGATTAAGAGAGAATCTTAAGTGATCACTTTTGCATTTGATTGCTATTGCAAAAGCTTCAAATCACATTCACATCCTCTTCATATCCAATTAGTGAAAAAGATTACTAAATTTAGCATATCCAAGCACGCCAGGCTGAAATTTTACTTAATTAAATGTGAGATAATTTGATTGGATTAGCAGTAGATAGTTACAATTCATTCACTCAAACATGCTATAGTCTCTGGGTGAAACTACAATGCCCCAGATATGCGTGACATGCACACGATATTTTTTATATAAAGTTTGAGATTTTTTGCATAAGGTTCAGAAAAATGAATGTAAACTTCGGGAATTGCAAGTTTTTTTTTTTTTAATTTCTTTCTATAGAACTAAAGAACTTTACAAACATTTCTTGAACTTTACGCAAAAAAAACCTAAACTTTATGTAAAAAAATTTCGGGTGCATGGAATGCACTGGCTATATTGTAAATTGCAATATAAATATAATCTAGATTATCATAAATAGTCACTGTAGCTTAAGATAATGATGACCAAAACGAGTTAAAAACAAAATAGATAATGTAGCCTTTTCCTCTAGCAATATTGTCATCCACTAAGGTGATAGCTATGACTAGAAGTTTCGCGTGCTCATGATAATTTCTTTTTGAAAAATTTGTGAAGTCATGTCACATTCTGAAGCAACATATAAAGTGATTAACCATCTATATAATTTCAGCACTATATGGCGCCATTAAGCCAACATATATGCTTTAATATATCTCTAGCTGTCTTACCCATTTCTGTTTCTATCTGAGCAACAGATATGCTTTAATAATTAATATAACTTTAATTTACTCTTCTTATCATCATCTGAGAGTTTTGTTTTGATAAAGATATTTTGAATAGCAGCACTGTGTTTTATATAAATATATGTCACTTTTCAGTGTTAAATTAACATCGTGGATCCTGATAAGGTTGTTAAATTGAAAGCACAAATTTGTGATTTTCTAATTTCATGTTTTAAGACTTTTAAATTTTTTGGTAAACCCTATATTTGGAAAGGATACTACCTTTTGATTTTGTTATGTTGATAGATTGCGTAATCTCTCTATTAGAGCATTTTTATATCCAAAAATGAAGAAGTTTATAGATAAAAATTTACTTAAATTAATGTCACATTTTATGAGTAGGCTGTTATCAGATTGTCACAGGTCATTCAACCACACATGCAGTAATCTTGATTATCATAATTATTCAATGTATCATAATTACTAATATAGTCAAAATCGACAAGCCAATTCCTCCAGAAAAATAAAAAGAAGTTACTTATACAACATAACTTCTTCTTGTCAGTGTTAATTTCGACATGCATCTATCAAACTCGCAATCGAAAGGACCCAAATTAAGCTTCCACGAAATTCATATAAAGTGCAACACATATGAAAACATACTTGGTTCAATTTTTAAATTCGACTTTTCCAATATAATTATGATAAACGTTCTCTTCATGTGGTTTCTGTATATAAAGAAAATTTCACTTTTATAACAAGATGCAGATTTCAATATATATTACATAATGATCATATTTCTTAGAGTTAGTTTAAAGTTATTATTGACACTTAGAACTATCCGTTAGAGAAATTAAATTTAGGTTGTTTATGTCAAGTACCTATGTGTATTAGATTATCGTTTAATGTGATTTAGGTATTGATTGATCTCTCTACTCTTTTTTTAGATAAGTAATACTAGATTTACAATCTTTATATAATTTAAATTCTAAAACCTGATGAAGCAGTCTACATAACAAAAATCTACTGAGAGGGGAAAAAACAAAAAACGAATGATGGAAGTTATATCTCTAATAAGAGTAGTTTGGCACATAGATTGTATGAAAGTTATAAGTCTAATATTAATATTTCGAATATATATATATATATATATATATCCGACCATTACAGCATGTGTTGTACCTCATACATTCTAAATATTTTGTTCTTTTCATGTTGAACCAGCTTGCATGCCTGGAAATCGCCAACTATCTACAACTAAAAGTTATTTTTCTAGTACTTTGGGTACAAGAAATTAAAATCATCAATTACACACGTAAAACGTGAGCATGTAATAATCAATGAATTAGAAACTTTTTAATTTCTTTATTGACCTGCTTAGATGCGTAATTTTCTTTTCACCTATCCATCCACCTTGTTTTCCAATTTCGACATCTTAATTTGTCAGGTAAAGTTTTCCAAAGGGAAATCGTAGAAGTGACACATCGACTAGATCACGAGTTGTGATGGATGAATTATAGCAAGAGAAGGAAGGTGGGATTAGATACAATTAACAACCCGCCCGTCACGCCTAGCCGTCTTGTCACACTCAATGTATAGATATTAACACGTACACAAACGCATACAGGACTCCTGAAATTCTTTTACATGCATGTATGGTTACATATTCAAGATTCCAATAAAAAGTTAGCTTGGTAGTCTTCGAGAAATGCGAAAAACAATGGGTGCATTGCCAACTATATGTGCATGACTCATTGATTTTTTCATCTTCGGCTCTTGAAGTCGCGGGTGGGTTGTAAATTTAGAGAGAAAACGTGATGAAAACTGTATATATTCAAGAATTCTTGATGATAAAGTCTAAGTTGTATTAAGATGTAGAAATATGTGACGGTATATTGTTGGTAAAAGTATAACAATTAGCATATTTAATTGATGACAGACGTTAATCAATCATCATATCAAGATAATTGTCGGTAATGCTACTCATTAATTTACTTATTTATAGTTCGTATAGGGACGTACGTAGGGGATGAAATTAATTGGAATGAATTATCACGAGGCAACTGGCTTTTATGCACGTTTAAGGCAGAAAATATTTCTTAAGTTGAAATGTCGAATAACTTGTGAAAGCCAATTTAAATATCTAGTCTCTAGAAGCATAGTGTATAATAAGTTTTGTAATTGACAAAAATACTGTATCTAACAACTTGATTAACAAATAACCATGACCAGGTGGCTGCAATGAAAAGTTACAAGCTGTATAGAAAGTATATATAAATTACGGGTGTGGCTACGATACAATTGATGTATTTTAAATTATACAAAAATTATAAATGAATATGTAAAAATGATAAATGAATACATAAAAGTAGTAAATGAATATGTGTAAAAGTTATAAAAACAATTTTTATATATTCATTTATAACTTTTATACACTTATTTATAACTTTTATAAATTTATTTATAATTTTTGTACATTTATTTAAAATAATTATAACTGAATAATTTTTATATATTGATTTATAATTTTTATACATTTATTTATAAATTTTACATAAATTTAAAAATTGATATATTGATATATCAATAATAAAGTAGTATGACCTATAAACTACTCGAAGAAAAATTGAAAATGAAACCGAGTAAAAAAGATGACCCCTTGATGTATTCACTTAAGAGTCTGAAAACTGAGTGGTGCTTGTCAACACATTATACAAGGCAGAATTATGGCTGAAAAAGAAGATCTCAATGAAGAATTGATACTTTCTTTCTTAATTAATTTCTTTCATGTACATAGAGAGAATTAAATAGCTAGCCTACCAGAAATAAGGTATGGAGAGACAATTAATACGGGTCTTGTGTGTTATTTCATTCAAACAATTAATGGCGTGAATAAAAATAATCTAAGTTCGTATACTACTGTCATTTATTCACTGTAAAGAAAAACAAAGACCAGTCACCAATATGCACTCTAAAGTAACTATAAATGTACAGAGAAAGAGAGCACCAAGAAGCTACGCGTGGTAGCTAGCTGAAAGGCTGTCCAGAAACCCTGAAACCGAAAGGGCTACTACTGTATATATCGATTGTACTTAACACCAGGCATGCATGCACTTAATTGAAAAGTTGAAACGACTAGAGAGCAAGCGAGCTAGAGAGGTTGAGGGTGGGGGTCCCTTCGGCTTCAATAATTTACTCACGCGTCTGCATGTATTCCCCCTTTTCCACGTTCCATGATGACATCTAATTAAATCTCTCATTAACCGATACATCAGATCATGTACTTCCAGGATGAGGTGACTGACTAACATTTTCTTTTATTTCTAAAGTTGAACTTGATCCACGTTTACTCACTCACGTCATTGTGATATCGTTTTCGTATAGTACGTTGTATACTGTTCATTGTTCACGTCAAGATCCTTTAAATTATTGCTCTGTAATTATCAAATTTTTGTTTCGTTTCTCTTTACCATAAAGTCAAAGAACGTTTAAACCATGTAAACCTCTATAAAAATGAGGAAAAAAAAAAGATTTGGGTGTAAATTTTTATTTGCGTACGAAACTTTCTACCCCTTTATTAATGAATTCGTGTCTTTGCTTCATTAGTTTGATTCTTAAGACGTTAACTTGTTAAATTCAATAACGGACTGCCCAGAAAAATCTTGTTAGATAATTCTCTACGTGGTACTATCTGATTCATTTTTATCAACTCATTACTCATCTGATTACCTGAACAAGACAAAAAAGCTACTGATGATGAAGTTATATACGTTACAGCAGTGCTTGATAATTTTAAAAAAAAAAAATTTATGTTAATAAATTCTATTAAACCTTTGTATTAAAAGATTTCTTTTTTTAAGTAATTCTGGAACTCGGATATTCTACGTATGGAACTAATGTTACTTTCCTGTTAGGGGACTCTACGCTATATATGCAACGGCATCCAAGATTTGTTACAAAAATGATATCTAGCTTTTATTTGATCTCGTCTAATGAAGAAAGTTTGTTGCCTGCAGAGAACGATTAACAGCTTTTAAACGATCAGTCGATAAATGAATGCAAACATGCAATTTTGCGACAGCCAGAGACAGCATGAGGCGGCATGATGGTTGTTTAACATACATATAGATTGCATCCAAGATTTGTTATATGATATCTAGCTTTTATTTGATCGGGTCCAATGAAGAAAGTTTGTTGCCCGCAAAGAACGTTTAACACCTTCTAAACGAAAGGTTTGTGCATATTAATTGATACATGAGTTGGAAAATGAACGCAAATCTCCAATTTTGCTGCAGCCGGTGGCAGCAGCATGAGACGGCATGACATGATGGTTGTTTTCGTGTCCAATTTGGTAGGAAAAAAATGGATATATACATCATGATATGAATACAACTAAAAGCCAATTAAACGAACATTGACGGACAAAACTATAACTGCTCACATATAGAAAATTGAATTGAAACTTATATGATTGATTTGCATGCATCATATGGTTATAGGTACAAGTTAATAATTCAGAGAAATTTATGATTCGTACGTATTTTGTCATTTTTCAATCAAGGAATCTGCATGCATGTCTATAAAGTAAAGGCTATACACACACACGCACACACACAACCCATTGAAGAACCTCTAAGGAAACCGTGACCCAAATCAATGGCGCATGTGCCGCTGCGGATACAAGCCATCTCTAACATCTACACAGCAACATAATTGATTGACTTGGTCCCTTGAAGAATTAAGATTATTTTTGCAGTGAAGATTGATCTTTGATTTCCTTCCTCGATTTGATTTATAGCTCTCATACATGATTTAAAAGATGTAATTAAAAACTGGGAATAGTTCGAAGGATGCTGAATAATCTCCCTCACAATGTGACATGCACATTAGTGAGGTTATTTGGGAAGATGGTTGGCGTAGTTGAGCACTCTTCTGAGTGATTTCAGAATCAGGCCCTGTCTGTGATGAAGCGAATTGGGTCAGTCTTTCAGGCCTGAATCCTGATTTTGTGTACAATGCACTCAAATATGTTAGTTGGTCCACACTCCTTTCAAACGGGTACTTAATTACACCAAGTCCTTTGTCTTGAATTTTCTTGTGTTTGCATTATATTCAATTACTTTCACAGTTTATTAATTGCAAACAGGAAAATTATCAAATTTTGTGTGCCTGTGACATTACTACCACAGTAAATACGCACCAACTCTCTCCCACTTCAGGGAAATTCAATTCAATTCTCTTTTTTTTTTTTTTTGTTTCCACTGACAGTAACTTTTTCCTTTGATAGTATCCACCGCCCGCCTTAAATAATTAATTAAATAACAGTTTTAGTTATTATATATACAATAGATATATAACGTTATCTATATAATTTTATTAATTTGACGTATAAAGGATTTGGGTATAATTGATGTGGCTAATGCCCTCTGTACTTTTATTATTTATCATAACATTGCATAGTGGAACTTGAATATATCAACAGGGAAACATATAATAAAATGCCTGAATTTAAAGGGACTCTTGTAAAATAACTCAATTTTGGTATGTTTATATATCATAATCTTGTCTGACATTCAACTCTCATTTTCGGATGGTCAAACATTATTAGATATTATTAGATACTCTATTAACATTGTCAGCTATTCTATTAGATTTTGTCCAATACTCTATTAGACCGTCTTACACAATTATAACATTAAAATTTTTAACATAAAAGTATTTTTCAATTCACCCTCTTTATATTTACTTGAATTCAGCAATTCTTTCTAATAAAAAATTGTAAAATTGACAGCATATGCTTTAAATAAACAGAGCAGCAAGACCAATGCTCATTGAATTCAAGTACAATGGAAAGTCCAAACTACTCATTCACCGCAACCTTCTGAAAAAGTTGCTTAAATGAGGTAAAAGCCGGTAAAAGTGTTAATATCTGTTAGCTCAATCAAGTACTGAATCTGAAAAAAAAGGGTGCCGAATCACTATCATGAATGGTAACTATTATTACATAACAGAAGCATACGTAGTGAATATCTGAGATTCTGAATCACTGACACTATTTTATCTTAAAAGAAAATTGACAGTAAAAAATAAATAAACGAAAAGTACTCTGTTTTGTTTGCTAGTTGCTCTTCCTCCTAACTAATATTATTATTATAATAATGAATTGGAAAGTAAGTCTATTGATACATCAACTTGCATGTACTGATACAAACAACCCCATCAAAACATCATTTAATTTTATTCAAAAATTAATTTTATTTTTCACGTTAATCTCATCCAGGTATACATAATGTATTCACACACAGAGAAACAGCGAGAGATGAGAATTTAATTGAGATAAGACCAGTCAAATGTACTGAAGCTTTGCATGGGAGTTTACCAAAACTTTTTAGCATATGAGAGGTTTGTTGTCCCTCTCTCTCTCCCCTCTCCTGCTCTTTATATAAGTCTAAAAGCCGCTTAGTTTTGTCACAGGCTCACTTTCCTTCACTGCCATCAGACTGCTCGCAAGTATCAAAATCTCAGCCCCTCTCTTCCATCACTTCCTTGAAAACTAGCGCTTTTCAGTTCCAAAGCTCTCCAAAAATGGCAGCCTTTTCATACCAACACCATCGCCCTTGTCTTCTGGACTCAGTTTTCTTGCAAAACAATAATCCAATTAAGGTGTCTGGGGGATTCATGGAAGAAGGAAATATTACCAATAGCAACTATTTCTCTCAATTTTACCCACCTAAACCTCTTCAGGACATCCCTCTTGATGCTAAACTTCATGAAAGTAGCTGCCTTGATCACAGCTCCAAGGTTGCTTTTAGTGATAATGAGCCTTCTGTGACCAAAAAACAGAGCACAGACTCCTCTACTGTTGTGGATAAGCTTGAAAGTGGTGAGCAGGTCACTCAGACTTTGCCACACATGAACAAGAAGAGGAGGACCAGAAATGGTTCTTCCTCAAATTCTGCTCAATCCAAGGTTAGACCAACCTCAAATCTGTCTAAATTCAACAAACATACACATTACATGCAGTGTTTCTCTTTAGTTTTTTTTTTTCAAAATTTAATCTTTTGCTCTGCAATTGTTTTAAAAATTGGTTGTTATTGTACTTAACATGGCTGTGATTTTGTTGCCTAGGATGCTAGTGAAGTGAAAAGCAAGAGGCAAAAGAAGTGCAATGATACCCAGAAAGATGATGATGAGAAAAGGCCTAAAGCTGATAAGAAAGAAAACAAGAAGAAAGTTTCTGAACAACCACCACCAACTGGTTACATTCATGTTAGAGCAAGGAGGGGTCAAGCAACGGACAGCCACAGCCTAGCTGAAAGGGTACTATTTCGGGCCCAGGATGTTCTTTCAATTAAAATTTAATTTACCATTTTACCCCCCACTAAATTATTTATTTGTCTGTCAAAACACCTAGGCAGATCTCACCGAACCTTGCTATTATGTCTACTTTTTCCAATTCACACAGCAGTTTTCCTATTGTTGATTACAGGTAAGAAGAGAGAAAATTAGTGAGAGGATGAAAATATTGCAAAAACTTGTTCCTGGCTGTGATAAGGTAACTTCTTCATCGGTCATCAGTACAGTTCTTTTGTGTCTTCGGCTTGTCCATATATTTTTATTTTTTAAAGCACATAATGCATGCTATCCTTCATAGTGTTCAAGTGACGTATATTTCTGACAAGCTTCCATGTGGTTTGGCTTGTAAATAGGTAACTGGAAAGGCCCTTATGTTGGATGAAATAATCAATTATGTACAGTCCCTACAAAATCAAGTAGAGGTTTGTACTGCTGCGAAATTGGTTATAATACAAAGATTTCCCTGCTTCCTTGCTTTTTGTAATGCATGTTTTCAACTAATCAAATATATGCATGCCTTTGTCCTTTCTCAGTTTCTCTCGATGAAACTTGCTTCTGTGAATCCTATGTTCTATGATTTTGGGATGGACTTGGATGCATTCATGGTTAGACCAGAGGTGAAAAGAAATTAACAGCAAAAGTTGGGAAATTAATTTTTATTTTATTGTCTAATTAAAACCATTAAATATTGCATTAAATCTAATAAGATCTTTGTCTCTGTCATGAATTAATGTGCAGAGACTGAATGACATTACTTCACCACTGCCATATATGCCACAATGCAGCCCTGCCAATCTCACAACATTTGCTGAGACAACCACCGCCTTTGCCACAGCCGACAACTATCCTATTCTTGATAGTGCAACAGCGTCACTTTTACTCCAACAAGGGCAGAGGCCAAATGCCTTCTCTCAGGTAATATTTTGTATAATTTACAATATTTAAGCCATTTCAGGCCATCTATATACTGATCCACCCTTATTCAGTAAATTACAAACATGAATATTATATGTGACAAATAAGTCATTTTCAGGATAATGCCAATCAATTGTGGGATGTAGAGGACCAAAGACAAAGGCTTCTTAATCCATCTGGGTTCAACAATTTGTGTTCTTTCCATTAATATTTGACATGGAGCTGCCCTACAAACATCTTGGTAAGCCCTCATGTCCTGTCTCAAGTTAAAATAAAATAATCTGAACTACGTGACCATAATATTAAAGTAATATATATTCTTTATCTTGACTTCTGCTCTTTAACTAATTATTATTTTTCCTTGATTTATCTTTTCCAGCTTGCCAGGAGACTTATTAAAAAGCCAGCCAAAAACAGAAGAAGAACATTGAAGCATGAAAAAATATCAACACAAAGCTCCCTTTTTCATAGTATCAGTTCCAATGGAGGGGGTTACGCTACTTCACCAAAAAGGAAAAAAAAAAAAAAATTAAAGCTTCGGTTCCGAAGGTCCAAGATAGGTAAACTGGCATCTGAACATGAATAATAAAAGGGCAGCAGCAAAATCAATGGATGATAAAGAAAGAACACCAAAGGACAGATATAACCCACCAAATAAGACCAGATCCTTTTGCAGATCCCTTGTTCCTGTCCATTTTGACTCCAAAAAGTTGCTAATGCACAAATTCCAAGAGCCTGTGGTTGTTAAACCCAGACACTTATTTGATGTAAAATATTATATATACAAAAAAAACTAGCTAGTCTTTAAATATTTATAAATATTGTAATTGAATTCTCTTGTTGTTACCGTTATTACAGTTATTTTTACCATTACATATCTCTGTCTCTCTGTCTCTCTCCTTAGTTAGTTCTTCCATTGGAGAAATGAACTTGGAAAAACCAAAAAAAAAAAAAAGGATAAAAGATTAAAGAAGATATTCTTTTGTTTCTGTAGTTGATATGACTAGTTATTCATATATTTGTTAGTTTGATTGGCTTATTGCATAACCATGAAGGGTGGAATCTTCTGTGTTTTGGCTTTAATGGGACTGACACTGAGGCTTTTGAGGTGATGAATTCTTACTAACCACTTTTGATTTAATGGGTTGTGGACAGACTGATCAGAGAGCATCTCTATTCTCTCTCTCTTTCTTGTATATGATCATGACATGATTTCTGGCCCCTGCTTTGCTTTTAATTTCTCCCTCACAAGCCACAACTGGTGCAAGTTGTTCTCAAACTTTGCTAAATATCATGCAATTTGTTTCCAATTGTTTCTAGGCCTGTCTTTCCTATACAAACCAAGAGACGAGCCTATACATGTCCATGCAAGCATCAAGTTCATGAAGGTTGGCTAAACAGAATATATGTCATATCTGAAAGAAAATTAAACTTAAAATTGTAAACGAAATGAATTATTGTGTACTAATGTATCTTTGAATTAATACTCTCATCGACATTAAGAATCTTCGAAAACATGTACCCTGAAAAGAGAAACTAACAGAATTTGAATATTAGGTTTGTAAGCAATTTTTTTTTTCAGCGGATGACTTTTTTATTACATTTACAATTATTTCTTTTGAGAATTAATTAACCTCACTATAACAAATATGATACAATTAAATATATTTGAGATTAGATATAGAAACATATATATTTCAATTGCTTTATGGAGAAACATGAACACATAAGTGTTTTTTTTTCATTTTAAATTAAAAAAAATCTGTCAAAAGTGTTCACAAACATTTCTGATAATTCAGATTAAAGAATTTATATAAACTAATAACAAAAATCCTCAACACAGAAGCAATATTGTCTTAATAATATTGGATGTAGTAGCTATTCTAGCTATAAATGCATTTGTCACGATGCTTGACAAGTTCTAACATCAAATTTGGGAGATGTAAAGTATACATGTGAATATGAGGCCATTAACTTAGACATTATTGTCGTTGCTTTGAAATGATTGCAACACGATTAATTACTTTCGAAGCTAAAAGGCAATTAAGAGGTAATCACATTCTTATGATCATATTTAATCATTGATTGCGCTCCGATTTGATTAAAAATTCAAATTACTCAGTCGGCAAAAAGGGGCTTTAGGCTATCTAATCAATTTTATTTGTACATTGTAGGCCCCATTTGTCAGTTGATCCAACCAATCAGCCAGAGGATCAAGCACACACTGAAATGACTAAAGAATTTGATACACTTTCTCATTCTTCTAAGCATTCCTGTCCCAGTAAATAAACAACAATTTTTGAAGTTGCCACAGTTGTGAATAGAGACAATCCATGTGGATTTTATGTTCCATCTGTTGTCTATGCTGACCCACATGTTGATTATCAGCCAATTGGGCACTAAACTACTGTTTAATTTGATCCAAAAAGAAGATTCAATCTTTTATTATCTTGTGCAATCCTATCGATTGCAAAGCCTAAAGAGGTACATATACAATTAATCATCAGCTCTAGAACGAACTATATATATGGTTTTATCTTGATTTCGATCCTTTTTTCCTTTTGCTTTATCTCTAAACAACTTTATCTTTGTTTCATGTGAACGAGTTATATTACTCAAAATAGTTACTTCTAGGAGATTGTGATTGAAAGTTAAGATGCCATGAAGTTTACAAATCTATATTTTAAATAGAGGTGTATATATGTTAAGTTTTTTAATTTGTTAATCCACTTGAAGTGTTTTTAGTGTCATTAAGAATATTTTATTTCTAAAGTCTATTTCAATCCTCCTGGATCAATGATAAAACAAAAACAATACTAAAATTAGGTGTCTTTTAAATAAAAAGATAAAGAAAATTTGCATATTATATTGAAGTGCTTGTAAAAATATGGAATATATATATCCATTTTGCATATGACAAATGAATCAAGACCTATTAATTGAAGAGGGTAGCCCACAATATTTAATTCTAATAAATAATCTAAGTTCTCTGCATTTGCCATTTGGCTTCATGTGAATGAGAGAGGACATAGCTTCAGGCTGCAATCATATTTAATGCACAGGTGAAATCAAATTTTATATCGTAACTGTCCTGAGAGCTACATACACATATTTGTGTATTGTTGCCAACCAGATGGTGCTATTAGCTTAAAAGTTGGTAAATGTTGCTAGACACAGATGTAGCTCACCAACTGATCAATTTGTTCTTCGGGGTCCCTTGTGTTTTTTGTATCAAATTGTTTTTGGGGTCCCCGTGTTAATCAATTATGAAACATATAAGTGCATTTTTTATAATTTGCCATTTAATTAGCAATCCATTTTCATTTTATAGTCATCTCCGAAGTATTGTTTACGGTAAACAAACATTTCTTTCACAAAAAGTTTAAAATTAGCGACATAAAAATTTCGTTAGATAGATATACGGATGATTTGGTATATGATATTCTATCTAGTATCGTATATTGATAAAGATAACAAAGAAATGCTTATAGTTATTAAACCAAATACATTTCTCAAATGGACGGGTTAAAATTTTTTGGGTTCCTGCGTAGAATATTCGTCGATTATGCTATTACCTACTACGTATTGTTTCCCTTCTAATGAACACAAAAACGGTCTCCCAAACTTAGAAGCAAAGCAACGGCGTAGAAATTGACAAGTCTGTGCCCTACAGATAACCTGAATGATGATTCATGCAAAGCAAAAGATGAAAAGAACAAAAAAAAATTATATAAATAAAGGAAGAAAGATAATGATCGAAGGCTTTACGATCAAGAGGATTGACACTTGTCAAATTTTGATCTGAAAAATGACCAATAAGGAAGATGCTAGTGTAATAATCATGCAAAAGGCAAGAAATGCAGTGTTGTAGGTTTGGCTTGTCTAACTCAACCGGGAAAAGCTCTCTCTCACTTTATAGAAGGGAGTTCCCAAGTCAGCCTGTACCTGGAGACTTCCTTTTACTTTTATTGTGATGATGATGATGATGTGTATGCATAACGACATGCGTTATAACAACCCATCAAAATCTTGAATGGGACATGACCGGCCCCGGGCACACTTGTAACCCAGTATGCGTTTGTTAACAAGGAGAGTAGTGGCGACCAGACGAGCAGAACCTCCCAGCTGCTTGCATCTCTGCCCCTGGCCATTCTAAAAAGCTTAAGCATTAATCGGTCTTGAACCCTCCATCGTCTGTCGCCATCTCATGTCATGGATGAACAGGCTCATCTTGTCATATGGGACAAGAATGCTCCTATGCACATAAATATGATGTACATATATACGACTTGATTAATTACAGATAGAGATCGATGTTCATGTAAAAAGCTTAGTTGCGTGTCGTTGCTTTGGTTATGGCCGACATCCATGTATGGTCACCTTTGCTCTTCGTTTGGCCTGTCTTTCACTGAATAAAAATATTATAGAATATGAAAATGAACCCGATCGAGTTTGAATTGAACCATCTTGATCACTTGAGAACTAATAGTAATTAATTAAAGTGTTTGTTATGATTTCACTCTAAAGTACAGCTGGATCGATAATCCAATTCGTTGATATTCAAAAGGGGAGGTCCCAGTAGGTTCTTTCTGAACTCTACATCTCTCTTTAGTTATTACTTGTTTGATATCCGAAACTAATAATTATTTGAGCATAAGATAAGAAGATAAATGCTAGCATCTTTTATTGAGTGTTAGTCATACATTAAATAATTATAGGAGGGTCTTAAAATATATAAAGAAGTTGGTCACTTTATCGATTAGATTTGTCTATTAGATTATCCTTTAGTGTTGGATAGCCCAAGTTCCAAATTTTTCGACCTTCCTTAATTAGCTACAAATCAAATTTTATATATTTTGTCACTTATTAGTGTTTGGTAGAACATATTTTCAATCGAGTTATAATCAAACCTTGAAATTTGATTTATAGCAAATTATTGGCAATCAATCAGCGTAATCCTTCAATTAGACCGCCACGAATTCCCCAAATTAAACATTGAAAAGAAAGGTGACTTAGCTGATTGCCAACACTTAATTATCTTTTCTCTTGATTGGAACATAATATTCGAACTATATTTTGATATAGTGGGTAACAGGTGATGCTCACAAAGCTCCAAAAGCCTACTTGGAATGCATTAATTTACTAAGATTTTAATCTTGCTAATAACTTATACAGTAAGGTAGAAAAATAACCATGCTGCAACATTCCCAATATGCATCTTCAATTTCCGAATCAACTAAAGATCGTACCATATATTCTGGCTGGGTAAACACATATACCAATCTAAATAACCATTTCAAGTTTCTTGATGCATGACTTTACTAATCTTTTGATTGTTTATTATATACTTCAAGTTGGATTTCAATTGCGATATTGGGCAATATCGAGCATGTAAATATATGAACAATCCCCATCTAGTTCACTGCTTGTTGATTATATTCTTAATTGTTTTCTTCCTCTCTCTTTCTAGTTGAATTCATTTTTCTTTCTCTTTTGTCATTATATTGTACTAGATTCTTCTTCTTAAATTAGTATTTAGAAACAAATTAAGCAGCTAGGTACCCATGGACAGAAACACTAGATTTAACTTTTAGATTACATCAACAATTCATAAAAGCAAAATTCCATTGTAACCGTATTAAATCTATAACCTACATACATAATGAATTCTGCAATTTGATGCAGCAGTTTACTTGATAAAATTATATTAGAGACATAACTTCACACTTTTTTTTACAGTGATTTTTTATCATTTAGACTGTGTTGTAGAGTTTGAGTTGTATATAAGTTATAAGTCTGATACTACTGCTTTAACAAGCTTACTTTTGGTACAAATTATATGTAAATGTTAGAAATATTTATAATAAATTTAAATAATATAAATAAACAACAAGATATTAAAGAAATAATAAAATATGAATTAGATTAATATATTAAATAAATAGAACAAACAAAGAGATAGAGTAAGAAATAAGTGGCTTGAGCATTTGGGAAGCATGTCGAAGGCATTGTCTTAAAGCCAAAGAGTCCTCCCCTCGTGCGAGTCATATCGGTACTTAAAGGCTCCAAGATACAACCCAGTGCTCACAGCCTATCTTCTCGATGAGCACGATCACCGGAAGAAAATAACCTGTCTTCATGTGTTGCGGTTGCTCAAAACATAGAAAACTCATAAAATCTCATATCTATGTTAGAACCTTTGAGACTCCTTTATATAGTAATCTCATAACTTAGATAACTTACAAATTAATTCTTGTAACTCTTAAGTCATAAGTTCTTAATAAAAACATAAACGTTATAAATAATAAGTATCGTAACGTTCATGTTTTTATTATACTTGTAACGTATGAAATTAATCTCAAAATAAATTTTGTAACTTATGATGTAAATGTTTGTTTTAAACCTTTTATCTCCAACAGTCCCCCACAAAATGTTTAAAGTTTTAAAGCTTTATAAAATAAAATATCAAGATAAAAATACTCAAAAAAAATTTTATATAAGGAGCAACCTTCTATTATGCAATGGGCATAGGTATCTTTCGGGTTTGAACCTACACTTAGTGTTAATAGTATCCATTTGAGAAACTTGAGTGAACAAAGTCTTGAACTCGATTTCTTGACCAAACTTCAAACTATCACACATATAATATCGACGAAGATATGGTTTTGGCAGGTTAGCGCTATTAATGGTCATGCGCTCAATCTTGATTCTCATGAGAGTTTTAGAGAATAGCCCAATTCTCACGGTCGTGACCCTCACGACGCTCTCACTTAGATGAGTCCTCAAAAGGTATATGTGACCTATACCTCGCAAGTGTATTTAGCCTTTGGACTCATTCAGGATAAATATCCTTCCTAACATCACATATAACAAGCACTTTGCCTTAGAGATGAGCAGGATCATATCTCTTCTAAGATATGTTAAAATAGTTGTGCTTAATAAGTCACGCAGTACGGATTATTCCTACCCATTGAACCTTCTTCATGGGATCGCCAATCACAGAGGTTGGGTTACTTCGCTAGGTGACTCCCTTTTGGGCTTAAGCACATCCCCTTCGACAATTTAAATAATTAATTAATTAATTAGAATGCTAAAAATCTTTATAATTGTATAAAATCTCATTGACTTTATCTTTGAGAACTTGTTCCTATTATTTTGATGAATGCTTCCACTAGTTCTCTTAAATAATATTTCACAAAAAGAATATTAGAGAGCATAAGAATATCAAAGAGACTAAAAAGAAAATTAAATGAGCACTTAATCACCTCATAAATAATAATATTTTTAAACTCATACACGAAATTAATAATCATTTAATAACTTATGATATCATTTTTTTCTCCAAATATCATAAAAACATTTAACAACCATCAAATAAAGAAAACCCCCACATTAAGTAACATTTTAAATACTGTAGCAATAACTCCATAAAATATTAATGCACTAATTTGTTAAATTTTAAAACTCATCAAAATAATAACTACACTCAAATCATTGTCATCTTAATTGTACAAAATTAAGAACCAAAATATGAAACTGCACAAAAATTAGAAACCCCCACATTAAAAATATTTTTTCAATCCTCAAATTAACAAGATATTTATTTCTAAAACCTTAAATATAATATATATAACTCATATATGTATTTATTAATAATCATTAGCATTTATGCTAATATTTCATTTAATACAATCACATAAATTATCATAATAATCTACTAGTCTTCTTAACATACTCTAGTAATCAATTATTTAGATGTCATCATCTAATATGCATGATAGCCATACGAAACTATGACTTAATAACACACTATCATACATATAAGTTTCTAATTAAATATATTGAAAACACAAGTTTTATTGTGTAATAAAAATTTTATGCATGCAACTCATAAATTGAATTCTTAATCAATAATAATATGTAATAAATATCAGTATTAAGGATTTTTATAACTGAAATATTTATTAAACTATAATAAAAACTCATAAAAGGTTTTGATTATAAAACCATTACATTTAAGTACTCATCTATATTCTTTGTAACTCAAAGCATCGTACACTAATAATCTAACACCATAATATATGTATAACGACAAATAAACAAAGATTTAATAGATCACAAAAATATTTTTTGATTGTAAATAAATAGTCATGCTATCATAAATAATTTTGTATTACCTCAAATAAAAAATATATATCTATTACCTCCATATTGTCTTGAGGTTGAAAAATATATCCAATCTCGATACTAAGTTGACCAAGAACTCTGAATAAACATTTTTGTTGTCAACACAATTTGAAAGCTACGCAAATAAAGATAGCCAAGTTGAAATCTACATGTCAAAGCATAATGATAATATGCATATTTTAATGTGACATGAAAAACAAATAGAAAATTGGCAACACACTTTTGCAACTTATGCAAGCTTACATTTTTAATATTTACACATTCACACATTTGTAACTCATGCAAGGACAATGACTTAATCAATGTTATACTCTAGATCACCCAAAAATTCACACAAATATATATATATTCACAATATAAAGAAATAAATATCAACCCACTAATCATATCATAGTTAAATCATACAAGTAGTGGAATCAATCAAAATATATCATCATAACCAAATCTTATAGACCTCTAAAAATAACTTATCTACATAAAAATATCATTGGATAAATAAAACAACATAAGCCGTCAATATACTCTACAAACTATTCACGTTATATACCATCCAATGACAAATCAAGGCAAACAATAAAATATATAAGACATTATTTGGCTTTAGATTGTTGGGAATATTTATAATAAATTTAAATAATATAAATAAACAACAAGATATTAAAGAAATAATAAAATATGAATTAGATTAATATATTAAATAAATAGAACAAACAAAGAGATAGAGTAAGAAATAAGTGGCCCGAGCATTTGGGAGGCATGTCGAAGGCATTGTCCTAAAGCTAAAAAATCCTTCCATTGTGCGAGTCATATCGGTACTCAAAGGTTCCAAGATACAACTCAGTGCTCACAGCCTATCTTCTCGATGAGCACGATCACCGAAAGAAAATAACCTGTCTTCATGTGTCGCGGTTGCTCAAAATATAGAAAACTCATAAAATCTCATATCTATGTTAAAACTTTTGAGACTCCTTTATATAGTAATCTCATAACTTAGGTAACTTACAAATTAATTCTTGTAACTCCCAAGCCATAAGTTCTTAATAAAAACATAAACGTTACAAATAATAAGTATCGTAACGTTCATGTTTTTATTATACTTGTAACGTATGAAATTAATCTCAAAATAAATTTTGTAACTTATGATGTAAATGTTTGTTTTAAACCTTTTATCTCCAACAGTAAATGCATACCCGCATGCATATACAGTCATTTCTGTTGGCATACAATACTGCACTTATTTTAATATATAAATATATATATATATATATATAGAAGTACATATTTGATATCGCATTTTTGAAGAGCAGTATCACAGCATATTGTCTTTCCTTTGCACTATTAATAATTCTCTTAAACCCATGCAAAATCTTAATCGACAGAGAGAGAGATATAAGATAATTGATTAATTAACTACAAACTAATCGGTGAGTACATTAGTGGTCCCCTGATCTCAGACGAAAACATGAAGAGAAGACGACAGAGAAACACTTCGTGGTCATGTCTCCGGTTGGTTGAGCAAAGCAATTAAACGCTAAAAAACAATAAAAAGGTCGTAAGCATGCAAGCATTAACTCAAAATATTCTAGAATTCGTTGGGAAGTTTGTTCATTTAGCTAAAAGATAAGAAGGAAGATTATCAACCCATACAGGTACAGTGACCCATCTAGGGCGGAAGGGACCAGATGGTTGGGACGGTGCAGCCTCCGGTTGCAGCCAATGGGTCCGGGGTCCACCAGCGTAGTCTAGGGTAATGCAGGAGCTCGCGAACCCGCATGGCAAGGCCCCCTTCTCCATTGAATTGCCTTGTCTCTTTTGTCCACTATGGAGAGAGACGAAGAAGATTGATTGCATTGAATCACAATAATATTATTTAACAGTATTATTGGTGGTGTCCTCATCTCTCCTGTTGTCGCTTGCCCATGGGCTGTCCAAGATATTGACTTGGGTTCTTGCCTTGCTTGCCACCACTGGTTTCATATATTTGCTAAAATGACAGGTTTATTAATTGGTTCCTTTCCTACGTTGAAAAAGCGAGAAACACGTACATTTTTGGGACCAAAATTTGGCTAAATTATATTATTTACTAAAATCACTTTTCGCGGAATTTAATTTTTTTAACTACATGATAAATTTACTTATTTTACTTATCATTTTAAATATATTTCTTATACAAATTAAGATAACAATTTTAAATAGGCATATATATATAGCCCTTGTCTCTTTCTCATAGTAATAATCAAGTTAAAGCAATTGTTGGGCTTGGACATTATAATTATCAATAATGTTAGACTTACATTATTTATATAATATAAATTCTATAACGTAAGATGACAACTTAAGTGATAAAATCTTATTTGAAATGTAACTTTACTCATCAATTTTGTTCTTTCCTTCTCCAATGAATTTTTGCTATGTATACGTAGACTGTCACGTCATGTTGTAAAGTTTATGTTATACGAATGTTGTAATTCTAGTTTTACTCAATAAGTTATAATTCATTCATTCGGGATTTTTTTTATTATAATAAGACATAAATATTTAAAATATATCCACCTTGTCCAACATATTGAACTTGTCATTGAGCAAAATATGAAAATGTTGACAAATTGGTGTTGAAGATTTGGCTTGGAAGAGATGATGATTATTCCTAAATCTAATATCATTAGATGTTTAAATTAAGTTTACATTTCGTCCTTCTGAAACAACATTTTGGATAATTTACTTTAATAATCTCCTAATTGAATTCGCTTATTTCTGGTAGAATAGTAAAGGGTAGGGGTGAGAACTTACCGGCGCAGTTTGGTTTGGGTGAGAGCCAGACTAAACCGATCATGGTTTGGTTCGGCTTGATCCAAAACTGTTTTAGATTCCCCTCAAATTGCACAAATTGGTGTGATTTAGTCTATTCCAATTTGGACCTTGACCCATTATGACATTTTGTTAATTTTTATTTCCATTTTTTGTCACGGACATGTTTTCTTAACTATGAGAAAATAATACGTTGCAATTTACCTTATTTTGACAATGAAAATTTTCAAATCATTCAATATAATGATAAAAAAAATTTCAACATATATTATACTAATTAACAAAATCTTTCAATTCAAATTTCAATTTTAACATATAATTTTGAGGATTAGATTAGGGTATGCATAAATTAACTGTAGTAGGGTGTATACTAATAATATATTCAATTCAACAAAATTATGCCACATGCTAGATTTAATTTTATTATTTGTCAAATGATGCATTACGGTTCGATTTGGAGTCCCCAAACCACAAACTGAATCGAATTGATTGGTTTGGCCAATACGTGAACAGATTGGTAAAAAAATGTAATATAAACTGAATCAAACTAGCCGATTTGGTTCGATTTGCCGGTTTCATTTAGCTTGTCAGTTTTTTTGTCCACCCCCAGTAAAGGGAGCCACTCTGTTCTTTTATTAATCCAAATCCTGTTTTTTGTATTGCACATTTTCTAATGTAATTTACACTCAATCTCAACCACATATCCTTTTCAAAATTCAAAATAATTTATATATTTCTAAATTTAATTGAAAAAAAATACTTAATTCATAAAAGAATACACCAATTTCGCGACATCGATAGAATGATAATTTATGTCTACAGTATAGGCCTGTACTTTTTGGGCTTCAACCAGAAGCTTGGGTTTGGTCGGGCCTTTCAGCCATGTAAGTTGAAGGACCATATTAGTAGGCCCAACAATCTCAAAGCTCTGGTAAGGATATGGCTTATTTGGGCCTTTAGTCCATGTAAGCAAAAAGATGGTTTGTTTTGATCCATTAAAATCAAAGATTCACTATTACTTTAAGGGATAATTATAGGTTAGGCTTAAAATAAATTAAAGATCTCAATTTTTTTTAAATCTAAAATTGTCTATTAAAGTTATTATAATACCGTTAAATTTAACAAAAAAATATATTAAATCGTATCGGATGTCCCCATTTTTTTTTTTTACCTCAAATTAAAATTATCCCCTGCTTTAAATAACGAAGTGAACATTTAACTGAACTGAGCCATGCAATTGCAAGCTGTTCACTCCAGATCCAGATTGCAGAAGCCAGAAATTAAATTAAATTGATTGTTTCTAATCCAAGAGCTTTGATCGAGAAGTTCCATTTCAGCTTCAAATAAACGAAAGAACAGAGAAGTGCATTAGATGAGGCTACTGCAGTTGGGTTTTTTAGTTGCTTTATCATCTGGACTCGTTGCCATCCTCATCTACATCACTGGAGTTTCCAATTTATGTATGCTTTCTCTTTCTCTTTCTCTTTTACATATTTTTATATTCTCTTTCTCTTTCTCTTTTACATATTTTTATCTGTTAATTTTAACTTTTTATATAATTTGATACGTTTTGTAGATAATAATCGGATTTCAGATGAAGATTATGAAGCATTGGAGTCTCTACAGAGTGAATTCAGCAAGTGTGTGGTTAGTTTTTTTATTTTTATTTTTATTTTTATATGGGGTATGAGATTGGATTTATCGTTTTTTATGCAAATATTTTGATGGGTATCTTGTTTTCTCAAAAATACTTAAAAGTATGTTCGCTAGTGAAGAAGGTTCATTCTTGTCTTGTTTATTTATTTTTTGTGACTGTCTTTGATTAAATTTTGTAGTTATTGAACGTATCAGGATGCTGATCTCATGTTCAGATGTGTATTTGTGTCTTTTGGTAGATTAGAGTAAGTTCTGATTCAATTACCGGTGTTTTTATGTGATGCATTTTATAATGGTGCAGAGTGCAAATGGTTTAGGTTTACAAGCTGTGAGTGGTAAAGATTTCTGCCATTTAACGATTAACTTTCCCAGTGATACTGTTCCAAAATGGGTACGTATTGCATTGCAAATGTAATGCTTGCGTTCTCTTGACGGTTGAAAATGTATGCCATATGAAGTGGGCACATGATTTTTAGGAGAACTGCATTATGACTTGGTTTTGGTTGTTGAATTAAACAGAAGGATCCAAACACTGGGGAACTTGAAGGTTTATCATTTGAATTTAATCTCTGCGAAGCTGTAGCTGCTTGGGAACGGGTGAGTCTGCTCCTTAGTGTTGCGTCCATTGAAATAGTTACTCATTTAATATGCTTATTTTTCATTTGTTTAGTTGTTTACAACTGATTTTTTATTTAGTGAGTTGATTCTCAGGTGCGGAACAGTACTACAATTCTGACCAAGGAATACATTGACGCTTTACCAAATGGCTGGGAGGAATATGCTTGGCGTAGGATTAATAAAGGAGTACTACTGTAAGTATTCTACAAGTAACTAGCAAATAAAGACTACATATAAATAATGTTTGAGGAGATAGATATAGTATAAGGATACTTGCTACTCACATGTACTGTGCATGTAAAATAGATGTAGTTCATAATATGTCCTCGGAGCAGCATGGAAAGCTTATAGTTTTGAAGACACTGAAATCATCAAAACCCTGCCTGCTTTTGGAATTGCTTATAAAGAGAGATTCTTGTTGCTGTATCAACTCAAATGGAGTAGATTGAAGACATCCATATAAACTATATTAGAATTTTGTTTTACTGAACCCGATGATTTTTTATTTTTATTTTTTTACTAAATAAGCATGTGAAAATTGGAGTTGAAGTGATAATAGGGACCTGTTAAATACCTTTTTGCAAAAATGTTAATATTGTTTTGTAGAGCGAATATGAGAATTTGGAATTACATTTTCAAGATTCTAGAATCCATGTGGTAGTGTATTTTGGATTTTTTTTTTTAGATATTTTTTAAAGAATAGAAACTGTGAAACTGAAAATGTGGAGAACAACTCGAAAAATTTTGTTTTTGTCCTTTATCTTTTCCCCATAGAGGGTGAGCCAGATGTAATGTGATGTAGTTCTGTTTTATTGCAGCAACCGCTGTCAGAATAAAACTTTATGCATGGAGAAACTTTCATCGGTACTTCCTGAAACACCACCATATTTTCCGCGGCAGTTTGGCCGCTGCGCTGTTATTGGTAACTCGGGGGATCTTCTGAAAACAAGGTTTGGGAAGGAGATCGATAGTTACGATGCTGTTATTAGAGAGAATGGAGCCCCCATCCAGGTTAAGCTGTGGTTATATGGGATGCCTGTCGTTCTGCTGCTCTTTTACTCTCTAAGTTTTTTATTTCTCTAGTGATGTTTCTCTTATTTTCTTTATTTCAGAACTATTCAGACTATGTGGGCAAGAAGAGTACATTCCGTCTTCTTAATAGGGGATCTGCCAAAGCTCTTGACAAAGTTGTAGAGTTAGATGGTATGAGCATCAGTCCGCTTGTTATTAGATCTACTACAGATTGCTAGATGCACACTAAAATTCTGATTTCTGCAGAAACAAGGAAGGAGGTCCTGATTGTCAAAACCACAATTCATGACATCATGAGCAAGATGATTCGGGTATGTAAATTGTTCTATGTAACTTCTGTGTAGTATATGGCTTTTTTCTCATGAAGTAGTGTTTCTTATGCAGCATATACATTGAATTATAATTTTTAAGATTCTACATAAATACTGATTTAAACATTATTATAGTTTTGGAAACCCCTTTTCTATCCTCTCCTCAGAACAGCAAAGACATGAACAAATTTGTTTTAAAGTTCTGCGAGAATTTTGAAATTTTATTTTTGTATATTGTCTTATTCCTTTATTTATATCTTTACCTTTTCATCTTGGATAATATCACATGCCTCTATAGCTTTTTTTTGGTCAGAAGTGATATTACATATCTATGCCCTTTTTATTAAACAGTGTGGATCTTATGTTTTGGCAGCAACAATTTAGTGTACTATGTGTTCTTATTGACATGCTTATGAGTTTGTTAACTGCTCAACGGCATAGTATTTTTTGGGGATTAGCTATCTCCAATTGTGTAACATTCTCAGATGAATTTCTGTTGTTGTTGTTTAGAAAACAGCCTTCCATATCACTTTTGTCTTTGCCTCCATATTTAATACTTTTGATGGCATATATGCTTCAGAAGGGTGAATATTATTGTTAGGCTATCTGTAAGTAAGTATGATGGTCAATTACCGATGATCACTATCAGGAAAAGAGGGGAATCAAATTCACCATCTCTTTGTCTGTTACAAACTAAATTTAATTTCTTCTATTAGAGTAAATGAGTTTTGCTTTTTGGGGATATCTTTTCTGGTGATCGTCCTGTATGGCTGCAGAATATGACAATCTTCACAATGCTAATATGAATGCATACAAAGACAGCAAAATAATAGGGTAATAATGTGGAACAGATGCAATATTAATTGGTAAACAACCTGATCGGTTATCAAAAGTTCTACAAAATTGATATACCTATTTCTATAACTATCTGTGGACTTTTAACTGTAGCAAAGACAATCTGGAAGACTAACTCAAAACCCCTCCCCAATAAAGATGAACAAAAAGTAAAGTGAAGTCGTGGAAATTCTTTGACAGTAAGGTCCAAAGGGAAGCAAAAGAACACGTTATCTCACAAATAGCTGTGTTCTTTCTGCTTGTTCCTTCTAAATCAGGTTATTCTTTCTTTTCTAATAATCCATGAGAAAGGGGACACCTGGGATGATAACTTATTTGGGCATGGATGTTAATGGTTATTAACAGGAAACGTTGGACATTTGAAGCCGAAATGCATGTTTCATGTAATCTTCTCTGTAATGGACTTTTCAAAGCCAGGACATCACTCTGCTTATTATGCCTTCTTTTCTGCTCCCTTTTATGTCCCCCTTCCATTTGATTGTTGTTTCTTTTGTTTCGAGGAGTTGGGTGGGTCATATTCTTACATATCAGTTAGCACTGAGAAGTTGGTGAGAGGCCTTATGATAGTAGTCAACTTCTCTTTTGTCCATATAGTCTGGAACTCCTTAATTGATGAATAGAAATTTCCAAAAATTCTTTTTAGCTGTATCAGAGTAATTCTGCATGATATTTCCTTGTTATTAGGCTCCTTAGAGCTGGTATGAGACTTCGTCTTTAACTGAAATACGAAACTATTGCATATTTTGTTCATTTGGTGAAATTTATCTGATCAAAATTGAGAAGTCCTTTTGCCTTTGCTCATCTTTTATTTTAATTCTTTTAAATATGATTCTTCTGCAGGAAATTCCTATTAAAAATCCTGTATATCTCATGCTAGGTGCAGCCTTTGGTTCTGCGGCTAAGGGAACCGGGCTTAAGGCTCTTGAGTTTGCTCTTTCTATATGTGACACAGTAGATATGTATGGCTTCACTGTGGATCCAGGTTATAAAGAATGGTATAGATATTATTTTCACCTATTGGTCTCGTGATTGTTTCTGAAAAGTTTATTTGTTTACCTGACCAAGTTCTTTACAATTTACTTTCAGGACAAGATATTTCTCTGAATCTCGAAAGGGTCATACTCCTCTGCATGGTAGAGCTTACTACCAGATGATGGAATGTTTAGGTGTAAGTCTAAAAGTGCTCTCTCTCTCTCTCTCTCTCTCTCTCTCTCTCTCTCTTTCTTATATGATATAGCATTTATTTAAGTTTAATTCCTCTTAAAAATACTGGAGGTGGCATGAGGGGAAGCTTGCCTTCTTTTGCTTGTGTTAAAGAGCAACTCAGCATTGATGGATTCCAGTTAGGAGTATCAAAAGATATGTTCTAGTTATGCAAGCTTCAACTCCTTAATGGGTTATGGAATTGCTAATCAATAACTTTTTGGTAAATATCAGGATTAGTTAGTCTGTCATGTTGTTAATAAAATTCTCTCCTATGTAACTAATAGGAAAACACTTCCTTTATAATGTGATCGGAGTCCTCTCAGTTGTTGCTAGATGGTTATCCAGTAGCATAGTTTGATATCATCTTCTGTTTGTCTTGTGAAGCTTATCAAAATCCATTCGCCCATGAGAGCTGATCCTAACCGTGTTTTGAAATCGGTACCAAGCCGTAGTACAATTAGAGCTGCTAGAATTGCTTCAGAGAAATTGTTGAGGTAAGTCATCCTATATTTACTTCTATGAAGCAATTTTTATCAATTATTGAAAAATGCTATTGTAAGTGATTTGCATGCCTTCTTTGTTTAAGAATTTTTTTTTTCCCTTTTGCATGCATAATTCTAATTTCACAAAGGAATGACAAACCGGGATAGAGGTGGGAATTTTTCAACCATATATTTTTGTCAAGGTTTGGTAATTGATGAGTATATTTCCGGTTAGTGTTATTGAGCTCATGGGAAGAAAGCCTCTTGCAAAACCCAAAATAGTGCCAAGCTTGAGGTTTCTGTTTATGGTTTATTTGATTTAAGGCGGTCGGCCTTATGCCCTTGTCAGAAATTGGGTGATGTAATAGTTTTAGGGGTGAGTAGGTTGATTACCTCAAGCACTCAATCTTAATAAGAATTAAACAAAGAAGTGAAAAGAAAAAGAAGAAATAGCACATCGATTGTGACTGGAAAGTGCAAGCTTTCCCTATCTTGGTTATTTTATCATATCAAGAACCTTTAATTTAATATATTGACAACCATATCTCAAGTATAATAAATTCTACAACATAATTGAGCTCTGGAGTGCATTATGAGCAGGTTTCTTTTGTCTTGTTTTGAACTGTCTTCTTGTACATGCATTAAATGTTTTTCTTTTTAATGTTTATAGAATGGTTGGAGCAGGGTCTCTAGACCCGCTGAGTTCTTGTTCATTAATGAAGATGCGAGATAAACAAAATCCTATATCGATTTCAAGTATCCGTAAAGCTTCTATTGATCATCAAACATATGTTAAAGGCACAACCATGTACCCTCTGGAGCACAGTCCTGGACATGGTCAACTTTGCATAAAATCATTCGATTGAATCTGAGGCAACTAGACAAGATCTTCACCATGAAGAACCACAGCCAGCTCCCCAATCTTGTGAAGTTTCAGATCATTACACACTTAATGCATGAAGAAGGAGTCTTCTTAAGGTTATATAGTTGATGCAAGTGTTTGTTTTAAATGCTTCCTCCGAATTTTGCAGATTCAGCTCCCCAGTTCCCCATCGTCAATGGGCAAATGTGGCTCAGATTTTTTTGCTTATTTTTTTTTTGGGATTTTAATATCAACTGTAGCTTCATTGTTCTTCACGACACAATGTGCCTAATGCAAATTAATTCATGAAATTATAACATTTTACGATTGGCTTGCCTCTGACCGAATTATTCTTTCTAGCGTGTTTCATATCATACCAGTCTTTTCCTGTAAGGATGTTCTTGACTTTTATATTGAATTTTAAGCTTCATTAAATGAGCATTTAAATTTTGAATGCTTTAGCTATAGGCTTGCTTCATTAAGTTCATTGCTAGTTGCAATGCATGTGCAAATTTGTAAGAGCAAAGCATGTGACCAAATCTAGACCAGACGTATGCTTGCCCAATTTAGTGCAATGTTAATTGTCCTTTGTTGAATCTGTCAAATCTCTAACAAGCTAAGTGCTTGTGCTTCACCATATATGACCTTAATGAACCAAATAGGAGTTTGGAAGTGGAAACATGAGTATCAGAACTCTAGTTACAAGAGAAGAAAGATCATCAAACTACGAAAATGGTAAAGTTTACTCCCACCAAGTCAAAAGACTCGATTACCATGAAGTGACGACAAAGTGATGTTCAGTCTCTTTTGTCAGCGCGTGGAGGTATAATTTAACCCTTTGGGGAGGTGGACACGTGTACTATGAATAACAACACAAATGACGCTCTTTTTGTCACTTGCACTCTATAACTCACTCGACTCCCCCTACTCTTTCGTCTGCTTTTTCTTTCTCTTCTCGCCCTCTCAGAAAAATAAAAAATGAAATGAAATGAAATCCTTGCTTTGCTTTTTTTGATTTCTTTCTTTTTATAATAATATTTCCTTTTCTTTTCTCTTAAACTTTCTCTTCAGATTCATACAACACACGCAAATCTAGGTTCTCTTTTCTATTTTTCTATTTTTATTTGATAGTTAGGTTAGAGAGATAAGCTTGCGTGTGTTTGTTTTAAATGGGTGAGCCGCCGGAGGGACAGTTAAACGGTGTGGTACCGGGAGTTGGAGGAGGAGGAGGACCCATGTTAGCTCCATCTTCGGAAACCGTTGGATCGAAGCGTCAGAGAAGGCCAAGCGTCAGATTAGGTGATATTGGTGGCGACCTTCATCACCATCATCACCATCACCACCAGCCATACGACTCGCACATGAGAAGAACTACTCTCGCTTCCACAACTTCCGCTGCCTCCAATTTGGCGAAGCAATTCAACAAGCACCACCACCATATGACGGCTCTCGATCACAAGAGAGAAGCAAGTAAGTCGTCCAAGACTCGAGCTTTAACGAATATAAGTGCGAATTCGGGAGAATTGAACGAAACCCTAGATGAAAATCTTGATAGTATTGCAATTGGGAGCTGGAAAGTTAAGGATTCGAAGAAACGAGGATCTGCAAAGAGGGTTAGGTCTAATTGGGTATCCAAAAACAACGAAACCCTAGCTGATAAAAGTAACAATAACACCAACACCATCAACAACAACGATAATGTTAATAACAACTTTGAAGGTGATGAAAAGTACAGCGGAGGAGATGATGTGGAAGATGGGTACCGCGATTTCGATATGGAAAACTCGGAAAGTCCCTTAAAAGAGCATAGTCCACTTCATTCTCTCGAGAATTTAGCTGCTGACGGGCATGAGAGAGAGGCTCTGTATTACAATAGGAGAGGAAGCATTAGGGGTAACAGGGAAGTTAATGATGGGATGGAGTTGTCTGCACCGTCGGATAATGAGATGAGGGATTGGAATAGAAATGGAAGTGAAGATGGGGTGAGGATTTGGCTAAACAGTTTGGGGTTAGGGAGATATGCGCCGGTTTTTGAGGTACATGAGGTGGATGATGAGGTACTGCCAATGTTGACATTGGAGGATTTGAAGGATATGGGGATAAATGCGGTGGGATCAAGAAGGAAGATGTATTGTGCGATACAGAAGCTGGGGAAGGGGTTTTCGTGAAGTTTTTGGTGGTGAGATTGTAGTATTTGAGGAGATTCTGAATTCTCAGCCATGGCAATGTAAGATGCAATGCAATGTCTGAACTACTTTGAGATTTTTAGGATTGTTTCTTCTTTTTTTGTGTGGTTCTAGTAGTAGTTTTTCAAATAGTAGGCTTATTTCTTAGTGGTTTTATTCTTGCTCTATAAATGTTTTAGTCCAATTCAGTTTTCTAATGCATAGTAGTTTTATGATTTTGCTGGAGTTATTGCACTTTTTGTTGTTGAAAAGTGCGGGTCTAACATGTGGAAAATCATTTGGTTTTTGGGGAGGATGAGAAGAAGGAAAGTGCTTTAAAAAGGAAGCTAAGTTCAAATTTTGCTTCTCATTTTTTCCAGATGTGAATGGAAAATGTTGGAGATTGAAAATTTTCATTTTTAGATAAGGATTTTCTAAGTCCACTAAGATATCATTAACTTAACTGAAGCCATTCTGCATCTAAGAAGTTGTATATGTAAAAGCATGTAGTTTATATTAAAAGGTCTTTGTTCTTTACGATTCTGCTTTGCCCATCATTTTTAACATCTTCTGTAAGGTTTATAAGTATTCCGATATCCACTTTAATATTAATACTCTATACATACTCTATATTAATACTCTATACCCTATATGAACCTTGATAGAATATAATGCTGTTTACACTCTGGAAATGGTAGCTTTTGGATGGTAATGATGAGATATTTGCCTTGTTGAGGACTGACTCGTGTTTCATGAGGCTCATGTTGTCTTGTTTGTTTTAATGGAGTAAATGGCTTGAGCAGTACTTTTATCAGAGTTGCGGTGCAAATTGTAGATGCTTATAATTTTGGAAGTCCCATCAATCAAGTTTTGTAAGATGAGATGAACGCCATCTGGTTGATGATGTTTACATTTGTGTTCTTTGAGTACTGCTTTTTGTTCCATGGGTTATTTGCTCTCTTGGTTGAGAATCTGTATTTACTGCACTTCGAAATTAAAGGCTATGTGCCTAGTTTAGCATAGCGGGTTTTATTTGGAGGAGCACTTGTTGGGTGGAGGAAAATTTCGTGCTTCTCTTATGTTGTTGATTAGAAATAAACCATAGAAACTTGTCTTTTTCTGTAGTATGGCTAACCGATTCTGGGTTTCGCTAGCATTATGTGGGGAATCGTGAAACAGTGAAAGTGAGTTATCAATCAAACTTTTCAGCATGGGGAGGATGCTGTGATAAGTCTTGATCATCTTTCTAAGAGAAAAAGATCATTGGACATTGAGGTCAAGGGGCAGGCCAGTTTTCTTGTGTCCGAATTTCTTTTCCAGCTTGGTACTGCTTTGATCACTGCATTTGATAGGATTTCTTACCCAAGTGGAAAACTTAGCAAATTGATGAATGTTATTTTCCTATTGAATCTGTTTTTCTTTGTTAATTTTCAATTGGTGGTTCTGGTGGGTGCTGATATGGAAATTTGTCGGATATTATGATGGGAACAACTCGGTAATCTACTCTGGATTGGATAATGATTTGGGGGGCCGTAGTAGGTCTGAGTGTGCCTATGTCATTAACTTATTGTAGTGTCATGAGCTTGTTCGAAGATCTAATTCAATTCTTGGTTAAATCTCAGATGCAAAAGCCAACGAGTGGGACGCAAGGTTGGTTAGGATATGCTTATGAGTCAGTAATATCTATATCTCATGTGGATAGATGCCTAGAAAGAGGTTTGGTTGGTTAGTTGGAGTGAAAAACAAACATACTTGTTCAGCGGTTCCCGAACTCTGCATCTTTTGTTGTCTTGAAGTAGATGAAATGTTCATATATTGATTATTGACCTACTTAATAACATCAAACACCCCTTCCTCCTGGCTAAGTCTATGTTGATCGATACAATGTCTAAAATACCCTTTGGAAGTATTAAAATAATGATAACCATAATTATATTTTACACTTGGTCAACCAATCGCACGATCAAAATTAAATTAATAAATTAAATAAACTATCACGATTATTGTCCCTTCGATCAAATCCTCTGCTCTAGTAACCGATATTTATATAAATATTATGTCAAAGATACGGATACAAAGCCTCGTCAATTTCTTTCCTTATTCTTTCAAACAAGGTGTGTCATAAATTCTTTTCAATGGATTCTTAATGTTTCACTTATTTTTATTAGTCTTTATAATTTCTAATTGCTTTTTTTTGTTTTGAATTTTCAAGATTTCATTTAATTTAGATGAAGCAAGGAAGAGTAAACCTTCACTCCCTTGTCACATTTGGCATTTGGCATATTACAGTTGTTTGGTGGATGGCCTGTTTCGGATTTGTTATCAAAATGGACTGCATTTGAATGAGCTACATATGTTATAAAATCGGTGACCTTTCCACAATATTGAAACATCAACATGTCTCTTAACATTCTATTGTTATGACTTTTAACATCTAGTTAATAAACACGAGTTTGAACTTCTATGTCATATTGCAGTGGATAATGTGAAAATGATTCGAAATTTTTTTTCTTTTGGCACCGTTTGTCTTCTTTTAATTGATTTCATTTCTTTGTCATCTTAAATCCCTGCTTTTCGTTTTTACATCAGGAATTGGATGCATTTCAGGTTCATAGTTTTAGCTAGTGAGATTATTTGATTTTCTTGAATTACAGTGGCTTCACAAAGAACTGAGACATACAAATCCAAATTGCTGTAATTCCTGTCATACGTGTTGGCGACATCACCTCAAAGATATGGCTGTTTATTTTAGATGATGATTTTCCGAGTCACCAAGATATCATTAATTTAACTAATGACCCAGTTGTATATGTAAAATCGTTGAGTTTATATGAAAAAGGTCTTTGTTTTTTAACGATTCTGCTTTGCCTTTCATGTTGAACATCTTCGATAAGGTTTTTTAGTATTTCCTTGCGTAATGTGATATTAATACTCAATCTATGCCTGTATGAAGCTGGGTAGAATATAATTTTGTTTACGTCGGGGAAAATTTAGCTTTTTGATGGTACCGATGACAAATTTGCCTAGTTGAGGGCTAAATCTTGTTTATTTGAGGTTCATTTGTAAAAGAAAAACATCATTGGTTCGTGAGGTCGAGGGGCAGACCAATGTAGGTGTCCAAATTTCTTTCCAATTTGGGACTGCTCTGATTACTGCATTTTTTATTTTTGCTTATACTAAGAATACATAACTTATATACTCCATGTGGTTATTACTAGATAATTTTAAAAATTTTAGGATTTAGATGCTAAGCTTTCGATTTCATTGGAGATGTCAGCAGGTCTCTCTCACTCATCTTTATTTTGCAGATGACCTGATGGTCTTTTGTAGGGCAGATGTAGGCTCTGTTCGAGTGGTTCATGCAGCTTTGCAAGAGTTTGCCAAGCTCTCTGGTTTAGTGACGAATTCAACCAAGAGTCATGTATTCTTTTCTGACGTCAATGATGAGGAGCGAACTGCATTGCAGACCATCTTGGGTTTTCAGGTAGGGAGTTTACCAATTAGATATTTAGGGGTGCCACTCATTAGTACCAGATTGCGACTCTCAGATTGTACTCCGTTGATAGAACGGATCTTGTCGAAGGTCAGGTTATGGACTTCTGCTATGCTGACTTATGCTGGTCGTCTTCAGTTAATCAAGTCAGTACTTTTTTCTATCCAAATCTATTGGTCCTCAATGTTCATATTACCGGCAGCTGTGGTTCGGAAGATCGAGGGTATTCTAGCTGCTTTCCTCTGGAAAGGGACATCTCTGTCTCATTCTGGGGCCAAAGTCGCTTGGGACTCGGTTTGCTATCCTTTGAAGGAGGGGGGATTGGGAATTAAGCGAGTGAAGGAGTGGAATCGTGCTGCTATTCTGAAGCATGTTTGGAGACTTCTTTCTGGCAAGTTCTCCATATGGTCCTTATGGGTTCATAAGGTGCTCCTTCGAGGCCGCTCGTTTTGACAGATTAGGATTATTTCTAGAGCCTCCTGGTCTTGGAGGAAGATTTTGAATAGTCGGGATTGGTGTAGGGGCAAATTTGTCTCTTGCATTGGAGATGGCCGTGATACCTCACTTTGGCAGGATTACTGGTTGTCGCAGGGGCGTCTTTGTGATTTGTTTTCATTCAGGACTCTTTCATCCACAGGTCTTCCCTCAGATGCAAATGTTGCATCTGTTATTCAGGATGGGGACTGGGCTTTTCCTGACGGTAGGCCGGTCCTTGGACGAATTTGGGAATCAGTCAGCATCCGGTCTATGATGGAGAATCCTGACCATATTGTTTGGAAGGGTTACAGCTCTGGTATTTTCTCTATTAACTCAGCATGGGATTTATTACGGAGTAGATTATCGGTGAACTCAATTCATCATCTTCTCTGGTTTCTTGGCCATGTTCCAAGACACTCATTTATTCTTTGGTTGGCCTCGTTGGGACGTCTTCGTACTTTGGATCGTTTACGGCGTCATGGCATGTCATCCTCTTCGGATTGTGTCCTCTGTGCTTCAGCAAATGAGAGTCATGACCATCTTTTCTTTAGTTGTCCTTTCTCATCTTCTGTATGGAGGGAGATTTCAGCTAAGACTCTCATCGTTTGGCCTTCTTTTGTTTGGCTCTCTCTACTTCATTGGGCTTCTCAACATCTTCAGGGCAGGAAGAATTTCGGGCATATCCTTGCGTGTTTAGTCTTCTCTGCTACAGTGTATTTTCTTTGGTATGAGAGGAATGATCGTGTGTATCAACAGCGTCGCCTGACTCATCGTCAAGTGATTAATGAGATTTTTGCTTTGGTTCGCTCTAGGTTCCTAACCTTGGAGGCCAAGTATGTGATCAGTCCTCAACTTCGTGACATATGGGGCCTACACCGTTAGTTTATTTCTTGGATTTTGTCTATTTGTTTGGGCTACTGTGCCCCTTCATCTTTGTTGTTTTATTGAAGACAGCCTGTTGTAATTGGTTTTGGGTCAGTGCGCCATGTTCTGTTTTGTTTGGGACTCTAGGCTCTACTTTATGTTTGTTTTGTTTTGAGGCCTTTGGGCTTTATTATTTTCTTTTGGACTTGTGAGTACTAGGTATTCTTCTTTAGGTATGCCCCTCGTATTCTGTACTTTCGTTTTTCTTTTAATCTAAATAGTAATTTTTTTCAAAAAAAAAGTAAGGTGAGAACTGAAACTTGTTAGGAATTTTTGTTCAGTTGATAGCAGATCTTCACCAAGTAGAAAGATTTAGCAAATTATTCATAAAAAATCTGTATACTGTTCACCTATGTTGACTGGTACAATGTAAATTTACAATATTAATAGTCACATTATCTTATTAACATGTGTTACTATTTCGTACTCTTTAATTACTTCAAGTTGTATATGGAAGATTATATTTTAAATTAACAAATGTCGTAGTGGCTACTGATTTCTGAAAATAGTTTTATGTGTGTTTCAGAAAACAACTAGTAATCACATTAATTAGCCAGAGTTAAATGATTGATTAAGAGTGTCTCAGTTACTTTATAAGTTGTTAGAGGTTAAAAAACAGGGTGAAGCCTGCAAACGCGTTTCTCTTTCATTTTCTTCACTCCTATGAATTTAATTTTTTTTCAGTGGATATTTTAGTATTTAGGTAATTGATAATGGTAGAGAATAATTTTCCTAAATTTTTGAATACTTATCAATTTTTAAATCTCCGGACCTTTCTGGTAGTTTCATCAAATCTTGATGGGTTTTCTTAGATTTACAAATAATTCCAAGGTGGGCTCGGCTTGTGATTTTCAAAGTGTTCGTGATATATATATATATCTACAAATGCCTCTCAATTCTTAAGATGATTCCGGTCATAACATTATTTTCATTACGAACTATCTACAGCAGCTTAGGGGTGATTATTTTTTATCTAAAATCTGAATAAGTCTAAATTAAATTGAAATTTAAATGGATCTGAATATCAAAATCTGAATAATATTTTTTTTAATAACTTAATTGAAATGTCTGAAAACTAATGATTTTATACATATATCCCTATTCATATTATTCCACTTATGTTTGTATTTCACATATTAAAATATTTGCATACCAAAATTTATTATGAATTTAATTCGTTTAAATGTGTATAATTTGATAAAGAAATTATTTTTTTCTAAAAGAATTTGATATATAAATAAGTTAAATGACCATAAAATAATTTTAAAAAATATATAGAGATCATGATATAAAATTATAAATAAATAATAATGTTTTAAAATTAAAATATTAGGCTATGTACAAATTAATCATAAATAAATTTCATAAGGGTATTTAAGAGAATTGGAGGAATAATAAATTGTTCAGACACTTATATTCAGATAAAAGATATAATATGTAGCTTTTTTTATTTAGATGAAAATGTTTTAGATTAAATCTTAAGTTAAAAAAATCATGAAAATATTTGAAGTCTGAGAATAAATTAAATTCAGACTTCAAACTAAAAAAAAAATCAGCACCTTACTCCTACAAACTGATGTGTCATGATTTTATTTGATTAATGAATTTCAAAATCTAATAACATTAACTAATATTTATGTGGATGATATATTAGTCATTTAATAATGCTAATTGCATGCCAAACATTCTAACCTCCACACAAAACGTATTAATCAATGTAGATGATTGCAGCATTATTAAATGATTGTTATATCATCGATATTAATAGCTTTAGAAGAGTCTAAAAAAAAGTATATGAAAAAGTTAGACATTTCTAAAATGTGATCGTCTAGTTTTAAATTTTAATTATATTAATTAATATTAATATGAAGATATCGTAATCATTTAATAATGCTAAACATTCTTACCTCCTCACAAAACTAATTAATGTGGATGATTTGCTACATCATCCACATTAATAGCTTTAGAAGAGCCTAAAAAAAAAAAACAATTACGTGAAAAAGTTAGACACTTCTAAAATGCGATCGTCTAGTTTCAAATTTTAATTATATTAACTAATATTAATATGGATGATATGCTAATCATTCAATAATGTCAAACATTATGACCTCCCCACGAAACTAATTAATGTGGATGATTGCTAACATTATTAAATGATTGTTACATCCTCCACATTAATAGCTTTAGAATACCTAAAAAAAATACTATAAAAAGTTACACAGTTCTACGATGTGAAGTTCTAACTGTAAAATTTTAGTTTTGACGAAAGTTCGACAAACTCAATGATGAAGATTGATGATTCCAAGACAGTTTGATCTAAATGTATAATCATCTAACTGTATGACTCTTACCAAACTGTCAAATTTCTAAAAATTAATACATGTCTTTGACTTTCAACGTAGAAAAAGTCAATTTTCACACAATAAATAGCTAAAATTATCGATCTCAAGTTAATTCTTACTTTTTCATCTACTTTTATATATATATTTAAAAAGATTAAATATTAAAACCATGCTAATATGTACGAGGAAGGTCATGAAGATGAATTAGTCATTAGCGAAGGACTTTACCTTCCAACTGATTCAACTTCCAAGTGAGAGTTATGGAAGTATGCATTTATAAAATATATAACAGTAAACTGTAATGTAAATCAGCACATGAGAATTTTTACGTGGTTCGGTTATAAAACCTACATCCACGGACAGCTACAGAGCTGCAATTCACTAAGTTCTTGTTTGTATAATCTTTAGGATCTTTTACAGTGCTGACTCACTCTCACACACTGACCTAATCTTTGTAAAACAAAATCCTGCTAAGATCTTAAACTCCAGTGACACTGCCTACTCTCTATCACAGATAACTTAACAACACACTATTAAGTTATACATAACAACGATATCTGACACTGAATTACATAAACACTTAACTCGCAAGTTCTCTCAAGTGTCTACTAACTCAATCAGACCTAATCAAATATTACAGATCTAAGTTTAAGATAACAATAACAGTAATAATATTAGTGTACATTATAACGAACATGTTAACAAACAATTCCGGATACGTGTTTAACAAGATTTAATGAAATCACAAACAGTGCACAAGACTAGTACAATCACGAGATTTAGTAAATTCACAAACGGTTAACATGATTTGGTGTAATCATAAATGAAATCAGAAGAGAACGTTACTCAAGATACCTCGAGGATAGTGCTGTAGAACGACGACGACTGGGATGATTGGCCGGCTATCTGGAAGATTAGACTTTACCTTAAGGATAATGATGAGATATTTAGATTTTACGGACCAGCTAGAGTTCAACACAGTAGCCGTTAGATCATGGACTTAAATTTGTAATCCAATGACTGTCGTTGGGAAGACTATTTTTAATTATCACAAAAATTTGCAACTCAAATATTTTACTGAGGAGAATATAGGTATTTATTTTTCGTTAATTTATGTTTATTCATTTTAATTTAATTTGTTATATTTAATAATTATTTATTGAATCATTTTATTTCTTTTTCGTATTATAAAAATTTGATACACCTGATACATCGTGTATGTTATGTGTTTTTATAGAAAATGATTTGAAGGAATTAATTAAAATTTTTTATTTATATTTATTTTTAATTAGAATCACCTGTAAGCATTTTTTATTTTTTTAACACTTATTTAAAGTATTATAAAAACTTTGTTTTGAACTTTTATTCCATAAACACCCCTATTCTTATATAAGAAATATTAATAAAATGGTCAAGACCGCTGTGCTATTGACTTAGATAATTTATGTTTATATTAATAAACATAAATTAAAAATTAAGAAATCAAAAAATTTGAATTATGCTAATTCCTATTATTTAATATTATATTATACTAGTTTGTTAATTAACCAACTAAACTGGAGATTTAAAATTATGTTGACAGTAATTAAGATAATTATGTAAACAAATTTATAATATTTATTTGATTCATAACTTGTTAAATCAATCAAACTAAATAGAAAAAAATTATTTGAATTAGATTTATTTCACTTAAGATAAAAGATGAATAACATGAATTAATTTATTGACTTCCATATATGATAAGAATTGATAAAACCAACTCAATTCAAAAGTAATTGCTTAATTTATTAGTTAATTTTCATAATTATATTAAAATAATTTATAAATATTTATATAAAACTTTAACGGGGGGTTTTTATCATCAAGATGTTACACCAAGTTATTTCATCTTTATTACAAATATATATTAAAATAATAATCCTTCTAATATTTTAAATTTGTAAAAACAAATAATTTAATTAACATGATATTTATAATTATTAATAAAGTATATTATACAAAGCTTACCATTCTTTGTTATATGAAAATAATATTGTATAAGTATTGATACATACGAAAAATAATCTATAGAAAGCAATTATTTCTCTTAAATTCATTATATTTATATGTATGGTAAAGTAACATGATTCATTATGAGATTTTTAATATTTAATTAATATGTATGCATATAAAATTTTAATCAAGTAATTTTCACTAAGTTATTATATATTATTTGCAAGTAAATTATCTTTTTATTAAAAATTAAGGTAACCCACAATAAAATCAATAAAGTTTATTATAGAAATTGTATTATGTCTTTCATTTTTTTTGAATATATAATATATGGTAAGATAAAAGGTAAAAAATTTTGACAGTTGAAAGTCAATAAAATTTATATTATATTAATATATATAAATATATATATTTATAAAACATTATTTGCCATACATGTATAATATAATATTATCTTTCGTTCTTAAATATATATAAAATATTATAAACTTATATATATATACACTTTAACTAGGAATCAAACCCAAACCATATCTTCCCCCGATATGTTGTATATAGTAAAGTAATATCCAATACTAGATTTCAATTATACAATACCTTTATACAATTAAATTAATTAATTAGTTCATTAAGTACATATATTATATATATGGTTAAAGTTATTTTTTCAATATATATAGACACACACACACACACACACACGATTAGTCGTTGCCTAGTGGAGTTTAGTTTGTAGGTGATTCATCTTCACTTTTCTTTAAATTAATATTAATTTAATTTAGTTTCAAATCATCTTATCTCTACTTTCCTTTAAATTAATATTATTTTAATTTAGTTAGTCAATCTTAATTTTTGATTTTAGTAACTAAAATAAATGCATATATAATTAATTTAAAATATAAAAAAATACTTCACCTATATCGTTTAATCAATATATGATGTATACTACAAAGTATGTTGGTTTAATAAGTTTAATTAGTCTAGGTTAAATTAATTTTTTCAAATGAAATGCTATAACTATCATTTTTACTATAAATTCATTAATATTGACAATTCAATAAATTGATGTATAGGCAATGTACCATAGTCCATAGATTGAAAGCAACTACTTAGAAGAGCTTCAATCAAGTAAATCACGTGTCTTATGATCACACTATTTAACAAATATTGTAACTAATCCCTTCAATTATATTGTACATATCATATATAAATGCAAATTTAAAAGAAATATTATTATAAAAGCTGTATTAATATAATAATATTTATGTGTATATCTTTGTATATCTTTTTCTTAAGGAAATTCATGCAAAGTCTTGGCAAAGAACGGCTGATAGACAAGAAAGAACGCAACTGCTAAAGATTTGCAAAGCAAGGACCTATATGGGCTACAAACCACCAAAAGGATAAAACGAGGAGACTACATGAATTCAAGGGTAGAGATTTAGAATATTTTATGATTGACATTTTGCCTTTATCAATCCAAAATACTATGAAAGCTTAACCTAGCCTGCAGATCTAAGTTTAAGATAACAATAACAGTAATAATGTTAGTGTACATTATAACGAACATGTTAAGAAACAATTCCCGATATGTGTTTAACAAGATTTAGTGAAATCACAAACAGTGCACAAGACTAGTACAATCATGAGAAGTAAATTCACAAACGGTTAACATGATTTGGTGTAATCATAAATGAAATCAGAAGAGAACGTTACTCAAGATACCTTGAGGATAATGATGTAGTACGACGGCGACTGGGATGATTGGCCGGCTATCTGGAAGATTAGACTTTACCTTAAGGATAATGATGGGATATTTAGATTTTACGGACCAGCTAGAGTTCAACATAGTAGCCATTGGATCATGGACTTAAATTTGTAATCCAATGACTGTCGTTGGAAAGACTATTTATAATTATCACAAAAATTTGTAACTCAAATATTTTACTGAAGAGAAGTATAGGTATTTATTTTCGGTTAATTTATGTTTATTCATTTTAATTTAATTTGTTATATTTAATAATTATTTATTGAATCATTTTATTTTCTTTTTCGTATTATCAAAAATTTGATACACCTGATACATCGTGCGTGTTATGTGTTCTTATAGAAAATGATTTGAAGGAATTAATTAAAAGTTTTCTTATTTATATTTATTTTTAATTAGAATCATCTGTAAACATTTTTTATTTTTTTAACACTTATTTAAAGTACTATAAAAACTTCGTAGTTTTTCGCTATCAAATTTATCTAAATTGGTTTTGAACTTTTATTCCATAAACACCCCTATTCTTATATAAGAAATATTAATAAAATGGTCAAGACCGCTGCGCTATTGACTTAGATAATTTATGTTTATATTAATAAACATAAATTAAAAATTAAGAAATCAAAAAATTTGAATTATGCTAATTCCTATTATTTAATATTATATTATACTAGTTTGATAATTAACCAACTAAACTGGAGATTTAAAATTATGTTGACAGTAATTAAGATAATTATGTAAACAAATTTATAATATTTATTTGATTCATAACTTGTTAAATCAATCAAACTAAATAGAAAAAAATTATTTGAATTAGATTTATTTCACTTAAGATAAAAGATAAATATCATGAATTAATTTATTGAGTTCCATATACGATAAGAATTGATAAAACCAACTCAATTTAAAAGTAATTGCTTAATTTATTAGATAATTTTCATAATTATATTAAAATAATTTATAAATATTTATATAAAACTTTAACAGGGGATTTTTATCATCAAGACGTTACACCAAGTTATTTCATATTACAAATATATATTAAAAAAATAATCCTTCTAATATTTTAAATTTGTAAAAACAAATAATTTAATTAACATGATATTTATAATTATTAATAAAGTATATTATACAAAGCTCACCATTCTTTATTGTATGAAAATAATATCGTATAAGTATTGATACATACGAAAAATAATCTATAGAAAGCAATTATTTCTCTTAAATTCATTACATTTATATGTATGGTAAAGTAACATGATTCATTATGAGATTTTTAACATTTAATTAATATGTATGCATATAAAATTTTAATCAAGTAATTTTCACTAAGTTATTATATATTATTTGCAAGTAAATTATCTTTTTATTGAAAATTAAGGTAACCCACAATAAAATCAATAAAGTTTATTATAGAAATTGTATTATGTCTTTCTTTTTTTTTTAATATATAATATATGGTAAGATAAAGGTAAAAAATTTTGACAGTTGAAAGTCAATAAAATTTATATTATATTAATATATATAAATATATATTTATAAAACACTATTTGCCATACATCTATAATATAATATTATCTTTTGTTCTTAAATATATATAAAATATTATAAACTTATATATATACACTTTAACTAGGAATCAAACCCAAACCATATCTTCGCCTAATATGTTGTATATAGTAAAGTAATATCCAATACCAGATTTCAATTATACAATACCTTTATACAATTAAATTAATTCATTAATTCATTAAGTACATATATTGTATATATGGTTAAAGTTATTTTTTCAATATATATAGACACACACACACGAGATTAGTCGTTGCCTAGTGAAGTTTAGTTTGTAGGTGATTCATCTTCACTTTTCTTTAAATTAATATTAATTTAATTTAGGTTCAAATCATCTTATCTATACTTTCCTTTAAATTAATATTATTTTAATTTAGTTAGTCAATCTTAATTTTTGATTTTACTAATTAAAATAAATGCGTATATAATTAATTTAAAGTATCAAAAAAAAATACTTCACCTATATCGTTTAATCAATATATGATGTATACTACAAAGTATATTGGTTTTATAAGTTTAATTAGTCTAGGTTAAATTAATTTTTTCAAAGGAAATGCTATAACTATCATTTTTACTATAAATTCATTAATATTGACAATTCAATAAATTGATGTATAAACACTGTACCATAGATTGAAAGCAACTACTTAGAAGAGCTTCAATCAAGTAAATCACGCGTCTTATGATCACACTATTTAACAAATATTGTAACTAATCTCTTCAATTATATTGTACATATCATACATTAATATAAATTTCCTTAAGAAAAAGATATACACATAAATATTATTATATTAATACGGCTTTTGTAGATTTAATGATTTGAAATTAATTCAATATTTATAATAAAATTAAAGTTTTTTTTTCTTCAAGTTTCTGTAAGGGATATTTTTAATTTTGCCCCTTAAGGTTAGGCCTAAAGAAAATTGAAGACCTCAGTTTTTTGAAATCTAAGATTACCCCATGAGGTTACTGTAGCACCGTTAGATTTAACGGAAAATGTATTAAATAGTAACTTAATGCTAATAAACAGTAACATTTTCCATTAAATCTAACGGTTTAATACATTTTCTGTTAAATCTAACGGTGATACAGTAACCTTAAAGGGCAATCTTAGATTTCAGAAAACTGAGGTCCTCAATTTTTTTTAGACCTAACCTCAGGAGGTAAATTAGAATTATCCCTTTCTATAATCCCTTTTTGAATAATTATGAAGATCAAATAAACTAAAAAAGTAATTAACATACTATTCAAGACTTTTTCAAGTTTTAATTTCTTTTTATTAGAATACTTGAACAATAAAAAGGGACTTCTTTATGATAAACGTGTATTAGAAAGTATAAAGTAATTAACATACTATTCAAGACTTTTTCAAGTTTTAATTTCTTTTTATTAGAATAATTGAACAATAAAAAGGGACTTCCTTATGATAAACGTGTATTAGAAAGTATCTAATATAATGCTAGTTTTACATGTTTTATACCACGAGTAATTTTACACACCACACCATTATATTGTATCCCAAATTATAAATTCTGAATTATGTGGTATTAAATCTTAGTTGGATAATAAATAACTAAAATATTAGTTCAATAATAAAACTATGTAATAGAAGTTGGCTTAAATTAAATATATTTAAAATATTTTATTATTATATAGTCAACTTAATCAAGTATATTTATTCGAACAATGGATTAAATAATTAAAAACAAAACAAAATATAAATTGTTCAACTTACACATTAATTAATTAATTAATTATAATTAATTGTACATTTATAGTAATTAAATTCTGAAATCATATTAACTACTTAATAAATTATTATTAATAATTATAAAAATAAAATAACAGGGGCTGTAGGTAGTGGCGGCAACCCAGAAAGTTTCCCCAAAATCAAACCACGAGCAAAATTTTGTACCTGCCTAAGTGAAAATATCCCCTCCTTTCAGCACCCGCTAAAGTAGTTTCCATCCCTCTCTCCCTCACCAACACAACTCATCTTAAAATGGCTAAATGCAGACCCTAACTCACACAAACAAAATCAAAGGACTGAGATTGATAAAAAATCAGCCTTTCCTCTCCCACTCTTATTTTCGCGCTATTAAGATAAGAAGCCCCAAACCAGGATGTAGTTTTCTCTTGTTCTTTGAATCTACTGAGGTCATTACGGTCTGTGTCACCAATTTCCCATCCACCTGAAGCATGCAAAAATTAAACAGTCAGTTTAAACAAAACAAAACAAAACAAAAAAATTTCAACAGTCAGTTAAGGACTCTGAAGGACTAACCTGAACAACTAATATCTTGGCTATTGAGGCCCGTGGATATTTTGTAGGATCCTTGTTCCTGTCCCTCCTCATCATATCATGAACCTTGCCCAAGGTAAAGTTACTTTGAGTTTCATATCGGATTAACAAGTAGTAATTAAATAGGGGAAAATGAAAATACCAGAAGGATTTCACGTATAAAAAGTAAGAAATTAAGTAATAATGGAGGCAAAAGAACTGCTTAGTAGCTTTAAACACAGAAAACAATAACAAGCATCCATGTTGCACAACAATGGGGAGAAAGGTTTAAATCCTCATGCTTTTCAAAGTGAGGTAACGTAGCCATTATCTTTGCACCCTGAGCAGAAGAAACAGTCTGTTCTTATTATTTTTGTTTACTCGTCTTTTATTTGGTCTACATCCTAAATTTTCGATCAAGTTTCTCATTTACCGTTTCAAATTTACATGCTTGTTGAGCCACTAATCATCCATGTTGCAATACCACCCATCAACAACCATCTTCCAGCTAAACAAGATGAAGAGAGAATGCAAGACACATCTTTCTAACTAAATTACTAACCCAGCTGGAGAATCTAAATAAATAATTCGAAAGCTGCCAATTAAGCTTATCAAAGTGAGAATGTGTCAACCTTGACAAACTTGTCATCTATAGCTCGGTTGAAATCAGACCTATGAAATTGCAATTGTGCTGGTGGAAGAACAGAGCCCAGAATCTTCTCTGCAAACTTGTTATTGCAATGGTTATTAACCTTAATTAAAGGGAATGTAAGAACAAGAGCACACTCACCATCCTTCATACCAAATGCATTCGTACACCCTTCACACCTACAGTTAACGGAGCATCTAATGCTGCCCTGTAGAAAAAGGTGAATAAATGAATAAAACACTCATTGGTAATCACTTCATATAGAGTGTCGAATACTGGATACATCAAGAAGTGAAACCTGATAGCATTCACATTATTTCTTTAGGCAACTTGGTTTCTTGCAATTGCAGCCTCTTTGATGTCTTGCCGAAGTTGTGTTTTGCTAGATTCATCCTGCAAGTGCGAATAATAACCAGGTTAATAAGCAGCTTGGAATTTCTTTTCAGTATATAGTATGGTCAAATTTGTAATCTAACCTGAAGCTCAGGTATAAGGTCGAAGCTCCTAATGACTTTGGGAGCAAATGCAAGTGGGTTTCGTGATTTGATCTGTTCGCAAGTTGCAAGAAGAGTATCTTCATGAACAGGCCTGTTGAAGCAATCTTCACATGAACATGGCTATATACCGTAAACACTAGCAGCAAAGCATTCAGAATAACTAATGACAGGAACATTTTTACGTGTTTTGTGGTTCATAATCTTGCTCAAAAGACCAATTCCTGATAAGCAAGGCATGACTACCTCAGCTAAGACGAGATCAATATGATTGGCCATATCTTCCAGTTTCTTCCATGATTATAATCCATTTGCTTCTTTGGTAACTGGCAATACCACGATGAATCTTAACACCACAGGGGAAAAGAGTGAAATGAACTAAATCTGATATCACGTCAAATGACAAGCAGATATAAAGTTACAAGAAAATTTTCACTGGTACATAAAAGTACCATAAACTAGCTAACAAAGCGGATTTTGATGCAATGGGAACCGTGCGCCACATATAAAATGATGAGACTTTTAAGCAATTTGCAGCTGTGTCTAAGAGGGTTTGGCAATTGGACTTAGAAATTCAAAGACTTGCTTTCATCCTCATCTAAGGCTAAGCCTAGCCCAAGATTGCTACCTCATGATTGGCTAATAATTCCCAAATTTCACAAGACTAGAAATTGGTCAAGGCATTCTAGTTTGGAAACTCTACCTGGTGAGCATTTGGAAGGTTGACAAATACGATAGTCCATCTTATGACGAGTTTTACATGTGTTCACGGTTGGCAAACTTGTAGACCATCTTTAGCAAAAAATTAATGCACCTAAGATCTAGCTTCTGAAGGCACCTAAATTGGCATTTTGCCAAGTGCCAACTACCCCGTAGGTGAGAGGACCAAGGCTCACCTGTTCAGAGACCTTCGTAGATTATGGAGTCAACCAGGACCCTACTCACCTTAAGAGTTTCAGAAGAAAGGAGGGGAAAAAAAAAGGTGATACAACGGGAAATAATTTGCATGAAAGAGATCATACGAGTTAAATGTCTACGATAACAAGTACTATAAAAAAAGACGTCTATGATAACAAGCAAACATTCAAGAGGCACATATACATGTGGTTTGCGAGATTTGTATTATTATAAAGATAAAAATTGCAATTGCATCTCAAGGTCCCAACCTTCAGATATATATAGCATTCTGCATTACATGAAGATAGTTATTAACCTTCATAACTGCAATTGCGAAGCAGTGCAGCAACAATATGGCGTGTAGAATCATCATTTTCCACGAGCAGAATCTTGAGTGATACCCCAACAAACCATTGTTCCTTGACGCTGTTGCTGAGGCAATTGCAGCATAGCTGATGCCTGCACAGTCGCTCCACAGCCATCTTTGACATCCTCAGTGTTCTTATTGTCTTCAACTGATCATCATGCAAACCTTGTTCACCCACAAACTTCTCTCCTTTGTTCCTATCTCCCACACGATGATTTAGTTCCTGGCAATCGTAGACTTTATTTAAATCCATCTCACACCAATTCTTCGTTCTCGGTGTCATCAACGTTCATCTGGACACTCCCTGTCAACCATATTCAAAAAGACTTGTAATAAGGAAAGTCCAACAACATAGAAGTGAAAAACCCTCTTCAATCAGCAAAACAAATAGCACATATCTTCATCTTCAAAATTCCAACCTCCTAAAATGCAAACAGTTCAATCCAACACATGCCCAAAATCACCGTGTATGCAATGACACAAAAAGTGGACCAAGATTACCATTCACACAAATCACCACCAATAAGACCGCTTGCTTCTTAATGGCTACAAGAGTTTCCAAAACCAGTAACCTGCTTTAAACCTGTAAGAACAGAGTACCTTGTTAGACAAAGCGAAATCAATATCAATCAAAAGAGAGAACTACTCGTCATTACTTAGAAAAACAAAATTTTGAAAAAGAATCTAAAACATAGTTCCAAAACCTACTATTCTGCTTTCTGAAATCAACAAAAAACAGAAAATTTGCACCAAAGCTACAACGGAATCTATTTAACTGAAAATTCCACAAATATGTATCAGAACCCAAATCTCAAAATCATATGATAAAGAGAGTATAGAGTATTACATAATTTATATTCAAAAAAATAGTATAAATTCATCAACTAAGCTCTAATTTAAGCGGGGAGCTATGGTGGTACTTTGAAGAAGACTCGTCGCAGAGTCGTGACCATCTCATTCGCATGATCCTGAACAATCTGAGATTGTTGCCCTTTTTGTATAAGGCAGTGGCATTGAATATGATAAAAATACGGTGCCCGTAGTCAGTGACGGAGCCAGCCATCTACTTTAGCGGGATAAATTAAGATACTAGAAAAATTATTCATAAGTTCAACAGAAAAAATATTTATAAATTATAAAAAATAATAATTTAAAAATAATTTTATATTTATTTATAGAGTTAAATTAATATTAATAAAAATTTTAGTAAAAAATTGTATAAAATATATATTTTTTAATTATAAGTATTTCTGTAAAATATATTATAAAGAAAAACTTGATAGAAGGCAATATATTGTAATTTAATTCTTAACTTGAATGTTTAATAAATTAATAAAATTAATATGGGGTCTTATAAATTAAAAATATATTTTGATATTAATTTTTTATATATTAAGGTTTAATAGCTAATGTAGATAACTATTGTTGATGTCATTAAAAATAAAAAAAATTATAAGATAGATTAAAAATTTAAATCATCTAAAATATAAAAAGAGTTTGTTGTGTTAGAATACAAACTTGGAGAGATTACATGAAATTTTACAAACTCAGTGGGGGTAATTGCCCCCACTTGTCACTATGTGGCTCCGTCCCTGCCGGTAGTGAGCTAGTGACGAGGTTGTGTGATTATCCATGATTGTTTTTATTGGGTTGTAATTAAGTTGGATTCCCTTTGAGGGGTCGTTTGGTACAAGCGTAGGAATCATAGGATGGGATTTACATAGAGAAAAAATAAAATATGAGAATTGATCTATAAGAAAGTAAAATTATCATGTTTAATATTTCAAATGAATCTTTTCTTTGATTTCTATAGGAATCATATTATTGTGTTTGGCTATATACAGAAATATTAATTTTGTTCATGAATAGACTTGATAATTAAATTTTTTTTAATATTTCAAAAATACTTAAATTTATATCTTGTTCTAGTATAAATGTAAAAAAAAATGTGAAGATAATATTTTTTAATATTTTAAAATTTATTATGAATTACTATAAATAATTTTGAAGATATTTGAATTATATTACTGTATTTGGTTGTATAATTAGATCCTTGTTTCAACAATTCCATAAAAAACAGTGAATTAAGAAAAAAATTGAAATTATAGAATGTACTGAAATTTACAAACAAAATAGAATTACATAATATATAAATTAGAACTAAATATACAAAAATTACAACCTAGAAATTCACAAACAAAATTTCCAAAAATTACAAAGTATACGGAAACTACAACAAAATATGCAGAAATCAACAAATATGCACTCAAAAAATCCCAAATTGTGGTCAACAGATCCAACTCCCAATCACGCAATTACTATACCCAGCACGCTACCATAAGCCCATCGCACACCATCGTCGTAGTCACACATCACTGCTGCCATCTGCGAATACATACCACCACCACTGTAAAGCCCATGAGATTTAAAAAAAAAAGCCCAAGCCCCTTTCTTTTATGTAAGCCCAGCCCTTAGAAAAAAAACTAATTATAAGACTGAAAAAAAAAAAAGAAGAGAGAATTCTGGAAAGAAAAGAGAAGAAGGCAGACGGGAGAAGGGGGGAGAGAGCTCAAGGGTAATGACAAATTGGAGGATTTTTGAGGGCCTTCTCAAGGAGAAGGAAGGATTAATTCTTTGTTGAAGAATGTGGCCAACTAGATGGAACGTTGATTTTGAAATCAATCCGAAATAACCGAGTCGTACAACCAAATTAGTGAGTGGATTATGCTTTACAAATTTCATATTATATTGAAGTGTTTAGTTATTTGCTTTAAATGAACATACATGTTGAAGAAATGGTGTTTTTGGACTTACAAAATAATGAGTGATTTTATATTCAAAATAATAGCAAATTAAAAAGAGAAAGTTTTGGAAATTAGAATTTAATTCTGCAGGGGTAATAATGCTAAATTTTAAAACTGCCCAGCAGTGCGGGGGGCTGAATTGTAAATTTAAAAAACTGTTCCATAATTTATAGGGACCTAAATGCAGAATTCTAGAAATTTCAAGATAGTAAAAAGAAAAAAAATTTAGTTAAAGCATGATGTTTAAGAATTTGAAAATCTTTGAAATTTCATTTAAATTTTGGGAATTAGTTAAATTTTGAAATATAATTATGTGAAAGGATATTATATAGAATGTTATATGGAAAGTATGACATTTTGAGATAAAAATATAAATTATGGTTTATAGTGATATGAAAGTATTTTATTTTATAAATATTTTAGAAATTTTTTTAGAAAGAGTAGAAGATTTATTTTTCTGGATAATTAGAAATATGTTTCAATATTTATTTAGCTATGTTTATTTAGCATTTTATAGAATTTCTGAGAATTTTAGCAAATTCAGAAGAATTCAAGTTAGTTTCTTTTGTATTTCTCGAGGGTAAATAGACTCATTTGTTATATTTGCTTTCAATTATTAAGATATTTCAAAACTAGTTTTCAAAATGGTCGTAGATATAAATTTTAGTCAAAGTTAGTTTTAAACAATGATCTAGCACTTTTAAGAAAGATTCATGTTTTATATATGAATCGTTTTCTATATTATTATAGATGCATATTTTACTATTTTATAAAAAGTGTAAAAGCAGAATAATTACGATCAATTCTTTTCATAGTTTGATTTCGAGAATTTCTTAAAGTAATTGCAATTACTCTTTTAAATATTTATCATAGATTTTCACGGATTCAGATGTTATGAGTTTAGCTTACATAAGATTTACAAATTTTGATAAATTTGCTTGAGAAGCAATGATTTAGCATATGAAGCAAATTTTGAAAAGAAATCAGTTTTAGCAAAAATAAGAAAGTTTAATTATATTATACTAAGCTAGTACCCAGCTCATTTAGACAGTAAGACAGCAGATTTCAGATAGAAAGATAAAGGCCTCTGAGGCCCGTTCAGACACACATAGAGTCTTTGGGCCGTGTGATCTGGGCGTTTTAGCCTTTTGGGGGCAGCTCTACGCATGCGTATGACCAGATAGCATGCCTGTGCGATGTTAGATCTTGCCAGGTACAGATAGCTCTGCCTGCGTGACGTAGATCTCACCAGGTATGAGAAAATTTAGATAGTACTGCCTATGCGATGTTAGATCTCGTCAGGCAGGATCAGACAGTTTCAAGGGTACTTGTTTAGTATAATGAAAAGAGTCTTAAATATGTTTATATGAGTTAACTTGAGAAATAAGCATTATTCACAAAAGTTTCTTTTGAAAGAAGATTTTTAAGGAAATTATATTTTTGTATAGTAAATAATTGAAGCGATGATTTTAACATATCATCATGAGCTTTATTTTATACGATTAAGAAAATATGCATTCTTTTCACTGTTTTTAAAGAGTATAGAATCAAGCAATTTTATTTGAAGATTTTTAATCAAAAGTTATTTGTTTTGAAAATTTTATAAGAGATTTGATGATATTTTGATAAGCACGATAAATTTTTGTTAAGTATAAATATGAAATGAGTTTTCTAGTCAGAAATGTATTATATGATTTTATTATGAGATAATCATAGTCAGATAATTTATAATTTGTTTAGAAAATAAAATCAAAAAGTGACTGATTTTATGATGAGAGAAATATTATCTAAAAGTTCTATATTATTTGCTTTCTTTTAGCGTTTGCTTATACAATTTTTTTTTTAAATAAGAAAGAGATATAGTGATATATTGTGCACTGTGTACGAGATTAAATAAAGGTTCAAGGTAAATGTATGTAAATGATTTGCTTATATCATTTCAGAGTATTAAGTTATTTTGGTAAGTAAGTTGAAGAATTATATAAAGTATTTCTTTTACAAAGGGTTAATAAATTTTTTACAGTTGCTTTATAAGAATTAAGTTTTAAAAAAAAAGTTGAGAAGAAATAGTCGTTTATACGTTATTTTGAAAAGAAAAGTTTACTGGTTCTTTTTTTTTAAAGTGATTAAATGTTGTATTTTGTTTTTAAGAAAATAAGATTCTAGAACATAAAGCTTTATTCAATAAATGAGTTGTATAAAAGAAAGAAAGTAATATTTTATGTAATAAAACATGTCCACTCACTGAGCTTTTTAGCTCACTCTTTTCCTATTCTTTTTTTTTAATCATGTGTTATAGGTTTGGTGCTAAGCTGTCTCTGATGCTAAGGAAGGCCACACGATGTATAATAATTTTTCAAGCATTAAAAGTATTTCATTTTTATGTATTTGTATAAAATTTTAAATATCAAGTATGTTAAATATGATTTATTTATCTTTTAGTATGTTATGGTTGATAAGGACGAAAGTTAAAGAAGAAGTTGGGATGGAAACTATTTTTAGAAGTGTAAAATTGTGTGTTTTTGTAGGGGGTTTTGCTAAAATTATAGGGGAGACTCTGCCGGTTTTTTATTAAAAGATTTTCTGAGCATTTTTTTAGTATTTTACATAAAAGACCTGAACTAAAAATAATTTTTTTAGGAATAGTTTTATCAGAGTGGTAGAGCAAAAAGTGTAAGAAGATAGTTAATTAAATATCGTTCTCTTGGTAAATAGTTTTAGGCACGATCTATTCGTGTAGCTAGGGGTGGGTCGTGTCAACCACAGTCTAGCCGCGCAACACCTTCCTAGAGAGGAGGGGAGAGAGAGAGAGAAGTTGAGAGGGGTAGGGGATGGGTGTTGTACAGGAGAGATGAGGGATGAGAGAAGAGAGACGGGTAGGGGGTGGGGTGGGGTGTTGCACGGGATAGGGTGGGATTAAGATTGTCGAGAATCTGAAACTCAAGCTCTGGACAGGATTGAGATTACCCCCGATTGACAATAATGTGAAGCCTTTGGGAAAGTGAGATGCCAGAGTTTATAACAGTGATAAGCATACCAAATGTTGGAATGCATTCAAATTCCCATTCACAACTTTCCCACTCCTTGTACCAAATGACCTCTTCGGGTTTTTAGGGGAGAGAAGACCTGTTACTCAGGGGTTGTCATTAGGGTCTTATGGTTCAGATTAGGTTTTCATTCTCCATTAACAGACTCAATAAAAAGAGGAAGAAGGAACAAGGGGGCATTCTATATGCCGTTTACAACTTGAGTACATCATTTACGACTTTTGCACAAGGCTTACAACTTTTATATGAAATTAAAAATGGCCATTTTCGAAAACATGAATAGTGCATTTACCTATAAATGGTGAAAAAGAAAAGCGTGTTTAAAAAATTTTTAAAGGCATTTACCACTTTTAAGCACTTGTTTGTATCCTTTATACACTTTATTTATTGTGTACGCCTCTTATACAAAATAATAAAGGGCCATTTTTTTCAAATGAACATTACTGTTTACAAATTTTTAATGCTTCTTTACGACTTTTGTACATTAGTTTATGATTTTTGTTTATTGTTTACTACTTTTATATAAAATAGTAAATGGTCATTTTTTCAAAGGAACAATGTTGTTTATGATTTTTTTACGTTTTTAGCAATTGTTCACTCGTTTACATTTTTTATATGCCCGTATATGACTTTATTTGCAATAATAAAATTTTGGTTATCTCCCATTTATAACTTTTATACATCCATTTACATCTTTTATACATTCATTTATGACTTTTACATACATATTTATAACTTTTACGCAAAAATGTAAATAATAATAATATTAATATATTTTTTATTTATTCTTTTCAATTTTTCTTGTAAAACTTTTATTGTGTTACATATTAATATAAATATGTTCTTTTTTGTTAATTAATAACTAAAGCCTCTAAATATTGATAACTACATTTTTTATACACTTCGTTTCAATCTATCTATAGACAAAATTGGGGGGTTTTGTTATTAATTTATTTATAATTTTTTATTTATTTAATTCATATTCTTGAATGTTAGATTATTTTGGTAAAATCAACTTAAAATTCTAAAAAATAACATCTACTTTTTAAAAAAAGTCTAAATTTAATTTAATTTAATTTTTCATTTATAAAATTAAATTACATATTTATTTCGTAAAAGTCTTAATTTTATACATTTAATTATTTAAAAAATTACAATACCGATCTTTTATATTATTTACAAATTTTTATTGTTTTATTTGTTAAATTCTTCTCTTATTATATATTTGCTTCAACTAGTAACATATATTTTTAAATAAAATACCTAATTTTAATTTATATAATTTAATATAAACTATATACCAAATTAATTGGGGGTTATTACAAAGATTTTTTTTTTTACTTATATTATTGTTATGTAATTAATTTATATTATTTCATATTACATTGTTTTAATAAAATTATAAAAATATAATATATATACTTCTATTTTTATAAATTTATAAATTTCAAAAAGTATTAATAAAATAACGTAGCGGGGCGGGCGGGGTATCGAAAAGTGGTGGGAGGGGCTGTGATCAGGCGGGAGTTTAGCCGGTTTTATTAACCGGGTGTCGCCTGTGAATGTTTTTGTGGTTCTTCTCCTCCCACTGCGCCAAATGTCAGCAACCCATTCATTTAATAGCAACCCATTTATTTAATTAATAAAAAAGAACATATACATGCAAACACAACATCACTATGCATCTAAAAATCTGTTGAATCCTTATCCAAATTAGTGAGCTTATTTGATTTAATCAACAAAAGAAATTCTCTCTCTCCAACAGGCATCAATTTTAACTCCCCTTTCGGCTTAGCCTACTACTCCGTAGGCTTCTATCCCCTGGTCATCTTCAAAAGATCTCTCAAGCGTGAAAATCTTTTTCAGCATCATCTTTTGAATTCTCTACTCTTTAACAGCTTCTGAGACAGAAGAGAAAGGGAGAAAAAGAAAAGAAAAGTAAGAGAGAAAAGATAAAAAGGAAGAAGACGAAGAAAAAGAAAAAGGAAAGAGAAAATGAAGAACCGTGTGAAGAGAGCAGAAGGAAAAAGAAAAAGAAAATGGAGAGAGGAGTATTGAAAATAATGAAAGAAAAAGTATTGATAAGAATGAATTCCAAGGTATTATGACAAGTTAATTTATAGGCTGATATAATTATAAATATATAAGTAAATCATGTATATAAGGAAAGAAAATGATCTCAATAATGATAATTTAATTGTCTAATTGTATGTCTAATTGATTAATTATATCCTAAACTAAAGGAGAATCATATCAGTTATATATATATGATAGAATCATATATATATATATATATCATAGAATCATATATATATATATATATATATATATGGTAACATCCCCCCTCAAACTCAAGCAGGTGATAGAAAAGCTAACTTGAGTTTGGAAATCAACTCACGAAACTGTCTTGGAGGATGACTTTTCATAAAAATATCAGCTGGTTGATCAATAGAGGAGATTGAACTGAGTTGGACAGTACCACGAATAGCATGTTGTTGTATGAAATGACAATCAATCTCTATATGTTTGGTACACTCGTGAAAAACATCATTATGAACAATTTGAATGGTACTACGATTGTCACAATAAAGTGAAGTAGCGTGAGTATGAGTGATTCCCATATCTTTAAGTAACCAACGAAGCCAGAGAAGCTCTTGTCTAGTATCAGCAATAGCACGATATTCTGCCTTAGTACTAGATCGTGCTATAACAGTTTGTTTCTTACTTTGTCAGAAAATAAGAGAGTCTCCTAAGAAAAAACAGAAGCATGTAGTTGATCGTCGATCAGTTGGGTCACCGGCCCAATCAGCATCACAATAGGCAGTCAAATTGAGGTTTAGAATGAGCTGAAAAATGAAGTCCATAAAACAAAGTACCCTTGATATATCGAAGAATGTGAACGACAGTTGTGAAATGTGTGGATCGAGGAGCCGATAGAAATTGGTTAACAATGTGGACAGTATAGGCAATATCAGGTCTAGTAACAGTGAGATAGACAAGACTGCCAACTAGTTATTGATAAAGAGTTGGATCATCAAGTGGTGTCCCATCCTAAGAATTGAGTTTAACATTAGGTTCCAAAGGAGTAGAAATCGTTCTATTATCACTTAACCCAACTTGAGCAAGTAGTTCATAGGCATATTTGGCTTGAGAGAGATAATACCCATCATTATTAGAAGTAACCTCTAAACCAAGAAAATAGTTAAGATCATTGAGATCTTTCGTATCAAAGTGTTGACTAAAAAAATGCTTGAGTTCTGATATTCCAGTAATATCATCCCCTGTAATAATCATGTCATTCACATAAAGAAGAAGAAGAATGCTTCATTTGAGGTCTTGCGTACAAAAAGGGCAGAATCATGAGAATTAGAAGTAAAGCCAAATTTTCCAATAACATAACTAAATTTGGTAAACCAAGCTCGAGGTGCTTGTTTGAGACCATAAAAAACACGACCAAGCTTCCAAACTTTTTATTTTATTTCATTAGTTTGTATTTTTTTTAGATAAAAAGTAACATATGTTATAAAATAATTTTTTTTGAATAGTTACAGAGAGATATTTTAAAAGAAAAGCTATTTTGAATTAACATTAAATTTAAAGAAAATAAACTCTTTAAAATTTCAAATCGTTAGAGTCATAATGTCCCTCATTTAGTGTATTTTTATTTTATTTTTTTAATTTTATTATATTATGAAAGTTTATCAAATAAATTATAAATATTAAAATATTACATAATAAAAATTCATTTAAGAATTAAAAAATAAGAGAGAATGTATCTCTAATAGGATTGTTATGTAGACTATTACATTGAATTGTCAGATTTAAACTACATAAAAATTATAAATCTAACATTACTACTAATATATAATATAAATATAACGCCAGATAACTATATACAATAGATGCACGAAATGCTATCATATTCACTTTAAAACTAATATATAATATAAATATAACGCCAGATAACTATATACAATAGATGCACGAAATGCTATCATATTCACATTAAAACTAAAATATAAGGTCCATTAAATTTTGAGAGGTCCGTTAACATGTTTAGACATAATTGTAAAAAATAGAGTCTCCCTGTCTAATTTATCATAATAAGTAGGTTGGTTTTGTTATGTTCAAAATTTGTACTCGATTCCATAAAAGGAAAAAGGCAATTGACAAGTTATATTCTATATTTCTATTGTCATTGTTTGTGAAAAATATATTTATTTTTAAACTGTATATGTATGAAGATAGAACGTAGCCGCGGCCGTCAGCATACAAACTCCTATGTGAATTTAATAATTTCAACCAATTAACGTTTTAATATTTTTAATTTTTAAAATACATTATTAAATGATTATTTAAATTTGAAAATATAATTTATAATTTATATTCTCTGAGATATATATAAAAAAAATTAAAAAAATTGAAGTCGTCAGAGCATCGACGCATTTCAGCGTGACTGCCAGCACAAAAGAAATCTTTGGACTACCATCTCTGACTAAATTTGCACTTAAGGCAACCATGTTAACTGGACTGGCCCATTGGATAGAAATATATGCTGGCCTTCTAAGACTTATTTTTGGTGGTGAGTGTCCTTATATTATGAAGGAACGTTTAATCGATATCAAATTCTTAACATTTTTCCTTAATTACAACCATTGAGACCCTTGTTTAAGTCGAGATGACATTAATAGAATAAGTATATGTTGGTATCATATTCATGGATTGAATGCTTTCTTAAAAATTTATATTTATGGTTATAAAACCTATAATGAAAAATTATATGAAAATGAAGTATCAATCAGACCAATATTTATTGTGATATTCTTATTTAAATATATATATATATAACTATGCATTTGCACTCGATAAAGATGCACATGCGATATAATGATGAAATGTAGGATATATACTAACCTCTTCTCAAATTCAACCCAATATATATTGACTATATACATTGGTTGATTAGCCTGATTGATTGGGATGTTGTAGTAGCATGGAAAGTTCAAAACCGCGCAAATTAATGGCCGTATACCAACAGAACAGAGTATATTAATTGTGTCATTGTATTGGAACGGAATTGTTGCATCAGCCATGTTTGATCATGGAAGAGACTAAATTGGTCTTGCATGAAAAGATAAGAACCGGTCAATTAGCCTCGGACTCCTCGCCCAAACATAAACCACAGAAAGGGTTCGTAATGAACCCAACAGTGGTAGATTTAGGCAAGTCATCCTTGGCTAGCAGACAAGCTCTTCATCTACATACAAGACCTCTCTTCCTCTCATCTCGGCACTCTAGCCAAGCCATTCATCTCTTCTTCATCTCAGTACTCTCGAATGGAACTTGGAGCACTGATGATGGTATTGCGGCATGAACAACATCTATTTATAGCATCCTTTGAGACATGTAATGGGAGAGAAGAGATAGATTCCAAGTTCTCCAATGATAGAAAAGTTAATTAGCTTATTTTCCCAAATTAAATAAGTATACTCTTTATCACTTCAGTTATTATCTCACGGGAAGCTGAATTCTATAGTGAATCTATGTACGCCCATAATAGAATTTATTCTTGAGTCCACAAGGGACAGCCCATGTCCATTAATGTTCATTCCACGAATTGTTTTCATTATATGGATAGAGAAATATGATATATAATTAAAGAAAGAATACAAGTACTGCAGTATGGGTTGAAACTTGAACACTACTGGATTATTAGGGTCATGGAGATTGAAGAGCCTCTGTTGATGAAGCAACTTGCTTGAATCAGTTCATTTTGACCTTCTAACTCTTTCAAAGTATGGAAACCATCACCTAATTACAAGTCTTATCAAATTATTCTTGCTGCTGTTCATGTAAGTTTGGATCTCCTCTGGGGACACAACTGCTGGCCAATCAGGTTTGTCCACATTTATTTCAGTTTTTCGCATCGAATCATCAAAAAGGCTCTGTTCTTAATATCTAAAATTAAATAAATAAATAAAGTGTTGCTTATAGTAACTTAACAATCATGCACACAATGAATAACTTAAAAAAAAAAAAAAAAACTCAAATCTCTTAACTTGACGATTCAAATTTTAGTTAAAAAGTTCTCATGATCATATGCATTCTTATGATCATATGGATGGTTAAGAAATATTTTATAGTTTTTTTATATTAGTTATCAATCACTAACTTAATTTTTGTTTGAATCAAAATTATATCAAGAGATGATCCTTATTCTCTTAAGAGATTTTACTCTATATAATTTGAGATCATTTGTAGTTGATGCTTTATTATATTAATAAGAAAAACAAAAAAAATCAAATCACACAAGTTAGGTAATAATCACATGGTGGTTAATATTTTAGTTAAATTTACTAATGACGGAATAATATTTGACCAATTAAAAGTAACGATCAATATGAATCACTACTGATGTCAAATTCATTGAAAAAAGTCAAAGTTTGAAAGTTAAGTCGATGAAACATAAATTGAATCCTTTTATTTTCTTGACCAGCTTTTGAACACACTTTTAAAAGTTTTTATTGATTATTCTAATTCTGAAATCAACCAATGCCATTAGATAATGTCAAAAGCCTGCTCTCTTTAGTTTTGTTCTGTCTGACTTTGAGATCTATCAATATCACATTCACATCAAGTTTTGCACGATGCATGGAGAATCGATGTAACGTTTTGCTTTATTATTCCAAGCTTCCTCGATAATAAAGTAATCTCTTCACATTCCTTCACACCTTATCAACTTTATACCTTTTGTTATCTACTGTATTTTTGCTTAATTTTACCTTCAAAAAAGTTTTGGATGAGTGAGCATATTATAACATTAATAGTTTGGTTTGTTCTATAAATATCATGCATATATTATTTTCTCTTTTTTCTATCTAATCATTGTTGTATTGATCACAATTTTAAATATATATATTTGATGGGTTTACTTTATTGCACTAAATTGTATATTTTTCTAATAAATTTTTTAGTAGTGTTAGACTTATAATCTTTATACAATCCAAACTCTACAACCTGATATGACAGTTTACATGTTATGTTATAGAGTTTGGATTAATAAAAGTTGTAAGTCTAACACTACTCTAAATTTTTTTCTATAAAAAGTCTATAATACTATCTCAGTTTAATGATTCGGTCTATTGGATCAATGAAAAATGATTATTTAGTGAATTTATGAAAAACTTTCGGTGTTCATATCAAAATCTTTTTTTTTTTAATATTGACATGTTAAATACATATTTGATTATTTTTTATTGATCTACAATATCAAATCACCATATTCAAGTGGTATAGTAATATTTTTTAAATGAATACATATGTGAGAGATAAAGGCTGACTCGCATGCCCATCCAAAATCCTATCACAAATGGATATATTTTCGCTTTCGTGTATCTCATCGTTATCATAATTGGTTACTTCTTAGATGCGTATATAAACACGTTCATGTAAAGTAGTATTGCGGGTTCATAAGGGTTTAATCAAAGCAGGCCCAATTAAGTCATCAGCTTGGCCTTAATTGATGACAATGTTATAGGTGAAGGTTACGATAATATTTTAACAAAACAACAGTAGATTAATTTATTAAATTTCAAAATTGGTTAAAATTTTCTCTAAAGAAAAAAAATCCTTTGTATTTTCATAAATATTCAAAAATTAACAAACTTTAGAATATGTCTTGTTGATTGAGATTTTACATATTTTAGTCAACCTTGATTGTCCTTATCCCTTGATTCGATTAAACCTTTTTTTTTTTAATGGATGTTGGTACGTTGCTTAATAAGGAAAACCACATAAATTAAATTTATTTCTCTCTCTATATATATATTTATATAAGTGCATATCTAGAATTTTCTTATTGTTTAATAGTCACAACCCTTGGTGGCACCATTGATAATGGTATGATAAGAGGTCAACTTATATGAAAATGATAGCAAATGAAGCAAGCAAGCAGCCAGGTCCCCCAGCACAATCTTATTCAATGTTTCACATATATTCTTAACTGAAATTCACAAAGAAGCAAAACAAAAACAAATGAGTTCATATCACAATTGGCATATTCTTATAGGCAAGTTTCATTTCATAAATGATACAATATTATCATCCATCATTCTCTGTATTTAATTAATTTATTGACCTTAATTTAAGGAGTTGTAGAAGGTAATCAGTCAAGAATAAATGCAATAAAATTTATTACTTCTCAATCATGAATCATTCAATACCTACACACTTAAATTTTCTACATACAAGCGATCAAATAGAAATAAAGAATGCTTTGTTTGAACGGGTTATTGCTTAATCAATGAAATTGGTAGTTGATATTATTAAATATATGCATGGATTTCATAAACATTAATAAAGCAAAATACTAATTTATTGCTTCATAGTATCTTACTTAATTTGCAGGCCATAAATATTTTAATTAAACGTTGGAACTCTTGAGTCATGACTGTGCAATCAAGGTTCTAGAACTAGAAGGCCACCTACCCAGTTGACTTGCTACCAATTTGTGTTCATAATAGACATTTTTTAAGTTTTTTTTTGGTTAGATAATAATAGTTGATGATGTCAGAAAATTTGAATGCAACGTAATAAATGTAATAAAACAAAGCTCTAGAATGATTGGTTTTGTTGCTTTTGAAAATTTTTGAATATTAGTCTTGCATATGGTTTATCATAGACGCTATTCCATAGCATTCTCTCTTAAGAGTTAATTATTTCGATAATCGGAGTGTTTATTATTTGAGTAATGCCATTTTTATAAACTATTTATATAAACTTATTTATACAAATTGACGTGACATAATGTGATTTGATAAATAAATACAGTGATTTAATAAATATATATTAATAATAAATGACATTAATTAACATGAGTGATATGACGATTATATAGAGATATCACATCAATTTGTATGTGTAAATTTGTATAAATAGTTTGTATGAGTAGCATTACTCTTATTATTATATACTTCTTACAAATAGTAATACACTAATATAACGTGGGGATTTGAGGAGCTAAAGAGGGAAGAATCAAATTAGTATTTGACTTATGTGAGATGAGATTCCCTCGTTTAATTCATTTGCTCTACTTTTCTTAATTTATATTAAGGAAATATTTAGTGGAGATGGGGATGCAATTACATAGTTGGGATAAGGATAAGGAGAGACCAGTAACATTTTCATACTTAAGATTAATTTGGTACGATATACTTCAATCTAAACTAATTAATCTAATTATTATCACAAATTATAGATATATCATAACTTATTAAAAATCTTCAAATATGTGCACGTCCATCTAAAGAGTAACCATGTATCCCCAAGGTTAATATAGATATATGCTCCATGTATCGAAAGCTTTCCCTATCAAATTGGTGTACAGATTTGACTTTAATTAAAGCAACAATATTAATAGGAATTGAATGAATATGTAGCCATCAAAGCATGTAATTTTCCCAACCACTCGGGTCCTTTGAATTGCCAATACTTGGTCCTTTTTCTTGGTAGTGGTGGTGGCACGAGGATCAGAATTTCAAGCCAATGTGTTAAGAGGAACAACTTGTCAACATGATTGCTACACTTGAATGAATGACCTGACCTGACCCAAATTCAAGTTGTTCTAAATCTATTTCATATCAAAGCAATTTTCACGTACCCGTTTACTTAACGGAGCATGACCGCTTCGAATTCAATCAATCATCTACACAATAATTGCCTAAAATTTTTAATGAAAATAAAAATAAAATCTGCCTGAGCCTAGGATTATCAAGTCCAATAATAAATTCACTGAAATCGAAGACCTCGAAGTGGGAAGGGAGGAAAGCAAATGATTGGTCAAAACCCAATTACTGATCGTTGATCAAGTGAATCCGACGGCTGTGAAGGCCGGGTTGAGAGTAGTGTGATGTGGCGTCGTGTTAGTGGTGGTCGTGGTGGTGGACTTTTGGAGCTATCGTTGTCTTGCCTGTCACTACCCTCATAAAGGTAGCTTCTTATTATTGGAAAAAGGCTGGAGCCCACTTCTCTTCTCATTCAATTCACTCACTCTCGGCCCTCCGATTCCCTGATTTCTGATGACGTCCTTGTGGGCTCAGCTTTCGAGCCACGCGCATTCATTGGCGGTGTCCACCACGACCCAAATGAGGACTCATGACCACGTCACGTGCTGTCTCGCTGCCGTTGTTGGCGCCATGGCCTGTTGCTGTTTCCTTGCAAGTTCCGATACTGAACCTTTCAGGCTTTTTGGGTTTGGTTTGGTTGAGTCATGGCAGGCCAGCGAGGTTCGTTTGGGACTCTTTCTTTCTTTTTCACCAAATGGACCGGCGTTCATTAAGTCTTCAACTCCCCAATTGGGTCGTTTTCGAGTAGATAATTTTCATAAAATAAATCTTGAAGCTATGATTTGTTATATAGATGACAATAATGTAATGGACCCAGTTAACTTGATAAAATAAAGTTTACTATTCCGAAAGGTATCGATACCTATTTGCCAACGGGTATGTGAGGTAAGTGACACAATAAAAATCTTATTTGTTGGTGGTCAAAAAAGTGAAGACCAACCAGCTGGAAACAACAATTCAATGTTATAAGACCCCATATTGTATTTAAAAATTAAAAAAAAACATTGAAGACATATATAAAGCTCTTAACATTATTGAAATATCCACTACGTTATTTGTAATTTTGGACCCAGTAAACTAGCCTAGGGAAAAGGGCAACAATAATTCAAGTGGTGATTTTATACCTAGCAAATTAGGAGTAGGGGCAACAATAATTCAAGTCGTGTTGGTGTTATGCTTGTTTCATAATGTACAGAAAAAATGAAGTTTAATTAGATCAATGTTGACAACATGAATATATAGGTTACCTATATTATATTCAGTTATAAATTTTAAATATTGTATCGCGAAATCTAAATGGGTTTGTGTAATAAAGTGCAGGTAAAATAAAATCAAAATAAGTTGTTAGCAATATTAAATAAGTTACCATAAATATAAAACGAATATAAATAGACTCAATACTACCCCCCGTGTATAACTAAGCTTATATTCCTATTATTTTATCGTTAATATGTCTTTTTACTTTTATTTTTTTATTGTTAAAACTCAAATTCAGTTTTCTTATAATTTACGTCTTATGTATAAAACAAGAAGTTGCACGTTAAATGATTTCGGTAATGATAAATAACGTAGCACGTTAAATGATTCCGGTAATGATACAGGAAACATGATCTGGTGGTACCCAGCAGCCATTCAATAGCGAAGCAATTAAAGCAGTGAAAGACACACGCCGCAGCTGCGTCTAAAACTCGACTTCATCTTCTCCATCTGTTTCTTCATTCACTACACTTTTTGCTGCGTCCTCACCCAAAGTCCTCTCTCAATATCTCTCACTCTCACTCGCCTTCTCTCTCTGGACAACCTAGACTCTAAGCCCTAATAATCATCTTTACTTTCTCTCTTCGTTCATTCATTTCTATCGATCAACTGAAAAAACAGAGAAGGCCGCTTTTGCCGCCATGAAAGTTGCGGAGACCGACCCCATCAGTCTGTCGACTCACCTCGTTTCTGCGCTTCTGGAGCAAATCCCACTTTTAAACAACTTCAAGGGCAAATGGGTAATCATCAAAACCAAGCTCGATGATTTACAAACCCAGCTCAAGGATTTCTCCGATTTTTCAGCTGCTACATCCAATCCGCTGTGTGTTGACCATCTTTACTCGGTGTTGCACACCCTCAACGACGCCGTTTCCGTGGCGCAGAAGTGTAAGGGGGTTAACTTGACGGAAGGGAAGCTCAAGACCCAGAGCGATATCGACTCTGTTTTGGCCAAGTTAGATCGGCACGTGAAAGACGGCGAGGTATTAATTCGAAGTGGGGTGCTTCAAGACGGTGCTGTTTTGCCCGGTTCTGCCTCGAAGAGGGAGGCCGTGAGGGCTGAGTCCAGGAACTTGATAACCCGGTTGCAGATTGGGCCGACCGAGTCGAAGAACTCGGCCATGGACTCACTGTTGGGTCTTTTACAGGAAGATGATAAGAATGTGATGATAGCTGTAGCTCAAGGCGTTGTGCCGGTTCTTATCAAGTTGCTTGATTCAAGCTCCTTGGAAATGAAAGAGAAAACCGTTGCTGCGATTTCCAGGGTGTCCATGGTTGATAGCAGCAAGCATTTATTGATTGCTGAAGGTTTGTTGCTGTTGAATCACTTGCTGAGAGTTCTGGAATCTGGAAGTGGATTCGCAAAGGAGAGAGCTTGCGTTGCGTTGCAAGCTTTGAGTTATTCCAAAGAAAACGCCAGAGCAATCGGTTCTCGAGGTGGGATTTCGTCTTTGTTAGAGATTTGCCAAGCCGGGACGCCCGCTTCACAGGCTTTAGCTGCTGGGGTTTTGAGGAATCTTGCTGGGGTTACTGAAATTAGAGATAATTTCATCGAAGAGAATGCTGTTGCCGTGCTTCTTGGCCTTGCCGCTTCTGGTACTGCAATAGCACAAGAAAATGCATTTGGGTGTTTGTGTAATTTGGTTTCGGATGATGAAAGTTTGAAGCTTTTATTTGTTAAAGAAGGAGGAATTGAGTCTTTGAAGAATTTCTGGGATTCAGTTGCTAATGTTAGGAGTCTAGAAGTTGCCGTTGAGTTGTTACGGCGCTTGGCTTCTTGTCATCCAATTGCCGAAGTTTTAGTTTCTGATGGGTTCGTTGGTAGGCTTGTGAGTGCATTGAATTGTGGGGACGTGGGCGTGAGAATTGCCGCTGCAAGAGCAGTTTGTGAAATGGCGTTTTGTTCTAAGACGAAGAAGGAAATGGGCGAGTGTGGATGCATTGGAACTTTAATTAAGATGTTGGATGGTAAAGCTGTAGAAGAGAAAGAGTTTGCTGCAAAAGCATTATCAACGCTTATGTCGTATGCGGGCAACAGAAAGATTTTCAGAAAGGATGAGAGAGGGATTTTGAGTGTAGTTCAGTTGTTGGATCCTTCTGTTCAGAATTTGGATAAGAAATGCCCTATTGCTATACTCGCTGCTCTTCTGCATTGTAGTAAGTGTAAAAAACAAATGGTTGCTGCTGGTGCTTGTGTGCACTTGCAGAAACTTGTTGAAATGGATGTTGAGGGGGCTAAGAAGCTGTTGGAAAACCTTGGACGGGCTAAAATTTGGGGTGTGTTTGCTAGACCCTAACAATTGAAGAGATCTTCAATGGCTACCATTATGGAACAGAGTACAAGATTATTCATAGATTTGTATTTAAGATAATTGTGCTTTCTTTTTTACCCTTGTTTTTCCCTTACTTTTTCCTTTTTTTTTATTTTGTTCATATTGTTTGTTAATTTATGTAGAAGTATATGTTGGTAGTCATATAGCCAATGAAATCCTTCTCTGTAGAGACACAATCTTGGTTTGTTAACCTAAGTAGGTTGATTCTCATGTTTTTAACTTAGTCGAAAACGATTAATAATGATCATTCTCTCAAGCTTCTACTTCATTTTTTTCAGTATCTTAGCACTGATATATTACCCTCCATCCAGATATGTATAGTATAATGCCATTCAGGAGTTATTTCTTCTTGTATCGGAAGATTTACATATGCGTAAGGTTGTTCTAATGACTCAGCCATTCAGCTCAAAGGAAGTTCAACCCTTCTCATTAGGCTCTTCGAGGCAGACATCTCATCTGGGGAATTTGGATTTATGGTCGTCTATATCAAAGGAAAATATTTTTAAGACCATTTCATCTTTAATTTGATAACCTTTCTGGTGATTTCTTCTAAGTGATGAAGTATGTTTAAATGATAACGTCAGACTACTTTATCAAATTATCAAAATTACTTCTCTTATCTGATAGATTTCTCTGACGGCTGGATAAACTCAGGATTTGCTGCTTTAGTTACATGTTTGAATTATTTTGAGCGTTGCTTCTCATCATCATCCAAAAAACCGCACTATAGTAATAACGTCTCCGTTGTACTAGTGTCAATTAATATCCTGGGTATTATCAAAATGAAATTACTCATCTATATCTATAATCTATTTCCAATATTGGTAGTGATTGAGACTGTTGCAATTATTTAGCCTGGTTTGGTGGCTTTCTACATATTTGGGAGAAGATATCCAAAACATTTTGTTTGTAAACCATGTGAAGTTCTTCCAGAGCATGTGCATTTGCTTGCTACCATACCCATATCTGTTGGCTCTTACCTAACAACGAGGACCTACATGAAAATTGTTTCCAATATTGACTTGGCTTTCAGGGTCGTAGAGAACTGCTCAGTTGAGACCTCTCTTGCGTGTGATTAAGGAGAATAACGAGTATATGAAAATTGTTTCCGACATTGACTTGGCTTTCAGGGTCGTAGAGAACTGCTCAGTTGAGACCTCTCTGCGTGTGATAAAGGAGAATAACGAGTAAAAACTAGCGGCTCTGTGCTTTGCTGACCCCAGTTGGACAACGAAACAACACAGCTGTGTGGCTTGTGAGCCTTTATGATTTGGTGATCCTTTTCGAGTATTTTATTGAGTTGCATAAAGCAGTGTAATTATTCTATAAGTTGAATCCTTTCCAGAGCAAAATAAGAAACTCATGGAGGCTTGGCTTTGTCTCGTACAATAGAATGAACTTCGTAAAAGGTTCCAGAATTGCCTCACGGATTAAGCAAACGGGAAAAGTTTATAAGAAAAAGTTGGCCCTGCATGTATTGCTGCCTTAAAATATTTATATGCATTACAGATGTGGCCACTACAAGCTCTGCTCATGCTCAGGATGCTTCGGATAAAGATTGCACCATGTGAAACACAAGGAAACATTTTAAAGGAGCGTGCTGAGTGAACTTTTTCTTGCATCTATCCTAGAATGAAATATACTTATTGTTAAATCCCGAATTCCTAGGTTACTTTTGTTTTGTTTTTTTATTTCTCCTGCCAATTTGGCATCCAGAAAGATTGAAGTACTTTTTAATTATTAACAGTTTTTCTGTAGGATTTTTAGTTTTATAGTGTGGCCTATGAGGTTAAGTTAATTAGGTATATTGTGTTTTCTCACTAAGGATAATATGGTCAAAAGGGAATGAAGAATTGAACGGTGGGATTAGTATTGTGTCAATTATATAAATTTAAATTTGTTTATTAACTATTTGTTTTCATTCTTTCATTCATTTTGTTTTACATTAATTTATACACATAGGGCATGTTTGGTACGTAATATTATATAGTATAGTATAGTATAGTATTATATAGTATTGTATTGTATAGTACTAAAAATAATATTATGTCAAAATTATATAGTGTTTGGTATATTCATGTATTGTATTAATTTATACAAAAAAGTAATAATATTTTTAAAAAAAGATATACAAAGTATAAATATATTTTTAGTTTATTTATAAAATTAGTTATTTAGTAATTTATCGAATAGTTACTAGTTGTTGAAAAAATTACTTGAGATCCAATGCCCCCTAGACCTATTAGACAATTCGAGTTTATGGTAGCATGCTAGGTGCCAATTGATTTAACGGGGGCAGTAGACCTCGAGTGTTATCGAGTGGGGCGGTGACTCCTTCATCCATTTTTTATTTTTAGAAAATAAATTTTAAATAAATTTAATTTTATAATTTATGTATTAAATACATCTTTATTTATTTTTAAAATTTTATAAATTAAAGGGTATTGTTCGATATATAGAATTTTATAGGGATAATTTTGATATTTTTTATTAGTCATGGATTAGCTCTACATAATTTAACACAATGTTGATACATTTAAGGATTGTACTTTGTATTAATTAATACTATATTAAATTAGTACCAAACACATATATTATACTATTTAATATAATATAATAAAATAATACTATACAGTGTCGCGCACTAAACATATCTATAATTTGTAATATTTATCATATTATACTATAAATATATCACATGTGGTTCACAAAGATGAAAATTTTAGATGCATTTGTAGTTTGTGTAACTAACAATAATGTGCTTGGAACGATTAGGTATACCAATGACAAATGCAACCAAGAGTTTATGTTACATTGTCATTAAAGGTTATTTTCTTGTTCTCCTTTTGGTGCTTCAGTGACATATTTTATTTGGTAAACAAAATGGCGGTTTCCTTGGCCAATAATCTCTTCTAAACAAAGGATGGTGATGAGGCTGTTTAGTACTTAGGAGACATGAATGAATCCAATTTTTATTTTCAACAAGCAGCTTACAGCATAGCCAGCAGAGTCTTGTCAAGTGCCCACCTAAGTTGAACACAATCATAACATCTTTTCCAACAACTGTAAAGTATCTTTTGGGAATGAGTTGTATGGTTAAAAAAATAAATATTAATTATCTTTCTAAAGAGATTTATCTACTTCAGTCAAAGCTTGACACCAGGAGATAAAAACAAAAATCTAATCATGTATGGATTTAATTCACAAATTCCATCGAGATTTTGATAGAGACAGAGTTGAGGATTTAGAATTATCACCAAAACCATTTACCCATTAGTTTATATTAGTTTTTTTTAATTAAAAAAACCTACTCAAATGGGTACATTAATACAAATAAACTTAGGTACAAGTTATAATGTGTTATTTTGTTGTTTTTAACAGTGATGTATCAGACTACTAAAATCTCATTGTTTTCATGCATAGTTATCTACCTATTAGTATAGATAGAATTAATCATATCTCCGATTCTAAGTAATTATAATTTTTATTTTAATATTAATTAATATAAAATAAAAACACATTTATTTTTGTCATGCAAACTATTGTTCTGCTATTTAAATTATTTAATATTTTTTGTTTCTTCTCTGAAATAAAAAGATGAATAAGATGGTTTAGCTTCAATCTTGAAAATGGAAGGGTAATCCAAACCGGATCCAAGAATGTTGCTGCTCAATGTGGGCTAAAATTAATGCACTGGCCCATATAAGTTACGATTAGCTGGGCCTCATGCGAGATCCAACCCATCGCATGATACATTTCGGTGTAGTGGATACCGAGCCTTTCCTTTGTATAACGAAGGTTGATTGCACCTGTTTGGTGAAAAGAGAGAGAGAGAGAGAGAGGGGGAAAAAATAAAAAATAAAAAATAAAAAATAAAAAGAGAGAGTTGAGAAGGACTTTCTGTTTTGCAGTTAATTTTTTTTTTCTTATCATTTTACCTTTGCAGTTAAAGATTATTATTTTATTTAACACAATGTAATAATTATGAATACATAGATGGTACGTCCGTTCCAGTTAAATTTGTCGTAAAAATCTCACTTGAAAAATTGAAAATCTTCATAAGCTTAAATTAAATTAAAGTTATGGCCCCATCACAAACATCCAACTATGAATACCATAAGAACCTTTTTACAAAGAAAGTAAGAAACATCATATTTTTTTAAAAGTACAACGAGGCATTTTCCCTTGAAGGTTGAATGAAAGTCAAGGCCAACAATGCAACAGATAAATATTTTCCAGGTCTTTCATTAATAATTTTTCATTTTCTAGTGTGTACTTTTTTCATTGTTGCCTTGCTTTTGTTCTTCCAAAATTGTTTCTCAAATTGATTTCTAGTCACGGGTATCCACAGTGTTGCAGAGCTATTTGGCCAGCTAATAATTACTCTTTATCACTTTTATCATCACTTGATTTATTTCAGGTTTATCAGGGGTATGGGTTTCGGAAAATTACTTTTTTACTCCAAGTCCTTTGTTAGTGCCTAATGTCGATCATGTCAATAATCCTTCACAATTACTTAAATAAAATCTAAAAAATTGTGATTGAACCAATGTTAACTATTAATTTGATCTCTAAAATAATGTACAAAACTTTCAAACCATGTTTCCTAAGCATCCTGTAATTTAAAAATGAAGTTTCAAACCATAGTTTGCAAGTGAGCATTGGACCTGTGAAGATTCATGAATCAAGAAATTCATGTAATATGATCCCATATTTCTTTTTTTTTTTTCTATTCAAAGTTTTGGATGGCAAGAGGGTTTCATGCATCATCCACTCAATTCTCATTAATAAGTAATAATTCTCTTTATTAGAGATCCTATTACATAAAGAGAAATACAGAATTAAATATAACGATAAGGTTGAGCACAAATTATAAACTTTGATATATCTTGATCCGTTCGACTTGCAATAAAATTGCTCAAATTCAATCAAAATCTCTGCAATTTAATCAAACCCTTTGGCCTTAATTTTGTCATTAACTATACTTGAGAGCTACTCATTATAAACGACTAAACATATTTTTCTTTATTTTTGGGATTTAATTTGTATTGGGGTTTCTGAATATAGGCAAAATATCCAATCATATATATAATTTGTTTTTATTGACTAAAAGAAAGAAGTGAGAAACGCAAAATGTTTTGCTTTCTTAAGAAACGTAGAGCCACAAGCTACAAGGATACCTATTTCGTCATTACGATACATACATAATACATAATGATGATGCATGATCATTATCATTATCATGGTGATCATGAATCATGATTTGTTCTAAACTTGAATTTGTCTAGATCTACTAGCGGTGATGATGGCGAGAACCATCAGGAAAAGGAAGGAAAAGTAAGAGAGTACGAGAGAAAATGTAACCCTGTTACAAAATTTTCCAAAGTGATCACATATGCCTATCCAACCGATGTGACTATTTCCATATTTTCCAATATATCCTACTGCAGTGGCTGCCGCGCAGCCAGCAAGCACCATGCACATCATCACCTGTCATGCAAAATGAAATGAATTTACAGAAGGTGAGAAACAACTAAAACGTTTTTGAAAAACAATTTGAAGGATCAAATCAAACTGAACCTGCAGCTTACCAAATCGTGAAGAAATAAGAGGAAATGGTTAGCAGCATTGACAATTGAGCCTTTTCGACTAATAATGGCAACATAGAACAAGGACAGTATAAGAAAGGCACATGCAACAGCATTTGCCAAAGCAAAGAACCTGGAAACAATTTAGGAAGAGGGAGATTAAGCAATTTATTATATATAATAACTCAAAAGTGGAGCAACAATGTAATCTTGAATTTATGATAGTGATATTTTAGCTTACTTGAAGGCCGAGGAGTAGCTGTATCTAGCATCAAATGGGGTGCCAAAAATCACAACAGTTTGCCTGCTGGTGATCATGACTGATGTTGCAGCCAATGTTGTAGCAACTGCCGAAACCCTCAGGAGAACTTGTGCAAGATGGAAAATTCTTTGCGTTTTCAGAGGTGGGTTGTGTTGAAACTTTGCTTCATAGCTTTCCATTGTGAGAGCCGCCGTGGAGGTGAACGAGATAGCTGAAGACACACCGCGTGCTGAAAGCCTGAAACTGCGGAGATAGTGCAGAAGCTAAAAGCAAGAGTCGAAGAGTTAAAGATGGAGATCTAAAGAGTGTGAAGTTATGATGGGTACTTATAGAACAGAAGACTGAGGAATCTTTCCGGGCCACAATGATGACGTGATTGATCTGCTCAAACGCTAAAATGGGTGGGGCCTGAGACCCACAATCATGATCACACATCAGAAGCTGAAGTCTTGGAGTTCCAGGAGAAGACTTGATTCAGCTGCATTGGATTTTTGGTTGAGATAATATGGGCCGTTGGATGATTTGACTCTTGGAAATAGGCTTGGTACTCGGGTAGAATATAAAGTTAATCTTAATTTATTACTATTTGTTTATTGCCATTTATAGAAGAAAGCAGAAAATGAATTGATTATTGTTTTGGAAAAAGATATCAGATTAATTGAGTGCAAGAAAAGTAACGCACGTCGCTGACTCTTCTGAATAGTACAAACTTGCTCTTAAACCTGAAACAAATTTCTTTAATTTCTGTAAACTCTTGTCAGGAGTGGTATTGGCTGCACATACATCAGAGGTCTTCTATGTTACATCTATTAATTACATCGTGGTTAAAAAGCAATAATTCTTTGCTGTTATGGCATCTGCTGCTGTAAAACAAGCCGTCAAAACACTACTGTAGAAGTTCTAGGAACAAAAATGTGTGTGTGAGGTTTCAATAACTCCTCAGCGTCTAGTTAGATTTCTATAAAATCAGTCCTGTAGGATGTGGGACACTTACCAAGAAATTTCAATCGACATTGATCAAACCTAACTTTCAATCGAGTGAAATAATTTTCCTTTCACAAAATGCAATTAATACCAATCAATCAAATAATAGAATGATCCATCAAAGCAGTCACAATTAGCATTGAATCCTCCTGGGTCTACATTTGCTAATTTGGTCAGATGTATGACACATTTTCTACCAAATGCTATCAATTTAACAATAAGCTTGTAAATGATATACACATTACATTAATTAAAGATATTGTTAGTGTCAAGCCCTAAACCTAGAAGGGTTAGAGGAGTGATCTTATAAAAACAATACTCAACTTATCACGAAACAAAACTCCAATTACAAAACCAGTCACGCTTCAATGTGCAATTCTCATGTTGATTCTTACGCAACTACAAAGATATAAACACAATCCTTTATACACAAAATAGAACCATGGACACTGCAGAAGCCTTATTACCAAGATCCACAAAAGTCCTTGTCTCTCAATTATCAAAGAACACTTGAGTACATTTAAAACACTGGGATCACAACAAACTAGAATGAGTATATAACTTAGTAAGCAAATTAGTTTTTCATATAGAAAATACATACCATATAGTATAGTCCATGTGTATGGTCATGTGTGCAATGCCATCACAAATGCATTTTAAAAGCTTATTTATCAAAATACGCACATACTCATAATCAAACATATTCTTACATACAAATTCTTACAAATAGATTCTTACAAAACAGATTCAAAACAAACCCACTTAAATATTTAGTAGCTTTCAATAACATAACAGAGTTTGGACATGCATAAGCTATAATGATATATAAATGAAGATCTAGTCATGCTGAACAAAACAGAGATCCGATAGCAAAACAAAACAAAGATCTAATTCAAAAAACAGAGATCAAACTGCACAAGTGAAGCTACTAGACAGACTTTCACATATCACATATCACATCTAATGTATCATATAGACACATTCAGAAGCATTTGAGAAAAGATTGATATTTCCGACCTTTAACCAACTTTTGGTGATTATTAAATTGAAAATCGTATATTTATATCAATTCAACCATTATTAATGAACTAATAATATTATTCAGCCAATAACATAATTAATTAGTTTGCAATTATCATCCAACAAATATTAATTTGTTGCTGATAAGTTAGCCACTTTTCTACCAAACTCAAGTTTGCTATTTTTCTATAAAGCTAAAAGTGGCAAACTTAATATGGTTTAGCCATATTAATTAAAAAATGTGTTGTTCAACTCACTTGTGAGACTCGTTGAAAGATATAATGTTTGGTTCACGTTGCAAGTGTATGAGATCCTTACACGTGAGAGGGCGCATTAAAGACTTAAATATTCAAATTAAGTCCATATCTACAAACATAAGATTATGTCTGTTTACATTTTCTAAATACAATTTTATGAAAACGCACATTTTTCAAGGCATTTAAACAAATATCAATCACATATCATTTAAAATTCAAAAAAATTTAAAACCAATTACACATTCTTTCAAAATTTTAAAAACAAAAATACAAACAAACACACCATAAGCTTTCAGAAGAGTGATGAACTTTTAATAGTGACTATGTGAGTGAGGTCTGAAATTATTGTAATCTGTCCATGCATTCGCCCAAAGACATGGCAATATGTGGTTGTACTGAAACTAGTCCCATTGACAATATTCTATTGCAGGATTTGTATAGCCCAATCCGACCTTTTTCTTTTTCTTTTGCTTTCTTCTGGGCACTTTATCTAGTTTTCTGTTAAATGTTCGGATAAAAAGAATGCTTGCTTTTGCAAAGCTGTTTTGTCAATGTGGTGAAAACTGAACAGCAAGCAAATCAGTGCAAGTGAAAGGAAGCTGACACGGCACGTTTTCAAGTCATAGATGAGATAGCTAGGATTGTCATTTAAAGCTTCATCATTGATGCACATCTTGCTCAAGCAATCTCCCCAGCTCTTAATTTCCTCTACAATTTAAAAATTACAAGCAATTCAAATGAATCAGTTAAGCCAAATATTTGCCGTGAAATTATTTAGTTCCTCCACTGCCAAATATTGTCACTTAACATGATACACATTCAGAGGTTAAATAAAGTTTCTTCAAAATCTTCCTGGAAAAAGTAAGTGGGCCGATGCATCATTGTTGATTTCTTATAGTATGGTAAGCATGATGACTGCAAAGCATATGCATTTTCAGAATTTAATCACGCAAAAGTCTTTTTCATTTTCTAATTTGATTCATCATTCATGTGGCTCTCGAGTTTCCATTTCTTTGTTTCAAACTAAACAAACTTTCTCATCAGAATCACCAAATCAAATGGTATTCTGCTACTTTATAGCTAAATTACGAAACCATACTTCTTGCAGGCAGCCATGACCGAAGCCTCTGAACCATCTAACGAGTTGCTTTCCCTATCATGAGCTACATACCTTTCGAGACAAACATATCTGTTACCAATAAATCGTCATTCCATTAACATTGATAATAAGATTACACAAATTAAGAAATAATTAATTAGTACTGGTGGTTACCTAACGATCTGCTAGTGTTAGGATTTGCTAGACTATATTGTTGACTTGTTTCAGTTAAATGTCTAGCGGGACTGAGCTGCTTGGAATGAGCGATCATTCCATCATTCCATGGCAAGTTGGCAACTAACAATCAACGTTGAGGGCAAGCAACACATATTGCAGTTAGGCAAATGTCTGATATTTGAGATCTTTATTTATGGGGGATAAGAATGCAATATCGATCTTGTGGTATCGTTGACATTTTTCCTGAAATAAATAGAACTTCTTCTGCTACTACTAATAGCTAACTAGAATTTACTATTCTGTTTTAATTATATCAATTCTCAGTTAGAGAATTACTTTTCAATACAAAATATAAGTAATCAACTTTTCTTTTCTTCTTTTTGATTCTAGTCCAGTCGAGGGAAGCACATTTATGGATTTCCATTCATAAGATGCAAAGCTAGAAAGGACTAATTTAGTTCATCTAGAGCATTCTCTAAGAACAATAATGTTAGAGTTACAACCCAAATACAATCCAAAGTCTACAACTTGGTATGACATAATAAGTGGCAAAGTCTTACTACGTACAGATGGAACTTCTCTTGTTAATTGTTTTATTTTTCCTCCTCCAATGAATTTTTGTCATGTAAGCTGATGTGTTGTAGAATTTGAATTGTATGTAAGTTGTAAGTCTAGCACTATTATAGAGATAAGTACAAACTAGGATTATCTAATACATAAGCCAAGGAAGTTACAAATTTCGACAATTATACATGCAAATGAGGAAGCTTACAACCACCATTGACCAACAACCTTGACATGGAATGGATTCTTCCTTTAATTAAAGAAAAGGGGTCTACAGTGGATGAAGCTTCACCACGTTAATTTACAATCTTTGCAACCCTTCGATCCATATATATATATCCATTGAGTTTGCTATTGCACATCAAATATTTTGGTTGAGTTTCAATTAGGTCAAACTCGTTGTTCACGTTCAACTCAAATCCAGTTGAGTCCAATATTATATGTATTGTCTTATCAAACATATTGAAACCTTTTTTGATTTCAAAAACAAAATCTGTTTATTTCAATTTTTTTTCTCTTTTTTGTCTTCTTCACACAAATTGACGGGTGGGATAAAGAAAGCTGAACTAATAAGCATTAACAGGTCATGAAGTCAATAAAATAAATCATCTAATTATTAACCGGTAAAAATTATGTACAAGTAAAAATGTGTTGTTTCACCTCTGAGGATGAGATAATAGGAAATTATATCTACACGTATTTACAAAGGCGCATAAACAGTTTTTTGAGAAGAACACATTCTGGGCGTTTTAATTGCTGATGTCAAAGTACCTCGGATCCGATGGAAAATCATATTCCACATTTAGCTGCAAAGTAAAAGAATAACAATATGTCCAGTTAGAGAGGATGATTATGAATTTGTAAGATAATAAATGGTTACTTGATGTATTGAAACAATTGAAGAACTAAGCTGCAATATTCTCATGATTGGCACCATACTGATACAAGCATCAACCATGTACCAAGTTCTAATAATGAAAGAAAATTATTTGTGATGCACGTCAAGAGTATGATTGTGTCATGCTATATATAGATACCGGCCAGATGCCAACAGATAGCATTTTGCAAGAAAATGGTTGGCAATGGAAGTAAATTACATGCTTTAGCAGAAAACGGGTTGAAGCAAAAAGTAGGACAAACATGCAGGCATGATACCTTTCCCTCATCTGCATCTGAATGGCGCTGGGGGAATACCACCCTCATATCATTATACAAGTAGAAGCGTCGCTCTCCTTCACTATCCTTATTACCACCTCCTGGTGCACTTAAAGGATCAGATTTGCATCTCTGGAATGACCTCGAACATCGCCTCGGATTAGGGCATAAAAAGCGAAGATGAAGAGCATAACGCAGAACACCAGCACCAGTATTGTTCTTGTTGACATTTGATGGACTATTTACAAATTTGCTGTCAGCTGCATGGCATGTATTTGATGGAATGTTGTCCTTCCCACCTGAGTTCATAAATTCACTACTGTTTGAGCTTTCAATTTCAATCTCTTTTGCACTGTCCTTGGGAGATCTAAGCAAAGTACCAATTGGATTGGCCAACTCTCTGCTAAGTGGTGAAGAATGACTAATGTTTGGAGCAGAAGATGACTTGACATAGTTTTTTAAGTCAGAATCTCTCTGTCTTCCATTTCCAGGTATTGAAATTGGTGAAGAGGAGGCTAAAGTGATTTTTTGGCGGATAAATGTCTATTTGGAGATGCATAAGTTCAAAAGGAAAAACCATTGTAAGAATCTTAGGTAATACCGATAACATAACTAATTTTCATAACAGACAGCCCATCTTAATGAGAACAAGATGTTATACATTCCGCACATCGGAACTGGTTTATATCGGTCAAACAGCCTGAGTAAAAGTCTGCTTGGCCAGAAAGCTCAACCAACTGAACCATTACTAAAATTTCCATGTAACTATGTACTTGAATTGCATCATATCACACATATTGTATGACCACAGAATCAAACAATGAAATGCAACACGAACCTATCAGTTTGGTTTATTATCTGACCAATCCAGATAGCAATTTAAACAAGCAGATAGATAGCTATTTATTTCAGGATACTTTGTATAGGAAATTCAAGGTATCAGCAAAATTTGAAATTTCGAGCTGCAAAGTTTACGCACAGTTTGGAGTCACCTCATTTAGGCCCACAGGTTCCAATTGCAATATCTACAAACTTCTACTACCTTCCTCACCTAAAGCAACTTATTTTTGTTTCTGTTGTGCATTTGAGTACATAAATCTGTAGCTTCAGAAAACTCCGTAGTTTAACTATTAACTTTCTTGAGGTTGTATCACAGAATTTTACCATGCTGATTGGCGATGATCAGATACCTTCAATTTTACATTGCACTCATATATTTAAAAAGGTTTGAATCATCATTATTCCAACAATTTATCTACAATGATGTCACACCACCAAATGCCCCCAAACATCCACATAAAACAATAAATTACTAAAACTAAAATAAAACATTTAGATACAAGTGACATAATCCCAACAGCCAAATCTATGCCACTACCAAAGAAACACATCTTTTAGGCTCTGTTCTTTTATGAATCCAAATCCTCTTTTTTGTGCTACACATTTTTCAATGCAATTTACACTTAATCTCAACCACATCTTCTTTTTAAAATTCAAACTAATTCAAAATCAACCACATATTTCTAAATTCAGTTGAAAACAAAAATACTAGATTCATAAAAGAACACACCCTTAGTCTCCCTCACCCAGTAGGAATGGAATGTTAAAGCCGTTATATAAGTGACATAAGCTCGTATTAGTTCAGCCTTAGCTACGGTGCACCAGTTGTACCGATGCAACCGTTTTCAAAATTTTTGTAAATTTAGTGTAAAAGTTGTAAATCTTTATATAAAAATCGTAAATATAAAAAAAAAATTGTAAATAAAAAATCGTACAACTATCTTCAATTTTTTGTAAGATTAGTGTAAAAGTTGCAAATCATATAAAAGTTATAAATGTAAAAAATTATTCATTTACAATTTTTTTTTCACATATACGATTTTTATACAAGGATTTACAACTTTTACACTAAATTTCTAAAAAATTTAAAAACGGTTGTATGATACAACCGACATATTGTAGTATGACCAGTTCCCCCCTCCCGTTTCCCCCTTTTTTTCATTTATGAGACATCTCTAAAACATTATTAAGAACAAACACAAAGAAAAGGCAGGGCATCATACAAACTACAATCATATGTTGACCCTAAAGGCTGTAGCTGTATATAACAAGATATACAGGAGGGCAGAAGAAAGGCAGCGAAGCACTAGAATAGATGTATCTTGGCCTACCTTAGTACCAACTGGCATGTCACTCAGATCATAGTTACAGAAGAAGGTATGGATGGGCGTCTTTTCTGGATTGCTAAGAACCTGCAACGGGTTCAGGGGATTAGCATATGACACTCATCTATCTTCTGGTCAATCAGTTACAGAAATACAAATGTTAATGCATGCTGGCAGCAGATGCATGTACCAATAGCTATATATCTTCATAAAACATTCACTCCCATGATAGCTTTTGCTTACCTTTACAACATATTCACTAAACGGTTTTCTGTAGGTATAGAGAATACAAGGATAGAAGGTAGTAAAGATAACAATAAGTAAGCACAACCAGTAACCATAAACAAGTTAATTGTCTAAAAAAAATTAACAGTATACAAGTAAGATAACCGACCATGGATACTTCGTAAAACAGTCAACCTTAAAAGATTGATATAAAGACAAACTCTATCAAGGTTGTGTTAAAATATAATGAATAGATCGTTCAATTTAAAGAAATAAATAAATTGAATAGTCATGCTCCTGACTGGATGACTATAAAATCTAGACGAATATATTACCAATTGTATGCGTCCTTTCATAGGTATACGCAAGCAACTCCTATCTGCTTGTGAGTCATCAATGCTAAGACTCCTTTTCATTTTTGGGCCTTTACACTTGCTTGATGACAAATTCCCTGCAAGATCTATCGATGAATAGTACAGCAAGTAGTTATCACCATCAACACTATTTACAGAAAATGGAAGTTTCCGAGATTTTGGAGAGAAATTTCCTCCGGTCACATTGAGAACAGCCACGAAACCATCAATTCTCTGAATGTTTGAGATGAAAACAAGAAATTAGTGACCATACATTGAATCAAGCACATTACCACATTATGCACAAGCTTCAAATGCTAACCTGCTTAACTTTTCCAGACAACAGCCGACCAGATAATAAGGACTCCTCAAATGAGCCAATCAAGGACCTCTTAACCGACAGACCACTCACACTTTTAACCAATTTGACACTCTGAGTTGTAAAATCTGAATCCTGACCCCAATTTGATCCTGTACCCAAGGAAGCCTCAGGGGTACATAGATCAAAGTTTTTCAGCAAAAATCGAGAATCTTCAAAAGATTTGCTAGGAATCCTAAAATTCTCATCATTTTTGGAAGATAAAATGCCTGGGAAAGTTCCATCAAGCGACTGTTCCATATCCTTCAAAGTTATATAGTTGTCATCTAACTCTCTGTTGACATCCCTGCATCCTCCGTTGGACTTTATTCTTTCAGGGAACTTTGGACCAAGTGGAGACAAGGACAGGGGAGGCGACACCACCTTTTTCTTAGGTATAGCTATAGCACTAGTTGAGGACCTCACTTTAGTTAATTGTCTGGAATCACTGCATTCCGACGAGCATATAATATGATCATGCGATTGCAGCTCTTTGTTCCCAAGGAAAGGGCCATCAATAGGGAACTTGGAGTTTTCCCCACAATTATCATCTGGCAAAAATTTCCATTCTGAAGAAGTAGATGTAGGCCAGATTGGAGAATCAAAATGATTGGAGTTGCCAATATGAGCTTTCTTATGCTCCTGTGACACAGGCAAATTATAGTTATTGCTCTTGTCCAGGAAAGCACTCTGATAGGTACTACCACCAATGTTCAGAGCGTCACCATTAAATTGATCAGGCAGAAGCATTCCACTCAAAGGAGAAAGTAATCTCTTCCTGGCCAGCGTTCCATTGGCCTCAGTTGGATTACTATTGATATTGACCACAGTGGATGAAGATTGGTTTCCATTAAAAGCATCAGCTTGGCAATGCAATGACTTTGATTCAAAACCCATAATCCGAGGAAGGGGTGTTAACCTGTGCACATTTGATCTACCATCTTTATGCATATGCAAAGAATCTGAGTCCTTTGGAAGCTCCGAAATAATTTTCCTGGGAAAATCTCCAAAAGAAGAGCATGGCAAATCCACCTGCATTCTATTGCCAATGTTTCCTGCATGCATCCCAATTAAATCACAGCTGCTCACACTAACAACTCGGGAGGATGTTTGCACGAAAGTGCTTAGAGATGCAGCCATTTCCTCTGCAATACCACCGGAAGATAGTTGAGGTAAGCCCATCTCCAAAGTGAAGAATACCGTCCTCCCAAATTTTCAAATGGAACTATTTCAGTTATCTTGTTATCTATTGTGTATTATAATTATATTCCTTAACCTCTAAAGCATCTTATTGTATAAGCGTCAAAATGGAATTTGCTGTCTCCAATGATCAATGGAACTCAAGTTTCCCAATCCCATCAGTGCTGATAAAGAGCATTTAAGTTCACTAGCTATAACTGTCATACATGGGAATACTTTCATCAAAACATGATTCTAAATCTATTGCAGAGGCTTCTACTATCTACCAAATGCACCCCCACCTCAACCCCAGCCAGCTTCATTCAGATTGCGTGGATAAAATAAAGCAAAATCCAGATGCTGAAAAGAGTAGGTGGAACACCATCTGTCACTCAATCGCCTCCACACCAGCCAGTAAAGGGACAAGGGTGGTTCATGCATAAACGATGAACTATTCTGAAAACATATCCACAAGAAACCAACCTATTTACAGAGATGAAGAATTGTGAAAATGGAAAGATAAAAAATTATAAATGTATATCTTATGTTCTAAACAAAAAGCAAATGACTCTGAAATACAATAGCAATCCGATTAGGAGAATGACATTAAGTTATATTTATAACATCCAAAATCCCCACACAACACAACTTCAACAAACAGATAAATCAAACACCACCGTAATCACCAGCAACCCATCATCACAGCAATCCAGCAAACAGAAACAAGAAGCAAATCTTACTGAAGCATAGATTCAATGCTCTCCAATCTCTCTTATTCTAGACATCCACAAAACACATCGCAACACAAAAATCAATAAATTTCCAACTCGAAATGAAAAAAAGGTTCCTTTGATTTCTCAAAATTTTAAAAGAACAAAAATGAAGAAAAAGGCTCCCTCATTATACAAAAGATAAAATGTTCAAAATCGAGGACCATATAGAACTAAAAACTTAGCTAAGCTCAACACAAGTATTTGTTCCCAGTTTAATTCTTCATCTATCCAATACAAAACAAAACAACAAGAATCATCAAACCCAGAATTCTATTTCCTTCCTTCAACCGAATTCTCAAAGCAGCCAAACAGAGAGCAGCACCCAAAAAGTGCAAAAAATAATAATAATAATAAAACAGCACACATCCCACCCAAGACTTAAAAATCGCAACTTTAGCCAACTATGTCGATGACAACAAAGCCAGCCATCATAAGTTTCATCTAAACAGAACAGCAAAACGTGATAAACCAATGAAACGAACCAGAATAATAGTAAAAGCCCGTGATCATGTATAAACAAAACCAACCTCAAACTCTGCTCAATAATAAGAAAAAAAAAATCAGGAACCCATGTGGGTATTTCACTCTAAATTTTCTTCCTCTTCCTCTTCCTGCGTGTCTCTTCCTCTATTCTTTCTACGGCTCCACGCATTTCCATACAAAGACTTTTCTTTAGTTTGGTTTAATTTTTTTTTAATCTCTCTCTGTTCTCGCAATATCTACAAATTTATCTCCCCATATCTTATTTGTGTACTGTGTTCGCCATTAGCTCTAAGCCTCCCATGTTGAAAATAAATAACATCAAAATAAAAAAAGAGATTGCGCGTCATCGCTTGCTTAACCAGAATTTCGTTGGCTAGCTTGTGTTTGTACTTTCTTGGAAGTCCACATTTGGGCAAAACCACATGCTCCCCTATGTTTCAAGTTGCGGTTCTCTTTTTCCTTACATGTCCTTGTCATCTCTGTCTCTGTGGATTCGGCCAATCGAATGCCCCACCTCCACTTGGGATTGTGGATTACGCTTTGCTTTCACGGAATGGTCCATTCCAATCCCATCTTGCATTTACATTTACATTTAAATTTTACTTGCCTTGTAGCAAAGTTAGGTGTCTCATTGCTGGCCTCACTTATTGGATGTTTGTTGCCTATCTTAATTGTCACATCTCGATGCATTCAAGCCTTTTGTCAATGATTTTAAATCAATTTCATTCTTTTTATTGGAAAGTTTCTTACTTGTTGGCTCGGTAATATTATTAATTCACATGATTTTGGTCAACTTACAGGTCATAATTCAATGGTTATTATTGATTTATATTATGCTACAACTGTGGTATAGTAAAAAAGTATAAGAATATTGGAGCAAAAGCGAATGTGGAAGGATATTATAAGTAAGAAATAATTGTCTATTGTCACGTCACTTAAAAAATAATTTAAGGATGGTTATGTTGATCTACGTGTGGTTTACAGATGTGCCATCTCCACTAGTGGTTTTGAAAGTACACAAAAATCTCCACTACGAAAGGTTTAGGTTTAAGTAGTTGCAAATGTTTCTAATCATAATAAGCATTTCAATCATGTAATGTTAAAACTGTATTTGAAGAAGAAATTCAAAATCTTACAAATTGCGCAAATTCCTTCCACCATTGCATGGATTACTAACCGAACACGTGGCCTACACTGTTGTTATCATAAAAGTGAGTCCGTTGAATAATCTGTGTACAACTACAACAAGTAGTGTGATCAATAAAACGAACACCAGTGAATTGTCAATTCCATAATGCTACATTTATAATCTAAATACAGTTTAAAGTCTATGATTTGACGTAATAATCTAATTATTTATTATTTAATAAATTTTTATCATATAAACTATCATATCAGATTATAAACTTTGGATTATATTTGTAATATAACTCTACCACAACTATTATCAATTTTCATCTAAAATTAACTTTAATAAATAATTCGATTTGACGTAGTTATTGAATAGATGAATATATCAATGACATCTGATATTGTTATCAATGGCTATGTATACTTGGTTGTTTTCGATGATTATTGACAAATTTGTCATAAGCAGGGGTGACAATTTTTGACACAAGTCACACAATACACAGACACGACACGAAATTATTAGCATTTTTTTGGTTGACTTTAATCATATTCGTGTTGAATGTGTCGTGTTTGTGTTGAGGTCTTCGACTTACAGATTACACGAATCCGCTTATGACATGAATTCATTTATAACTTAAACATGTTTATAATACAAGTAAAAAATTTGATATGATTATCTAATTGCTTTTCAAATTTGAATTGTAAATTAAGTTTGTTTTTATAACTTGTAAATCATCGTTATATTAAATGTGTAAACAGGTTAAATATGTAAACCACATGCCAATTATATAAATATATTATAGTCATGTTAGACAGATTGTACTCGTTTTTGAAATGAAAATAATTTATTTATTATTTTACTCAACGTATTGTGTTGTATTAACATGATTAATAAAAAGGTTGTATTCGTAATGAATTAATTTTCGTGATATTTTAGTTTAATTTTTATGATATTTTAGTTTGAATTGGTGGGAACATGAGCTACCACCTCTAATCATAATTATCAAATTCAAGAACACGTATAACCTTTGATGGGTGCGTTTTGACTCTTTGTCAATGATAGTATAATATCATAATACATAAATGGTTATGGTTTTTGACACTCATCAGGGCACTAACCACACACCCTAGTGACGATGTGAGTGACATTGTGCAGCGATTTGCTTATTATGCTTCCATAAACAACTTTCACGTGAAATGACCATATTACCACTGCTGATTTCACTTCCTTTATTATTTAACAAATTTTAGGACAAGTGTCTGAATATTTTCAGAAGTATTGGCCGATAGACTCGACACCATACATCCCCTGTCCTAAAAGAGGTCATCCTAAATTACCGGTTTTAAAAAGAGTACCTAATGACAAGTGACCCAAACTAAGTGGATATTTTGAAAATTAATCATGAATCCAAACAATTTTAGGCCTTGTGATCATAATTTTTTTAATCGAAGTTCAATGCCCTTTTATTATAGTAGGTCTCTTAAAACTCAATATCTCGACAACTCTTTTTCAAGTTATTGAACAAAAAGACATCAAACTTAAAATAATTGTCAGACTGTCACTGGTGACTATTTTTCAGAAGGTGCCCCTAATTTCCGTCATCTTTAATTGGCCCATTTAAATAGATTATCCTAGAGAGTATATTAATAACAGCAACAACAAAAACAATAATAATAATAATAATAATAATTATTATTATTATTATTAAATATAAACAGTTGTTGCTCTCCTCTCATCCTCTCACCAGTAGCCACTGACAGTACCTCTAATTTCTTTGGTTCGCGAAAAGACAGCTTAACAAAAACAAAAACAAAGCACGCCACCAAACCAGCCAAAGTAAAGAAAAGCCAAAGCCTTATACTAAACTAAAATCGCAAACAAAGGAGGCCCCTTTACTCTTCTCTCAAGCTTTCCCATTTAGGGTTTTTTTCAATCCAATCGAAGAAGGAAATGGTAGACTTTAGTCGCGTCCAAAAGGAGCTCCAAGAATGCAGCAGAGACATGGAGGCTTCTGGTATCAAAGTCACTCCTGTCTCTGACAATCTCGTCCATTTGAAGGGCACCATTCCCGGACCCATCGGCACCCCTTACGAAGGCGGCACTTTCCATCTCGACATCAAATTACCTGGTACATTTTCAACGTTGTTTCTTCGTTTGCCGCCAAGTCATGGGCTTGTGAATGCAAATTTTATGAATTTTGATCTGGGTTTAAGGTTTCTCAACTGGGTTTGTGTTGAAATTATCTGGGTTTGTCATTTTACAGTGTTAGTTACTTGCAACCCTGGTGTTTAATGCCAGTAAGGTTACTTGAATAATCTATTTTTGGCAATAAACAACATGCATGTAATTGTAAAAGTAACATTTGAATTTCGGTTGGGCTGTTAATGGTTCTTGTAAAATGTTTTGAAGATTTTATAAACTCGATTTTGTAATTGCCAAAAAAGAGTTTTAGTAGGACGGAGGTTTTGTGAATTATTAAGGAATTGACCCACCTGATGACTTCTCACTATATTGTTTGTTTTACTTAAATTCTATTAATTGTTTATTGTCGTGCTTTCTAGTATTGCATTTATGAATGAGGATGGAGGAACCGATGGAAATGTTGACTTGCATTGTTTATTTTGGTTTCTTTTGCAGATGGGTATCCTTTTGAGCCTCCCAAAATGCATTTTGTGACCAAAGTTTGGTACGAAGAAATTTTATGTTATTTTTATTCTTTTAACACACACACACACACACACACATGCATTATAGAGTTATTTGCAATTGTTTCAGTGATGATCGTTTTTGGTAATTAAGGTGGGCTTAATAGGAGCACAGTGATGCCCCAAATGAGCACAGTAAACTGACGTCCTTAAAATGGTTTTCTGTTGTATACTCTGTTGTTTATCATAGAAAGAAAGTAGAGTGCACTCACTTGTTCATTATTGAGAGAGTATATTGAAATTAATGGTTTAATGGGTGTACTTGTTCTTATGAGAATTGGCATTACCTTAAGGTGATTTGCACTCTTAGGTAAAAACTTTGACTTTATTGCGTTAGCATATCTTTGAGTTGCAAAAAGTATGTATTATTGTCTGAAAACCATGAAGCGTGGTGGACCTTGAAGCCTTAAGAAAACTTGTGAGGTTCCATATGTGGACCTTGTTGTTGGGTCTTTGATATTAACTATTTCTTGGTAATTGTTAGTAAAATAGACACTGACAAGACCAAGTAATGACAAATAAGATAGTATTAAGCAGGAGCAAAAAAATTTTTTTTTTTAATATTCAATTTAATCATCGGTAGGAATTTAAAGTGCAAGATGATGTCCAAAAATTTGTTATTTCTAAATGTTCTATGTTTTTGGAGATTTAGGCAGTTTAGTGGAATTTTTTTTTAATTTTATATCTTTTAATAATATGGACCTACATTTTGTTTACCTTTTATAATTTGTAATCTTAGAATGCTTAATCAAACCTACTGCAGCCTATGCTTAATCAAACCTACTGCAGCCTGTCCTAATTTTAAGAATGGTGCCATTAACTTATTAAGAATGGCTAATGTCTTTCTGCCATAGCCATTGAGAGTATTACCCCTTCAAGATCAGTTTGGGTCCGTTTATGTCAGTACCCTAAATTTCTGTCATTCATCTTAGTGTTTATCTCAGTTTACTGTTGATTGGTCCTCACAAGAAGATTACGAATTTTGGAAATTCTCAAGACAACAAGAAGAAGTAGCATCTATTGCATTGTTTGGGTTAATCAATCTGTGTTTCTAGTATATTTCATCTGCACTACCGTGTGTTTGTTCATGATTCATGGACCACTTCACCTTGCTGATTATGAAGCTTCTAAGAAGTTGAAGATATTTGTTCATGGAAAAAGGGCACATGATGTGTTTTTAGACATGTGCCTACACTTAAAGTAAAAACGAAGTTTGAAGACAAACCATACTGTTTCTAGGCAGACAAATCATGGGCATCTTAAACATCTCTGTGATCGTTTGTACTTGTGTGTAAATTTTAATCTCATCAATGTCATTTCATAATATCACTCTTCCACCTCAATGAGCAAGAACTTGAAAACATGTGTAAAGAAGAGTCCAACTATTTTTAACCCAATTTGTGCTTTGCACTTCGTATCAAAATCTATTGTCTTTGTTACTTGAGGGAAGAAGCAATATAAAACCAAGATTATTGGACTATTGGTTGGGCTATTCTCAATGAAAGCATGATGTGTGCCAATGTTGTATGGTTGTTTTCCTCTTGATGTCTTTGCGATTGTTTGAGATTCCAGTGAGTTGCTTAATTTGTTATTAGATTCACTGCACTGTATTTGTTATTATGTGGTGAGTGTGAAATTTTCTTGGTTTTTCTGCTCGCTGATCTAATTTTTTATGCCTCTTCTTTTTAAGAATACAAAATTATTTGACAATTCTGGAATAATAAAAGAGTTAATTTCCAAATTTATGGTTGACTGCAATATAGATATTATTGGATTTGTCCGCGTGTGTGTGTGTGTGCGTGTGCGTGTCTGTCTGTCTGTTTCTCTGTCTATATATATACATACTTTTGTTAGCTAAGCACTGAAATGCTAACGCCTGAATCATCTGTCTGTCACTATATGGATGAAGGCATCCTAATATAAGCAGTCAAAGTGGAGCAATCTGCCTAGATATCCTGAAGGATCAGTGGAGCCCAGCACTCACTCTGAAGACAGCACTTCTTTCTGTACAAGCACTGCTGTCTGCTCCTGAACCTGATGACCCTCAAGATGCTGTGGTAGCACAACAGGTCTAGTTTGCTTCCAATCTTGCTCCCCTGGATCTACATATATGTTCAAGTCGGATATCAGTTTGTTTAATTTGAGTTAGTGTTTACTTCAACGTTTAATGTCAGACCAGTGTTGTCTGGTAACATTCTTCCACCCTCAACTATAATTGTCTACTAACTTAGTGTGTCTGATATTGCAGTATCTTAGAGACTATCAGACTTTTCTTGGCACAGCTCGCTACTGGACAGAAAGTTTTGCGAAGATTTCATCGCTCGAGGAAAAGGTATGCATATTCTAGGCCTTTGTTTAATCATTGTTTATGCCTTGTTTAAACTTTCTCCTTGGAATTTAAGTAGTATCATCCTTCTTATTGTTCAAGTCTAAAACATCTTGTAACAAAGTTAATAGCTAAGCCTAAGCTAGTGTTCGATTGGTACAGGTGCAAAAACTTGTGGAGATGGGCTTCCCAGAACATCTGGTTAGGAGTGCTTTGGAGGCTGTCGGTGGTGATGAAAACATGGCCCTTGAAAAGCTTTGCTCCAGTTAGGGTGTGCTGAGGCTTCCTACCCATAGGCTGAATAGCATACAAAGAAACATGATTAATCTGAATATAAACTTGTCTAATCATGATTTCGGTAAATTTTTCTTTTCCTTTTTCTTTTTTTTTGGGAACAGTCCAGTGTCCATTGCAAGACATGCCTTCTTTTGTTGCTTCATCCACTTCATTGACTGGCAACTTCAGTCTTCCATAATGAAGTTGCTGGTAGAACCAATTGTCAATGACAGGTCAGAGAATTGAACGAGAAACATATATATATTTATACTGGTAGCTCCTTTTTTCTGGAAGAAACTGTTCTTTGTTTGCCTGCAAATTTTCAAGTTTCGAAGGGAATCTGCATTAATAGGATCCTAGCAAGATGAGTGCCTTGTTCTTGCATGACCATCAGCACATGGGATGGGATGTGATAATCATAATTTATAAACTATATAGGAAATCATACACGGTTTATGCTGAAATTAGCAGTGTTTCAATTTTTTTTTTCCATTGTGCTTATCACAAAAATCTAGTGCCAAAATCCCAGCTGAAAAATTGGAAGAATATGATATCTACATGAATTTACCGGACGAGTATCGGCATTTCTTCTAGTAAGTGAAGATCATAACATAAAAGAGGGATATGTAGAAGAACTCAGCAGATTATGGAGCTAAGGGTTTCAGATTCATGTGTAAAGTAAATTTATTCAGTTTTCAGTCAAGACATTTGAACAATTGCCTTTGAGACACCATAAACTACTCAAGTTGGTTCTGCAGACTCGTGGCTTTTAGTAAAATTTTCAATCTAATTGACTGCGATCTTGGATTAGATGCAGTTCAATGGAAGTGCAAGTCGATCGATATTGATTTGAATTGATTTTGTCTAGAAATTTGAGCTTTAAACTTATGCTCTGTTAGAAAAAAAAAATGAATAAGATTATTTATGTTGTCAACTCACCTAAAAGAAACAACTTACCACGCTATGGCAGGAAATTACTGGACTCCTGCATGAAAGAGATCTTTATCTAATCTGACTAATTAGTTTTTCTAGCTTATGAATTTTAAATCGAGTTCTATTGGGAAATGTTTTCGAAAAACTAAACTCAGCTTCAAAAATAATAATACCATTTATAGATCAGATTCTATATTTAATAGAGCTTCCATGATGGAAAAATTTCAATTCTTAATCTTTCTCTCATTTACTTGATTTTTACGGTGGCAAATGAACAGATAATTGAAGGGCTGCCTTGAGAGCATCCCCAGGCCCAGGGCCAGGCCCAAGTTGTTTATGAATGTCTTACGGCACTTCCTAAATCCTTATGGCACCAGTGATGCACTACCTACATCTTCGAATTCAGTTTTTCCTTGTAAGTACAGTTGTTACAATCTCACTCAACAAGTTTGGATTAGGCAATGAATTCCCGAATAGAAAATGGATAGTACGAACAAGAAGAAAATTTAACTTGCATTGCCCTCTTATTCTCAATCTTTCAGCATTTTATTACATTAATGCTTGTAATAGGTACCCAATATTACAAATCCTATTCTACCGGGCGCTGAAGAAAGATAACAAAGATAAAAATGGAAGACATAGACAAGCATCAGTAGAAGAAACTAGAATGTAATATGCTATAAACATTTATTTAAGAGCAGTAATATACTGAAACTCTCCTTGCAGGCTGAGGTGCGCAGACAATGAAGAACATCATTGCCAAGACTAGAGCTACCAGTAGCCCAAGCAGCGTGTCTTCCGACTCAGAGCAGCATACGAGACCCATTTCACGCTTCTCTTCAAATTTGTCTGGCAAAACTCTACTACGATTATACTAACGAGGAAGACACACAAACTGAGGAAATGAAAGACAATAATTGACAGAGTTGTGGTAATGAAAAAAGTAAGATATCAGACAAGGGTTCCTATCCACTGGACTCAATGGCCAGTGGAGAAGGGACACGTCAATTCTGAATTGTGGCCCTTTCATTTCACTCCCAGATGTTTCACTGCTTTAGTCCTTCTCAATGCTGGTAGGCTTCGTCCTTTAGCTCGGAAACTAACATAGTAACATGTGGAGTGGAGTCAATGGCATTAGCTGCCAAACTACACATCAATTGTTTCTTTTTCTTCTTTTTAGAGGTCTAAATTCCCTTGTTAGGTTATCACAAGTTACCACAACATCCTCTTTAGGCATTGAGCCATGCCAAGCCCACCTAGTTCATAAATTTAGACTGGTGTAATACCAGATAGACCAGCATATTCTGAGTAATTAGCATCAATAAGCAAGCAGTTACCTCAAAAATACTTATTAGCAACGTCTGATGGTATCCTCGGACAACTTGCAAATCTTCATGTCAACAAGATCATACTTTACTATGTTACCTGAAAATACGGTGCATCTTCAAATTTCTTTGTATAAGTTCGTAGTAGTTGCCAGGGTCTAGAAGCTTTAGACAGGTTCTTTAAACCACTGAAGACTGACTGATGGTCTTCATTCACGCAAATGTGAAATGTTTGGATAAATTAAGTATAAAGTGCAGTTTCTTAAACACATATTAGAATTCCAACAATAGAAGATTTGAGTCCAAGAACTTGATTTCTCACTTTACATGAGGTGAGGGCCAATGTCATAGCCTTTCAAGTCCCACACTTTTCCTGCTTAACCCACAAGCAGTTCAGGGAAAAGCACAAAAGAGAAATAACATAAGATGCGCACCTCCAAACACCAAAATTTATGATTTAAGGTGAAATTATTGTGATTTATAATCAAAATTATGATTTATTGATGACGAATTTAACGTGGCAATGGTTATACATAGGCAAAGAAGCTAGTAATGGCCTTCACTATCTTCATGCAAAAAAGTGAAGACAACCCATAAATGCCACAGTACCACCAGATCTCAAACAATTTAAACCTTGCCCTCTGCAACAGCAGAAAAACTTTTAAAACCTATCAAATTATTCGAGGAAACTTTTCAGTGAGGAAATTCAACAAACACATAACATACTCTCACAAAAATGCATTCTTTTGCGCCCAAAGTCACCACATAAAAACCAAAAACTTTCCATTCAAGACAGACCCCGCTGCATTAAAAAAAAAAAAAAAAAACAGAAGGGTCAAAGTAGAGAAATGCAAAACCAAATTCAGCTATGTTTTAACTTCTTTAACAATTCCCTCATCGGATTCTGCCAGAGGGTCAGCTAGAATTGAATCACTCAAACTACTTTGCTGCTGCTGCTGTTGTTGTTGTTCATCGTTCACGACCTCCTGCATGTCTCTCAGTCTAGTCCTCACCACATTGGTAACCAAAACTGCCCACAAAACAAGATGATTATTTACAACAAAAATCTCTCTTATAACACAATACACACACAGAGGGAGGGAGGGATAGAGAGTTTGTACCGGCGGCGGTGCCGATTGTCCAGACCCAGAGAATCTTGAGGCCCGGGTTATTCTCTCTCGCCATTTACCAAAATGTTCTCAATTCTATTATTCGTCTTGTAATTTCACACTCCGAATCCGAGAGCAGAGGAATCAACACCCTCTCCTTCCCTTTACTGTAAGCTTAATGCAGCTTGCTTCCAAAATGTAGATTAATAATTATCATGGATGCCAACTAATGTAATTTTGATTTATAATTGTCCTCATTCACGTAATATGGATTCTTAATTAGATATATAAAACTTAAAAAATAATAATCTATGAATCAAAATACAACAAATTTTTGAAAACTGCCCAAAATTGAAGAAGGGATTGCATAAATGACTATGATTTTAAAATTTATACCATAAAATTTTCTGTCGATTATCAAACACTATCGGATATACTTACCGGTAATCGCACATTCTTAGATGTATCGGATATACTTACCACACTATCGGATATACTAACCGGTAATCGCACATTCTTAGATATATCGGATATACTTACCGGTGGTAATCGCACATTATTAGATGAGATATCGAAAAAGATCATAACACAGCATACAAATTTTTTTAAAAAATTTATTAAAAAAACCTTCAGTTTAGATTATTGTCTTCATTTTTCCCAAAATATATCACTTAAACTATGGGAAATTACTCTATAATAATTATTAATTAAAAAAATGGTTATGATAACATTAAACTTGTCACACAGACACACGACATGCAAGGTGCCATGCCATCTTCTTTCGGCTAAGCGGTAGCTGCTAGGCTACAGAGAAAGACGATTAATTTGGGCCTTTAGCCCAAAACTACACTTTACACGCCACACGTGCATATGCAGGCACTGCTACTGCTTTTACTTGGGCCTTATAAAATACCAAGTCTAGGGCGCGGTCATGTCTCGTCTATTCTACTTCTAGACTCCTGGTCAAGTCAACCGGACGCAAAGTTAACCCTTGCAGCAAGTTAGAACATTTTATGATCTGGAGTTTATTAACTTTATAGGCAGAATAAATAAATATCTTTTCTTATCCAGCTAATCTACTAGCATCAATTTGCATCCCACCCAATACGTTTCTTAAAAGGTTTACATTTAATCATCTATTTAGGACCATAAAAGGTCGATATATTACAACAATAAATATTACAAAATGATTCAACTGCATGCTCCAAACATTAATTTATCAACTTTAAGTGGAATCAAAGTAACCCCATTTTAAGATTTTATTAGAACAATCAATTAAAAATCTTAATTAAGATCTCTCCACGAAAACCATCATCAAATGGTGTAGAATAGAACGTCCTGGAAATTAAACAAGTCAACGCACAGTCACCGGTTGTGATGAAATAATAGATAATACCCCAAGTTGAAAGGCAATACAAAATTAAATTTCTGCTTCTGGAGGGAGAGACTGCAGGAAATGAAATGATGATTCTACTGTCTATTTATTTATAGGCTCGAAAGTGACAACTGAGTGCAGCATTTAACGTTATGAGCAAGGCTAGAATTTCTCGCATCGACCAAGCAACTTTGAAATAGCTAGCTAGCTAGCTAGCCTACTTTTCTCAGAGCCGGTAATTTGTTGACGTAAATCCTCACGTACATGCACGTGTGCTTTTACTCTGCTTCAGTGTTTTAGCGGACCTTAACTTATTAACGTATCAATGGGTATGAAAATTTAGGTCACGATACGTCGGTCAATCTATTATGATTTAATACGAAAATTTATATTTGAATTTATGTTGATCGTTTTTATATCGGAATTTTTAATCTGTTTAATAATCGTATCATATTTGTATTGAACGTTCTTAATCTATGAACCTATTTATGAATCGACTGATTTATAACATAAATCTGTTTATGACATACATATATATTAAATACAATTGATATGATTGATACGAATATAAATTAAAACACGATTAATACGATTATTGACATGAATAATATATTATAATTTTTACATATATTAAATAATAAAAATTAAAAATTATAATATTTTATTATATTAATATAACTATAAAGGCATTAAACATATCATCTTTAATTTCTAATTTCTTAAATCAAATATTGAGTTTGTATTATTTTTAGGTATTTAGTTTTATTTAATTTTGTATATTATGTTATAACTTTTTCTTTTAAAAATAAGTTTTAATGTATAATCGTCAAATAATCGTGATGTAACTATAATCGTGTCAGAATCATTTAATTATAATTGTGCCATAATCGTATTGTAATTATAAACAAATCATGTCAATCATATAAATTTATTATAATCTTGTTAGACATATCGTATTTACAAATACAATCTATTTATTATTCATATTCGCATGTTATATCGTCTCATTTATTTAATAATCGTTTTATATTTATGTTAATAATTTATGATACGAATAATAAACAAATTATATTCATATTAAATAAATCTTAATCATATCATAACAACTAGATATAACACAGACAAGACTGTAACCACGAATTACAACCCCTGAACCAAAGCGACGATAACAAATTATATATACGTCTGTTCTGGCACCATCGTTGAATCCTTTATTTATCTATCTCACCTTCACCGTCCTGAAAGGGTACGAAATATCTGATGAGATCATGACAACATGATTGGCTCTTCTCTCTCTGCTTTCTGAAATTGTCCGCCAGACACTGGACACCTCACCCTTTAGCTTTAATGATCGATCGACTACCATTTTCTACTCGGAAATGGACGTGTCGAGCTCCAACTTTTTTCCTAGTAAACGAGCTACTCTTTTGAATTTAACGTTCGTTATTAATCAATATATTAAACATAGTTTTGATCGTCTTAATTCGATCCTGCGGGATTATTTATTATATCTTAATTAAAATTGAATATTATTATGGAGAAAGTAATGTGAGTTGAGAATGCTATATGTGTGATGTGAAGAGGAGCAGCTAGTCTAGTCTTCTGTAGAGAAGGCGATGCCATGCATTTATTTTAAGTTGTTATACTGGATATAAATGTGGGATTGACGATTCAACAGATGGCATTCAAAGTTCAAACCAACGTGTTGTTTGAGCTTTGAAAGTTTTGGTAAAATTGACTCGGGTTTGTTGCAGCTAATTACTCCAAAAATCAACCTCTCATTGTCATGGCTCGGTCTTTGCTGATCTATTCTTCCTTCGTATATGCAAAGTCTCTCCTTAATTTCCTTTGAATTACAAGCATCATTAGTCTCAGTCTCACTAGTCAATTGTACCACCTTCACCCTTCTCTGCTTCCGATTAAAAACAATAATTAGCATATTCTATGTAAGTGCTTCACTCCTAGCCCTCAATTTCACGAAATCCACAACTATGCCCTAGCTAGCTACATTGGAATCATGAATTGTACGACTTCGCTTAATTAATTTCTAGCTAAACCCCAATATAGAAGAATTAATTGTACGTGTAGTTAAATCTTCACCTACCCTTATAGCAAGGAATGAAAATCCTTAACATAAATTACGAGACTTATGATATAGAACATGTAATTATTAATGATAGCTTATACGGTACGTGCCAATAATAAAATACTCTTTTTAAATTTTATTTTAACTTTTCATCTCCATGATAAATAATAATATATTATATTTAGTAATATTATACTTATAATTTACATACAATCAAACTCTACAATCTGATATTACAATCTATGTGACAAAATCCTATTGAAATTGTAACTTCTCTCGTATTTTTTATATTTTTTTCCTCCTCTAATTGATTTTTATCGTGTAAACTGTCACATTAAATTATAAAGTGTATGTTATATATAGGTTGTAATTATAATACTATTGTATTCTATTTGAGAATGATGTTGAAAGCGAAATATTAGTAATGCTAATTAGGGGTGTTCAAAATTATCCGACCCGACCCGACCCGACCCAATCGGGTTGGTCGGGTTAAAGGTGGGTTATTGTTTTTAAAAATCCAAAATCGGGTTATTTAAATCGGGTTTCTTGCAATCGAATTTGATCCATCTGACCCGAAAAAACCCGGCCTGATAAGATTTCTTTTAGGAAAATAAAATTTGTCACGTGTCAAACTCTTATTGGTTTATTTTGCATCTTATACCTGGCCTGATCTGACCATTCGGGGTTAACCCTCGGGTTATATACTTCAAAACCCCGATGGGTCAAAATTTTCAAATTCGATCGTGTATCGGGGTCGAATCGGGTGGGCAAAGCCTGTTTGCCCACTCGATCCGTGTGCATCCCTAATGCTAATACCTCTTCATTTCTCACATTGAGATTAAAATTTGAGAAATTTTTTGAAAGAGTAGTATTTTGATTGAAGATAGATTAATTTCAAATCTCAACTTACCATTTCTTATTAAATTATCCTTAAAGTATCCACTTAAGTTAAATTATATTATTAATTTAGACCATTACTTGCAATCAAAGAAGTTTGGATTCCTGAAATAAGCTTTAAGGAAGGAATTTTTTCATGCATGCATGCTTTAGTCTCGAAGATTCTTTAAATGAATTCGCAAGAAATCAAAGTTAATGATGTAACACAAAGTTTCCAATTCAGGTTATTAATAAATAAATTAGGTCAATTAATAATGGGGTATAATTATGTTGTATAAATATGTGGAAAGCTAGAATTTACAAGGATTTTTAATTCACTTATTTATATATATAATAAAAGTTGTCCTGCCCGCCAAACCTAACTTAAAAAATGAATTTCACATTTACATCGAATTATTTTATCTAGAAAAGGGTATTGTAACGTATAGGTCCATCCTTTCCATTCACCACAACACACCACATGAAAAACAATTTACAATTCAATGAAATCAACATCAATATTAAAGACATATTTTTCAAATTTTAATGTAGAACGTATATTTGTTATATAGAATACAATATAAAGATTATCGTAGTTTTTCAATGTATTTGATTGACTACATGCGACTATTTCTTTTACCTAACGATAAGTGTACACACTTTAGCAACTCGTTTGACAAAAATAATAAATTAAAAAGGGGGTTGACCAAATCCAAGCCAGTCTATCTTAAATCCTAGTAATTTTGTTATCATAAATTTATTTTTTAAGCTAAAAGAAGCAAATAAATTGCTAGCAAAGTAGTGGATACAAGTCTTTTGAAATGCTATCAGAGCTTTGCAGGACAAATAAGGGCAATTTTAAAAGAAAAATTTTAAAAATATATAGAATTTAAGTTTGAATTGTAAAATTGATTATATTTTTAAATATTTATATATTATGACATTCTATATATATATATATATCAAATATGATTGATAATTATTAGGTACTATTAATTATATTAATCAGTCTGTTAGACACGCACTTATTAGAATATTTGTTGAATGTTAGATAAAATTTTTTTAAAAAATAAATAGGATTATTTATTAAAAAAGTTTCTTAATTTAAATTATTATTTTAATTCATTTAGTTTAAAATTTGGAAATTAAACATGAAAAAGATTGGAAAATTAATGAAAAATGAAGAAACTGGCTAGCTCTGGTTGATTATTGCAATAAATGCAGAAGCAGGGGCCTTAAATAGGTACGGTGGAGGCAGGTAGAAGTGGAATCATTTCTGCAACCAGCTTTCAATTCCGCCCGCAGGCCCCTCCTCTCTTTTCTTCTCTCTAGTCTTCACTCAATCAAATCATACTTACAAAGTACAATACAAATCTACCATGCATGCCTTTCGTTTAATTAATTTTGTATATACAATTTTACTCGTATTCAGTAAATAAAAAAATAAAATTGGATATTATAGAACCGTACTCTCTCAACAAATTGCATTTGCCCTTATCTACAATTTTAGTTATACGTATAGATTTTCAATTTTAACACAAACAAAATTACTCTTTTTAAATAATTATCTCATATTTTATATTAAATAATATATTAAATAATATCATATATCATTACCAATGATAATATAAATAATTATAAATGTATAAAATTAATTAATTATATAAATGAGCAGATTTATTTGAATATTTCTAAAAGCGGCACACGTCCACGTAATTTACAAGGAGAGAGAGAGAGAGAGGAGGAGGATCAAAGACGTTCACCTTTTTAAAATCAGAAGGCCAAGGAAATTTTTTATGTCGATCCCCACCAGTTTTGACTTTTTAAGTTGTCGTGTGTTACGGCATGGCAATTGCGTAATTTGACGCCAATCTGGTGCCCACTTTATAAGGCAGCACAAATATCGAAGTTCCCATAGCTATCTGTTAGCATCTACTCTCTCTCTCTCTCTCTCTCTCACACACTCAGCTTCAGCAGCTCAGCTTCTCGCTCACTGTATATTTACTCGAACCAAAAACAAAAAAACAATACAAGCTTCTTTACCAGCGCCAGCTACCTTACCTCCTTCGCGGGCTTCTCTCAACTCTCTCGATATTTTTTTAACGGCCGGTTTTAAAACGCTGTCGTTTTTCTTCACGGCGACGTAACGGAATAGTTTTAGTAGTGGTTACACGGCAACGGGGCGTTAATGGTTTTCTGAGGTCAGATGAATTGGAGCTGAAAGAATGGGTTGTGTTTTAGGCAAGGAAGATGGCGGGAGCAATCCCGATCGTCGCCGGCGCTCCGAGCGGGCCTCTGTTGCCGACACCGTCGCTGTGGCTGACGCCGTCAACGACGTTGTTAGAGCTAAGAAGGAGGAGAAGGAGGAGAAGACGGAGAGAAAAGATGTAAGAAGGTACACTGGAGATTTTCCGGCGCCGGAGCGACGTCGAATTCTGTCAGATACTCCACAGGGGTGGCCGTCCTGGCTCATGGCTGTCGCCGGTGACGCCATCGCTGATTGGACCCCCCGCCGCGCTAACACCTACAGAAAACTAGATAAAGTACAAAAGAGGAAAAAAAAAAAGAACTCCTTTCTTTTTTATTGAAAATTTGAACTTTTTATGAATATTTATATGTTTATTTTTGTGTTGTTTAGATTGGTCAAGGCACGTACAGCAATGTGTACAAGGCTATGGATCTTTTGACGGGAAAGACAGTGGCGTTGAAGAAGGTGAGGTTTGATAATTTGGAGCCAGAGAGTGTGAAGTTCATGGCAAGAGAGATTCTTGTATTGAGAAGACTTGATCATCCCAATGTGATCAAGCTGGAGGGTTTGGTCACTTCGAGAATGTCTTGTAGTCTTTACTTGGTGTTTGAATACATGGAACATGATCTATCTGGCCTTGCTGCTCGCTCAGGTGTCAAGTTCACTGAGCCTCAGGTATACATATATCTAATTTTTTATGTAATTAAAGATTGCCCAGTTGTTCAATTTTGATTATTTTTATAAAATTTTTGGTGATTTAGCTTAGATTTGGTGTGTACTTTTCTGGGTTTGTTATTTTGCTTTTGGATGTGGGTATTTTTTTTTTCCTTTGTCGCTATAATTGGGCTTTTGAGCTCATGTGAGTGTGTTTGTCTTTTTTGCTTTGCTTATAGTGAGTTCTGATGGTACTGTGACAACTTTTCTGGGTTATTGGGTCCCATACACATCCAATGTTGTGTTTTTTAATGGAATTATAGTGCATAGAGTTTTCAAATGATTTTATGCTTGTAGATGGAGCTAGTGAGGTAATACGATTATACGAGGAAGCAAAAGAGGTCAATTTTGTTATATCAATGGTCAATGACATCAGGAAAATAGAATCTCCACTCAGTTTAGCAATGAACAGGCTCAACTATTTGACTTGGTTGGGCGGCAAACATAATTTGTGGTTATTATGATGTTTCTTATCCTGCCTTTCTTTAGCAGAATCACACAACAAGCTGAAGATTCATTAACGCTTTCTACTTGTCCTATACTCCAAACTTTCAGCAACGCATGGATGAATATAACTGCCACATTAATCTGCAATTTAGGTTTTTGGGTTAGTTTTGTTTGGAAAATAGTGGTGGTATTTCTTTGGGGTTTTAGATACAATGGCATTTTGTATTTCTTCTCATATGGAGAAGCATCCATGTGCAACTCAAGTGATGCATTCTTGTCTTTGGATTTCTGTTTCTTATTCCTGTTAACACTAATAACTCCTGGCTCACCTGTTTCTTATGTGTTGGTTCTGAACATTCATAAAAGTTGTTAATTTTTCTTTCAGTTGCTGGGAAAGATCCAAATCCTTTATTTTTTATTTTCTTTAAATAATCATGGTTTACAATACTATATATTTGATTACTTCTTCTTATTTCTCTCTTTGGATAAGAAATATGTTTATGTTGTAGTTTTGTAAGAAGTAGATTCTTTTTGTTCAATTGTTTATAGTGATGAACTTGCAAGTAATAGAATGCGGCTGATTACAGTTTGCAAAGTTGACAAGTATAGTATTCTCAGCACGAGGTTGTCTCCATGAGTTGAATCCAATATATTGTGGAAAAAATTTTGCCTAGTCAGATTAGTTCTAGCACTAGGGAGTTAAATATGCAAACGATGTGATTATTCATATGCTTCTGTGGACTTATTAGTTTTAGAGTCAAGGTTCCTAACTTAAAAATATTAGAAAGGTCACATTGAAAAGGCTTCATGTTAGAAAATCATGTTAGGTCCATTTATGGTTTACTCTTCACTTTTGAATGCCAATATTCCGTGCTTCAGTTTTACATTCTAAACATATAAAATCTGACTGCCTTCTTTGTTTCTCAATGTTTTATTTGTGTCAGATTAAATGCTATATGAGGCAGTTATTGTCTGGGCTTGAGCATTGTCACAATCGAGGTGTCTTGCATCGTGATATCAAGGGTTCCAATTTACTTATTGATAATGACGGAATACTAAAAATTGCTGATTTTGGATTGGCTACTTTCTATGATCCTGGGCACAAGCAACCCATGACTAGTCGAGTAGTAACCCTCTGGTACCGCCCCCCAGAACTCCTTCTTGGGGCCACTTACTATGGTGTTGGAGTTGACTTATGGAGTGCTGGGTGCATTTTGGCAGAGTTGCTCGCTGGCAAGCCAATAATGCCAGGACGGACAGAGGTATTGTCTGTTACTATTTCTATAAATATCTCAATCTAGTTCATCTGTTTTCTAGAGTCAATTATGACAATGCTAGACTTTAAATGCAGCCAATTTGAGTAAATTGAAAAGATTTGGTTCGTCTTGCATATTTCTCGTTGAAAAAACTCATACTTATTTAAGGTATTCTATTGATGCATAGAGGCATTGGTGAAATAAATGGTTCAGTTTTTATATGTTGTGAAGCACACTTTACGGGAATGACTTTAATACCTAAAGCAGTATGAAATGGACAGCAAAGTGAGCTAATTGTGAGTGGTTTGGCTCCTTATACAATATAAAAGTAACATGGGCCATTAATAGCGAGAATATGCAAAGTAATTACTTGTATTGGTAAAGATATTGAAGGAGCCATTAGTATTAAACCACGGAATTGATTGTATTTTTAAGGTTTCCAGTCATCCGAGTGCACTTTGTATAGCAACCTTCTTTTGCATGAAAGGATAAAGGTGGCAAAACAACAGGTCCTTCAAATTGTACTTGGGCATGGGTTCTGGAGATTGAACTGCTCATAGTTCTCTGGATTTTATACTTATACAGTTTTATGAAATTCTCATCTCTTTTGATGTTATAATTTTCTTTTGTTATTCCTTTTTCTAGTTGGCAGGTTGATTCACATTTGACTCTTTCTTTAATTCTTTACCTGCGAAGGTTGAACAGCTGCACAAGATATTTAAGTTATGTGGCTCCCCGTCAGAGGAATATTGGAAGAAAACCAAGTTGCCTAATGCAACACTTTTTAAGCCTCAGCAGCCATACAAACGCTGTATAGCAGAAACCTTTAAGGATTTCCCACCTTCTTCTTTGCCTCTAATTGATACTCTTCTTTCAATAGATCCTGCTGAACGAGGCACTGCTACTGCAGCTTTAAATAGTGAAGTGAGTAGTATTATCTTATTTTGTTCTGTATAAAATGATTTCATATGTAAAGATCACTTACGTGATATAATTTCTGTTAAAGTTGGTTGAGTGAAGCTAATTGCTATTGAACAACTCCGTTTTGGTTTAGTGATTCTGATTGGTTGACTATAATAATTAAACTGGTTTTCTCACTACAGTTCTTTACGGCCGAACCTTATGCTTGTGAGCCATCAAGTTTACCAAAGTATCCTCCTAGCAAAGAAATGGATGTAAAATTGAGAGATGAAGAAGCAAGAAGGTTGGTTTTCTTTTCCCTTGTTTTCAATGTCATAGATTGGCATTGGCTATTTGCTGACAGATTCTGTTTTTCTGTTAGACAAAGAGTTCAAGGTCAAACTGGGAAAGCTAATGCAGCTGATAATGCCAAAAGAGTTAGAGTTCGTGATCGTGCTGGTCGAGCTATTCCAGCTCCGGAAGCCAATGCAGAGATGCAAGCAAACTTAGATGTATGGCAAGATTTCCCCTCTTATTCGTTGTGCTCTCTCTCTCTCTCTCTCTCTCTCTCTCTCTCTCACACTATGTACACACACACACACACACACACACACACACACGCACACACACACACGCGCACGCATGCACGCACGCACACACGCGCACACACCCCGAAAGGTGGAAGAAGCTTTTAACCTACGCTGATGAGCTTGTTCTATCCTTGCACAGTTGCACCTCTTATAAAAGCTTGTGTGTTACTTATGCTCTTGATGAGCTTTGACTCCTTACAATTGAAGTCAAAGTCTGTCTGTTGCCTGCTGCATCCCATAGGATTAATTGATTTGAATTTGAGCTTTTCCTTTCGATTGCTTTGCATTATTTATTTTTTGATAAGACTCTTGCTTTGCATTATAAATGGTGCTATAACTTAAGTTCAGATCACAAGACTCTCTAGTTTAGGGTTGGGTTCTTTGCTTGCCAAAAGGGATACCTGTTTGAGATATCTTTGTTTGGAAAGTCAGATGGTCATTCCAGTTATTGGTATATTTTATGATTGGTTTTGAATGTCTGATCTGATCTTCTTTCCTTACTTTGTCATATGTCACAATCTCTTATCATCGTTTACCAAAGCTGGTGAGGCAGATGATCACTTCTTTCGGTGAATTAGCTTTCATCTGGATATCGCTTGGGATAAAAGTTATCAAGAAATATCACTTGTTATCCACTCGTTATGCTTCATTTCTGTATAGCTATTCGGTTTATGTCTTGTTCAATTTTGGGCGCCAACTTGCATTCATGTTCCGTAAAACACATACAAACACCTAAAAGAAAATGAAGGAAAAAGAAGGTTCCATCCTTATTTGCAGCCTGGTTACCAAAGTAGTTCCTGATCTAGGATTTCATATTCACTCTCTGATTTTCAGAGGTGGAGAGCCGTGACACAAGGAAATGCGAAGAGCAAGAGTGAGAAATTCCCTCCTCCCCATCAGGATGCAGCTGTTGGACACCCTCAAAATGCGTCAAACAAAGTTCCTGCATCATTTGGAGCGCCAGATATTTTCATTAGCTCGTCAAATTTCAATCCCAAGCCATCAGGATCCAAAAGTACTGGGGCTTTTGGGGATCCTTCTGGAAGGAGAAAATCTAATAAGGAAGACCCTCCGATGGCGCCGTCTCGGAGGTTCATCCGCGGGCTCAAGCCCTCCTCGATAGGTCTATCAATGGATATGATTTTCAAGGGTAAATCAAAGTCTGTGGTTTTTGGCAGCGGAAAGGTAGAGAATAATAGGATGAGTTAATATGTTCTTTTATTATTTTTTGTTTCGGGATTAGGTATGTATATCTTGTTTTGCCTCAGAAATCCATTTTTTTTTTCTTTTTGGCGTATAAAATTCCCCATTTATTGTACCCCGGCATTATAAGTGTTTAGCATACAATCCACATTACTTGCTGTATAATCCCTGCGGACAAACTTACTTCTATGTACAGTTGCTGGAAGTTTCCTAGCTTTTATTGATTTTGGTTTTTCGTAGCAATCATATAGCCTGTAAACAATGATGTTTTCCTTCTGTATTTGGAATCAAAAGCAATCATTCTACGAAAATATAAGGACGTGATACGCATTAGGGCTTCAATCGCTTCAATTTTAAAAGGGATTGGGTTGATGATGGTCCATTAATTCCATTATAAAGAGAGTATTTTCCATTTGAAAGTTATGGACAAGTTATGGACAATTGGACGTTATTTTAAATTTCTGTTCTTAATTTAAAGGTTGAGATTCTTTAATGACTTTGTTTTTTATCTTCAAGGTACTTGAACGAGTAAATGATAGGAAAGCTTTTAATTTCTTTTTTATTCCTTGCATCTACTACTTTAAACTACTGTACCAATGTTAGAAGGCCTGGGCTGATCCTCGCTATTTTTTTTCCCTCTTTATAATACTAAACATCTTCTGGCACTCACAATGGAGACTACAGCCCTGGATAAACTTTGCATACCAGTCATTTCTGACTGCTTTCACGCCCAAGAAATCCAGTACCTGGTTATACTCTTCCTTGTCCAATGCTGAATCCAGAATCTATATTCCATGTGATGAGAGATCATTCAAGCTCCCCTCTTCATTCCTAGCCTTCTCCAGTTCAGAATATTCCCGAAAGCGGGCACTAGCCTTCCAACTTCACAGGGTCTGTGAGAGAACTTCTGCTCCAAGTATGTCTCACTCGGAACAATGGCCTCTTCAAGCAACTTTGCTTTAATTGATTCTCTTGCAACATTCAATTCCTGCTATGAAGAGTTGTTGACTGCCAGAAAGTTAAACATCCTGAGGTAAACTAGATATTGGGGCGCTTTCTTCTTTCATTAATAAAACAAACGCATTAAGAAAAGCAAAGGGCACATAGTTAAGAATCCCCTGGTTCCATTTGTTACCACAAAGTATTTTCTCCCTAGATGAAGCTCGAAGAAAATCTGCTTGAATTATGAATGGAGGGTTTGCACCCATCTCATTTGGCAGAAAATCATAGATTCCATGAGAGGTTGTTCCTGTCAGGAGACGCTCCATCCCCAAAAGCCAAAGTGATCAGCCACTCTTCTATGTCCATTCTTCTTTCCACTCAATTTTCTTCCTTGACAGAAACTTTGTGTACTAGCAGCATTCTCTCTCAAAACTTGTTACCTTTTCCAAACAGAAAGACTGTATAGGACCCAACATCAACGTTCTTCCTTGCCATACATTCAGTCTCCCTGTTGATAGCTATTGAACTAACTGTATTGAGCTTGATTGGAATCCTCATTATATCACCACACAATATAGATATGGACATTAGATATATATAAAATTAAGTAGCTTGAAACTAAATTAATTGATTGAATCGATTTGTTCTCATTTCCCAAAATTAATTTAAACCAACTAATTAGGAAACATATTGCAAAAAAAAAAAAAAATTAATTTTTAGTTCGCACGATAACATAGGAAAAGAAAGACTATTTGCATTATTTTCATTTATCCCATGCAACAAAGACTGTTTGCATTATTTTCATTTATCCCATGTTTGTTGCATCCTTTCAACAAGATTGGACAACATTAGATATGTGCTGTAGTGCACACTGTAGCGGAAAATTGTAACAAAATTATGCAGAACTTCAGCATGGGTTAAGGCTGCAGACCAACATAACCTCACTTTTTCCTCCCCTTCTTGTCGATAAATACCACAAACATATATAAATAATAAATATTTAGAATATATAGTTTATTAAATACTTGTAGTAAATTAATTATTTGAATAAATAACAAAAAAATAAATATTTAGAATGTCTAATTTATTAAATATTTAAATAAAAAATCAATTATTTAAATAACTAATTTAATATAAATAACTTTTATAATTATTATAATTTAAAAATAATTTTCATTAATATTTATTTTTTATTTATATAAATTTAAATCAATTACTATAAAAATTGAACCTTTCATATCATAACTCTCTTTTATATTTTATCTAATATAATATTGTATCAAACATAATATAGTATTATATCTTATCCAATCTTATCCCATCTCATCTAATACAATTAATTCTCAAGTAAATTTATACTGCACCAATCGCGTCCTCTAAGAAAAATAACACGTGGGTTAATTTGTGTATCTATACCATATATGACTTAGACAGCAGTAAGTATAGATAAATATATAGAGTACGAGTATAGAGGGACCTGGATGAGTTCCACAAGGAAGCGAGCATCTTTGCCGTAGAGTTCAGCAGAAAGAAAGCTTAACAGTTTTGTAGAACATCTTAAACACCACTGGATTCTGCTCCTCACGTCCTATTCGGTAAATGTCTCTTCTTATCCCTCCAATGTGTTGATGTTGGCATTTCGAATGCTGCCTTATATTAAGCTGTTGCTAAAGTAATTTACACAAACAAACAAGCAATTTGTTTATTTGTTCTTGAGTGTGACCGTGGAGGCAGGGAAGCAATACTTTTAAGTGGTAGAAGGAAACCTTGTTGAGTAAGTTTGTAATAGTAATTCATGATGAAAGGATTCGGAGCCCAATCAACGGGAGATTAATTTTTCTGCAGGAACTTTTGAGATGATAGGACCTCCCAATTTGTGTATTCTAACTCTGTCCCTACATGACTTTTTGTCCTCTCGGCGGGCCTTTACTTCTTCTTTTAATTATTAGGCTTTGGATGCTATTGCCCGCATTTTTATCTTCTAGCTGCAAGAAGAAGTAATTCTTTGAATGAGAGCTCTTAAGGTTCATGTTTAGTATCAATGATAATAATATTAGACTCTGTAACTTTTATATAATTTAAATTTTATAATTTAATATGATATTTTATATGACAAAATCTTATGAGAGATATAAATTTTCTCATTTTTTTTATTTTTTCTTATTCAGCGAAATTTTGTTATGTAAACTGTTATATCTGAATATAGAGTTTAGGTTGTATGAGATTATAAATCTAACACTATTCTATCAATAATTTATCAATTTGTTTCAATAAATATTAGTTGAGGTTTAATCTATATTCAACAGTCTCAATATTGACATACATCTATTTTGAAACAAGTAAAGAATATAATTTATAGCCCTTTACTTAAAAACGAGGTTAATGTTATGGATGATAATATTAATAGTCCAAATATCCTTAAATTATTTAATTTCATAGAGAGGGATCTTCTGAATAAAACTTATTAAAATCTCAATTCATGTTTTTTTCTTTAATAATTAATGATAACAATAACTTAGTTAATAATTGCAAATCTTTTTCATGGGTCATATATAGCTCAGTGAATATATGGTGACCAATGTATAAGTTGTATACAACAAACTACTTCAATTATATAAACTTAAAAACCTCCAAAAAAGTCTTCAACAATTTTTTTTCTTCTTTTTTAAAAATGATAGTACAATAATGCAAAGACTTTAGCTCAACCCCTCGCAAAGTATACAAAATCACACTTGCTCACTATTTTTCTTTGTCTGCCAATAATGCAAAGTTTTTTCACTGTTTACAAAGTAAAACATGTGCTTAGTTTCACATCTTATTCAGTTACTTCTTTCCCTAACAATTAAGTCTTCTTTATGCTTTTCCCTTCAAAAATCTTTGCCATGTGCACAAATGAGATCAAAGTTTTATGCCAATGTGTTGGTCCCCAAAATCACCTTCCTAGGATTTCTACATGCTAGCTAGTACTAGCCTACACAATTTACAAATCGATTAGGATTGCTTTTTTTTTTTTTTCCAATGATGTTTAGATCAAAGAGTTTGAGAATTAAAATATAAATAAATTTAGTAATTAGTATCTTGAAAATCTAATAATATATATATGTGATATCTCTTTTCAAAAATAATATTTTACAATTAAAATAGTCTAAACCTATTCAATATCACAATTTAAAATGTTGATGTATGTCCTCCATGAAAAAGAGTTTTTCATTTTTATTTTCAAGAAACGCAAATGTTTTGCAAACATTACTCTTGTTACTTTCGGGTTGTTTTAAATTGTTGGTTGATTTTTTCGTTTTGATTTTTTTTTAAGCTAAATGTTTCAATTCTCATGAATTAAACGTAAAGAAGTATATAGAACAGAAGAAAGAGATTGTGCAATTAATTAAAAGAATCCTAAGAAAGAAAAAAAGTGTGGACACACATCGCTTTCTTCTCTATTATTATAAAACTTTAAATACATGCCCAAAGCTAGCAGCCTAGCACCTAAAATATTGCTAAATTCTATTGAGTTGAAAATAATATAGTCCAAAATAAAGCTGGCAACCCATGCATTCAACAAAAGATGAGGCCTAAGCATCAGCATAATCTTAATTACACAATTGATACTATAGATAGTGAATTAAAGCAACGCAGGCAAAGCTAGCTACATTACACACACACACACACATGTTATATATTGCAAAGTATATTATAACTTTACTTTATTTCTTCTTTTGATTTCTCTGTCTTGTCATATTCTCTAATGGTATCACTATACTTATAATGTGTCTGTTTCCTTCATAGCAAGTTTTCCTTATTGATAATTACTTTTTTTTTTTTTTGTGTTCATATTATGCAAGCTTTCTACTTTGCCTATTCACCGTTCACATGTTTACAAATGATACCACAAATTGATGCCAAAGCAGTATGTTGATGATGTGCACTAAGCTATCTAAAATGACTCATAAAAAAATCTATAATTATTGTATAATTGTTGTATAATTTATTATTATTAGAAGAGTAATGTTACTTATCCTTAATCCTATTCTAAATCATGTATTTCAAATGATGTGAAATCAATTTTAGGCTACCACATCAATAAAATTATATTATCATATTATATACTTAGTAATCAATCATTTATGAAGTTTATATCATTTAAATTAAAAATTTGGGATAAACAATAATATTCTTAATGAAACCGCTAATTAAATTCTACAATTCTAATAAGGGTTTTCAATACTTTAATTTGGGGAGTTTTTTCACCATTAATAATTATAATGTTAATTCTCCTGATGCGTTGGCAATATAATATGAACTCTATGGTACAAACGAAGCAATTTCCACACAAACTGTGGAAAAGAAAAGCTAAGAGACAAGCTCTAAAAAGCCGAAGACTCGGAGGAGACTTGAGGGGTCGAATCATCCTTCAAAGTTCTCTCATCCCGTACAAAGAGACACTATTGTTATTCTTTTCTCACTCATTGATTGATTGGCATAGATGTCCTTTTTTGACTTCTACTCTCATAATCAAACACTATTACAAGCTTCCTCAACAAGGTGACCTCTGCGTTTAAGTATTGCCTCCATCACTTCACTCCACTCCACTCCACTCACGATCAAACAAAAAAAATCAACGTTTTGCTTTGTTCATCTCGTCAAGCTCTCAAGAGAAACTGCTTGCTATTGCTATCTAGCATTGGAGATGGCAACGATGACACGTAGAGAACACATTGAAGAGATCAGAAGAGAGGTTTACTGGATAGGAGCTGAGGTACAGAAACCCCCACGAGTGTTTAACATGTTACAAAAAACTGTTAAGCTCCTTTCAGACGAACTCTACGCAAAAGAGGTTCACTTCCTCATGGAGCTCATCCAGGTACTATATATTGTCATTTATGTACATTAGGGCACACGTAAAATTTCCTGTAAAAGATAATTCGTTGTTTTTTAGCTTTTAAGTTATAGTTATATATGTGACACTTAACCCTGTTCAGTTTGGTTATCCAAATTTCTTTCTTATATATGTCATCTCATGTTTTGCTGAGATTGTATTTTTATGAGAGGAGCTTGATTTATTTATCATTCCATCACAGTTATTAATTTTTTCATGCAACTTCCCAGGATTTAGGGAATTTCATAATTTTTTTAATTGTTTAATGAAAGACCTAAAAAGCGATCAAGTCCTGTCAACACCTTTTCTTAAATAAGAGGTGGAGTTATATGTATTTTTCAGGTCTTTTCGGTCCACAGATGGACCCAAAGAGGCAACTAGAGTAGCGAGATTGATTAACTATTGGAAATATATTTACCGAAAATTAGAATAGTTTTGCTGCCTTTTTGTCTTCAGTTGTAGAATTTACGATTTTACTTTTAATTTTTTGTGGAGCGACATGAGAGGTGAGGAATCAGAAGTTGATTAATAAGGGATTTATAAATTTAAAAAATTTACGTGTAAAGCTTAATAAGAGAGCTTGCTAAGAGGGAATTCTAACTCATTAATAACTTGAATTGTAATTAGTTCCTTTTGATCTTATTAAAAGATAATTTTCTCCTATATATCCTAAAATAATAATCATCTTTCATTTTTATTGATAGTTGGAGTCAAAATATGCACGAAAAATTTGAAATTCCTCTTTTACCCTACCGATAAATCCCTTTGAACGGTATATTTAAAGGGTAAAAGAGGAATACTGAAAATTTTGTTTAGATTTATAAGATTCCATTGTATTGTTACGTAACAATAAGAAGAGATGGTAAACTATCATTTCACGAAATATAGGAGTACATTTTTCTTTGTAATTTTTTACCTATTAGTTAAGAAAAATTTCATTTACTTCTTTAGAGGATTGTACTAGGTACGCTTTTGTAAAAATCTTCATATTAATTTAACTAATAGAGTATGTATTTAAAAATATAAATTGTTAAATCTACAATTACTTTACATGAGGTCGAGTTACCACACCCTTATAATTTAAGAAAGTCTCATAATATTTGATACGTTTCAAAAGTGTCACATACCTCCCACACTAAGAGTAAGAGCCTGATGTTATGACCTGTGTTAACTATCAACTCGACAAAATTGCCCCTTTTCTTTAAAAATTCAGTTTACGGTAAATTAAGTAGATCCTGACGGCTCTGGATTATACCTTTAAGATCCAAAAGTTTTGAAAACTATCAAAGGGGTCCGATACCTTTAACAGGTTGACCTATGTTGACTATAAGATTGACAAAATAAACATTTTTCTCCAAATAATTTATTTTCTTAACTAATCACATTTATTCATGATAAGGAATTATTAGGCTTTATTTATTATTTATTCACTTATTTATATTGTTAACTAATTAAAGCAAGATTATAATAAGAAGGAGTTGACCATTAAAATTTAATCAAATGAATGAGGAGAATTAATTAAAACAATGATCACGTAATAAATACTATAGATAATCAAGATAGGGCCAAAAGCAATTTATTTTTTCCTTGATATTAATCAATTAGTAATTAATTAGAAATATTAGAAACAAGTTAGACGCCTACCGAATAGCCCAATTTCCCTATGTCAATGGTGAAGACTTGAATTAATTTTTACCACCAGTTTCTTAATTCTTTTTGTATATTGTCTGATTCTTTGGTTTAAATTAATTAATTTGGATGGATGAAAAATAATTGATTCAATTGATTAATTCATTACAGCATTTGCTTTAATTTCATACTGGTTTATTTGATGTCCAAAACTAGTGTGGTGACGAGTTATTGATTTCTGACAGAACGCAGAAGACAACGAGTACCCGGAGGGGGTGGATCCATCTCTGGAGTTTGTGCTAACCTATCGTGACATAACAGGCACAGGAGCTCCAGCTACGTTGCTCGTTTTTAACAATGAAAAAGGCTTTTCAGCCAAAAATATGGAGTCCATATGCAGTGCTGGACTCTCGACGAAGGAAGGAAACAGAAAAAGTGGCAAGATTGGGGAAAAAGGTACATTCAATCATTCAAGATTATGTGCTACAATTACATCTTTTATGTCCAATGGATAGTTGAGATCATATTACTCTGGTGACTTGCAGGCATAGGTTTCAAGAGTGTATTTAAGATCACTGCTCGGCCTTATATATTCAGTAATGGCTACCAGATAAGGTTCAGTGAAGATCCCTGCCCACACTGCAAAATAGCGTACATGGTTCCTGAATGGGTTGAGGAGAAGCCATGTCTTTCTGACATAAAGCAAATTTATGGCTCGGATTCCACACTTCCAACCACTACAATAATCTTGCCTTTGAAGCCTGACAAAGTCAATCCTGTGATGCAGCAGCTCTCAACTGTTCATCCGGAACTTCTGTTATTCCTTGCAAAGATCAAGAAACTTTCTGTCAGGGAACATAACGAGAGTTCCGGGCACAATACACTTAGTTCAATTTCTATCAACAGCGAGACTGAATGTGTGGCAAGGAAAAATATTGATGCTGAGTCCTATACAGTTTTTCTGTCTGCAAATGGTAACCAGTTTGATAAAGAATGCAGCTACTACATGTGGAGGCAGAAGTTTCCTGTGAAGGAGGGATACAGAGATGAGAAAAGAATGGACATAGAAGAGTGGGTGATCACTTTGGCTTTTCCTCGTGGGGAGCGTCTCCAGAGAGGAACAAACTCTCCTGGAGTATATGCTTTTCTTCCAACTGAGATGGTCACAAAATTTCCCTTCATAATCCAAGCAGATTTTCGTCTAGCTTCGTCGCGGGAGACAATACTTGGGGGTAACAAATGGAATGAAGGGATTCTTGGCTGTGTGCCCTCAGCTTTTGTTAATGCGTTAATGACATTGGTTAAAGAAGAAAATGCTCCAGTGTCCAGTTTGGCTTGGATGTTCAACTTCTTGCCAGTCAACGACTCTCCCTATCAAGAGTTGAATCTTGTGAGAGACTCAATTAAGGTAAAGATGCTTGAAGAAGCTATTGTTCCCAGTGAGACATACTTGGAGCAGAAGTTCTTTCACAAACCCCGTGAAGTGGGAAGGCTAATGCCCGCTTTCTGGAATATTCTGAAGAAGGCAAAGAAACAAGGGGTGAGCTTGAATAATCTCTCATCCCATGGAATATATGTTCTGAATTCAGCATTCGACAGGGAAGAGTATAACCAGGTACTGGATTTCTTGGGCGTGAAACCAGTCAACAACGATTGGTATGCAAAGTGTATCCAGAGTACTAATCTTGTCTTGGGAGTTCCAGAAGATGTTTATTCGGAACTTCTCCTTTTCCTAGCTGATAATTGGTCATCCAAATTCAGCTCTGCAAACTTTGGATATATTCCCTTGGTCAAATATGCTGATCGTGATGGGAATGTGTCTTTGTGCTGTATTAATGACTTAGCACAGACTGCACAGTATAGCCATCAGAAGGTAGTGTGTGTGTCGGATCATCAATCATGGTTGATTGGCTGGAATAGGGAATTCAGATGTGTGGGCAATCGATTTTTTATGCCAACAAACACATATGATGCAATCCGATCATGTTATAGGAAGGAAGTGTTGATGGATTGGCTAAGAAAATCATTGCAGGTTCTTACTTTGACGGTAAATGATTATGCAGGTCTTCTTATCAGTCATCTCAACAGTGAGCGGAAGCTTGCTGTTGCCTATGCTCACTTCTTGTATCACTCACTCTACAAGAATTACATATCATCCAAGGATGTGTCTTATTTGTGTCGAAATCAAATGCCTCTTGTAGATAATTATGGGAATGTGAGTACAAGAAGAAGCGGCGTTCTTGTTCCTGCTAACGGAAGCAAATGGGTGCAACTGATTGTTTCAAACCCGTGGAGGGAACAAGGCTTTGTTGAGTTAGGGGAAGACTACTTGCATCCTGGCTATTTTGCTGGCCAAAATACACCTGGGGAAGAGTTCTTTGAGTTCCTAAAATCTTATGTTAGAGCTGCCGATATCCCTCACATATCTCCTCCCGATGTTGGGATTCCATGTGTGTATGCCCCACTCACCAAGACAAATGCATTCTTGCTCTTGGAATGGATTAAAAACCTGCGATTGAAGGGAATTGATATTCCACCGAAGTTGTTGACGTGCATAAAGGCTGGTAGCTGGCTGAGAGTGTCTACAAATGGCTATTCTGGTTATAAGCCACCATCAGAGTCATTTTTCCTAACTTCATCATTGGGTGAAATTTTGCAGAATGGATCAGTGCTTGTTGATATTCCCCTAGTGGACCACAGTTATTATGGTGAAAGTATACACAAATACAAGGAGGAGCTGAAGTCTATCGGAGTAATGTTTGAATATGCTGAAGCATGTGTATTTATTGGGAAGCGTCTCATGTCTATGGCAGCTTCCACCAATAATGTAACCAAAAGCACTGCGTTATCAATACTGAATTTTATTAAATTTCTGGTGGGAAGTTATCTTTCCCCTGAAAGTTTCATTCGCAGTATTGAAAGTGGAAGATGGCTAAGGACCTACCAAGGTTACAAGTCACCAGCTGAATGCGTTTTATTTGATCAGAAGTGGGAAGTTGCTTCGCAAATAAGTGACATTCCCTTCATCGATCAACATTACTATGGTGAGGAGGAAATCCTTCGTTTCGACAGCGAACTCAAGTTGCTTGGAGTCATAGTTGGCTTCAATCAAAACTACCAGCTTGTTGCTGACAACTTGAAATCGTCTGCGGGCTTGCATTATCTCACAGCCGAGGCTTTTTTATTGCTATTGAAATGCATGCGTCATTCAACGTCCTCAAACAAACTTGTTCAAGCACTTAGAAATGCGGCATGCTTGAAGACAAACTGTGGTCACAGGTCTCCAGGTCAGTGTTTTTTGTATGATCCCGTATGGGGTTGTCTTCTAAACGTTTTCGGAGACTTCCCAATAATTGATACAACATTCTACGGAAGCACCATATGCTCTTGGAAAGTTGAATTGAAGAAATTAGGGGTTGTGGTAGACTTGGAGGAGGCTGCTATAGCATTTGCTAGACTTTTTACTCAGAAGGCCCGTTCGAATTCCATTTCAAAAGCCAATATTCTATTATTACTCGGGTGTTACAGACAGCTGAAGAAAATGGCTCACAACTTTCCTCCTGAATTCAACAGCTGCATCCGTGAAGAAAGATGGCTGCGGACTGGTGTTTGTGGTTATAGATCTCCAAAAGAATGCATTCTGTTTGGTCCAGCTTGGGAATCTATATCTCCCATTACTGCGCTGCCTTTTATTGATGACAGCGACAGTTTCTATGGCAAGGACATTCATGAATATAGTAAAGAGCTGAAGAGTATGGGAGTGGTTGTAAAATTTGAAGATGGTGTGGAGTTTGTGCTTAATGGTCTTTGTAGTTTCCTGAATCCCAGCGTGATCACTTCTGCACATGTGCTTGCATTGCTTAAATGCATCCGTATATCAAAAGAAAAGAATTACCCTTTACCGGATTCTTTTCTGAGAAAAGTTTCTCAAAAGTGGTTGAAGACCCATGCTGGGGATGATTATTATAGCCCGAAGGAATGCTGCTTGTTCGATTCCAATTGGGAATCATGTTTGAAGCGGGCAGACGGACCTTTCATTGATGAGACGTTTTATGGTTCTGAAATTAAACTTTACAGGGAAGAGCTCAAGCAAATAGGAGTAGCTGTTGATGTTGGAAAACTTTGTCCTCTGCTTGCCAGCCACCTTGATTTTCACTCCGACTTTGAAGCTATTGTTCGAATATATAATTTCTTGAGGGAGTCAAATTGGGAACCTGATAGTGAAGCTGCCAGAATGATTTGGATCCCAAATGGAAGTGAGGATGGACAATGGGTCAGCCCTGGAGAATGCGTTTTGCATGATAAAGATGGTCTTTTCGGTTCGCAGTTGAATGTGTTAGAGAAACATTATGACCGGAACTTATTGAGCTTCTTCTCCAGTGCCTTTGAAGTTAAATCCAACCCTTCAGTTGATGATTATTGCAAACTTTGGAAGGTTTGGGAAAGTTCACGACACGCACTGTCAAATTCTGAGTGTTGTGTATTTTGGCGTTTTGTTAAGAAACATTGGAGTCCGAAGACTCAAAAACATCTGGCTGACAACTTGTTGCAACTGCCTGTTAATTCAGACTCGGATGGAATTTTGTTGTTGAACAAGCTTGATGTTTTCATTGCTGACGACCTGCAGCTGAAGGATGTCTTTCAACACTCTTCTTCTCACCCATTGTTTGTCTGGGATCCTCAGCCTAGCCTGCCTGATTTGCCTCGGACTGAGTTGCTCGAAATGTATAGGAAAATTGGGGTTCGCACGTTATCTGAATCTGTGAAGTGGGAAGAATTATCCCTGCAAGATGGTGTGGAGCAGAAGCAGGTGAATCCAGGTGAAATTTCTGTTGGCAGAGGGCTGCTGAAACTCATTCTAGGCTTTCTAGCTAAGCTTGAATTGGAAGCCAAAGAGAGGCATGAAGCTGTCAAAGGCCTTCTGAATCTCAATGCTCTGGAGACTGCAGAACCCATAAGTGTAAGGTACAGTCTGCCATTGTCAACAGGTGAACCTGTGGTTGTGTCAGCAAGCCAAATGATACGGTGGGATAAAGAGAGTTCGAAATTTTTCACACAGAAGATTGACAGGTCAGGAGGCCACAAGAATCTGATTGAATATGCAACACACTTCTCAGAAGCCATATCCAAGGGAGTGCTATGGAATAGAGAAGAACATATAAGTGCATTCTCTGAGCTGATTAAGTGTGGTTTTCTGTTGGAATTTGATGAAGCAGCAGTTGGGTTTCTTATGAAGTCTAAGAATTTGGAGATTTTCGTGGAGGATGAGGAGTTCCTGTCTGCTGCTTTCCATTCCGAGTAGGTAATGCTACGAAGTTGCTTTTTGTGCCTTTCTTCACCACAAGGACCTTCTCTCCCTTGTTTTCTTTTGTTTCTTATGATATGTTATTATTTTTATCACGTATTGGTGATGGTGATACTATTTGCTTTCGTTTGTGTGAGAGTGGATCGGCTTCTTAATTGTTGATCCATATTAGTTATAAGCTGGTGCATTGTATATACATATATTTTGCTTGTTCAAGGCATTTGTTACCATGTTGCCAAGTATGTAGCTGATGCAGCTGGTAGCCTTTGTGTATATTGTTATTATCTATTTTTAAGTTTCAGATATTGATCCTGTAGAATCAAGTGCTTTTTATGTATCAGACATATTGTTTAATACTTTAACTAGGGAAAAATATTTTCTTCTTTTGTTCACAACGGAAGGAATTATAAAAAATTAATTGCTTATAATTTGAAAAAACCAATTGCTTATAATGATATATATTGTTTTAATTATTTATTAATAATTAATTTTTTATACAACATTAAACACCAATTTTAATTTCAACAAACGCTATTGGCATATCACATTCTTCATAAGTGAAATATTTTAGATATACTTTATAATTGGATGACTTTGTTGATTTTGCAATTTCGACTATAATATATTTAACATAATTATTTTAGCTTTTTTGTTACTCATATTAAGTATATATTTTGAATTAGCAGGCTCTTATTTATATACCTGATCATAATGCATTTGACAAATTCTAACATTATTATAATTTAGCAATGTTGATTAAGTAGACATATCTTGTAAAGTTTTATCTTAAAAAGAAAAAGATTTATGCGCTTTCATTTTTCTTTAAGTAATATTTAAATTGTGACATGGGTAAGAATAATAGAGAAAGTGGAAATGTAGTTATTTCTATCTTACAATGATAGAATTTTATACTAGATTACTTAATGATCTACCAATTTATATGGCCAAACATATCCTAAAGTCTTTTTTTTTTTAAAGTTTGCTAACAAAATATATTCAATAGGTGAAATTATTTATTTATTTATTAGACAAATGCACGTTAAAAAATATTGTGAAGAAGACTGAAGAATAAACAAGCTAAAAGTGTTTCTAAGTCATTGAAGTTAAAAAACAGAAAGACAAACAAAAGTGTAAATAGCTTTTGTCAAACATTAAAGTGACTTTGATATACTATCAATACTTAATTATTTATTAAATAATAAAAATTATTATATCACTTTATATAAATTAATTATTATATAATATTAAATTTATATGACAGTTGCTGCAGTCAATGAGATAGAGCATTAAAGTGCTGGGTGACATTAAGGAGTAAAAATAAAAGCTGCCCTGGCTGCAGACAACTTTATGTTCAATATAATAGACAAAACAAGAGTGAACTTTTCTATTTAATAGACAAATCTATAGTGAAAGAGGAGGATGACATTAAATCAAAAACTGAGGCTGCCATTACTTGTCCTATCTTTTATACATTTTTTCAGTATTTGGAAGACCTTCAAGTCAAAGTCCTTTCTAAAACTTTCCTATAAAAGAGAGGAGTTAAGTATCTTAGCTTTTTCAAGTGCCTAAAGTCAATTTGGGGGGACTCAAAAGGAGTAACTACAAGGATAAAAAGGTTTATTAACTTGAATAATACTAAAAATGCAACAATTTCGCCCCCTCTTCATCATGTAATCAATTTGATTTATAAAAATAAAAATAAAAAATAATAATCATCCAATAATATTTTATCAGCCAGTTTGTAAGTGTAGTATTGTAAAACATGGTTAAAATCGTAAAATGCCTAAAGAAATCCTTAGGTTAAAGCTAACCCATGATATTACAAGTAGTAGTTTCAACCAATGGGTTATACTTGGATATGATTAGATTGTAAAATGTCTAGAAGCCAATTCATCTATCTATTAATCTTTTTCTCCAAAAGTTTTCAAAAAGAATTTATTTAAGTTTCTGACAATATAAAAATTTGAAAATTGAAAACCCTATTAACTAAATTTTAAAGTCGATGCATACTTATTTTGTTTTCTTGTTAATATTACTAAGTTTAAATTAAGTTTTCATGTTAATATTAAGTTAAATATCTTATTTGTTCGTTTCATTTCATCTTTTACACATAATTGAACTATCAACTAGGTAAAACATAATTTGTAGGAAATATAAGATTATAAAATGTCAAAGAATATTGAAAAAAAAATTTCTATACATTGTAACAATTTCAAATGAGTTTAGTTCATCCAAATAACAATTTTAAATTTAGAGTTTAAGAATATTTAATTAGACCGTCTATCCTAGACTGTTTTGATACCCTTGTACTTTTCAGAATTAACATTGAACCCCCCAACTGTTAATTTTGCTTTCTCAAGTTAACTGTGATAGGGGCATTACCGTCTATTTAATTTATTCGTCACTGCCAAAGGAATAAACAAATAATAAAAAAACTAACAGTAAAATAAAAACCTTTGGCTGGAGCCAACCGTGTACTGGCAGTCTCTAAGCGCCAGTCGCCACCCTCAACGCCGCTCAGCACTCCCCTAGCGCCAACTACGGCCCCCAACCCCACCCACACCCTAGTACCAACGTAATCTTCTGAGAGAGAGGGAGCGAAGAAATTCTAACAACATGGAAACAGCGCCTGTAGAGTCAATACAGCGTTTCGGCCGTGAGAAGACTGTGGTCGCCGTCACCTACTGCAACCGTTGGTTAAAATTGCCAATCACCAGCAAGAAGAAACCCTGACAATATTGCAGCAACCCCATAACATATAGCATTGCGCTTCATCATCTACATTCTTGTCAAGTCAATCATCACCGAAAAAGAAAAGGCCACGATCCGCGCACTGCAACGCTGCAAAAGACACTGCTGGAGGTTTAGTGAATATTTCTAAAAAGATTGCAGAAACAAAAAGAGTTTATGATTAAATTAGAATTTAATCATTTGGAATAAATCAAACTTAAAATTTTACTTAGATTGTTATTGGGAACATTTGTTAAGCTCCCTTGCAGACGGTTTACGAAATTACATTTAGCCATCAATAATTTTAGAAAGTGACACAAACGTCCATTCGTTACTTTAGACAGCCAGGAGTTAAAAAAAAAAAGACTAATTTTTCATTGGTCTATGGTGATAGCTTGATTAATTTTTAGCATTATTTTCTTCACTGTCTCATTGTTAGGATCAACTAATTTTGATTGGATGATAACTAATTGATTCAATTAATTAATTAATTACTTGCAACAATTACTTTAGTTTCATACTACTTTATATTTGATGTCCATAACGGGTATACATGCTGATGAGTTCTTAATTTTGACAGAATGCTGAAGATAATGGGTACCCGGAGGGGGTGGATCCATCGCTGGGGTTCGTGTTAACCTCCCGTGATATAACAGGCACTGGAGCTCCAGCCACATTGCTCGTTTTTAACAATGAAAAGGGCTTTTCTGCTAAAAATATCGAGTCCATTTGCAGTGCTGGACTCTCCACCAAGGAAGGTAACAGAGATCGTGGTCAGATTGGGGAGAAAGGTACATTCAATCAGACAAGTACAAGCACTAGTTACATCTTTTTATGTCCAATGCTTTGACTTATATATATTATAATCAACTGGTAACTAGCAGGCATCGGGTTCAAGAGTGTATTTCTGATCACTGCCCGGCCTTACATTTTCAGCAATGGCTATCAGATACGGTTCAGTGAAGATCCCTGCCCACGGTGAAACATTGCATATATAGTTCCTGAATTGGTTGAGGAGAAGCCATGTCTTGCTGACATCAAGCAAATTTATGGTTTGGATTCCCCCCTTCCGACCACTATAATACTCTTGCCTTTGAAGCTTGACAAAGTCAAACCTGTGAAGCAGCAACTCTCAAGTGTTCATCCTGAGGTTCTGCTATTCCTTTCGAAGATCAAGCGACTTTCTGTCAGGGAACATAATGAGAATTTGGAGCTCAATACAGTCAGTGCAATAGCTATCAACAGTGAGACTAACTTTGTGACTAGGAAGAATGTAGATGCCGAGTCCTAAACGCTCCATCTGTCTACCAGCTGTGACCAATTTGAGAAAGAGTGCAGCTACTACATGTGGAAGCCAAAGTTTCTAGTCGAGGAAAACAGAGTGGAAAGAAGAATGGACATAGAAAAGTGGGTGATCACTTTGGCTTTTCCTCATGGGGAGCGTCTCCTGAGAGGAACAACCTCTCCTGGAGTTTATGCTTTTCTGCCAACTGAGATGGTGACAAATTTTCCCTTCATAATTCGAGCAGATTTTGTTCTAGCTTCATCGAGGGAGACAATACTTAGCAATAATAAATGGAATAAGAGGATTCTTTATTGTGTGCCCTCTGCTTTTGTTAATTCCTTAGTCTCGTTGGTAAGAATGACAGTAGATGCTCCATTGTCAAATTTGCCTCGGATGTTCAACTTCTTGCCACTTAATTGAATCATGTAAGAGAATCAATTAGAGGAAAGCTAGTTGAAGAAGATATTGTTCCAAGTGAAATATACTTGGAGCAGAAGTTCTTTCACAAACCCGGTGAAGTTGGAAGGCTGGAGCCTGGTTTCTGGAATCTTCTGCAGAAGGCTAGGAATCAGGGGGTGAGCTTAAGTAATCTCTCATCCCATGGAATATTTGTTTTGAATTCAGCATTTGACAAGGAAGAGTATGACCAGGTGCTAGATTTCTTAGGAGTAAGACCAGTCAACAATGAATGGTATGCAAAGTGTATCCTGAGTTAAAATCTTGTATTTGGGGTGTCAGAGGATGTTTATTGAGAGCTTCTCCTTTTCCCAGCTGATAATTGGTCAACCAAATTCTGCTACGCCAGCTTTGGGAATATTCCATTGATCAAGTATGTTGATCGAGATGGGAACATCTGTTGGTGCAGTGTTAATGACTTAACAAGGTATAACTGTCAGAAGACAGTGTGTATATCTGATCATCAGTCATGGTTGATTGATTGGAGCAGGGAACTCAGATATGCGGGTAATCTTTTTTTTCATGCCATCAAGCACATATGATGCTATTCAATCATGTCACAAAACAGTGTTGTTGGAATGGCTGACTAAATGGGTGAATGTCGTTACTTTTGACCGTGTATGATTATGCAGGTCTTCTTATCAGTCATCTAAAGTATGACAGGAAGCTTGCAGTTGCCTATGCTCACTTCTTGTATCACTCACTCTCAAAGAATTATGTATTATCAGATGATGTTACTTATTTGTGTTGGATAATGCCACTTGTAGATAACTACGGGAATGTGACTACAAGCAGACATGGTGTCCTTGTGCCTGCTAACAGAAGCAAATGGGTTCAACTGATTTTTTCAAATCCATGGAGAGAACAAGGCTATGTTGAGTTAGGGGAAGACTACTTACACCCTGGCAATTTTGCCGGGCAAAATACACCTGCAGCAGAGTTCTTAGAGTTCCTAAAATATCATGTTAGAGCTGCAGATATCCCTTGTATATATCCCCCTGATGCTGCGATTCCAAGTGTGTCTGCCCCACTCACCAAGAAAAATGCATATTTGCTCTTAGAATGGCTTCAGACCGTGAGATACAATGAAATTGCGATTCCAGAGAAACTGTTGACATGCATAAAGGAGGGTAGGTGGCTGAAAGTCTCCATAAATGGCTTGTCTGTGAATAAACCACCATCAGAGTCATTTTTGGTTTCTTCACCATTAGGAAACATTCTGCAGAATGGATCAGTGCTTGTTGATATTCCGTTAGTGGACCAGAGTTTTTATGGCGAAAGTACACATGATTACAAGGAGGAACTGAAGGCTGTTGGAGTGATGTTTGAATATGCTGAAGCATGTGAATTTTTTGGCAAGTCTCTCATGTCTATGGCAGCTTCCTCTAATGTAACTAGAAGCAATGCTTTATCAATACTGAATTTTATTAAATTTTTGGTGCAAAATTATCTATCACCAGAAAGTTTCATTCGGAGTATAAAAGAAGGCAGATGGCTAAAGACCCACCACAGTTTCAGGTCACCTGGTGAATCTGTTTTATTTAATCACGAGTGGATCGTTGCTTCACAGGTAAGTGACATTCCCTTCATCGATCAACATTACTATGGTGAGGAAATCCTCTGTTTCGAAAGGGAACTCAAATTGCTCGGTGTCATAGTTGGCTTCAATCAAAACTACCAGCTTCTTGTTGACAACTTAAAATCTTCTGCAGACTTGACTTACCTAACAGCTGAGGCTATTATTTTGATACAGGAATGCATGCGTTATTCAACATCTTCTGACAAACTAGTTCAAGCACTTAGAAATGTGGAATGCTTGAAAACAAATGCTGGTTATAAGTCTCCTGGTGATTGTTTTCTGTTTGATCCTGCATGGGGTTGTCTTCTACAGGTCTTCAGTAATTTCCCAAAAATTGATCAAGAAAGCACAGCATTCCCTAATTGGAAAAATGAGTTGAAGCAATTGGGTGTGGTGGTGGACTTGGAAGAGGCCGCTAAAGCATTTGCTCAACTTTTTTAGCAGAAGGCCCGTTCATCTTGCATTTCAAAAGGCAATGTTCTGTTATTACTCTCATGTTACAGACAATTGAAGGGAATAGCACACAAATTTCGTCCTGATTTTAAAAGCTGCACTTGTGAAGAAAAATGGTTGCGGACTCGGCTTTGTGGTTATAGATATCCAAGAGATTGCATTCTGTTTAGTCCAGATAGAACCCATATCCTCAATTACTGTACTTCCTTTTGTTGAAGTTGTTAATTGTTAGTGTTGATCCAGTCTTTTAGGATTTGTTTCTGTTGGTTGCTTAATGGTTTGAATAAGCCTTATTTAATTTTCTGGTCATTTGTTACTGCAGATTTTTCTGCAGATTATTCTCTCATTCTGTTATTCTTGTATGGCTATTTATAGCCAGTTCAGTTATTTAATCTTAATATAGAAAAACATTTACTAGACACACACAGAGAGTTCTTAACATCTGGTATCAGAGCCTCATCACAGGGGCTTATTGAAATTAAGAAGCAGCAGTCTTCTAAAGCATTTAGTGATGAAAATATGGCAACTGAGAGTGGATTTGTGCAACCAGCGATCCCAAAATTTGATGGCCACTACGATCACTGGTGTATGCTCATGGAGAATTTCATGTGATCAAAAGAATATTGGAGTGTGGTGGAAGGTGGGATTCCTGCAGCAGCAGAAGGAGTTCAACTCACTGAAGCACAGAAGAAGGTGATTGATGATGCAAAGTTAAAGGATATGAAGGCGAAAAATTATCTTTTCCAGGCCATAGATCGATCAATCCTTGAAACCATCTTGAACAAGGATACAGCCAAAAGCATTTGGGATTCCTTGAAACAAAAGTATCAGGGTACAGCAAGAGTGCAGCGAGCACAACGACAAGCTCTCCAAAAGGAATTCGAGATGCTAAATATGAAGCAGGGAGAGTCTGTGAACGAGTACTTTGCTCGTACTCTTGCTGTGGTCAACAAACTCAGAGCTAATAAAGGAAAGATGGACGATGTAGCAGTCATTGAGAAGATTTTGAGATCCATGACATCCAAGTTCGATTATGTGGTGTGTTCCATTGAAGAGTCGAATGATTTGGATGCTCTTACCATTGATGAATTACAGAGTAGCCTTCTTGTACATGAGCAACGTATGAAAACTCATGTTATGGAAGAGCAAGCATTGAAAGTTACTCTTGGAGAGTCATCTGGAGAAAGAGGACAAGGTCGTGGCAGAATTCGAGGACGAGGAAGAGGAGGAGGTAGACGTAGCTTTGACAAATCCACTATTGAATGTTATAACTGTCATAAGCTTGGACACTTTCAGTATGAGTGTCCAAATAAGGAGATAGAAGTAAAAGCAAATTATGCAGAAGGCAATGAAGAAATGTTATTGATGGCGTACATGAATGATGAGGAAGCTAGCAAAGAGGAACCTTGGTTTCTCGACTCTGGATGCAGTAATCACATGTGTGGCAAGAGGGAACTTTTCTCAGATTTTGATGGAAGTTTCAGGGAGAAGGTGAAACTAGGAGATAATTCAAGCATGAATGTGATGGGTAAAGGTAATGTGCGAATGCTGGTTAATGGCTTTGTGCAGATCATTACTGGTGTATTCTATATTCCAGGATTAAAGAATAGCTTGATAAGCATTGGTCAACTAGCTGAGAAGGGACTTGCAATTCTTATACAGCGAGGAACATGCAAAATTTATCATCCTGAGAGAGGACTAATTATGGAGACTACAATGTCCTTAAATCGTATGTTTAGGTTGTTTGCTAAAACACAACTACAGGAGGAAGCTTGCTTCAATTCTTTCATGGAAGATCCGGCTCGACTTTGGCACTCAAGATATGGTCATCTAAGCTTTAGTGGTTTGAAAATTCTTCAACAAAAAGGAATGGTGAGAGGACTGCCCTATTTTGAAACCTCGTCGAAGGTGTGTGAAAATCGTTTAGTGGTAAAGCAACAGAGAGATCCATTTCCCAGGGAAAGCACATGGAGAGCTTCTCAAGTTCTTGAACTAGTGCATGCCGATATATGTGGACCAATCAGCCCTATGTCTAACAGCAACCGAAGGTACATGATTAGTTTTATTGATCACTATAGCCGTAAAGTTTGGGTTTATTTCTTGGTTGAAAAGTCAGAAGCATTTATTACCTTCAAAAAATATAAGAATCTTGTTGAAAAAGAGACTGGTTTGAGTATAAAAGGTCTTCGTACTGATCGTGGGGGTGAGTTCACATCACTTGAATTCACTAATTTTTGTAGTGAGAATGGTATCCGAAGACAACTAACAACCGCATACACCCCTCAACAAAACGGAGTTGCAGAGAGAAAGAATCGAACTATCATGAATATGGTTCGAAGTATGCTTTCTGAGAAAAAGATTCCCAAAACATTTTGGCCTGAAGCTGTAAATTGGACAGTTCATGTTCTCAATAGGAGTCCAACCCTTGCAGTAAAAAACAAGACTCCAGAAGAAGCTTGGAGCGGATTCAAACCATCAGTAGATTACTTTAGGGTGTTTGGGTGTGTATCGCATGTTCATATTCCTGATTGCAAAAGGACAAAGCTTGATAACAAGAGTATAAGATGTGTTTTGCTTGGTGTCAGTGAGGAGTCAAAAGCATATAGGTTGTATGATCCTATTTCTCAGAAAATTATAGTAAGTAGAGATGTTGTGTTTGAAGAAGACAGTAGTTGGGATTGGGATAAAGGTTATGAGGAAGTCATTTTGTCTAACTTGAATTGGGGCAACAATGACAAAGAAGCAGATGCTATTGGACATGGAGATGAAGTTGAAACTCATGAACATAACAGTACTGAGGAAAATACACCCGATGGCTCAAATGGGTCAAATGAAGGCAATTAATCTAGTTCAGGTGAAGATTCTTCATCTGAATATCGTGAACAAAGGTCGAGAAGGCAACCGATTTGGATAAGGGACTATGTAAGTGGAGCTGATTTATCAGAGGAAGAAGACATGGCATATCTAGCCATGTTTACAGCCAATGATCCAGTTCTCTTTGAAGAAGCACTACAAGATGCAAAGTGGAGAACGGCGATGGATATGGAGATTGCAGCTATAGAAAAAAATGATACTTGGGAATTGACAGATTTGCCTACAGGAGCAAAGAAGGTTGGTGTGAAATGGGTCTATAAGACGAAGCTCAATGAAAATGGTGAGGTTGAAAAGTACAAAGCTCGTTTGGTTGCAAAGGGTTACACACAAAAGCATGGTGTGGACTACACTGAAGTTTTTGCACCTGTAACACGTTTGGAGACAGTTCGATTAGTTGTATCTCTTACAGCTCAGAAAAGGTGGACTATTTTTCAGCTAGATGTAAAGTTGGCCTTTCTCCATGGGGAACTTAGTGAAGAAGTTTTCATCGAGCAACCTCCTGGTTATGAGAAAAAAGATGATTAACTAAAAGTGTACAAGTTAAAGAAGGCTTTATACGGACTAAAACAAGCTCCACGAGCTTGGTATAGTAGGATAGAGCCATATTTTACAAAGGAAGGTTTTGAGAAGTGCCCTTATGAACATACTTTGTTCATTAAAGCAGGAAAAGGAGGTAAAATTCTAATTGTCTGTCTCTATGTTGATGACTTGATTTTTACTGGCAATGATGAGCATATGTTTATTAAATTTAAAAATTCGATGATGCATGAGTTCGATATGACAGACCTTGGAAAAATGAGATATTTCCTTGGTATAGAAGTAATGCAAAGACCAGAGGGCATTTTTATCTGTCAAAAGAGGTATACACAGGAGGTGTTAGAAAGGTTTGATATGGATAAATGCAATTCAGTTCAAAATCCAATTGTTCCAGGCTGCAAACTCATGAGAGATGAAAATGGAGTAAGGGTGGATAGTAGTCGTTACAAGCAAGTAGTTGGCAGTCTAATGTATCTAACTGCTACTCGACCTGACATTATGTTTGTGGTAAGTCTTCTAAGTAGGTATATGGATTGTCCCACAGAGCTTCATCTTCAGGCAGCGAAGAGAGTGCTGAGATATCTAAAAGGGACTTCTGAGTTTGGGATATTTTATAGAAAGGGAGGAGATGAGAATCTGGTTGCATATATAGATAGTGACTATGCTGGAGATCTAGATGACAGAAAGAGTACTTCAGGTTATGTTTTTTTGTTGAGTTCAGGAGCTGTTTCTTGGTCATCGAAGAAACAACCTATAGTCACCTTGTCCTCCACTGAAGCTGAATTCGTTGCAGCAGCTTCATGTGCTTGTCAAGCAGTTTGGGTGAGGAGAATTTTGAAGGTTTTTAACCATGTTCAAACTGGTGGTACCAAAGTCTTTTGTGACAACAACTCAGCTATCGAACTATCGAAGAATCCTGTATTGCATGGTCGAAGCAAGCATATAGATGTTAGGTTTCATTTTCTTCGTGAGCTAACTAAAGATGGAGTTGTAAAATTGGTTCATTGTCACACTCAAGAACAGGTTGCAGGCATAATGACCAAGCCATTGAAGCTTGATTTATTCATGAAGCTGAGAGGTCTGTTGGGTATCTGTATGGATCCATTTATAAACTGAATCAATTTGGTATTCAGTTTAAGGGAGGATGTTGAAGTTGTTAATTGTTAGTGTTGATCCAGTCTTTTAGGATTTGTTTCTGTTGGTTGCTTAGTGGTTTGAATAAGTCTTATTTAATTTTCTGGTCATTTGTTACTACAGATTTTTCGACAGATTATTCTCTCATTCTGTTATTCTTGTATGGCTATTTATAGCCAGTTCAGTTATTTAATCTTAATATAGAAAAACATTTACTAGACACACACAGAGAGTTCTTAACACCTTTTATTGATGACAGCGACAATTTTTATGGCAAGGCCATTCATGAATATAGAGAAGAGCTGAAGAGTATGGTGTCGTACAATTTGAAGATGGTATGAAGTTTGTTGCTGATGGTCTGTGTGGTTTCCTGAATCCCGGCATAATCACTTCTGCAAAAGTACTTGCACTGCTCCAATGCATCCGTATATCAAAACAAACGAATTACTCTTTACCTGAGTCCTTTTTCAAGAAAGTTTCTCAAAAGTGGCCGAGGACACATATTGGGGCTGATTGTAATAGGCCAAAGGAATGCTGCTTGTTCAATTCCAAATGGGCATCATGTTTGAAGCGGACAGACGGACCTTTCATTGATGAGATGTTTTATGGTTCGGAAATGACATTTTACAAGGAAGAGCTCAAGCAAATAGGAGTGGCTGTTGATGAGAAAATGTTTGTCTGTTGCTTGACGGCCACCTTGACTTGCACTCCGACTTTGACACTTTTGTTCGAATTTATAGTTTCCTGAGAGAATCGAATTGGAAACCTGATGCTGAAGCATCTAGGAGGATTTGGATCCCTAATGGAAGTGAGCATGGACGGTGGGTCAACCCTGAAGATTGTGTTTTACATGATAAAGATGGTCTCTTTGGTTCACAGTTGAATGCTTTAGACAAACACTATGACCCAAAGTTATTGAACTTCTTCTCTAGTGCTTTTGGATTTAAATCCAGTCCTTCATTTGATCATTATTGCAAGCTTTGGAAAGCTTGGGAAAGTTCGAGACCCCAACTGTCAAATGCTGAGTAATTTGCATTTTGGCGTTGTGTTAAGGAATGGAGTTTGGATACTCAGAAACATCTTGCTGACAACTTACTGCAGCTGCCTGTTAATTCAAGTTCTGATGAAATTTTGTTATTGAACAAGCATGATGTTTTCATTGCTGATGACCTACAGCTGAAGGAACTTTTTGAACGGTGCTCTTATCATTCATTATTTGTCTGGTATCCTCAACCTGGCGTGCCCGATTTGCCTCAGACTGAGTTGCTCGAAATTTATAGGAATATTGGGGTTCGTACTATTTCTGAATCTGTGAAGATGGAAGAATTATCCGTAGATGTTGGTGTGGAGCTGAAACAGGTAAAACCAGGTGAAATTTTTATTGGCAGAGGGCTCCTTAAACTCATTCTGGGCTTTTTAGCTGATCTTAAAATGGAGGCTAGAGACAGGCTGATGTAGCATGGCTTATTTTGTTATGAGGGTTAATATAGTCTTTTAATAGTTATTTAATTAGGATTTTATTTAATTTGAGAAATTATCAGTTTAGGGATTTTGACTCAAATTAGGGATCTTGACTTTTCCTAATTTGATTCAAACCTAAATTGTTAGTTTAGGGATTTTGACTTAAATAGGATTTTGACTTTCCTATTTTTCGATATGTCTTAATTAGTATAAATATAGGGTTTGTTAGACAATTATTATTCAGACATTATTTTGAAATATCAAAGAAGTATTCAGTTTGATTATGTGTGTGAGTGTTGATTGATCGTGTGTGAGTGTGAGTTTTTGAGTTCAGTTTGTTTTGTACGGATTCCCCGTCAATTTGGTATCAGAGCCTAACATCGTTCCATAAACCCAAACATATTCACTGTTCACCGCCGAAGTTACTGTTCATCACCGGCGACCGACGCATCGCCCATCATCGAATACATCAACCTGTAGATCTAACCGTCCCCATCATTCTTTTCTTCATCACCATCACCAGAAAACCATCGGAAACCCTTTAAAAAGCCGAAAAAGAGGGAGCCACCGCTACTGTTCATCGCCGCCGACCGGCGAGTGGTGCTCACACCACCACCAAGTGTTAGATCGGCCCCTCCCCGTCAACTTTCCCTTCTTGGCCGATCACTAATTCTTGCCGGAAAGTCTTCAAAAATCAAATTTTCAGTTTGGAAGCCACCACACAAGCCACCACAAGCCACCGCGGCATCCACCACCGACCGGAAAAGTTTCTGCCGCTGCCGATCCGTCGTCTGAAGGCTTGGCCGTCACCGTTTCATCGCCGGAAGCCGCCACCGGAGTGCTTGGATGTTAGAGGTTTGGACTTCTTTGTCACTTTTTAAAGTTGGTGGATATTTTTGATTAGGAGTTTTCAGGTTATTTGTCATTGAATCATGCCTAATTTTTTGAAGACCCACCCACTTTGCATAATCACACCACTGCCTGAATCTTAAAATTTTATTTATATTTTTACAGTTTAACCCTTGCATCCTCAATATTTTCTGTTAGCCCTTACTGTTTCATTAAATTTCACTTTAGCCCATATAACCCAAAAAAAAAAAAAATCATTACATATTTACTTTTCTTGCCTTTATTTGCATTGCAGCAGCATCAGATTTATTTTATCGCTTATAGGAAATTTTAGTCTAGATTTAGTATAGTAAAAAAAAAAAAAAAAGAGAGAATGGTAGACCCAAATCTTCCGCCTTTACAACCTGATTTCAATACCATAAACAATAGGTTGAGTGGATTAGAACGTAGATTCGACAATATTGAACAAGCAGTTCTTGATATTAAAGAGCAACTTGATCGTAGAGATAACAATCTTGGGTCATCTAATAGGTTTGATAAGGGTAAAGAAGTCTTAGGATCTACATCTAAAAAACATCATGAGCGAGATTATATTCACAATCTTTTATTTGAAGATGATAATGATGGTAAAAGCAGTCATAGAAGCACCAGGAGTCATTCTAGGCATGAGTCATCTGACATTCCAAAAGGTGCCAAACACAATGTTCCTGATTTTGATGGTAAGTTAGACCCCACTGCTTTCTTGGATTGGATAGATGCCTTAGAGGAATACTTTGATTGGTACGACATGGTAGACTCCTATCGTGTTCGTTTTGCTCGACTTAAATTAGTTGGTACTGCTAAGATCTTTTGTCAGTCCACAGAACGTAGATTTTGCCAACAGCATCGTCGTCCTCCTACTTGGGCAGAATTGAAAATGGACCTCACACAAAAATATGTCCCTCAGTCCTATAAGAAGCAACTCTATAGGCAATTGCTTAACCTTAGGCAGGGTTCTTCTAGTGTCTTTGAGTACCAATCTAAGTTTGATAATCTTCACATTAGATGTGAAATTGAAGAGCCTATTGATGCCACAGTATCAAGATTTATTAATGGACTTAGGTTTGACATCCAGCGTGTTGTTGAGTTGAGCTCCCCTGAAACTGTAGAAGATGCCTATAATAAAGCCTTAGAAGCTGAACTCCATGCAAAAACTTATAATAGGCAAACTTCCTCGGTGCATACTCCATCTCCTCAAATTAAGGCTTTTAATAGGAATAACTTTAATCAACAATCCTCCACTCCTAGAACTTCTAGTTCGCCAACTCCTAGTTACCCCACATCTAGTGCATCCCATCCTAATCCTCGTTTCAATTCGAATAGGGAAAGATCAATGAGTGCTTCAAACCAATCCTTTAGTTCCCCAATTGTGTGTCACAATTGTCAAGGTAGAGGTCATATTGCTGCTCGTTGTCCTAGTCGTACTATGACCATAGGATATGACCCTAGTGAATCACTACATGAGGATCCTGAAGGAGAGGTCTTAGAACCATTAGAGGAGAGTGAAGATTTAGGATTAGGAGACATCCAGGAAGAGGAGTTTAATGAGCAATTGTCAGTCATGCGTTGCATCTTGTCTACTCCAGTAGCTTCTGATTCTTGGAAGAGAACTAGTATTTTCCATACCTTAGTTCCCTTTAAGAATCAGTTATGCAAACTAGTGATAGATGGAGGTAGTACCTTAAATGTCATCTCTAAGGCTGCAATTGATAGGTTTAACCTCACTCTAGAGCCTCACCCTAATCCTTTTCAGGTAGCTTGGGTTAATAAAACAACCCTACCTATTACCCATAGATGTCTGGCTCCTCTTAAGTTGTGTTCTTACAAGGAAAACATCTATTGTGACGTGTTACCCATGGATGTAGCTCATGTCCTCCTAGGTAGACCATGGCTTTATGACCATGATGTTATAAACTATGGGAAAGAAAATACCTATGTTTTTAATCATTGTGGTAAGCTTATTACCTTGAAACCAGCCAAACCTAATGACAATTGTAAGGTTTCAACTAGGGTTCAAAAGGATAAACCAACTCCAAAATCTAGATCCAATATCTCAGAGCCTAAGAAACACAACTTAAATATTTTGGGTCCAACTCATTTTATGAAAGAAACCCAAGAGACTGGTGTTGTGTACACTTTGGTTCTAAAAGAGCAATCACCGGAGTCTAGTTTAGACTTTTCCCCTAAGATAGGTAAGCTTTTAGAAGAGTTTAGTGATGTAGCCCCTGAGGACTTACCAAATTAGCTACCACCTATGAGGGATATTCAACATACCATTGACTTAGTTCTAGGTTCACAACTTCCTAACCTTCCACATTATAGGATGAACCCCACTGAGAGAGCTGAGTTAAATAGACAAATAGGTGGTTTGTTAGAAAAAGGTCTCATTCGTCATAGTCTTAGTCCTTGTGCAGTTCCAGTGTTACTCACCCCTAAGAAAGATGGATCTTGGAGAATGTGTGTTGATAGTAGGGCCATCAACAAAATAACTATTAAGTATAGGTTTCCCATACCTAGACTTGAGGATATGTTAGATGAGTTAGCTGGTTCTAGTTGGTTCTCCAAGATAGACTTAAGGAGTGGTTATCACCAGATTAGGATTAGACCAGGTGATGAGTGGAAAACTGCTTTTAAATCCCCTGACGGATTGTATGAGTGGTTAGTTATGCCTTTTGGGTTGTCTAATGCTCCTAGTACTTTTATGAGAATCATGACACATATGTTACGACCCTTTATAGGGAAGTTCCTTGTAGTTTATTTTGATGATATTCTCATATATAGTAAGAGTGAGGAAGATCATTTAGAGCATCTTAAGAAAGTTTTCAGTACCCTTAGGAATGAGAAGATGTACATCAATCTTAAGAAATGTTCTTTTATGCAGTCTCAAGTCATTTTCTTAGGATTCATAGTTTCTTCAGAGGGTATAAAAGCTGATCCTATTAAGGTAAAAGCTATTACATCGTGGCCTACGCCTAGGACTTTGTCTGAAATTCGTAGTTTCCATGGATTAGCTTCTTTCTATAGGAGATTCATTAGAGAGTTTAGCACCATTATGGCACCCATCACTGATTGCATGCGAAAGGGTGAATTTCAATGGACCCCTGCAGCCACTAGAGCATTTGAGCTTGTTAAGCAACGTATGACTCAAGCCCCTGTTCTTAGACATCCAGATTTTTCTAAAGTCTTTGAAGTAGCTTGTGATGCCTCAGGAGTAGGTATAGGAGGAGTCTTGAGTCAAGAGGGTCACCCTATTGCTTTCTTTAGTGAGAAACTCAATGAGGCTAAACAAAGATATTCTACCTATGATAAAGAGTTCTATGCTATTGTTAGATCTCTACAACATTGGCAGTATTATCTTTTGCCTAATGAATTTGTCCTTTACTCTGACCACCAGGCGTTGAAATATCTTCAATCCCAAAAGCGATTAAATGAGAGACATGTCAAGTGGTCTGAGTTTCTTCAAATGTTCACGTTTGTCCTTAGACACACGCCAGGAGAGGATAATAAGGTAGCTGATGCCCTTAGTAGAGTCATGTATACCCTTCAAACCATGCAAGTTGAAATTGTAGGATTTGATAGGATAAAGTCTGAGTATCCCTCTTGTCTTGATTTTGGCATCATTTATAAAGAACTCTTAGATAATAACCGTAGGGATCACGTAGATTTTATCATTCGTGATGGTTACCTTTTTAAGGGTTCTCGTTTATGCATTCCTCGTACTTCTATGAGAGATTTTCTAGTTTGGGAAATGCATGCTGGAGGATTAGCTGGTCACTTAGGAAGAGATAAAACCATAGCCTTAGTTGAGGATAGGTTTTATTGGCCATCATTAAAGAGGGATGTTGCTAGGATTGTATCTCAGTGTCGTACTTGTCAACTAGCTAAGGCTAGAAAACTTAATCAAGGGTTATACACTCTGCTACCTGTTCCTTACCTTCCTTGGAGAGATGTTAGTATGGATTTCCTTTTAGGACTACCTAAAACCGCGAGGAAGCATGATTCTATTTTTGTTGTCGTTGATAGGTTTTCTAAAATGGCTCATTTTATCCCTTGTTCTAGGACTAGTGATGCTTCACATATAGCTCAACTATTCTTTAGGGAGATTGTTCGTCTTCATGGATTGCCTGTGTCTATTGTGTCTGATAGAGATGTTAAGTTTGTTAGCTACTTTTGGAAGACACTTTGGAAGCTGTTTGGTACCTCTCTTAAGTTCTCTTCAGCTTATCATCCTCAAACAGATGGCCAAACTGAAGTGGTTAATCGTAGCTTGGGGAACTTGCTTCGTTGTGTGGTAGGCGAGAAATTAGGTAATTGGGATTTAGTGTTACCTATGGCTGAGTTTGCTTATAATAATGCTGTTCATAGGTCAACTGGTAAAAGTCCATTCATGATTGTTTATGGTATTGCACCCCGCCGACCCATTGACCTTGTTCACTTACCTTCTCACTACCCTTCTTCAAATTTTGCTACTGATTTTGCCACCCATATGCGTGATTTGCATGCTGAGGTTAGACAAAAGATTTCCTTGAGCAATGATAAATATAGGTCTGCTGCTAATCTGCATCGTAGAGAAAAGGTTTTTAAGGAAGGTGATTATGTCATGGTTCGCCTTGATCCTTCTCGCTTTCCTAAACAAGCTAACAAGAAATTACAAGCCCGTGCCCATGGCCCATTTAAAGTTAATCGTAGGCTTGGTTCTAATGCTTATTTACTTGATTTGCCTTCTGATTGGAGTATCAATCCAATTTTTAATGTGGCAGACTTGTTTCCTTACCGAGGACATTTCGAGCCTCCAGCTATTTTTGATGTTTCTGCAGGTTCTCCTCCTGTTGTCGTACCTCGTTTGCCTCCATTTGATCCTCCACCGGATGATGAGGTTGAACGAATTTTGGACGACCATTTTGTTACTTCTGCTACTGGTGGTTTTCGTCGTTTCCTTGTTCGTTGGAAGGGACGACCAGCTGACGATGATACTTGGCTTCCTGAGGATGAGCTCCGTCGCATCAACTCCCACGCTTTGGATTTTTATTTGCAATCCCACTCGTCCGGAGACGAGTCTTTTTAAGTCGGGGGGAATTGATGTAGCATGGCTTATTTTGTTATGAGGGTTAATATAGTCTTTTAATAGTTATTTAATTAGGGTTTTATTTAATTTGGGAAATTATCAGTTTAGGGATTTTGACTCAAATTAGGGATCTTGACTTTTCCTAATTTGATTCAAACCTAAATTGTTAGTTTAGGGATTTTGACTTAAATAGGATTTTGACTTTCCTATTTTCCGATATGTCTTGATTAGTATAAATATAGGGTTTGTTAGACAATTATTATTCAGACATTATTTTGAAATATCAAAGAAGTATTCAGTTTGATTATGTATGTGAGTGTTGATTGATCGTGTGTGAGTGTGAGTTTTTGAGTTCAGTTTGTTTTGTACGGATTCCCCGTCACAGGCATGGAGCTGTCAAATGCCTCCTGAATCGCACTGCTCTGGAGAGTTCAGAACCGATAACTGTAACGTATGGTCTGTCATTGTCAACAGGGTGAAACTGTGGTCGTGTCATCAAGCCAAATGATACGCTGGGATAAAGAGGGTTCAAAATTTATCACACAGAAGATGGACAGGTCAGGTGGATACAAACATCGCATTGAATATGCAACACACTTCTCAAAAGCCATATCAAAGGGAGTGTCATGGAATAGAGAAGTATATATAAGTGCACTCTCTGAGCTGATTAGGTGTGCTTTTATGGTAAAATTTGATGACGCAGCAGTTGAATTTCTTTTGATTGATAAGAATTTGCCGATACTCTTGGAGGATGAGGAGTTCCTCTCTGCTGCGTTCCCTTCTGAGTAGGTGTGCCATGTACTGCCTTTTATGCCTTCATTTATTGACCAGAAGGACCTACGCTTTCCCCCTTTCACTTCTCTTCTTTTGTTTTTCAAGGAATTTGTGATTTCATTATGTAATGGTATGCGGTATTGCTTTTGTGTGTAAGACTGGATCAGCTTTTAAATTGCCGAGTCATATTAGTTATAAGCTGATATATTGTAAATCTTTATTTTTGCTTTTTTCTGGGACTCTGTTTCTATTCAAGACTGGATTTGTTGCTAAATGTATATATTGTATAACTTATATTAAAGACTGGATTTGTTGCTAAATGTATAGATGATGCAGGTGGCCTTTCTATATATTACTAGCATCAACTTTCAATTTTATTATAATGTTTAAAGAAATCAATTGGTTTAAGAAGATATAAAATTCTTAATCGAAATGGTGAATCAATTTCCTTAACTGTGTGGTGTAGATTACATCAAAGAAAACTTAAAGAGGGCCTCTAAAGATTTCTAACGAGGTAGCGTAATTCCATATTTCTCACCTTCATCATTTTGATGCCTTTAATTTGCAAATAAATAGGTTGTAGGTTTACAAGTTCAGTTTAAACTTTGTGAGAATAACAATACGGGGAAACAATTTGGATATTTTAGATATTTTAGCCTTGCAATGAAAGGAAATGCAAAGAACATGTAACAGGGTTTCGTCAATAAGTTTTGAAGTTTACATCTACAAATCATCCAGTTTTTGAAGGGAGCTGGGGAGGAGGTTGACCATTACCAAGAAATAAGAAAGAAATGCAAACAAAGACTGTTTGCATTATTTTCATTTATCCCATGTTTGTTGCATCCTTTCAACAAGATTGGACAACATTAGATATGTACTATAGTGCACACTGTAGAGGAAAATTGTAACGAAGTTATGCAGAACTTCAACGTGGGTTAAGGCTGCAGATCACAAAACTTCACCTTTTGTTGCCCTTTTTTGTCGATAAATACCACAAACATATATAAATAATAAATATTTAAAATATATAGTTTATTAAATATTTATAGTAAATTAATTATTTGAATAAATAACAAAAAAAATAAATATTTAGAATGTATAATTTATTAAATATTTAAATAAAAAATAAATTATTTAAATAACTAATTTAATATAAATAACTTTTATAATTATTATAATTTAAAAGTAATTTTCATTAATATTTATTTTTTATTTCTATTAATTTAAATCAATTACGATAAAAATTGAACCTTTCATATCATAACTCGCTTTTATATTTTATCTAATATAATATTATATCAAACACAATATAGCATTATATCTTATCTAATTTTATCCCATATCATCCAATACAATTCATTCTCAAGTAAATTTATGCTACGTCACGCATCCTCTAAGAAAAATAACACATAGTTTAATTTGTATATCTATACCATATATGACTTAGACAGCAGTAAGTATAGATAAATACATAGAGCACGAGTATTGAGGGACCTGGATGAGTTCCATAAGGAAGTGAGCATCTTTGCCGTAGAGTTCAGCAGAAAGAAGCTTAACAGTTTTGTAGAACATCTTAAACACCACTGGATTCTGCTCCTCACGTCCTATTCAGTAAATGTTTGTTCTCATCTCTCCAATGTGTTTTTTTAGATGTTGACATTTCGAATGCTGCCTTATAACAAGCTGTTGCTAAAGTAATTTACACAAACAAACAAGCAATTTGTTTATTTGTTCTTGAGCGTGACCGTGGAGGCAGGGAAGCAATATTTTAAGTGGTAGAAGGAAACCTTGTTGAGTAAGTTTGTAATAGTAGTCAGGGTGACAGGATTAGGAGCCCAATCAATGGGAGATTAATTAAAGGATTAATTTTTTTGCAGGAACTTTTGAGATGATAGGACCTCCCAATTTGTGTATTCTAACTCTGTCCCTACATGACTTTTTGTCCTCTCGGCGGGCCTTTACTTCTTCTTTTAATTATTAGGCTTTGGATGCTTTTGCCCGCATTTTTATCTGCTAGCTTCAAGAAGAAGTAATTCTTTGATTGAGAGCTCTTGAGGTTCATGTATAATATCAATGATAAATATTAGACTCGTAACTTTTATACAATTTAAATTTTATAATTTAATGTGATAGTTTATATGATAAAATCTTATGAGAGATATAAATTTTTTTATTCTTTTTTATTTTTTCTCATTCAGTAAAATTTTATCGTGTAAACTGCTATACCTGAATATAGAGTTTAGATTGTATGAGATTGTAAATCTAGCACTATTCTATCAATAATTTATCAATTTATTTCAATAAATATTAGTTGAGGTTTAATCTATATTCAACAGTCTCAATATTAACATACATCTATTTTGAAACAAATAAAGAATGCAATTTACAGCCCTTTACTTAAAAATGGGGCTAATGTTATGGACGATAATATTAATAGTCCAAATATCCTTAAATTATTGAATTTCATAGAGAGGGATCTTCTGAATAAAACTTATTAAAATCTCAATTCATGTTTTTTTTCTTTAATAATTAATGATAACAATAACTTAGTTAATAATTGCAAATCTTTTTCATGGGTCATATATAGCTCAGTGAATATATGGAGACCAATGTATAAAACAAACTACTTCAATTATATAAACTTAAAAACCTTCAAAAAAGTCTTCAACAATTTTTTTCTTCTCTTTTAAAAATGATAGTACAATAATGCAAAGACTTTAGCTCAACCCCTCGCAAAGTATACAAAATCACACTTGCTCACTATTTTTCTTTGTCTGCCAATAATGCAAAGTTTTTTTCACTGTTTACAAAGTAAAACATGTGCTTAGTTTCACATCTTATTCAATTACTTCTTTCCCTAACAATTAAGTCTTCTTTAAGCTTTACCCTTTAAAAATCTTTGCCATGTGTACAAATGAGATCAAAGTTTCATGCCAATGTGTTGGTCCCCTAAATCACCTTGCTAGGATTTCTTCATGCTAGCTAGTACTAGGCTACACAATGTACAAATCGATTAGGATTGCTTTTTTTATTTTTTTTATTCTTTTCCAATGACGTTTAGATCAAAGAGTTTGAGAATTAAAATATAAATAAATTTAGTAATTAGTATCTTGAAAATCGAATAATATACATATGTGATATCTCTTTTCAAAAATAATATTTTACAATTAAAATAGTCTAAACCTATTTAATATCACAATTTAAAATGTTGTTGTATGTTCTCCATGAAAAAGAGTTTTTCATTTTTATTTTCAAGAAACGCAAATGTTTTGCAAACATTACTTTTGTTACTTTTGGGTTTTTTTAAATGGTTGGTTGATTTTTAGTTTTGATTTCTTTTTAAAACTAAATGTTTCAATTCTCATGAATTAAACGTAAAGAAGTAGATAGAACAGAAGAAAGAGACTCTGCAACTAATTAAAAGAATCCTAAGAAAGAAAAAAAGTGTGGACACACATCGCTTTCTTCTCTATTATTATAAAACTTTAAATACATGTCCAAAGCTAGCACTAGGGATGAGAATTCAGGTTGGTGGGTCGTGTTTATGTCGTATTAAGCTATAACACGATAAATATTAGTCCAATCCGAATTTGATCTGTTTATTATTCGTGTCAAAGAGACTCAATCAGAACACGACACGATTATTAAACGGGTGACCCACAGGTGACAAGATACGATACACGAACACGAATAATAAACGGATCGTTTTTGTTTTAGACACGAATATGATCCGTTTAACATGATTATGAACGTTTAAATATTTGACACGTTTATGGCACGTTTTACAGGTACGATTAAAACATGTTTAAATGATTAACATAATTATGACACAATTAAATATTTCAATTTCCAACCTATTTCCGTATTTTTAAATTAAAAAAGTAATAATAAGAAAATATTCAAAATTAATCCACAATACAATAAAAAGTCCACTAAATATCAAGTTCCATACAAACTTAAAATGCAATTTAGCTTTAGAAAAAAATCCATTACATCTTTTTAACTCGTAAGTAACCTACAAAAAAATATGTAAAAAAAGTTAAGGGAAGTTCAAGATTATATCAAAATTAATAATAATATAATATTAATATTAATAAAAATGCAACCTTGAATTTAAATATCTAATAAACAAATAATGAATTTTAAAATTAATTTGTATTTATAATTTTGTCACTTTAAAAATAATCGTGTCAATCCGTGTTAGTCGTATTGTTATGTTTTATTAGTGTTAATTGTGTCATAAACAGGTTCGTGTCATGCACGAGTGCAACCTCCCAACCCAAACACGACATAATTATTAAACGAGTTGAAAATTTCAACCTGAACACGACCCAAATACGATTAAGACAAAGCCAAACCCGTCAATTTCCGTGTCGTATCGAGTCAGGTTTACAGGTCGCGTCAAAAATTCCCACCCCTAGCTAGCACATAAAATATTGCTAAATTCTATTGAGTTGAAAATAATATAGTACAAAATAAAGCTGGCAACCCATGCATTCAACAAAAGATGAGGCCTAAGCATCAGCATAATTTTAATTACACAATTGATACTATAGATAGTGAATTAAATCAATGCAGGCAAAGCTAGCTACTTTACACACACACATACGTGTATATATATATATATATATATATATATATATATATATTGCAAAGCATTATAACTTTACTTTATTTCTTCTTTTGATTTCTCTGTCTTGTCATATTCTCTAATGCTATCACTATACTTATAATGTGTCTGTTTCCTTCATAGCAAGTTTTCCTTATTGATAATTACATTTTTTTTTTTTATATTGTGCAAGCTTTCTACTTTGCCTATTCACCGTTCACATGTTTGCAAATGATACCACAAATTGATGCCAAAGTAGTATGTTGATGATGTCCACTAAGCTATCTAAAATGATTCATAAAAAAAAAATAATTATTGTATAATTGTTGCATAATTTATTATTATTATTTATTATTATTAGAAGAGTAATGTTACTTATCCTTAATCCTATTCCAAATCATGTATTTCAAATGATGTGAAATCAATTTTAGGCTACCACATCAATAAAATTATATTATCATATTATATACTTAGTAATTAATCATTTATGAAGTTTATATCATTTAAATTAAAAATTTGGGATAAACAATAATATTCTTAATGAAACCGCTAATTAAATTCTACAATTCTAATAAGGGTTTTCCATGCTTTAATTTGGGGAGTTTTTTCACCATTAATAATTATAATGTAAATTCTCCCGATGCGTTGGCAATATAATACGAACTCTATGGTACAAACGAAGCAATTTCCACACAAATAAAAAACTTCAAGAGGGCCTCTAAAGGTTTCTAACGAGGTAGCGTAATTCCATATTTCTCACCTTCATCATTTTGATGCCTTTAATTTGCAGATAAATAGGTTGTAGATTTATAAGTTCAGTTTAAACTCTGTGAGAATCACAATATGGGGAAACAATTTGGATATTTTAGATATTTTAGCCTTGCAATAAAAGGAAATGCAAAGAACATGTAACAGGGTTTCGTCGATAAGTTTTGAACTTTACATCTACAAATCATCCAGTTTTTGAAGGGAGCTGGGGAGGAGGTTGTGACACGACCCACCCCTAGCTACACGGGCGAATCGTGCCTAAAACTGTGGACTACTGACTGTTTCTTAATTCTTGTCTTTCTCATGGAACAAACTTGAAATAATTTCCATTACATCCACAAATTAAATTAAATAAAATAATTTAACTATTACAACCTTGACCTATCCTTGCACCATCACGTGGCTGGGCCTCCACACTTCCTAACTAGATCATATTTTGCTTTCAACTTGGGGGGGGAATTTTAAAAAGAAAGAAAAATAAAAACAAAGATGTGAGTATAAAACTCAGTGAGTGGGGATAAAAAAATGTATTTGTAAATAAATCCAAAAGAAATAGTATTGTTATAAAATAAATATTTGCTTTATATAAAAAAATAGTCTTTATAATCTATAACTTTCATATCATCTAAAAAGTCATAAAACTTTAAAATAAATAACTATTGAATGACTAAAATCATCGCTTCAGTCATTTACTATGCAAAACATAATTTTCTTAAAAATCTTCTTTCAAAAGAAACTATTCTGAATCATACTTCTTTTTCAAACTAACTCATATGAACATATTCAAAACTCTTTTCATTATACTAAACAAGTACCCCTGAATCTGTCTCATCCTGCCCGGCGAGATCTAACATCGCATAGGCAGAACTATCTGAATTTCCTCATACCTGGTGGGATCTACATCACGCAGGCAGAGCTATCTGTACCTGGCGAGATCTAACATTGCGCAGGCCTGCTATCTAGTCATACGCATGCGTAAAACTGCCCCCAAAGGGCTAAAGCGCCCAGATCACACGGCCCAAAGCCTCTATGTGTGTCTGAACGGGCCCCAAAGCCCTTTATCTTTCTATCTGAAATCTGCTGTCTCACTGTCTAAGTGAGCTGGGTACTAGCTTAGTATAATATAATTAAACTTTCTTATTTTTGCTAAAACTGATTTCTTTTCAAAATTTGCTTCATATGCTAAATCATTGCTTCTCAAGCAAATTTATCAAAATTTGTAAATCTTATGTAAGCTGAACTGAACTCATAACATCTGAATCCTTGAAAATCTATGATAAATATTTAAAAGAGTAATTGCAATTACTTTAAGAAATCCTTGAAATCAAACTATGAAGATAATTGATCGTAATTATTCTGCTTTTACACTTTTTATAAAATAGTAAAATATGCATCTATAATAATATAGAAAACGATTCGAATATAAAACATGAATCTTTCTTAAAAATGCTAGATCATTGTTTAAAACTAACTTTGCAACTAAAATTTATATCTACAACCATTTGGAAACTAAATTTGAAACATCTTAATAATTAAAAGCAAACATAACAAATGAGTCTATTTACTCTCGAGAAATAAAAAAGAAACTAACTTGAATTCTTTTGAATTTGCTAAATTTCTCATAAATTCTATTAAATGCTAAATAAATATAGCTAAATAAATACTAGAACATATTTCTAATTATCCAAAAAAAATAAATCTTCTACTCTTTCTAAAACTTTCTAAAATATTAATAAAATAAAATACATTTCATCTCACTATAATTAAGCCATAATTTATATTTCTATCTCAAAATCTCATACATCATACTTTAACTCAAATCTTTTGACTATTCTAAATTTTTCATAATTCTGCATTTAGATCCCTATAATTTCTGGAACAGCTTTTTAAATTTGTAATTCAACCCCTGCTTGGGTAGTTTTAGAATTTGGCATTGTCACCCCTGCAGAATCAAATTCTACTTTCCAAAACTTTTTCTTTTTAATTTCTTATTATTTTGAATATAAAATCACTTATCATTTTGTTAACCAAAATCACCATTTCTTCAACATATGTATTTATTTAAAGAAAATAACTCAATATCTCAATTTTCTATACTAATTCATCTAATTATAAATGTCTCTTTTCCAATCATAAACAAAAACTTTCTACTTCCCACCAACATATAATATATATACATTCATGCTACAACTTTCACTTTAAATTTATTTTTCTCTTGTACTCAAACTTATCGAAATAACTTTCATAACAATTGCTATATATTCAAAAACTAATCTACTAGCACAACCCATAACCATCTCTTTTATCCAAAATCTTATACTTTACACACTCCTATTCCCAAAATACATAAATCATCATTATCTATTCTAAAAACTTTTAATATAACTCAATTAATTAAACTAATAACTTAAATCATATGAAAAACCGTAAATTTAATACACTTTAATATAATATGAAATTCTCAAAACATAATCCACTCACTATTTTGGTTGCACAACTCGGTTAGCTCGGATTTGATTCCAGAATCAACTTTCCACATAGTTGGTCACATCCTTCAACAAAGAATTTATCCTTCATTATCCTTGAGAAAGCCCTCAAAAATGCTCCCAGAATTTGTCACTTTCCTTGAGCTCCTCCCCCTCTCTCACGGCTGACTTCTTCTCCTTTCTCTCTAGATTTTTCTTTCTTTTTTTTTGTGTCTTATAATCATAAATAAAGGAGAAATGGGCTGGGTTTTTTTTTATTGGGTGGGTTGCTTATAAACATAAACCATAGGCTGGGCCTAAATATATAGGCCCATGTATGGGATATTTCAATACTACCTCCTCAAAAAAATTTCGTCCTCGAAATTTGCAATAGGTTTAAAGTGTCTAAATGCTAGAACATATTCATGTAGTACTATATAACAATACCTTTATAATCATATAAATTTGAGAATCATGTAACATGACTCTTCTATTTCTTTATTCACTACCAAAAATCATTTCAATAAACTACAAACCTTGATTTCTCGCAAAAGAAAAATAAAGGCTCTGTTAGTTGCAAGAATATTTCATCTTCCATGTTAATCAACATCTGTCTCTAGATTAGGAAGACAAATTTTCAATTCTTTTGACTTATAAATATAACCATTTCTTTCTTAACTTCTCCCGTATATATTTTCACTTCTTAAAACCAATTAATGAATTGCCAAATTCGTACGACACATCCTAATTATCGCTGTCCTTAGGATCCCGACGCTCCGTAGGAAAGCAATAACCAAGATATGTCATTACTAAAGACACTCTTTATACTTCTACTGCACAAACTTGATAAAGCACTTGTAAGAATCGTACATGACTTCGGAAATCTAAAAGACCATGGATGCATCTATGAAAAAAATCAATGAAAATCTAACCGAATATCATTTGCCTTTCAAACTTAACCAACTTGCAAATCATTTTAGAACAATAATAATTATAATAACATCAACAATAACATGTCCCATATGTATTTCCATCAACTTAACTTTTTCATGGACTCTTGTCATCATCTCACTCAGTCATCATATTCTTCTAACATAATGTCATTAGCCTCAAACTCTTTAAATGCTTTGTTCATCACAAATCCAACAATAATAATTTAACTTCTTTCTAATAACATATAAAAATTTATAACTATTATTGCAAAACATATTATACACTCATTCATATCTATAAGCTGAATCAAATAATCATGCCAAAATCTATACAAGATAAGAGTCCACTTGCATATTATAGCGTATAGAAATACATAGAGTTCCCTCGGCACATTGCCAAATATAAATATGTGCACATCCTGAAATAGCACTTGAAAATCTAACTTACTACCTCAAAGCCCTCTTCATCATATAAATAACATGAAAGCGTCATAACTGATAACCATACAAATCACTTCTTTTCAAAACTATCTCACATGATTCAAAGTCTTAGTTAGGTCATGACATTGATATAGTTCCACTTTCATAATTAAACGAAGCCAACCTTATATTTCTTATTGAGCCACTTAAATCCTTCTACTTGTCCATATACCTTACATAAGTTGGACTAAAGATCCAATAACCCACTTCTGACAATACATCAAGAAAATAATTTTTTTTTTTTTTAGGTTCCACAAAAGTACTTTCATAACCTCTAAAATCTTAATAACTATTTCATCAATAATAGAATTTATACTAAATACTTCATCTTCATTTTTTTTTTCCACACTACTATGCAAAGATATGCTCTTTATCATTCAATGAATCTTCATATCTCAACTTACTACTCTCAAAACTAGTGCTTCAAAGTAAAAGCTTCAATCATCTTAGGTCATCGTATACTACATATTATGCATAACTCAATTATCATATAAATCATCCAAGCAATTAATAAGTTTCTAAATTCCTCCTCAGTATATCTTGCATTCTAAAATAGCATATACCATGTAATTCCTCATATTACAATTATCAAAACACAATTCTTCATATAATCTCAATTTTCATATGAAAATCATCACAATTCATAGCACTAACATAACTCAAAAATTTAGCTATACATAAATCCTCTAATTCCCAATGTTTGATAAGAGTATCCAGCCTTATGTCGAATATTTCCGTTCAAATCTTAACAACTCAAAATACTAACATAGAATAAATGGCTATATCCTAAAACAATTAGGTAAGCAATAAATTCTAAGATAAGTATCTAACGTCATAACTAAGTCATAACTAAATAATCTCTCTTTGAGCTACTAAGGCTAAGCCAATTTATTTCTCCAACTATGTTCATTTGAGGTTGCCACGTCTAATTTTGATGGTGCTTCCACAGACAAATATATCTTTCCAAAGCAAATACTTCTATCTGATATAGTAAGAGTCTATAGAATCCTAACCATGCTCTGATACCAAATTGACACGACCCACCCCTAGCTACACGGGCGAATCATGCCTAAAACTGTGGACTACTGACTGTTTCTTAATTCTTGTCTTTCTCATGGAACAAACTTGAAATAATTTCCATTACATCCACAAATGAAATTAAATAAAACAATTTAACTATTACAACCTTGACCTATCCTTGCACCATCACGTGGCTGGGCCTCCACACTTCCTAACTAGATCACATTTTGCTTTTATCCTGGGGGGGAGATTTTAAAAAGAAAGAAAAAAAAAATAAAGATGTGAGTATAAAACTCAGTGAGTGGGGAAAAAAAATGCATTTGTAAATAAATCCAAAAGAAATTGTATTGTTATAAAATAAATATTTGCTTTATATAAAAAAATAGTCTTTATAATCTATAACTTTCATATCATCTAAAAAGTCATAAAACTTTAAAATAAATAACTATTGAATGACTAAAATCATCGCTTCAGTCATTTACTATGCAAAACATAATTTTCTTAAAAATCTTCTTTCAAAAGAAACTATTCTGAATCATACTTCTTTTTCAAACTAACTCATATGAACATATTCAAAACTCTTTTCATTATACTAAACAAGTACCCCTAAATCTGTCTCATCCTGCCCGGCGAGATCTAACATTGTATAGGCAGAACTATCTGAATTTCCTCATACCTAGTGAGATCTACATCACGCAGGCAGAGCTATCTGTACCTGACGAGATCTAACATCGCGCAGGCCTGCTATCTAGTCATATGCATGCGTAGAACTGCCCCCAAAGGACTAAAGCGCCCAGATCACACGGCCCAAAGCCTCTATGTGTGTCTGAACGGGCCCCAAAGCCCTTTATCTTTCTATCTGAAATCTGCTGTCTCACTGTCTAAGTGAGCTGGGTACTAGCTTAGTATAATATAATTAAACTTTCTTATTTTTGCTAAAACTGATTTCTTTTCAAAATTTGCTTCATATGCTAAATCATTGCTTCTCAAGCAAATTTATCAAAATTTGTAAATCTTATGTAAGCTGAACGGAACTCATAACATCTGAATCCTTGAAAATCTATGATAAATATTTAAAAGAGTAATTGCAATTACTTTAAGAAATCCTTGAAATCAAACTATGAAGATAATTGATCGTAATTATTCTGCTTTTACACTTTTTATAAAATAGTAAAATATGCATCTATAATAATATAGAAAACGATTTGAATATAAAACATGAATCTTTCTTAAAAATGCTAGATCATTGTTTAAAACTAACTTTGCAACTAAAATTTATATCTACAACCATTTGGAAACTAAATTTGAAACATCTTAATAATTGAAAGCAAACATAACAAATGAGTCTATTTACTCTCGAGAAATAAAAAAGAAACTAACTTGAATTCTTTTGAATTTGCTAAATTTCTCATAAATTCTATTAAATGCTAAATAAACATAGCTAAATAAATACTAGAACATATTTCTAATTATCCAAAAAAAATAAATCTTCTACTCTTTCTAAAACTTTCTAAAATATCAATAAAATAAAATACTTTTCATCTCACTATAAGCCATAATTTATATTTCTATCTCAAAATCTCATACATCATACTTTAACTCAAATCTTTTGACTATTCTAAATTTTTCATAATTCTGCATTTAGGTCCGTATAATTTCTGGAACAGCTTTTTAAATTTGTAATTCAGCCCCTGCTTGGGCAGTTTTAGAATTTGGCATTGTCACCCCTGCAGAATCAAATTCTACTTTCCAAAACTTTTTCTTTTTAATTTTCTATTATTTTGAATATAAAATCACTTATCATTTTGTTAACCAAAATCACCATTTCTTCAACATATGTATTTATTTAAAGAAAATAACTCAATATCTCAATTTTCTATACTAATTCATCTAATTATAAATGTCTCTTTTCCAATCATAAACAAAAACTTTCTACTTCCCACCAACATATAATATATATACATTCATGCTACAACTTTCACTTTAAATTTATTTCTCTTGTACTCAAACTTATCGAAATAACTTTTATAACAATTGCTATATATTCAAAAACTAATCTACTAGCACAACCCATAACCATTTCTTTTATCCAAAATCTTATACTTTACACACTCCTATTCCCAAAATACATAAATCATCATTATCTATTCTAAAAACTTTTAATATAACTCAATTAATTAAACTAATAACTTAAATCATATAAAAAACCGTAAATTTAATACACTTTAATATAATATGAAATTCTCAAAACATAATCCACTCACTATTTTGGTTGCACAACTCGGTTAGCTCGGATTTGATTCCAGAATCAACTTTCCACCTAGTTGGTCACATCCTTCAATAAAGAATTTATCCTTCATTATCCTTGAGAAAGCCCTCAAAAATGCTCCCAGAATTTGTCACTTCCCTTGAGCTCCTCCCTCTCTCTCACGGCTGACTTCTTCTCCTTTCTCTCTAGATTTTTCTTTCTTTTTTTTTTTTTTGTGTCTTATAATCATAAATTAAGGAGAAATGGGCTGGGTTTTTTTTTTTATTGGGTGGGTTGTTTATAAACATAAACCATGGGCTGGGCCTAAATATATAGGCATATTTCAGGTTGACCATTAATTACCAAGGAATAAGAGAGAAAAGCAAACAAAGCACTCATGATTTCTGAAAATATTGGAGTTTTAGCGTATGTTAATTAGAAAAAATAAATAAATCCTCATCGGAGTAAATCCTTCTCAAGTTCCTCACAGCAATAGCCATTTCGTCTTCCCCATGGCACGGGTCCACGCAGGAGTGAGATTCGCAATTTAACTATAACAAAAAAAAAAAAAACACTAGTAAAAGATTTTTTATAACTTTTATTCAAAAAAGCCCCAGAAAAAAAAATCTGTCTCTAAGTATACGGGTAGATAACATTTTTTTTAAAATTTGCTTCAAAAGCATCATCAATGGATTGCGACTAGCACTGAATGGTTTAAACTCTCACTGTTATTCCTAGAATCGACAAATGCTCTTGATTCGTTACATGAACCTTTAGTAGACTTCCACCAGGAATAACACCACCTTTTGCCGTTAGGATAACTCCACCTTTAGCCAGGTAGATGAAGGTTTGCTAGCTGTAGCTCATAGAATATAAGGATGTCACATTAGTTTGTATAGATAAGTTTGTATAAATAATTTATAAGACTAGCATTACCCTTAACTTAACTTGAAATTATATAGCATTAAATCATATTTGTTACGTATATAGATTAATTGTATATGAAAAATTATTTGTATAACTTTACACAAACTTGTGAAAAGAATCTCAAAGGACAAAAGCTATAATGCCCAAGAATCGGATTCCAATGATATAGGGGATCGAAATCAGCGTCCGAGAAAAGAAAAGAAGAGAACTTCTTTTCTCATTGACGTCCTTTTTAACGTTTACTTTCTAAGTACTATTTTCCACTTCCTCAACAAGTTATCCTCTGTATATGTATGTTTAGTTTAACTGCCTCCCATAGTTTCAGTCAAGAAGAAACAAACATTTTGCTTTGTTCATCAAGCTCTCCCGCTCTCTGTCTCTAAATTTCTAATTTGTTTCTGTAGAGTACGTGACAATTGAAGCTTGGCCGCTAGCATTCGAAATGGCGACACCCAGAGAACACATTCAAGAGATAAGAAGAAATATTTACTGGATAGGACGTGAGGAAAAGAATCCAGTGGTGTTTAAGATGTTATACAAAACCGTTAAGCTTCTTTCTGCTGAACTCTACGCTAAAGATGTTCACTTCCTTATGGAACTCATCCAGGTCACCCTCCCTCTCTCTCTATATATATTTCATATCTAACTGTTTATATGTTGTTCAAATCATAAATATATGCATTAACGTACATTAGATCCTTTAGTTCAGGTTACTTTGTTCATTTATTGTGCAAAACTGGTGTGGTGATGAGTACTTAATTTTGACAGAATGCTGAAGATAACGAGTACCCGGAGGGTGTGGATCCATCGCTGGAGTTTGTGTTAACCTCTCGTGATATAACAGGCTCAGGAGCTCCAGCCACATTGCTGGTTTTCAATAATGAAAAGGGGTTTTCCCCTAAAAATATTGAGTCTATTTGCAGTGCGGGACTTTCCACAAAGGAAGGCAACAGAAAACGTGGCCAGATTGGGGAGAAAGGTACTTTCACTCGGTCTCTTAATATTCTACTGTATATTACTTGGAACATATAACTTTTCTTATATTATTCATTTCTATATATCGTGTGTCTCTTTCTGTGAGCATTAGAAGCCACGGGTTGAGTCTTAAGCTGTTATGGTTAAGTTAACATATTTTAAAAATATAATTATCAATGTTGTGAAAATTTTACGATGTTTACACTAGTTTAGGTATTTATATATGTAGAATTTGTAAACTACTTGGATAAATTAATAAAAGAGTGATAGATTAATTAGAGAATATATTGACAAAAGTGGAAAAGCAGAGCAGAAAGGATAGCGGGAAATTAAAAAAAGAAAAAAAGAAAAACAACAAGATAAATTACTGGCAATAGGTACATCTTTTATATTCAGCTGGTGACTTGCAGGCATCGGGTTCAAGAGTGTATTTCTGATCACTGCCCGACCTTACATATTCAGCAATGGCTATCAGATACGGTTCAGTGAAGATCCCTGCCCTCATTGCAACCTTGCATACATGGTTCCTGAATGGGTTGAGGCGAAGCCGTGTCTTTCCGACATCAAGCAAATTTATGGCTCGGATTCCCCCCTTCCAACCACTATAATAATCTTGCCTTTGAAGCCTGACAAAGTCAAACCTGTGAAGCAGCAACTCTCAAGTGTTCATCCGGAACTTCTGTTGTTCCTTTCAAAGATCAAGAAACTTTCTGTCAGGGAACATAATGAGAATTCTGAGCACAATACAGTCAGTTCAATTGCTATTAACAGCGAGACAAACTTTATGACGAGGAAGAATATTGATGCTGAGTCCTATACACTCTATCTGTCTGCAAATGGTAACCAGTTTGAGAAAGAATGCAGCTACTACATGTGGAAGCAGAAGTTTCCTGTCAAGGAGGAAAACAGAGTGGAAAGGAGAATGGATGTTGAGGAGTGGGTGATCACTTTGGCTTTTCCTCATGGGGAGCGTCTCCAGAAAGGAGCAACCTCTCCTGGAGTCTATGCGTTTCTTCCAACTGAGATGGTTACAAACTTTCCCTTCATAATTCAAGCAGACTTTGTTCTAGCTTCGTCGAGGGAGACGATACTTTTTGATAACAAATGGAATGAAGGGATTCTAAACTGTGTGCCTTCTGCTTTTGTCAATGCCTTAGTTTCATTGGTGACGACAACAGAAAATGCTCCGGTATCCAGTTTGCCTCTGATGTTCAAGTTCTTGCCACTCAACAGCTCTTCCTATCAAGTGATGAATGGTATCAGAGAATCAATAAAAGCAAAGCTGGCTGAAGAAAGTATTATTCCCAGTGAATCATACTTGCAGCAGAAGTTCTTTCACAAACCCCGTGAAGTGGGAAGGCTGATGCCCGATTTCTGGAATCTTCTGAAGAAGGCAAGGAATCAAGGAGTGAGCTTGAATAATATCTCATCTCATGGAATATGTATTCTGAATTCAGCATTTGACAAGGAAGAGTATAACCAGATACTGGATTTCTTGAGCGTGAAACCAGTCAACAATGAATGGTATGCCAAGTGTATCCAGAGTACCAATCTTGTATTGGGAGTGTCAGATGACGTTTACTCGGAGATTCTCCTTTTCGTAGCTGACAATTGGTCTTCCAAATTCAACTCTTCAAACATCGGGAATATTCCCATCATCAAACATGTGGGTTCTGATGGGACCATGTCTCTGTGCAGTATTAATGACTTGGCACCAACTCCTAGACGTTCTTTTTACCATCAGACGGTAGTGTATGAATCTGTTTACCCTCAGAAGGTAGTGTGTGTATCGGATCATCAGTCGTGGTTGATTGATTGGAACAGGGAATTCAGATGCGTGGCTAATCGTTTTTTCATGCCAGCAAGCACATATGATGCAATTCGATCATGTCATAAAGCAGTGTTGTTGGAATGGCTTAATAACTTGGTGAAAGTTGTTACTTTGTCTGTAAATGATTATGCAGGTCTTCTCATTAGTCATCTTGGCAATGACCGGAAGCTAGCTGTGGCCTATGCTCACTTCTTATATCACTCACTCTCCAAAAATTACATATCATCAAACGATGTGTCTTACTTGTGCCGGAATCAAATGCCTCTCGTGGATAATTATGGGAATGTGAGTACAAGAAGAAGCGGTGTTCTTGTTCCTGCTAATGGGAGCAAATGGGTGAAACTGATTGTTTCAAATCCGTGGAGAGAACAAGGCTATATAGAGTTAGGGGAAGACTACTCGCGTCCTGCCAATTTTGCTGGACAAAATACACCTGTAGAAGAGTTCTTCGAGTTCCTAAAATCTTATGTTAGGGCTGCGGATATCCCTGATATATCTCCTCCAGATGCAGGGATTCCAGGTGTGTCTGCCCCACTCACCAAGCAAAATGCTTTCTTGCTCTTGGATTGGATTAAAAACATGAAAGGCCAAGCAATTGCGATTCCGCAGAAGTTTTTGACATGCATAAAGGAGGGTAGCTGGTTGAGAGTGTCCATAAATGGATATTCTGGCAATAAACCACCGTCAGAATCATTTTTTCTTACTTCATCATTGGGAAACATTCTGAAGAATGGATCAGTGCTCGTCGACATTCCCCTAGTGGACCAGAGTTTTTATGGCGAAAGGATACACAATTACAAGAAGGAGCTGAAGGCTATTGGAGTGATGTTTGAATATGCAGAAGCATGTGAATTTATTGGGAAGCGTCTCATGTCTATGGCAGCTTCCTCCAACGTAACTAGAAGCAACGCATTATCAATCCTGAATTTTATTAAATTTCTGGTGGATAGCCATCTTCAGCCAGATAGTTTCATTCGCAATATCAGAGAAGGAAGATGGCTAAAGACCTGCCATGGTTACAGGTCTCCGGTTGGTTCTGTTCTATTTGATCAGAATTGGAAGGTTGCTTTGCAAATAAGTGACATTCCTTTTATTGATCAACCTTACTATGGTGAGGAAATTCTTTGTTTCAAAAAGGAACTCAGGTTGCTAGGTGTCTTAGTTGGCTTCGACCAAAACTACCAGCTTGTTGTTAACCATTTAAAATCCGCTCCGTACTTGACTTATCTCACACCTGAGGCTGTTCTGTTGGTACTGGAGTGCTTGCGTTATTCAACATGCTACTACAGTCTTGTTAAAGCACTTCAAAATGTGGAATGCTTGAAGACAAATGCTGGTTACAAGTCTCCAAGTGAGTGTTTTCTTTTTGATCCTGAATGGGGTTGTCTTCTCCGGGTGATCAATGATTTCCCAATAATTGATCAAGAATTCTATGGAAACACCACCTTGCTTGCTTGGAAGAATGAGTTGAAGCAATTGGGTGTGTTGGTGGACTTGGAGAAGGCTGCTGAAGCATTTGCTCCACTTTTTAGACAGAAGGCCCGTTCATCTTCGATTTCAAATGACAATGTTCTTCTACTGCTCTCGTGTTACAGACAGCTAAGGGCAGTGGCTCACAAACTTCCTCCCGATTTTAACAGCTGCATCCGTGAAGAAAAATGGTTGCGAACTCGGCTTTGTGGCTATAGATCTCCAAGAAATTGCATTTTGTTTGGTCCAGAATGGGAATCTATATCTCCAATTACTGTGCTGCCTTTTATTGATGACAGTGATAGCTTCTACGGCAAGGCCATTCATGAATATAATGAGGAGCTGCAGAGAATGGGAGTCGTTGTAAAACTTGAAGATGGAGTGAAGTTTGTGCTTGATGGTCTTATCACTTTCCTGAATCCTAACATGATCACTTCTGCAAATGTGCTTGCTTTGCTCAAATGTATCCGTATATCAACGGAAAAGAATTACTCTTTACAGGATTCTCTTATCAGAAAAGTTTCTCAAAAGTGGTTGAAGACCAATGCTGGGGCTGATTATTTTAGCCCGGAGCAATGCTGCTTGTTCGATGCCAAGTGGGAATCATGTTTGAAACGGACAGATGGACCTTTCCTTGATGAGATGCATTATGGTTCTGAAATTTCAATTTACAAAGAAGAGCTGAAGCAAATAGGAGTAGCTGTTGACGTAGGATATGTATGTCTGCTGCTAGCCTGCCACCTTGATTTTCATTCCGACTTTGATACTATTGTTCGAATATATAATTTCTTGAGAGAATCGAATTGGGAGCCTGATACTGAAGATGCCAAGAGGATTTGGATCCCAAAAGGAATTGAGAATGGAATATGGGTCAAACCTGGAGATTGCATTTTACATGACAAAGATGGCCTCTTCGGTTCGCAGTTGAATGCCTTAGAGAAATACTATGACCGGAAGTTATTGAGCTTCTTCTCCAGTGCTTTCGGAGTTAAATCCAACCCTTCAGTTGATGATTATTGCAAGCTTTGGAAGGTTTGGGAGAATTCAGGACTCCCACTGTCTTATGCCGAGTGTTGTGCATTTTGGCGTTGTGTTAATCAATGGAGTTTGAAGACTCAGAAACATCTTGCTGACAAGTTGTTGCGGCTGCCTGTTAATTCGGGCTCAGATGGAATTTTGTTATTCAACAAGCATGATGTTTTCATTGCTGATGACCTGCAGCTGAAGGCTGTATTTGAACAGTCCTCTACTCACACATTATTTGTCTGGTATCCTCAGCGTAGCGTGCCTGACTTGCCTCGGACTGAGTTGCTGGAAGTGTATAGGAATATTGGGGTTCGCACCATATCTGAATGTGTGAATAGGGAAGTATTATCGGTAGAAGATGGTGTGCGGCTGAAGCAGTTGAATCTGGGTGAAATTTCTATTGGCAAAGGGCTGCTAAAACTCATTCTAGGCTTCCTAGCTGATCTTAAAACGGAAGCTAGAGAGAGGCATGAAGCTGTCAAATGCCTCCTGAATCTCACTTCTCTGGAGACTGCAGAACCAATAACCGTAAGGTATACTTTGTCATTGTCATCAGGTGAAACTGTGGTCGTGTCAGCAAGCCAAATGATATGTTGGGATAAACAGAGTTCAAAGTTTTTCACAACGAAGATGGACAGGTCAAGTGGACACAAAAGTCACATTGAATACGCAACACAGTTCTCAAAAGCCATATCAAAGGGAGTGTTATGGAATAGAGAAGAACATATAAGTGCACTTTCTGAGCTGATTAAGTCTGCTTTTCTGGTGGAATTTGATGAAGCAGCAGTTGAATTTCTTATGATTGATAAGAATTTGGCCATATTCCTGGAGGATGAGGAGTTCCTCTCTGCTGCTTTCCCCTCTTACTAGGTATTTGTGAACTTCCTTTTGCCTTTCTCCACCAGCTGAAGGACCTTCGCTTTCTCTTTATTTTTTCTTTTCTTTTCTTTTAGTTTCATTGGCTGTATATTTTAATTATGCAGGCTATTTGCTTTGTGTGTAAGAGTGGATCAGCTTTTCTTAATTGCCTATCCATATTACTTATGAACTGATGTCTAGTATATCTATTTTGTACTCGTTCTGGCATCTGTTGCCATATTACCTAAATATATAATCCTGGGTTGTTGCTAATTGTGTGGCTGACTGATGCAGATGGTAGCCTTTCTATTTCCATATATTGCTATAATCTAAATTTATTTTTAGTCTTCTGGATTTTCTTAGCTCTCTCTCACAGTTTCCTCCTCTTTCAATTGTCAATTTGAGTCATAATTTGTGAATCAGCTTCTAGTGGTTCTCTTTATTGGATATGTGTTCTAACTAGAGAACGATTCTTTATCCATTTTGTTTATGCAATTGGAATATTCCTTCACCTGAATACTCAGCTGTTGAAAACATCGGCATTTACTTCTATTCCGGAAATTTCTACTATTGGACAAACAAATGTTGTAAGGCTTCTTCTCAGTTACATTTCTAGTTCAATTCAATTCGAATTTGAGCTGCATCCCATGCCGGGCCAAAGTTAGAAACATCAACAAGCCAGCCGGGGTGGGGCACAGTGACGGCCGAAACCAAATTTCGACACTTAAATTTAGAATTATATTTGACATTGAGTACAAAAACTTGTACTAAATCATATATACACACACACACACACATATATATAGTCATTATATAAGCAATAACTAGATTTATTAATGCCGAAGAAACAATTAAAATCTTAATAGATAAATAAAAGGTAAATATCAATACTGAGCGCAAACTAACTAAAGTCAGTATATACATAACAAAATGTACACATAACGTTAGGCCCGCTAGATGTCAATACTGAAAACGTCATCTAAATAATAATAATAATAAATAACGCCAAGGGATTGTAATTTCTGTAATATGTTATGATTTGTTTTGTTTTTAAATTTGTTAATGATGGATAGGTTTTTATGGCAAGGCCATTCATGATTATAGAGAAGAGCTGAAGAGTATGGGAGTCGTACAATTTGAAGATGGTATGAAATTTGTTGCTGATGGCCTGCGTAGTTTCCTGAATCCCGGCATGATCACTTACTGCCAATTAACGTAATTGCATTTCTCCAATGCATCCATATGTCAAAACAAACGAATTACTCTTTACCCGAGTCTTTTTTGAACAAAGTTTCTAAAAAGTGGTTGAGGACCCATAGTGGGGCTGATGGCAATAGACCAAATTAAGCAATGCTGCTTGTTCAATTCGGGCATCACGTTTGAAGCGGAGAGGCCGAACTTTCTTTGATGAGATGTGTTATGGTTCTGAAATGAAATTTTACAGGGAAGAGCCCAAGCAAATAGGAGTAGTTGTTGACTAAGAAAATGTTTCTGTTGCTTGCCAGCCACCATGACTTTCACTCCGACTTTGACACTATTGTTCGAATTTATAATTTCCTGAGAGAATCTAATTGAGACTGAAGCTTTGGGGAGACTATGGATCCCTAATGGAAATGAGCATGAACAATGGGTCAGTCCTGAAGATTGTTTTTTACATGATAAAGATGGTCTCTTCGGTTTGCAATTAAATGCTTTAGTGATGTAGGACAATATGCAGCCAGCCAGAAGTTTAACGAGATTGGTTTTTATTTTTCCAATTTTGAGTCCTTTTTGTGTTAGGATTACAGAGAAAGACTAACGAAAGAAAGATATACTATGTCATGATATTGATTTGGTGTGCCTATCAAATAAGATCCTAACACATTATCACGAGTGAATTAAAAAAATTAAAAAAAAAGATTCAGCAATTATATCCAATAAAATAATGACAAATTATCATTGATGATTGTAAAAAATAGAAAAATAACCAAAAAAAATAACCACTATCAACATATGACTTAATATTACTGGTTATGTATACCACTTTAGCATTGTGACGCGATATACATGTCCTATATAATTATTTTCCTTATATTAATAATTCTTTCCAATTTGTGTTAGGCTTTCTTATCTTATTTGTTTGAGTCTAATTAGGATTTACATTATTTTAGGTCAAATATTATTTTCTTGTTTAACTAGGGTTTTAGTATTTTAGAATATTTTATATTCATAGGATTTTATTTTGTTAGCTAATTGTATTTTCGTTAGGCCCAGCCATTCAAAACCTCGATATTTAGTTTACTTCTATACTTGAAATTTTTAATATTTAGACAACAAACATTGTAAGTTAGTTATCAGTTCCTTTTGTCCCTTCAATAATTAGAAAATTTTCAGTTCAATTCAATTCAATTCGAAATTGAGCTGCCTAGGCGGAAACTGGGCGACAGCTAGAAACACTAACAGGCTGGGCCGGGTTGAGTCCGCTATCGTTATTTTAGCAAGAGCAGATACGATGATAATGTTTAGTTTGATACGATAAGTAATGTTATCAATCCAAATCATATTTATTATTACACAAAAAATCTTTGACTAAAAAGAGTTGTAATAGAGCACTCATTATAAAGGCAACAGCTAGATTAATTAATGACGAAGAAACAATTAAAATTTAATTAAATATATTAGAATTAACAATTAATCACGTCTTTAAGGTTTAAAGAGAACTTAACTGAGGCCCTTAGTTTTTTTTTAAAATGTCCTTCAATCAATTCATTTTTAAACCTCTTATATATCAAAATCCTAATATTAGATCACAATTAAAATTAAGTTCGCCACTTTATCTAAAAACGTAAGTTAATAGATGTCGATTTAAAAATAGTTTTATCATTCAATATGCCACATCACGTATGAGGCTTTTAATTTTTTTATATGGGTCAATATACATATTTTTTTAATTTGGAGGATTGCAATTAAGTTTGTCATTTGCTTAAAAGCTTAAGCTAGTAAGCATAGGTTAAACAATAGTTTTACCATTCAATAATTAGAGAAGTTATAATTTGGTTTGTATTTCTCACCTTGTAGAGAAACAAAACATAGGAGACAAATATTTTTACAAATGTTGGATTATATACGCAGGCTTCATGATCAAGTAAACTTCCTAGCTTCGTTCTTTCCTAGCTTTAGTTAAGTGTTAGGCAGCTGCTTTCTCAGCGAGAGGACGAGCTTTATCATGGCGAGAGATAGATGGGTGGGGGTGGTAGCATGATGCCGCGCTCAGTAGATTCTTTACAGCACGTGGCTTTCCCTTACCCATAACCCTCCTAAATGATCTCTTTCCTCTCTTTTTATGCTCTTCTCTCTTCATTTCCGCCGACTCCTGCAAGTAACTTAAAAACTCAAAAATCTCACCTAAATTTTATCTCTAATTATATTCTAAATTGATGGATTTTAAAGTGAATACCAATTTTTTTTGTTGGGAAGGAAAATTTTTTAATTTCTTTTTGTAAATTTACCTACTTAATTAAATGCACGCTTTTATTTTGTTGTTCCTGTTAGCAAATGAAAAGGGAAAATATAATTTTTCTGTCCCAATTCCGACTGCAGTTATCCTGTTTAACTCAATCTTAAAAGGCTAAAAGCGAGGAGCAACACATATATAATTCAGTCACGTACCTCGTTAGAAGATACTGATTCAACGTTCTCACAACTTTCATCAGCCTGCGAGTTTTGGCTTGTTTCTTCAACAATATCATTACCTGGATGCATTACAACAAATAGACATTGTTCATATTACATGGCTAGAAATTGGAATGCCTTACATTTAGTTGCAAAATTATTAAAAGAAAAACTTTCTTTTGGCATCCTTGTTGTATTTCAATGGCAAAAACTTACTTTCGTCATCCTTGTCGTCTTTCACTGGTTCCTCGTCGGGTTCAATGTAAACTCTAAAGCTTGGCGAGCCAGGACATAAATATTCATTAAATCCGAAATTGCTAACCCTAGCATCTTCTTCACCTTCCTCTTCAATCTCTCCCTCATTTTGTTCCTCAGTTGTTTCTTCCTTTGCTGGCTTGTAGTCTTCCTTCGTTACCTTATTATTATGCTTATGATTATCAGAAGGTTCAGGCTCAGGTGTCACCTTCGCAGCCCTAAGACTTTCTTCTGCGGAGGACAAGCTCTTTCTACCATTATCATCGCCGTGGCCGGAATGGGATGCAGAGTTATCAGTGTGATAACTTTCTTTAAGCAGCACTTGTTTGGATAGCGCCCCTTTCTCAGCTGTTTTTCTTCTTCTTTTAATCTCCTCGAGCCGGCGTCGGACAAGAGGAGGAAGCTTGGAAGAAGTTACAGCTTCACCCCCATCCGAATCGGTGCTGCTCTTTGATACCCCACATCCCATTGAGGATGATGGTGGTAAATTTTGGATTAAAGAGAGAGAGAGAGAGAGATTGAAAGAGCGAAAGCGAGACAGGTCGGGCTGAAAGGGCAGGCCAAAGTGGATGGTGAGGAAGAGAAAGAGATATTAAGATTGGAGAGTATGAAAGAGTGGCCTAACGGCAATTACGTGCTTGGAAATTAATAGTAGAAATCTTTAGATGGATATAGCTAAAGTCTGTTTTCACAGTTGTCATATTGTGATTTTTAGAAAATTAAGTTGAGTCAACTTGGTTATCTGACTTTATACCAATTCAAGTTGTACTTAGAAATTTTATCCGCTTCTTTATTTTACGCGTTTTGGATCAAACTCACCTTCAATTGTGAATGGAAACAAATTTATTGCAAGACTTTGGAAGGATTAATAACAAAAATTTTATTAGAAAAGAGAAAAACTGGAGCCCTAAATATTTGCGAAATATTCAAAGTGGGTAGACTCAGCCATCTAGATCTCAAGTACGGAAATTTCTGGCCAAATTGCTAATGCTGATCTTATAGTTAATTAGTTAAACGTTTTGATTCAGGCTATTATTAGTGATAATAAGAGAACAGAAACGGAGTTATTTGCGTATAGTTCGAAATAATGGCGGTTTTGCTGCATGGGTTTGGCTTTAAGCTAGCTATGTCAAAATAACTTAAGATCACATCAAGTTGTAACTTCTTGATCATATTTTTCTATAATTTTATGAATTCTGGCTTGAAACTTCGCAACGAATACTACTTTAGTGGTAATTAAAGGGGAGAATTTTGTTGATGAACAGCCTAGCTTGAAATGATTAGTTAGTAGTAACTATAAATTTAAGTAACCACATACTTGCACCTTGCAAGATATAATTTAAAATTTCGTTAGGTTATAAACATAGTTAGATCAGCAGATCATTTTTGTTTTTGGGTAAAGTGGTAATCATATTAATCCCCATCTAAATTGAGCATAATTATTATATAAGAATAAAATTAATGCACACAAATTTATATATGAAAGAGATCTTTTTACATGAAATTTTGACATAATTTCTCGAAATTAAATATAACTACCTCTTATCTTTACTTTTCTTTCTCTATTCTTTTCATTTTTCTTTCTCTATTCTTTTCATTAAACAAATTCGTAAATGCCAATACATAATAATTTTTTCTTTTAGTTCTTAATCACTTTATTTTGTGGTTCATTCAATCTATATTAATATTAGAAGTTGGTCTTTAATTGGTAGATATAAGTATTTCCTTTTGAAATACATATATACATACATACATACATACATACATACATACATACATATATACATATATATATATGTATATGTATATATGTATATGTATATACATATCTATATGTATATGTATATGTATATGTATATACATATCTATATATATATATGTATAGATATATATACACATATACATATACATATATATACATATATACATATACATACATATATATATACATATACATATATACATATATACATATACATATATATAGATATATATACATATATACATATACATATACATATGTATATATGTATATGTATATGTATATACATATATATCTATATATATATGTATAGATATATATACATATATACATATACATATATATACATATATATACATATATACATATACATATATATACATATATATATATATATATATATATATATATATATACACACACACACACACACACACACATATATATATATATATATATATGATAGCCAACATGATGTAACTTAGCTAAGGTGGTTCGTGTTCCATTATAGTATAACCCTTGTCTATCCCATGCAGCTCAACGGGAAGTTTACATAAGCACATGGTAGCCAAAGGTTGTAACTTAGCTAAGATAGTTTGTGTTCCATCGTAGCATAGCTCTTATTCTTCACATATAACACATGCAGTTCACGTAAGCTCCACTCACGATTTACCCGAGTCACTCACCTTCACTCACCTTGTTCACGAATGTCACTCACTTGTGCTCGGCTTCAAGTTCACATGATTTGTTTAGTCTGTTACGGGATTTTAAGGGAAGTTACCGAAGATTCAGGAGAGTTATTTTTCATGTGAACTTGAGCTATATAAAAAGAAGTGTACTCAGTTTACTGGATTGAATAAGAATCCTTCATTTCTTTTATTTTCCTTTCATGGTATCAGAGCATACAGACTAACGTCTATCACTTTACAAATAAGATGGAAAATACTTCTCCAATTTTTCCTTCATTTTCTGGTCAAACAAACACTTTCAAGAATCCACAAGCTGGAGTTTCCTTTAATCTTCCTTCTGTTAATCTCAAGCTCACGAGTTCTAACTATGGTTTTTGGCGTTCGTTGATTCTTCCAGCACTTCGATCTGCAGATCTAGATGGCTATGTTGAAGGTACACGTTCCTGTCCATCTCAGTTTATTGAAGGTTTGATTTCAGATTCTTCTTCCGATGTTGCTCCTAAGTATGAAAAGTAATTAAATCCTGAGTATACTTTGTAGAAGAGAACAGATCAATTTGTCATGAGCTGGCTTTTATCTTCAAAAAGTGAGTCCATGTATGGCCACACATCACGTTGTGAATCTTGTTGTGATCTTTGGAAAACTTTAGAGAGTCTTTTTTTTACTCAATCAAAAGCACAAGTATTGCACCTTCGAAATTTGTTACAATCTTTAAAGAAAGGCTCCATGTCTATTGGCGATTATTTTCTTAAAATGAAGGAGCTTGCAGATACTTTGTAAGCTCCTGGAAATTTAGTTACAGATGATGAGTTACTCATGTACATCTTTGGCAGACTTGGTACTGAGTATGATGCTGTGGTGATTAATCTTACTGCTAGAAGAGATTCTGTTTCACTTCAAGAAGCACAATATTTGTTACAGAATCATGAAATGCGTATTGTAAAGTTGAACACTGCTTATTCTATTGATATGCAAACTAACAATCAAGCTCATTTTGCTGCAAAGAAATCTTCTGGACAGTCCTCTGGACAACAACGTTATTTTCCTTTGCAACAACAGTTTGCAAGAGGACAAGGAATTCTTCGTGGAGGCAGAGGTCGTGGAAGGTTTGGCGGCCGTTGTAGACTTGTTTGTCAACTATGTAACAAACCTGGTCATGCAGCCTTGCAATGCTATTTTCGTTTTAACACTAATTTTCATGGTGCGGTTGATAGTGTTCCACATAATTTTCAATTAGGTCCACGCTCAGGTCAAACTTCTATGGCTCCTGTATTTCATCCGCAAGCTCATCTACATCAAGCCATGCATCCTCAGACTCATTTGTATCAAGCTATACCCACGGATTCAACAGCTCACAATCTTGCTACTCCAGCTACTGTAGCTAATCCTTCTTGGTACATGGATATCGATGCCACAGATCATGTCACAACAAACATAAATAATCTCCAGATTCAATCTGAGTATAAAGGTCAAGATCGTCTTCAAGTTGGTAATGGTAATCAATTACCTATTTGTCATATTGGCCTCATTGAATATGCATTACCTAGTCACTCCAAGCCAATTATGCTTCATAATATATTGCATGTTCCTGGAGTTACCAAAAATCTCATCAGTATTTCCAAATTTACTCGTGATAACAATGTATCTGTAGAGTTTTTTGACACTCATTGTTGTGTCAAGGACCAGGTTTCCAAGAAAGTTCTGCTGGTGGGAATGCTTAAGCAAGGTCTTTATCAATTGCAGCTTCCATCATCTCTCAAGTCATTACCGTCTTCGTTACCTTCTTTTACAACTTCTTTAAGCTCCCAACCATGTGTCCGTGGCTGCTTATGCTTCTTCAAGGACCTATAGCTCAAATGATCTTTGGCATCAACGCCTAGGCCATCCTAGTGCTAAGGTCTTAAGTTTAGTTTTGAATAAGCTTTCCGGGCCCATTGCTGGTCATAGTACCAGTTCTTCACCTTTGTTGTCTTTCTGTGCCGCTTGTAAGCTTGGAAAACAATGTCAAAGTGTATTTCCATTGAGTGACAATAAAGCTTCTCAACCTTTAGAACTTGTTCATTCGGATGTGTGGGGTCCTGCTCCTATTTTGTCTCCTGAAGGATATCGATATTATATACTTTTCTTGGATGATTATAGCCGATTTATTTGGCTATTTCCACTTAAAAACAAATCTGATGTGTATCCTATATTTGTTTAGTTTCGAATAATGGCTGAGAAGCAGTTTGGTTTTCCAATCAAATGTGTACAATCTGATTTTGGTGTAGAATATAGATCTCTTCTTCCTTATTTTTCAGCTCATGGCATTCTCTCCAGGCTCTCTTGTCTTTATACGCATCAGCAAAATGGTAGAGCTGAGAGGCGACATAGACAGCTTGTTGAGATGGGGCTATCCCTCTTAGCTACTGCTTCCATGCCTTTATCTTACTGGTGGGAATCTTTTCAAGTAGCAGCTTATCTTACTAATCGGTTACCAACTCCTGTGCTTGGCTTTAAATCACCGTTTGAGGTACTCTTCAACACTACACCTACATATGAATTTCTTAAGGTGTTTGGCTACTCATGTTATCCTTATTTACGACCTTATAACAAACATAAATTTAACTTCCATACATCCCAATGTGTCATTCTTGGATATAGTTTATCACATAAAGGATATAAATATCTTCACTCTTCGGGTCGTGTTTATATTGCTAAGAGTGTGATTTTTTATGAAAGTGTGTTCCCTTTCCGTCATACTCGTAATTTTGTTTCCACTAGTGCTCCTATCTCTTCATCAACATCAATTCCTCATGCTACTTGGTTTTCTACTTCTCAACCTTCATATTGTACACCATTGTCTCCACAGTCTTTGTATGATAACTCTCAGTCAAATAATATCACTTCTTCTCCATTATCATCTTCTAAAACTACAACTTCTACTCCTTTATCACCAAGTCATTGTAATGACTCTAATGTTCCCGGTATACATCTTGATGTTGTTCTTCCCATTCTAACACACAATCCGAAACACAATCCGAATAACCATCCTATGATCACTTGTAGTAACAGGTTCTTTACCTCCAGCTCGAGTTCTCTTAACCCAATCAACTATCTCTCTTAAACCACTTGCCACAATTCGTCAGGCTCTCTCTAGTCCTGAATGGCTTAAAGCCATGCAATCTGAATTCAATGCTCTCTTATCTAACCGTCCATGGTCTCTTGTTCCTCCCAAACCTACAATGAATATTGTTGGCAACAAATGGGTTTTTCGATTGAAATATAATAAGGATCGTACCTTACAAAGGCATAAAGCATGACTAGTGGCTAAAGGATTTCAACAAACTCCTGGTCTTGACTTCTTTGAAACCTTTAGTCCAGTGATTAAACCCTCCACAATTCGTATCATTCTCAACCTTGCTGTTACCAAGGGATGGGACATTCAACAAATAGATATTAATAATGTCTTTTTAAATGGTAACTTACAAGAAGAAGTTTATATGCAGCAACCCGAGGGCTTTATTGATTCTATGCATCCAGAATATGTTTGCAAACTCCATAAAGCTTTGTATGGACTTAAGCAAGCTCCTAGAGCTTGGTTTGAGAAGCTTAAATCGGCTTTGGTGCAATGGGGTTTTACAAATTTTAAGTCTGATACAAGCTTGTTTATCTATTCTTCTAAGAATGTTGTTGTGTATTTACTTGTCTATGTTGATGATATTTTGATCACTGGTTCGGATTCCTCACAAGTTCATCGAGTGGTTACTGATTTGAATAAGCAGTTTTCCTTGAAATCACTTGGTTCGTTGGACTATTTTCTTGGCTTTGAGGTGCTTCAAAATAGTAAAGAATTGTATCTTACACAAGAAAAATATACAAGGGATTTATTACAGAAGACAAACATGGCTACTGCAAAGAGTTGTCCTACACCAATGGTTGCTGGATGTAAATTGTATCAAAATGATAGTGCCATGTTTGAGCACCCTAAACTATATAGAAGTACTATTGGAGCTTTGCAATACCTCACCATGACAATGCCTGATATATCTTTTGCTGTCAACAAGTTAAGTCAATTTTTGAAAGCTCCTACTTTAAATCACTGACAAGCTTGCAAACGGTTGCTTCGATATTTGCGTGGAACAATTGGTGTTGGTCTACATTTCGAGCCATGCAACCAACTTAATCTTGAAGTATTCTCTGATGCTGATTCTGCAAGTTGTCTTGACGATAGAAGGTCTATAACTGGCTTCTGTGTTTTTCTAGGACCAAATCTGATTCAATGGAGTTCAAAGAAAAAAAAGATAGTTTCTCGTTCATCCACTGAATCTGAATACCGTGCATTGGCTCAAGCTGCTACTGAAGTAGCTTGGATGAAGCAATTATTTCAAGAACTCAAATTGTCAATTGTAGGGTACCCTGTCATCTGGTGTGATAACCTTGGTGCTCAATCTCTTGCTTCTAATCCTGTTTTCCACTCTCGTACTAAGCATATTGAGGTTGACGTGCATTATATTAGAGAGAGACTTGCAGCAAAGGAAGTTGAAATTAGATATATTCTAACTTCACATCAAATAGCTGATATTTTTACTAAGCCGTTGCCTATAAGTCAGTTTCAAAACTTCAACAGCAAGCTCACTGCTTTAGGAGCCCAGTTTCGCTTGAGGGGGAATGATAGCCAACATGATGTAACTTAGCTAAGGTGTTTCGTGTTCCATTATAGCATAACCCTTGTCTATCCCATGCAGCTCAACGTGAAGTTTACATAAGCACATGGTAGCCAAAGGTTGTAACTTAGCTAAGATAGTTTATGTTCCATCGTAGCATAGCTCTTATTCTTCACATATAACACATGCAGTTCACGTAAGCTCCACTCACGATTTACCGGAGTCGCTCACCTTCACTCACCTTGTTCACGAGTGTCACTCACTTGTGCTCGACTTCAAGTTCACATGATTTGTTCAGTCTATTACCGGATTTCAAGGGAAGTTACCGAAGATTCAGGAGAGTTATTTTTCATGTGAACTTGAGCTATATAAAAAGAAGTGAACTCAGTTTACTGGATTGAATAAGAATCCTTCATTTCTTTTATTTTCCTTTCAATATATATATATATATATATATATATATATATATATATATATATATATCAATATTATATGTACATTGGAAGCTTTAAGAGAGTGTTTTTAGTGATAAATTTTATGAAAAACTCATTTATGAAATCTAACAAAGATTCATGGTTAAATAATAATTTAGTTTGATATAATATGGATTCTAAAATAATATGATAAATTCAATATTTGATAATACGCTCGAGATATAATATTATGTTAAAAGCTAATTTTAACTATATTTAACAAATGTGTTAATATTTAATATTTACTAGTTTCATTAAAAAAATTGAATTTTATTGTCGATGGAATTTGCCCCTGATAGTTCAGTTTTTTAGCTTTGTCTATGATTGTCATTATTGGAAAACCAAAATAATAATAATAATAATTGTCTTAGTGCTTTATTAAAAAAAAAAAAAAGACAAACACGTTTTGTATAATAGAAGTTACAGTTATACATGTATCAAATATAATGAATTTCTTTAAATGGGATTATTATCTTTGTTAGGATTCTCAATCCAAAACATCTATATCTTTGAGGTATATTTTTGTCTTTGGTGAAAATCATGATGATCTTAGCTAGCTATTAATCTTTGCTTGTAATAAGGGTTAGTTAACTTGTCTATGAAATATTGAAAATCAATATTGGGTCTTAATTTTCTATCTTCTCAATTTATCATTTGATTCTCCTTGATAATTCATTGTCTTCGGCTTAATTATAAATTGCAACTCTTAGATACACTTTTTAATTTCGCAATTGCTTTACATGCTTTTCATGAAAGTACGTAATAGTATCAGCAAACACTCCCTAATTTAGCCTTTCACGTTCTACTCTATATTGGTGGAACTCTAATCTTCCTTCTGACAATCTTATCATCTTTATCCTAATGTGGCATATATAGCATTTTTTTTCATAAATATAATTATCATGTGCATTTTGCATTTGGCTATCTTAGTTACATTTAAAAATTTTAAAAATAAAATACATATTATGTCAGTGTTATAAACCGGATGCTAAAGGTTGCTCAAGTATATATGGTCACTCACTCATAGTAGCATAATAAAAAGAAGTAATAACCATTTCTCTCAGTAATTACGTACTGATATCATCATCGGTCACATGCAATATTCAAAAGTTCTACTGCATGTGCTAGCCTTCGAAGTTTAACAGTAGCAAGTAAGTTTCTAAATAAATAAAGCCTCAGAATTTGCTGTAACCCAGTTTACACAGAAGCAAGTTCAAGAAAATTTACGGCTACTGCTTTCTTCCTGATCGAATGACCCATTTGAAGAGACCTCACTTATACCTCCAGAATTTGAAGAGGACGAGGAGGAAGAACTTAAACTTCTCTTGTCTTTCATCATAAAGTCAATCAGTTGAGGCTGACCCACCGTAACATTCTTGTTTCTCATCCCACTACAAGATTGTATATTCTCATTAGCATCCTTCGCGGTTTTTTTCTTTAAAAATACGCGACAGATGACCCAGTTTTCCATCTCGTTCAAGTAATTCTGAAGACAATCAAACCAATGCAAGTGTAAGAAAACAAATAATTATTTAATGTTTTAAAAGAAAGCAAATATATATAAAAGTTTAACTAACGAATAAAATGAAAGATAACTTTTTAACTAATAATTAAGTTATTATTATATTTTCTATCTTAAGATTTAATATTCATGCAATAACTTAAAAGTTTTTCTTCAATGGTTTCAAATTTTCTAGAGCTGCAGTAACCTCTATAAACATATATATAATGTGATCAGGTGCTGCATTTTCGTTTATAGATATAATATTAATATATGAATCTAGTACTGAACCAAGGATATAAGTGGAAACTTGCCTGGTTTGAGGGGAAAGCGGAAGGTGTAGTTCCAGCATTGATGAGGCGGTATTCGTGCATGATCCAATCAGTTCTCGTCTCATTCGGATGCTTCCCTCTGTAGAAAACCAAGGTTTTTTTCAAACCCACCATTTGGTTCCTGCTCGTAGATGCAATTTGTTTATCCACGCCGGTCGCTTTCCAATAACCAGAAGCAGTGGCTCGGTTGACTCTGTTCCCATTTGGATACTTGGTTTCCTTATTGCTGAAGAAGTACCTGTCTTGCTCCAAGTTACCTGAAACAAATCACCCAATTCACTTTTAACTTCCAACTTCGGAATTTGGACTCCATACTCTAAATCTAGCTCGCTGAACTGCATTGCTGACGTTGAACATTTCAAAACAAAAACATGACTTTAACTCAGAGAATGAAAGTGACTAGATCAGTTCTAATACAACCATTTGTTCTGAGAGTGACTGCAGCTAAGGAAAAGATAGCCTGGAAGTGGATTTTAAAGTAGTACAGAAAAGACCAAAGCTTTACTTTTATATTTTTACTTACCTGGCAAGTCCCAGGGATCGTACTTGCAAATATTGATCTCGGGAATGATTGGAGCAGGCAAAGGGCAGCAGAAGATCTTGCATTTCAGGTATTGAAAGAGAAGTTCTTCATCAGTTGGCTGGAAACGGAAACCAGGAGGCAATCTGATCACTCCATCTCTAACAAAGTTACTGAACCTATCCATGAAATGTGTGGAAGTTAAATTGATTTTCTCGAAAATAAGCTACAAAATGACGGTTATCCTCTGTTAGCTAGAGTAATGGGTTAGGTGCTTATGAAGATGAACAAGCAATTGGTATGTATGTATATATAGACATAGCAGTACTGGCACGAAAGAGCTTAAGTGAAAGGAAAGGCAATGGCTTTTTTAGGTTGATTTAGGTTTTACCTTTAGTGATAATATAATTTTAATTGTTTTGCGCTTTAAAATGTATATATTTTACTTTATGAAAATCGCCAAAAATTGAGGGTAGCCCATCCTGTATTTTTAAAATAATTTTGGCGCGCGCACACACAAACACATAAACATATATATATGTATAGAAAGTGTACTAATTAATATTTATCTTTTTTTAATTAATAGTTTCTAATACATAAAACCTGTTGAATTTAGCCTTGAGTTTGCATAATTATAAGCATTATCAAACAAAACTCACATTTTTATTAATTTAAAATATTTCATTCAAATTGTAGTTCTGTTAAATCAAAAAAGAATGTAAAAGTCATAACCTATCTATCGAATAATAATATATTTAGCTGATTAACTGAAAAAAGGAAATTTTGGTTCCAGCCATATACATCAATCAAGTCTAATGTCAAATATTTCAGAGTGTAACACAAAAAAATGGCAACGTAATTCTCTTGCTCAATGTCACATAGGACTCTAACGTGATATCCCAAATCTTCTCTCAACCATGCATTTTCTTTTGTACTCCTCTAGCTCTCAAAACCTATCTCAGGAGTTTTGGGACTTGAGTTATGTTCCTGACATAAAATGGAGTTAAATAAAAAGTGATATGTCTATGTGATGTCTAAAATCTAGATTCTAATTAAACACCTAACAGAAAAAGTTTAATTTAATAAAAAAAATTATATTATCTCTCTTTTTATGTCTAATAATATTATTTTAAGCATGCATGTTATATATTTTTTTAATCTAATCAACAATTATCATAATTGCTAATTTTTAACATTATATATATATATATATATATATATTATTTCGATAAATGAAAAATCATGGAGTCGATATTCTAATAGTCTTTCTATAACTATACTATCCCAGGATAATTAAATTAAAGACTCTCAAGGCTCCTCCTTTTTGTTAAAAATGGAGCTATATGATGTCATTTTGACGCCTTGTAAGAGAATAAAAAAATTATTAATTTTTATATGCTAACATGGCCTCTGTAAGTTGCTTTTTTAAGAGAGAGAGGAACAAGAGGTGGATCGAAGGTGACGGGAAAAATCTTTTTAATGTCTAGAATGCTTGCACTATTATGCAACTGTTGACCTTTACACAAAGCCGCAAAGTATATTCGCACAGGCTCGATGGGATGCCCTACCTGTTCTACCAAGCACAACAATCCCTTTACAATTGTACATGTAGCAGTTAGTTAATATTGCACCATTGCATATTTAGGTGAGATAAAGACCTCAGGATAACTCTGTTGGGTCGAATTATCAGTTCTATTGTATGCGTTAGTCAGCTAGTTCGCTTGAAGATAAAATAACATGTAATATTTTTACTGATCAACCTACTCATTTAAGGTGTTTCTAAAGAAAGTTTTAAAGATCCAGGATTCGGAGCATATGTTCGCTTTTGACTCTTTGTAATTAAATATAAATACCAATTGAAAAAGTTGTCTGAATCTATGACTTACTGATTAAGTTTCTGAACAGTACGTAGTTCCTGTCCAACGAAATCTGCTGATTAATTTGCTTCACTTATGTGGTTTGGCTTTAAGCCTTCTTTTCCTGGTAGCCGATTGGACTTAATAATGCTAAAGGGCATCAGCTTTTACTTTCCGCTTTCCAGATCAGCATCTTTGGACTATAAACATATGGCATATAATTGGCGCCGTATTGGAAATTAACAAGTTTCAAATTCTTTTAAGTTCCGGATTCAAAAGAGAAAACAGGTAAAGTAATCTTTGTCGTAAACAAAATCGATCAGAACCCACGTAAGGATTTCCAGAAATAATTCAAGTTTAAAAAAAGTCAAAGGAGATTGGAGAGTTGGTACTTTTCTTCATGGTGAAGAGATCGATAGATGTTTTCTTTTCTCTGTCCTTGTCATGTTTGATATATATTGATATCTTCTCCCACATTTAAAAAGAATTACAAAGTGTTTTTCTACATGCATGGCTAGGAGTAATTAATTTGCTTAATTGAGATGAGTCTACTCAGCAACAAAAAGTATGATCATCACATGTTTTTCTTTGTCTAGTACAATACATATCCTTTGACTCTATATATATATATATATACACACACTGAGGGACGCTCTCTTTAATTAATCGTCATAGCCTATCCTTCTTTCTTTTAAAGTTTAAACTTTAAAATAGTGCGTTTCTTTTTTTATCTTCTTTATCTCATGCATGCATGCATGGTTTAACTTGCTTTGTTGGGAAAAGCAGCAAGATTTGTTTGGCAGAACGAATACCAGGGTTCTCTACTTGATCGTGGGATCCCATTGATGGAAAAGAGTTACATAAGACAGCTCTCCAGGTCATTTCGCTTTAGTGAGTTCATGTAATTAGATTTTGAGATATTATCGTAAGGGTTAAGAAAATGGAATAAGCAGGTTGAACAAAAATTAAAACACATCCACATTAATAATTGACAAAATTATAAAATAATTGTTATTAACAAATGTAAATAGGCAAGGGATACCACATTTGCAGAAGACTCACTTAAATATTTTCCTGAGTAAGTGATATATTTAATTGTAGCAAATTAGAACAATGTTTTAATTATAATATAATATTTTCTAGCTACTCAAATAAGTGAATTCAGCGGATCATCAAGATCAGATTAATTATGAGATACTTTATCTGAAAAATAATGAATTTTATATGTGTATATATATATTTATTTGCAGAACTTTTGTTCCAGAGTGCGTTGAGATGAATCAGATGTTAAAATTAATAAATAGCTTTTCAAAAGCATGGAAAATCAAGTCTTAAAAAATGAAGATATAAATATATAAATTCTTGGTGGGAGTTTAATTAATACCTTCTTGCTTCTTTTTCTCCACCAATATCAACTTTAATTTCATCTCAAAGTTGGACAAACCAAAAGACGATATATGGCTAAAGAATATAGCTGACTCGACTCTCAGATTTGTAAATTTAAGATATATTTGTATATTTCTCATTTAGCATGCGCTATCTTGGTATAGTTTCTTCCAATACAGTTTTCGTAGGTTTTTCTTTTATTGTCAATCTAATCGTAACTTTTTTAAAAAGCACACGTAATCATGTTAAAGATTATACCAGTAGTCGTGCGGAATTTGGAAAAAAAAAATTATATACAGCAATATGTCTTTTGTTAATATAATATTTTAGGGAGATTTTAATATGGGTTCCTTGAAAAAAAAAAATCTAACAGTAGATATCTACAAGAAAACGCTACTTATCATTTTGACTTCAACAAGAAAGAAAAGCACGCATATGTTCGACAAGAAAAATTACGATATTTAGGATAAGAGACGGCTATCATGTGATGATTCTAGAGAGGGAGAAGAGAAGCAGCCTCTTCTTTCACTGAAGGCAACAGAATATAATTAGGTATATAAAAATTAAAAATAAAAGAAATAGATTATAATTAATGATGGAAAAATTACACAGACAGAGAAAATTGTTCCCTTTTTAATTTATATATTTGTTTTCAGCTCTCGGATGCATGAAAGGACTGAAAAAATTTGGTTCAAATTTAACAATAAGAAAATCTTATATATAGAGAGAGCGAGAGTCAAAGGATATGTTGTACTTGGGATGCAAAAGCAAAAGGATGTGTATAGTCAAAAAGTAAATAAGTAAATAAAAATTAATGATGCAAAAAAATGTAATATCCCAGATGAAGATGATGGTACCGATATTGATAGTTTTTGATTGAATGATGGATGCGGGTTAAGAAAAGAAATTCACAGACAGTGAAATTGATTGTATTCTTATATTTTAATTGTGTCTCTTTCGATATCAACCTGTGGATTAAACATTGGGTCGCCATTTAACTCAATGCGGGAAACGATAATCCAGAAGCTAATCCTATTGTATTTTATGTTGGGAATATTTATAATAAATTTAAATAATATAAATAAATAACAAGATATTAAAGAAATAATAAAATATGAATTAGATTAATATATTAAATAAATAGAACAAACAAAGAGATAGAGTAAGAAATAAGTGGCCTGAGCATTTGGGAGGCATGTCGAAAGCATTGTCCTAAAGCCAAAGAGTCCTCCCCTCGTGCGAGTCATATCGGTACTCAAAGGCTCCAAGATACAACCCAGTACTCACAGCCTATTTTCTCGATGAGCACGATCACCGGAAGAAAATAACATGTCTTCATGTGTCGCGGTTGCTCAAAACATAGAAAACTCAGAAAATCTCATACTATGTTAGAACCTTTGAGACTCCTTTATATAGTAATCTCATAACTTAGGTAACGTACAAATTAATTCTTGTAACTCCCAAGTCATAAGTTCTTAATAAAAGCATGAACGTTACAACTAAAACGTTACAAATAATAAGTGTCGTAACGTTCATATTTTTATTATACTTGTAACGTATGAAATTAATATCAAAATAAATTTAGTAACTTATAATATAAATGTTTGTTTTAAACCTTTTATCTCCAACAGTCCCCCACAAAAGGTTTAAAACTTTAAAGCTTTATAAAATAAAATATCAAGATAAAAATACTCATAAAATAAAAATTATATATAAAGAGCAACATTCTATTATGCAATGGGTATAGGTACCTTTCGGGTTTGAACCTACACTTAGTGTTAATAGTATCCATTTGAGAAACCTGAGTGAACAAAGTCTTGAACTCGATTTCTTGACCAAACTTCAAACTATCACACACATAATATCGACGAAGACATGGTTTTGGCGGGTTAGCGCTATTAATGGCCATGCGCTCAATCTTGATTCTCATGAGAGCTTTAGAGAATAACCAAATTCTTACAGTCGCGGCCCTCACAACGCTCTCACTTAGGTGAGTCCTTAAAAGGTATATGTGACCTATACCTCGCAAGAGTATCTAGCCTTTGGACTCATTCAGGATAAATATCCTTCCTAACATCACATATAACAAGCACTTTGCCATAGGGATGAGCATGATCATATCTCCTCTAAGCTATGTCTTTATAGTTGTGCTTAACAAGTCACGCAGTATGGATTGTTCCTACCCATTGAACCTCCTCCATGGGATCTCCAATCACAGAGGTTGGGTTATTTCCCTAGGTGACTCTCTTTGGGCTTAAGCACATCCCCCTCGACAATTTAAATAATTAATTAATTAATTAGCATGCTAAAAATCTTTATAATTGTATAAAATCTCATTGACTTTATCTTTGAGAACTTGTTCTTATTATTTTGATGAATGCTTCAAAGAGACTAAAAAGAAAATTAAATGAGCACTTAATCACCTTATAATCAATAATATTTTTAAACTCATACACGAAATTAATAATCATTTAAGAACTTATGATATCATTTTTTTCTCCAAATATCATAAAAATATTTAACAACCATCAAATAAAGAAAACCCCCACATTAAGTAACATTTTAAATACTGTAGCAATAGCTCCATAAAATATTAATGCACTAATTTGTTAAATTTTAAAACTCATCAAAATAATGACTATACTCAAATCATTGTCATCTTAATTGTACAAAATTAAGAACCAAAATATGAAACTGCTCAAAAACTAGAAACCCCCACATTAAAAATATTTTTCCAAACCTCAAATTAACAAGATACTTATTGCTAAAACTGTAAATATAATATATATAACTCATATATGTATTTAATAATAATCATTAGCATTTATGCTAATATTTCATTTAATATAATCACATAAATTATCATAATAATCTACCAGTCTTTTTAGCATACTCTGGTAATCAATTATTTAGATATCATCATCTAATATGCATGATAGCCATAAGAAACTATGACTTAATAGCACACCATCATACATATAAGTTTCTAATTAAACATATTGAAAACACATATTTTATTGTGTAATAAAAATTTTATGCATGCAACTCATAAATTGAATTATTAATCAATAATAATGTGTAATAAATATCAGTAATAAGGATTTTTATAACTGAAATATTTATTAAACCATAATAAAAACTACTAAAAGGTTTTGATTATAAAACCACTACATTTAACTCATCTATATTCTTTGTAACTCAAAGCATCATGCATTAATAATCTAACACCACAACATATGTATAACGACAAATAAACAAAGATTTAATATATCACAAAAATATTTTTTGATTGTAAATAAATAGTCATGCTATCATAAATAATTTTGTATTACCTCAAAAAAATATATATCTATTACCTCCATATTGTCTTGAGGTTGATAAAGAGATCCAATCTCGATACTAAGTTGAGCCAAGAACTCTGAATACACATTTTTGTTGTCAACACAATTTGAAAACATTAGGCTCCCCCAAGATCAAAATAAAATATTCTAAATAAACAAGGTTAAGATAATAGTTTAGTAAAATATAATATTTAAAACACAAAAGCTATGCATTTATCATAATGTTTGAATTACATTTATCCTTTTTTATAAACCATAGAAATATATATATACGCACACAAAGATAGCCAAGTTGAAATCTACATGTCAAAGCATAATGACAATATGCATATATTAATGCGACATGAATAAACAAATAGAAAATTGGCAACACACTTTCGCAACTTATGCAAGCTTACATTTTTAATGTTTATACATTCACACATTTGTAACTCATGCAAGGACAATGACTTAATCAATGTTATACTCTAGATCACCAAAAATTCACACAAATATATATATTCACAATATAAAGAAATAAATATCAATCCACTAATCATATCATAGTTAAATCATTCAAGTAGTGGAATCAATCAAAATATATCATCATAACCAAATCTTATAGACCTCTAATAATAACTTATCAACATAAAATATCATTGGATAAACAAAACAACATAAGCCGTCAATATCCTTTACAAACTATTCACGTTATATACCACCCAACGATAAATTAAGGTAAACAACAAAATATATAAGACATTCTTTGGCTTTAGAATGTTGGGAATATTTATAATAAATTTAAATAATATAAATAAACAACAAGATATTAAAGAAATAATAAAATATGAATTAGATTAATATATTAAATAAATAGAACAAACAAAGAGATAGAGTAAGAAATAAGTGGCCTGAGCATTTGGGAGGCATGTCGAAGGCATTGTCCTAAAGCCAAAGAGTCCTCCCCTCGTGCGAGTCATATCGGTACTCAAAGGCTCCAAGATACAACCCAGTGCTCACAGCCTATCTTCTCGATGAGCACGATCATCGGAAGAAAATAACTTGTCTTCATGTGTTGCGGTTGCTCAAAACATAGAAAACTCAGAAAATCTCATATCTATGTTAGAACCTTTGAGACTCCTTTATATAGTAATCTCATAACTTAGGTAACGTACAAATTAATTCTTGTAACTCCCAAGTCATAAGTTCTTAATAAAAGCATGAACGTTACAAATAATAAGTGTCGTAACGTTCATATTTTTATTATACTTGTAACGTATGAAATTAATATCAAAATAAATTTTGTAACTTATAATATAAATGTTTATTTTAAACATTTTATCTCCAACATTTTATTATATTTAAAGTTTGACCAAATATAATAATCTTGTATTTGTATATGAATCAAAAATTTTTGGAAAGAATATAAACGTCACACTTAACTTCACCAATAGATCGAAATACTTTGCCTTTTCCTTTAGGACTCCATAAATACGGACGGTAGAAGAAGAAAAGGGCAAGAGATCATATCTTTGTTTGAGAGGAGATGAATAATTCGATGATTTTGGAGACTGGCTTTTGAAAGAAAAAAGAGAGAATATATCGTCAAAGAGGGAACAAGTGATTTAATTGATGACTAGAAAAAAGCCTTGGACAAAACGACGAAGAGAGAAAATACTGAGAGAGTTATATAGGTAGTTAATATTTTAATTAACTTTTTCATTTATGCATTTGCTTTCAGCCTTTGGATGCATACGAGGGCCGAAAAAATTTGGTCTAGATTTAACAACTATACGAGAGTTCAGGTAAGATAAAATTTATATGTTGTGTGTGTTTTTGTCTTGTTAGAATATTAGGTAATAGAATATTTATTTCTAGATTATAATTAAAGCAAATTGGAATTTGTATCAAATTAGGAAGTTGAGTTTGATTGTAATTTGTTTCAATTAGGATAATCTAGGTGACTCATAATTGGATAAAGAAACTAACAGAGGAAGAGTTTTTTTATTGTATTTTTAGTCTAAGAATTATGGTTAGACTATGAAAAAAACTCTTGCCCCTATATAAAGCCTTGTATGTATTAGTGTAGAGATTTCGAGAAATCGATCAAGTGAGAAGATGGTAATAAACTTTTTATGAGCCTTGGGAGATGGCAAGGACGTCAATGTTTGGGTGATCCAGAAACCTACGATTGAGTCATTAATCGCAAGATCGTGATCTTAAAAGCTACAGTTTAGGATTATAAACCGTGAGTATAAATCTGGCACCTATCGAAGTTATTCTCTGTTAGTCTTTTCTTGTAAGTATATATCATAGATTGGTGATTATCTTGAGATATATACATAAGAATGCTATTAGTCTTTCCTTGGAGGCATATATCGAAGATTGATGGTTATCTTGTCGATATGCATAGGAAAGCTGTAAGGTTAAATCTTTCTTATTGCAGCTGATATTCTTGTATTTCTCATTTATTGTTTATTGGAATAAAACTACTCTCCAAAGTGAACATAGACTTGATAGGCCGAATCATTATAAATATGGTATTCTTATCTTCTTTATTCTCTTGTTTGTTTTCTTACTTGTGATTTCATTATAATTTTGTCCATATGTCAGATTGAACGCTTCCGCGAAAAGTCTGAAATTCACAATACTATATATATAATATTAATTCTTATGTTCAGTCTTTGAATGCATCTAATACTCATTAGGTTGCAGGAGATCTGTAATTTGTTGTATTTGTAAATATTGTATTAATTTTATATAGAACGTACACTCAACAATAACAAGAATAGTATTAGTCTCTATGGTATTACGCTAATTAAAATACGGGTTAATTGCTTAATAGTGAAGTCTTAGGCATTGCATTAAGTTTTAGCAAATCCTTTGAAACCTTTGGATAAAATATCTAAATTTAATGCCTTCGGACAAGACCATCTTTCTTTAACCGTACTCTTCATAAAATGATACTACCGAGTGCCTCATCAAGCATGTTAACATTTTCAATATTTTACTAGACACACTCAACTGTAAGTAATTTGCCAAGCTTATCAAACATCTTACAAGACATAATTCAACTAAAATCCCTCGTCGAGCATGTCAAGTAATTTACGCAACATGTTTGATAATAGATTGTCAAACATTTACAAGACACTTGAAATGTTTACTCGAACTTGGTCAAACAAAGTAAATAAGTTTTAAAATTTGCTAAAATCACAATCTCCATGCCATCCCTCTCTCCCTACACTTTATTATCATATTAAATATATAATATTACACTTACAAACTATCTATATAAATTCCTACACACAAATCAATGTGACATTATTATATAATGATCATATCATATTAATTTGTATCTATAAATTTTTATATAGTTTATAAGCATGGTATTATTGTAATAATGATTGATGAGATTTAATAAAATTATGTGTGGAGGATTAGGGAACATACACTTTTTGTTGATATTTTCATATTAAGAAAGTCTTTCCAGAAATCAAAAAGTCATATTAGCACTAAGGGGCCGTTTTTTTTCTTCCACTTATCACTTAACACTTAAAGTGTTTAGATTTAAATCTTACAATTTTTGTTTGTTTTTTCATTTAACACTTATTTTAAGTGATAAATCACTTAATTGAAAAAGTAAAAATTTATCACTTTTTTTAATCACTATTATCTAAATGAGGTGTTAAAAATTTTATTTCATAAATATCCCTACATATTAAAATAATATAAATTTTATCAAATTTTTATTTATGAATATTATTTTAATTTATTAAAAGATACAATTTTGGTATATTTGTGATTGTTTTAGTATTTATTATTAAATTGTTATATTATTTATTACTATATTTATAATTACCATATTAAAATAAGATAAATATTTTTTTTATAATTGGTAAACTTTCATTTATTTCTATTAATATTTCAAATTGTTATATTATTTATTAATATGTTGAATAATAACTATTGAAAAATTTGATATCATTATAAATAGCGAGTTTTAAAATAGAAAATATATTTGATAGAATTTTATTATATATTATAGGGACAATTTTATTGAAACTTCAAAAGTTATTTATTAAATTACTAATGACATTTTATTTTATTTAATAGTACAAATTTAAAGTAAAAAATTAATATTTAATATTGTCAGTTAAAAGGTCATTTAGTTTTTTTTTTCTTTTTAAGTTTATGAAATGTAAAACACTTTAATTAATAGAATTATTCTTTTATGATTTAAAATATGGTCCTCAAAATGTAATTGATAAAATGCTACTCTTACAATTTTTTTTATACAAATTGATATGGCTTAAACTTGATCTAATTAGAGAAATGAATTTTAAAAATTGATAATATTAATGATATAGTAATTATACAATAATATCATATGAGTTTATATAATATAATATTAACTATTTAAAGGAAAAAAAAATTTTATTTAGTTTTAGTTAATAATTATATTTTAAAGGTCTAAAGAAATATAATATTAATTATTTAAATGAAAAAGAATTTTGATTTAATTTTATTAACTATTTAATTTTTAAATGATTGTATAAATATAAATATAAATATTTTACATTTTAACAAGGGTAAAAAAAATCATATTAAAGGTAAAATATTCTCTTACCACTTTTTTTAAGTGGTTTCTCAAAAAACAAACAAACATCTTATTAAGTGGTGTAAATTAAGTTTTAAAAAGTGTTTAAATTTAAAAAGTGTTAAGTGATTGAAACAAATACCACCTAAGTCTTAACACTCGTAACTATAGTAAGCCCAGATAGTATCCTATAAACTTGAGGGTCTAAGACAGATGTGCTTTAAAAAAAATTTTTTTGAGTTTCAGAACAAACACAAACAATTTTTGAAAAGTTATAAATAATTAACATTATAGAACCTGCAATCCAAACTAAGTCCTACCAAAATATTATTAAGTAAGTAAAACTCTTTTAACATGGTAAAATGTTAAGTTTACCCCTCACGTGCAACGTGGATCGGATGGAGTTTAGGCTAAACAAAATCTTTTTTAATTAATTTTCGAATAAAACAAAAGATGTTCGAACTTATAATCATTAAAGTAACGTTACTCTTATGACATAAATTTTCACACATTTTTTTACAAAACTTAAGTTGGTAAATAACGTAGCAACCTAGGAAAGAAAATCATTTAACGGCCTAGACTTTTTTTTTTTTTTGGCAAAGACATGATAAGACTCGCACAAAATATGTGAATCAGGTTCAAAAGTTGGAAAAATATTTTACAAATGACCCTATATTATGTCCAAATGTTGCCAAATGACTTCATCTTTTTGAAATATACAGAACTAACCCCAACGTAACACCCCATCTGCTATCGACAGGCAATTTAAGGATAAATTGATATTTTTGTTAAGCTTGAGATATAAAAAATATTTATTCTCTATTCTTTTATGAATCTAAATCCTATTTTTTGAACTACATATTTTTTAATACAATTTACATTCAATCTCATCTACACATTTTTTTAATTTAAAATAATTCAAAAATAATTAAATATTTTTAAATTCAATTAAAAAATAAAAATATTCTATTTATAAAAGACCACATCCTTTCGTTCCATAGCATTTGAACTCGAAGTCCTTAAAAGTGAAAAATGATTTAAAACACCGTCAAGCCACCAAGTCACTATAGTATAGCCATGTCCAAATAAACCTTTGAAAAAAAAAAAAAAAACATAAATTGGCATTGCGCAGCACCTGGTAATTGAAAAAATAAGAAACAAAACAGAAACAGGAACATTTTGATCATTATCATCGTTGTTGGTTTCTTGAGGAACTTCACTTTGGAATTTTCTTTCCTTCAACTTCTCTCCTTGCAGTAAATCATTTGTTTGAAATTGTAAATGATTGTCATCTTTGCCCTTCTCATCCTCTGTACAAGCCTATAGCTCGCATCCAGCAAACTCAGTTCAAGAAACAAAAAGTAACAATATTACTCAACAAAGAAGGAATCATCATCACTATAATTTCTTGAACTATTCAAATGAATTCACCAAACACAATCAAGACTAGAACTTTATATGGCCGCCGATAAGAATACATTAATTTAGCAAAAAGGTTGAAAGCAATACAACTAATCTCCTCATTTCTTCCCTCACGACTAAAAACCAAACAATAAAAAATAAACTTTTACAAAACCCCAGTTTGCTTTTCAATTTTCCTTCGTTTTATCAGCAGCCAAACAACAAAGCAAGAAATCTAATAAAGCAAAATTAAAAAAAATGGGACAGCGACAATCCCCTCCACTCAATTAAGCAAATTTCAGCTACTAATTTTCTACGAACTCAAAATTTCTAATAAAAAACCGAAATTACAATCTAAAGACTCTAATTCACATGCACAATCAAACCAAAAGTTTGCACCTTTCTCTCACAAGAAAATCTAAGCCAGCAACACCACCATCGAACCCACCCGTCACCATCGAAACCCAAAAAAATAAAAGAGAAACCCAGAAAATTCAAGAAAAAAAAATAAAACAAAAAACTATTTCCAAAGATGGGGTTAGTCAGAACTTGTGATCTGACTGGGAGACGAGGGAGCCAGCGAGGAGGAGGAGGATGAGGAGGAAGGCGGGGAGAGAGAGAGAGAGAGAGAGAGAGAAGGAGGACAAAGAGGCAGGGAGTGAGCGAAGAGGCGGAGGAGGGAGGTGAAGAGAGCGTGGTGGGTGAGGAATTTTGGGGAGGGGGGTAAATGGAAGAAAAGTAATGTAAAAGAATAGGTTTTTTTTAAATAAATAAAAAAAAATTGTGCACATTAGCTGTAAATAAGGAGTTGGTCTGCTGGTGCGAAGACACTGACAGCGGCTTCAAATGTACATGTCCTTGTCCTCGTGCAAGGGTTCAAATTGTCTTAACTCATTAAGTTTTTAAATTTTTTCAAATATAGGGGCATTAAAGTGGTATAATTATTGTATCTATATATTAACGGTATATTTTACGTAAAATTGTAAATATATATATATAAATTATAAATAATTAAATAAATATAAAATATATAAAAATCGTAAATATATTTTTTTATAATTTATAATTTATACATATATTTATATATATAATATATAACTATGGGTATAATAATACTATAGCAAGGTGTCACGGCCTTATTGTTTTACCGCTTAGACCGTGCGGCCTTAGGCGCTCAATGACCCAAACTTGCACCTAAGTAAGCCTTCAAACCCTTGACAATGCCAAGCAAGATCAAAGGAAGCAAGAGAGAGTTATGGAATGTATAATTATTATTGCTTTATAAGGCAATTGTACAAGAGAGGTGTGTAAGGAAGTTGTTAGTGAAACTCTCAAGAAGAGGACTTGTTGCCTACAAATGAGGGCTCACCCCTATTTATAGAGGAGCACCTCCTCAACATGTGGCTAGGAATACGCCACTTGTCTACACCTCATTTATCCTCTAGAAGCATCTTTAGATATTTTACAAGACCTAGAAATATCTAGCTATAAATATCTACTAGGCTCCAGACGTTTCTAGAGAACCCTAGACACTAGAGAACTCTACGGTCTTCTCGAAGCTTCCGAAATCTTTCACGCTCTTCCATCACCTTCCAGAACCTTCCAGAGTCTTCTAGGATCTTCTAGGGCCTTCTCATGTCTTCTACACGTTTCCGGAGCTTTCTAGAACCTTCCGGAGTATTCTAGAAGTGTCCGGAACATTCTGGAACGTCCTGGAACCTTCTAGAAACTTCCGGAACGTCACGCCCAATTCATGCGCCATTGAATTCCTCTCGACACGAGGATCCAAACTTACTATAATACTTGCCCCAAAATCCCAATCCTTCGTGTGCTTCGATGCAAAGTTGGCGCAAAACCATGCGCGTATCACGCGGGGCGTGACAAAGGCCTGATATGAAAAAATTGCTAACGTCGGTGTCAATTTTATCTATTAAAAAAAAAAACAAGATCATTTGTTACGTTTGGATTTGGACGTAATTTGGATCATTTCTAAAATTTTTCTCCAAAAGTTATCATTATACGGCATACTAAACTAATCTTTTTTTATATTAAGTACGAAACAATACAAGAGTGAGCGTTATTCGTTTGGTTCAATCAATTCAACACAGTATAATCAACGCCTTTAGGGTTAATGGGTATATTGACTGCAATTTATCTATTAAAATAATAATTATCTATTGTCAAATATATGGAAAAAGAATTTTGGATGGGGAAAATTTTTAAGCCATACATTACCATTTTCCAAGAGAACGAAACACCATTTAATAGACTCGGGTCCCTACCCGACCAATTAAAGACAAAACCCGTTGAGTGTTTGGGCGACCCGAGCTGTTAGGGAGTTTGGTTTCAGTCGTGTTAAGATTAATGTAAATAGTATAAGTAGGGAGGAGGCGGTTGGCTGGTTTAGGGTTTTTGGGAGTTATTGAGGGTTTTAGGTTTTAGCGGAAAATCTAATCTAATTTCTACACAAAACTAATGGACGCTTCGGGTCTTAATTCTGCTGAAATGCAGCGATTTCTCAATGTAAGCTCGCTCCTTCTCTGATTTATTTGTCAAAATTTGACTATATGTTGTAGTTATTATTTCGTTTTCCTTTTTCGAACTAGTGCAGATGATCAGTTCAATTAATCTTTATGAGTTGTTTATACTGGAATCAAGTTTACTTTCTTTCATTGCTCTAGCTCTATTATTGCCGAGCAATTTGTCGTTTTCTGACTGCAACTCTGATTTATGGTGCATAATTCTTATTTGGGTAGTGGGCACTCCTTTATTCAATAAAAAGAAAAAAGAAAGACTAGAAATTTTTAAATTGAAGACAAAAAAAGAAAAGAAATTGTAAATGAACAGCATAATGTTTGTGTTTCTTGATAAAAAAACTTCAAGTACTGTTTGTTAACTTAAAACTGTGGTATTTGTTTTAGTCTTTTCATTTATTTATTTATTTCGGTTGTTATTATCAGAAAATGATTTCTGGATTCTCTTAGCTGCATGAGTTGATTCCATTTGATTTCTAAAAGATTGGAAACAATTTGAATGATTGAATAAATTTGTGTGTATCTTGGTTTGTTATCTTGCTTTAAAGACTGCAGCTGAGGGAGAATTTAAGATTTTAACTTATGTCAGTGTGCTTTTAAGACAGATCTGTTAATTAAATCTTTATGTCAAGTCTGCTAATTTCGCTCACATATTGTGTGAATTATGAACATGAGGTGACAGATGCTAGTCGGTCAAGTCTCTTATGTTCTGCAATCAAATGTTTTAAGCATTATTGTTACTTTCTGTGTGTAGATCTTGATCAATTAACTGTTATGTAATTTTGGGATCTGAGTTATTGGGTGGTGGCTTTACAGCAAGAAAAGGAGAAGGCCATGGTTAATGAGATGGTGGCGAAGCTAACAAACGTTTGCTGGGACAAATGTATCTCTGGTACACCAGGGAGTAAGTTCAGCTCGAGTGAATCAGCTTGCCTTTCAAACTGTGCTCAGCGATACTTGGATATGAGCTTGATTATCATGAAACGCTTTCAGTCCATGCACTGATGTTCAGGAAGCTTGGACCTCTTTCTTGTTTATGAGATTTGTCCCTCTATTTTATATCTACTGTTAATCATCATTTAGAAAGAAAATTGTATTACTGAATTTGCATCCTATTGCCCTGGAAACTTTTTTGGTTCGGATGGCTTTTGTAATTTCACTACCTTGGGAATCATTTTTCTGTGAGTGGGATACTTTAATAACCCCTTGAAGTTATTGTCATACTTTTAGCTTGTTTCTTTACAAATATATGTGTGTGGTCTATGATAGATTATGCTAGTGAGGTAGAACTAGTTGATAATTCTGGTAACAGGGGCAATGCAAATTGAACTTTTGAGTGCTTTTAGCAATTGTTTCTATTTGCTAGTTCCAATACGAACTGTCTCCTCCCAGGAAACTTCCAATAACTATGAGTTTTGTTTGGGTTTGTTATATGTTTGTATTGTGAAGAGGTGATGCCCAAAGCAGTGAAGCATAACTTTCCCCAGAAAAACAAAAAGGGGAAAGATATGGTTTCATTGATAAGCGTTATGAATTTGGTGTCCTTGATAGAGGTGATTGATAAGTGTTTGCAAATGAATTTGGTGTTCTCGACAGAGGTTATATAAGCTGGATTTTAATGGCTGAAAGAGTGGGACCTGATTTTTCCCCCTTCAAGAACTAGGATAACCAAGGTCATTCTCTGAAGAAGGAATTATTAAAAGCTACAATTTCAGATGTTTCAAACAAAGAGAAAAAGTTCCGGTTCACTATTTGTTCTGCTGTTTGTAATTCTGGTCTCGAAAACAAGACATGACTTGATATAATAAGCATTAAGATTTTTACCTTCCAAAGGGTATACATAAGCATTGAGATTTTGAAATCCCATGAGATGTGAGGGCATGTTTGGCAGCTGCACAGTATAAAAACTCTGCACTGTATTAATTTGTACAATTCGTATGTTTGGTGCAAACTCCGCGCTACACTAAATAATGCACTACATAATTTAATGACATAAACATTGTATTATATAATGCATAGAAAATTGGCTGCACTACTCTATACTGTAGAAAAATAATACAATTTATTTTTTCAATTTAAAACATTTCGACACTCTCTCTCGGCTATGTCTCCATCTTCATCTCATGACAACCGGGTATCTCCATCTCCCTCTCTCTACAAATTTCTCAAAATCTCACTCGTCTCTACAGTCTTTGCAAACCCTCTTCTACTGATCTCTCTCTCACGTGTCTCTCCTTCCTCTCACATTCACACCAAAATTTCTCAGATCCTCTGAAGTTTTGCTTCGCGTCTACTCCAACTCAAAACTGTGCTTCAATATCCTCTATTGTGCTCCTTTGTTTCTTGGATTTTGAATTTGATTATTTTATTCTTTGGGTAGATTTTGATTTTGTCTCCGTGATATTTGATTCAATTTATTATTCTGTTGAATTTTTGGCTCTGTTGACTGCTTGATTGTGTTGATTCATTTATTTCTTTCAGTTGTATATGTCATGGAACCACCCTGGCTTCATTTCTTTCTTTTTCTCAACCATTCTTTTGCAAGAAATTCTCAAAAGGGGTAGTAGATTCCTATTATGTACATTTTAATATAATTTTTGTAACAATCCTTTACAATGTGGCTGTGTTACACCCCAACCCCAACAAATCAACAATAAGAGGGGGAAATGCAACACAATGATAGTGGAATCATAAATTGCCATAAGAAAGGGGGCTAACACCGTTTAGAAGCATTACTAACGGCCCAAAACGTCAACATTCCATGAAAGACAAATCTTCATACTGTAGAACACAGTTCAATGATGTGAACTGCCCAAGAGCATTTGTCCCAATCAATTTCAATAAAAACACACATCAATATCTTTGTTCTTTTTTTTTTTCTTTTTCCTTTTTTTAATCTGTCTAAATTTTTTCTTCTACCTTTCAATACTTATATTCTAAGATTTGTCTGAGATTGTTGAGTCCCGCCTATCAAGTTGCCATTGCTGCTACCATATACCCTGTTTGATTCTCCAATGGCTGAAGCAAGAGATTCTGGGGATACTTCCCAGTTTCCACTTTTCCTTTCCCAACTAGAACGCCTAGGATGGGAGATGCCCCGTCCCTCCGCGCTATCTGGGGGAAGGATCCTACTTAGATCAGGGGAATTATCAGCAGATTCATCCTGCTTATTGAGACCGTTATCATTGTTAACCCTTCTTTCATTATCATTTGACTCTCCTTCAAAAGCATCATCCCAGACAGTCTTCCTCCCCATCTCTATGTCACTTACAGGTTTCCTAATGTTCGGACTTACAAATCCACCAGTCACTCTTCTAGATTGAATAACTGGCTGCTTTGGAATCTTTGCCCTGAAATTGTTCTTAGATGGAGGGATGCTGGTGAGGAACACCTCCTTGAAGTTCCCAAGAATCCCTTTGTTATATGGGTTGGCATGACTGTCATATCGATATCTGAAGTTCTCATAAGTAGACTGCCAAAAGACAAAGCACGATCTCAGGAGTTATGAGCAGAAAACAAAATATTTGAATTTGATGTACATGGATGAATTTTCTAAAATCTACTTGTTACCATAGACAGCACAAATCATGCATTATTTCTACAAAGATGCAGAGTGTTGCAATTGGTAACTGGAGGAAACTGGAGCACAGAAGATATACAAATTGAATGAATTTTTTACCTGGTTTGTACTGATCAGATATGAATGGAAGACAGTAAGACCACCAACAAACCACACTGAAATAAAGGTGTACACTAGCAGCACAATGGAGGCAGGAGTCTTGATCATAGCTTTCCCCAATGATATATCCTCCCCATTCATGATTTTCTTGATGTAGACCCAGCAAAAAGCATGCACATATATGCAAAGCAGAGTTGCAGTGAAGACAAACATGAAGAAGAACCGATAATTGCGCTGCAGCCAGAAACAAAAGAAAGCTTCTATTAGAAATCATCACCATGTTGACTAAATTTTAGCAAATCCTTGTTATTATGTCAGGACAAATAGCTCGAAAATAATCCGTATAGTATCAATTTAGAAGCAACAAATTTTTAAGCACTACTTTGACCAGTATAGGCAAACATGACATAAAATCGGTGCAATCATCGGCAAGCGAACACTAATTTGAAGACTCTAGTGGGCAAATCAGAAATTATAACAACTAAACAAAATTTCCCTAATAAAGATCAAGAACCAGCCAATTCTTTCCCTTTGGTAACCCGGCAGTATTATGTAACAACTATGCGCATCACCTACACCATTTACATGCATTCTGCTTAACATTTCCTGACCAGAAGATCTGCTATCCTTAGTGATCCAATCACCTTGGACACCCTGTCCATCTGAGCCAGCAATTATGCCTGAATCTATCCCATGGTCTTACTAGCATCACAAAGTAACTTGAATTCTTTCCTTCCAGCTTTGGGATGATATATATTGATTCTACTGAGACAATTTAAAGAAAAAGAGAAGCATTCTGCCTAAAGGGGTCTATGAAAATAAAGATATTTTCAGAGGAAGATCAAAGACGGCAATATTCAGGTTTCTTGAGAACAGCTCAGAAAATGCTACTAGTTTGGATTCAAGAACACCTAAAATAACATTTAAAAGAAGGGCATTACCAGTCCAATACACTGGCCAACCCAGGGGCAGTGATGGTCAAATTTTTCCACACAGTTATTACATATAGAACAGTGAGAGCAGCGAGGAGGTCTATAAAGCATGCATGTGTCACAGTACTTGATCTTCACAACCACTCCATTGACAATCACATCTTTTGTACGTGGCAAACGTAATTGTGGAGTTTGGCCAGGCCCAACTTCAGTACTTTCATAACCGTCTAGCTCTGGAGGGTGTGCATTACGAGGTATTATACCTGGATCTCTTCCTGAGGTTAGCAGAAGAAGAATTAAATCCTGAAAAAACAAGCACATCTATCAATTCAATAGCATTGCAGAAAATATGCACAACAACATGACACTTAGCACCGGAAATGTAGCAACTTAAATTTCACAGGTAGAAGTTTAGGAACATCTTAGGATCACACATTTGCAGAAAATTTTTGGCAAAAAGGAGATTCATAATTATGACCCCAACAGAACTGGAAACACGCAATAGATATTACTTTATAGCTAAATGTTATGACAAGCAAGAATTCAACAAACTGCAACCAATTGCTCGGTTTATTATCATAATAAACTCGCATCACCATATCATGTTCCATATCTCATTTTTATTTGCTAGTACGAAATGCTAATGCTTTGTCACACGAGATAGTAATGTCCAAGGGGTTCAAAAACCATTCCTCTTTTCTGCAACTTGCTTTCAGAGGGGAACCAATTTAAAAAAGAAGGTTGCACATGATCATAAAATCTCTTCTTAATCTATATCTCAGAACTATGATACAACTCATAACTACCAGCAATGCCATACTGACGCTTAATTTTTTCAGAGGTAAGCAATGGTTAAATACAGAATTTCAGCAAGCATCAGAATAAAAAAGGAAGGGAACAGGATTTTAGAAAGAAAAGAACTCACAAATAATGTAAGAGCAATAACTATGACCATTATTGATATTCCCCAGTCATGAGGAAAATCATCCAACAACTGTCTCGCTACAAAGACACAGAAGACCGCAACAGGCGCAACTATTAGGAAGATGGTCAAGAAGAGTGATCTAACATCAGGCCCGAATATCAGCCTTCCCTGGAGGAAAAATATCTGCCAGATGAAGTAATCAAGATTCAGATTTATTTGCCCGAAAGCATAATCATTGCTCATGTACATACACAGCTTTGTTCAGAAACCCAAAAAAGAAAAAAAAAAAAAAAGAGTCTTCTCAAAGTTAGTTCATTGATAATTCTTTAAGCTTTTAGATGAACACCAACTCAACTACAAATCAAACAGACTCATACAGAAAGGTATTAATGTGGGACAGGTAGAAATTAACCATATAAGAATATGCCATAATCAAAGAAAAAAATTAATGCTACTGTTCATACATTGTGTTGTATACATAAAACACTGAGAATGTTAGATTGTTAATAAGGTGCATGAATTGGGATTGGATTGAATCATAAACAAACCCAGACAAAATGAAAGACCACGAATATGAAGATAGAGTGCCTTCCTAGTGGCATATATTTCTATAAATTCTCAAATATTAGTTGCCATGAAGGATAACACAACTGTTTGCAATTGAGAGACCTAAAACCCTGATTTTATAACAAAAAGCACTTGTATGGGAACAATCCACATTAATGATAATTGAAGCTAAAAGGAAACAAAAACAAAAATTTCCTACCTCGAAATGAAGTGACATTCGGCCATTCATTAACAAACCGATCCTAAACTAATTGCAACTAACCTGGAAAGTCCAACATAATTGACTGACAGAAAACAAGAATAAAAGCCAAAACACAGAAAGCTAGCTACATCCTTTTTCCCTTTACACTAACAAAAAACCAAATCAATCACTGCTAAATCCCACCTAACAAACCACAAAGTCAGATCTTAATATACACACAAGAAAGAAATTAAAATTATATCTTAAAAAGGAACCCCATATAATCTCCAACGTTTCCTTCTGAGAAGAATTAATACTTCAAAACAGAAAAAAAAAAAAATCAACAAACAACTTACATTGCTGCCTTTCCAAGCTTGATAAGTTCTGACCATACCCGACTCATCATCAGCTCCGGCACCAGAATCCGGAGCCCCAGAAGATGGAGGTGGCCCCACGTACATCTCTCTCTCTCTCTCTCTCTCTCGGCCTCTACAACAAAAGAGAATCCTATTCCAAGTCAAAAGACATGTAAATTGAAAAGTACTCTGGCTTGAAAAGCAAGCAGGCAGCCACCAGCCCAGCCAGCAATGAAAGGCGGCTCTTTTTAATTAAAGGGCCATTGACTTTTTGCTTTCTGTGAACAGTCACAACATAATAATTCAAACCCGTATTGGCTTAGCTAATTTATTTTAATTTAATTATTTAATTATTTATGTTTCATAGCTTTAATTTATTAAATATTAGGTACGATTCTTCTCTCAGACAGAGATGGTTAGCAACTGGGATTGACTAATTCCTCGTCGTGGTATTTGGGGTCAATCTCATTTCTCCCCCTCTAGGCTTACGCGTTACTATGTAACCCTGTTGTTTTGGAAAGTCTTCAAACCAACCTTAACTAGCTTAATTATTCTTTTGTCAAATTGTTTTCCACTAGAAAAGCATAATGATAATATAATAGAAAAAAATTGTGAAATAGGTTTGTCAGATCAATTTAACTGACTTAATAAGTCTATCTATTTGAATATGTTTAAGGAAGTGGTTGAAAAAGTGAGAAAAAAAATGAACAAATCAAAATTTAAAACTGAACAAAAAATTTAAAATTGTAGATTATAAATATTATCTAACACGCATAAATTATAGATGATAGAATACACCACCTTTATGTAACAACTTGGTATATTAGATTTATTAACTATTTTTCATAATATTCATAATTTTTGTATAAATTTTTATCTTAGTTAGGTATATACATCATTAAGATTTTATAAACATCTACGACCAACTCTTATAAAACTTTTAATAAGTTTCTATTAATTGGATTATGATATAGTGATTTTGCAGTCAAATCAAAAGGATTTATAGAGTAAACATCTACTTGATAGGTAAGTGTTGAGTCTCAACTTTTCAACAAAACAAAAAAAACAATTTTACCCTTACAAGAAAAGATAAATTAGAAAAATATCCCTTATGCAAGAAAATTTCAAAATGCCTTTGGTTGTTGTCAAACTCCTGTCTGAGTTGTAAAGAGCTAGCCCACCTCACCTCGAAATCACTGATAGTTTATGAAGAGTCGTGTTGTAGGTATATAATAGCAACTTGCACAAAGAAATATATCAAAGCTACTGGATAAGATGTGGTTGTGGAAGCAAACAACAAATATGAGAGATAGTAATACTCACAATATTGAGATAATGCCTACAGAACTAAATTACTAAAGTAGTAGATTAAATATGACTATCTGGAGACAGTTCTGAATAATACATAAATAACTGTGATTGCCTGTTTATTGTCAAACTTGAGGACAATAATATGTAGTTTGATAGTATGGCTAAAATGACTGGGACATAATTGGTAATGCAGAAAATGATAATACAGAATGGGTATAAATGTTGACAGTAAATTGAATGGTGATCTCAATGTAGATTTTGAATATAAATGACAATGTTTGGACTATGTCAAATGAAAATCATGCCTAGCGAGTGCATTTGGATAGTGTTTCAACTACAAAGAAGCAAACGTGGTTTTGGCTAAATCTAATGATCAAAGAATGTGTTTGAAAAGTGTGTTTAGGAATGTAACGGAATGAGAATATTGATGAATGAACAACTATGGCTTGACACAAGGCTTTTGAGGTGAAATTCTTGATGATCTTATGAGAATGTGTGGAGATCCTTATGTAGCTAATGTGTAGGAATTATAGATGAAGTTGACTAGGGTAATAAATAAGATAATAAGTGATGATGTTATAATTATCTCTAATTATCTTAATAATAAAATAGGATAAAGGTTGAGATAAGGTATAAGAGTATTTATTTAAGATAAATAATATAATAAAATATTATCTAATAAAATATAAGGATAATATGTAGGATAATTCTAATTTAGGAGACTTTTACCATCTTGCCCTCACCCTTAGCATCAATCATTATTTACCAAAATGTTCCTCAAGTGGGCTTTGGTTTTAACATATTATACTAAATGGGCCTCATATTTTCTATTTGTGTCAATCAAATCATAGCCTACTAAGAAGCCCCAAAGTTGGCTTGGTTCAATTGATCTGAGCATATAGTTTGGGAACTGATTTTGATTTTGATCTTGATTAAGCAAACTGATAGATTTTTGGGGTTAGACTTTAATTATAGGCTCTTATTGAGCCATATTTCAAAGCCTTATACTGATTATACTGACTTTACTGAGTGTATTAAAATGTTATGGCCATAGCCATGGACTTTCTACTGAATATACAGGTTCAAAGTTCAGATTCTGATTTGGCTCATGAGGGCTGAGCCAAAATCGAGCATCAACAGTAAATAAGGCAAAGATTATAATAATGTAAGTAAATGGTTTGCGTTTTGCAATAGTACTGCTGGGTGCAGTAGGGTGGGGTTATAATTCTCAAAATTATAAGGGTTACTCTAACAGTCTTCATCTTGGGATGTAAATTACAGTTACCCTTGCATTTGTACTATATGATGTGCAACACAACCACCCGATTCGCCCGTATTCTTTCCTCTGCTCTTAGTTCAGTTCAGTTTAGTCCATTTCTACGTGTCACGATGTGCTCGTGCTATGTGTGGCCAAGCTAAGACATAAACGATCAACTTTGTTTGCATTTTAACCATGAGAGCCCTAATGTATAACTTGGTGGGTAAATTATTCTTATCCTAAAATTTTATTTTGACTATAAACGATCAACTTTGTTTGTAGTATTTTAACCATGAGAGCCCTAATGTATAACTTGGTGGGTAAATTATTCTTATCCTAAAATTTTATTAATAGTCAAATTTACTTTGAATTGTAAATTAAAAGAGTTAGTGGATGGAAAATATTAGATATCAAAACACCCAATGATTTGGTATGTTTGTAATTGTAAATGCTATAAGAGATGCTAGTTTTTAGTGACAATAATATTGAAATAATATAAGGAAATAATGGTGATAGTGGTGTGTTATGGTGATTGTATAATGATGGACGAACAGTATAGTGATGGTGGTGGAAGAAGATGAGGATTTGATGGAGTAAAGTTCGAGGATTTTTGCACTATTATTAGTAGTTTGTGAAGTATTTATATGTGTTTGTTGGGAAATAAGAAAGACAAATAGGCCTCCTTGATCATGCCCAATAATGGTGGAATAGATAATAGATATCAAACAAATGTGTGGCGCTGGTAAAGGCCACTAAGCCCATTCTTCAAAGCCATGACTATAACACTCAGACAAACTCAAAATCAAGGATAATCTTAACTATACTCTTAGAGTTTGCTTTTTATTATTGTTATCTCCATGGAGGATATGCACTATTTTAGAATGCCCTCATTAATAGACCCTACAAGGGTGTCTAGGAGCTCTCTTAAAGGGGTCTTCTTTAAAGTCGGAAAAAAAAATTTCAATTCAAGAAGTTTGAGGCATGTTAATTATCAAGCTTATTAGATTAAGGCAACATTAAAATCTATCTCAATCCAATCTAATCCCAAAAAGATCATATGGGTATTAAAAAATGGGACATTGGTATATTACTATATTTAGTATATGCAGAAAAATAGTGAGTGAATTCATAAAATTATTATAAACTATACTACTTTTAATTAGTTGAAATAACTTAATAAATAGTAAATCATGAGAGATAGAATATATATTGATAATTTGGATTATTGATCAACACTATTTTCATCTATTAGTCTGAGGTTCCCTTCTAATTGAATTAATTTTAAGACTATTAGCCTTCCAAATAGGGCTAATTTATGAAATCATCAAGGAAAGCACTAGACTAGATTGGGCCAAGATGGCCCAATTATAATGGTAAAACGGAACGGGAAATTTAGCCATATCAAAATAGGAAAAAAAAAATTAATAAATAAATAAAACAAAGGTCCTACCGGGAGTCGAACCCAGGTCGCTGGATTCAAAGTCCAGAGTGCTAACCACTACACCATAGAACCTCCTTGTTTGTTTGGGCCAATTTCTGACTCAACTGGGCTTGATTTGGACAAGGAAAGCACTAGACAGATTGGGCCAAGTTGGCCCAATAATCAAGGTAAAAAGAAATGGGAAATTGGGCCAAATCAAAATAGGAAAAAATAGAACAAAGGTCCTACCGGGAGTCGAACCCAGGTCGCTGGATTCAAAGTCCAGAGTGCTAACCACTACACCATAGAACCCATTGGTTTTTTTTTTTTGGGAGAAATTTATTGATTATTAAAATTTACGATTAGACACGACCCTCCATCCTCCCGGCACTGGTTACTCGTTAATATGGTACAAGTTATGAGCTTACAGTGTGTAACTACGTCGCTAAACTGAAATGTAAATCCAAAACTACCATTAAAACGAGCCCAAACAGAACCTGAGAACTAAGCGCTACGTAGACTACACCGAATTCGAAGCTGTTTATTACATCCCATGCGCGCATATACTTCCCTTGAATCTTTACGTTCATCGATGAAGATGAACTGATGAACATATATATGTTGATGCACACAAAATGATTCTTATTGGCTGGCTGAAGGGGATGACACAATGCCTTTGCATTTACCAGCTTCAAGATAGTTACTTGCCCACAATCAAACAGATTAAAAAGAATAGTCAGTTTAATTATATATCTAGGGTATGTTTGATGCGCAACACTGTATAGTATTATTTTATTTCATTGTATAAATAGTATAATACGTATGTTTGGTGCTAATTTAGCATAGTATTAATTAATACAAAGTACAACCCTTAAATACATCAACATTGTATTAAATTATGTAGAGCTAATTCATGATATTAACATTATATTGTATAGCACTAATAAAAAATGTCAAAATTATCCCTATAAAATTCCATAGATCTAACAATACCTTCTAATTTTTAAAATTTTTAAAATAAATAAAGATGTATTTAATAGATAAATTATAAAATCAAATTTATTTTCTACAAATAAAAAAATGATGAAGGGAGTCATCGCCCCCACTGGGTGACACCAGAGATCCACTACCTCCGTTGGACCAACTAGCACCTAGCATGCCACCATAAACTCAAATTGTCTAATAGATGCAGCGGAGGCATTGGATCCCAAGTAATTTTTTCAATAATTAGCAACTGTTCGATAAATTACTATAACTAATTTTATAAATAAACTAAAAATATATTTATACTTTGTATATCTTTTTTGAAAAAAAAATCTTACTTTTTTATACAAATTAATACAATACATAAATATACCAAACACTATGTAATTTTCACATAATATTATTTTTAGTACTATACAATGCAATGCTATATAATACACTACTATACTATACTATACAATGTCGCGTACCAAACATGTCCCTAAACTCTCTCTTTATTTTAATTAGTATGGTACTGTTGCCCTAGATCTTAATCAACTTAGATATTTCATTTTTGTTTTATATGCTGAATGCAAGTATCTGAGGTACATATCGTGAGCATATATGTATAGACTATGCGCATTATTGAACGTGAAGATCATGCAAAAAATAATAAAAACAACTGTGTAGAGTGAGCTAGGAAGCACCTTTGATGATCCCGATCGAAGAAGACAAATATTATATGGAAGTGCGCCTTGATGATATTTTATCCTTATCTAACTATTTTGTTTTCGAATGGATATTATGGTGTAAAATATCACAATGTAATAAAACAATCAATTAATGTTAAAAAAGAGCTTCTAATTCCATTTAGGAATCGGTATTGGGACCCCGAGGAACGTCAGTCATTCAAATTGCAAAATTCTGTTCATTTAAATATTTATTAATAATTCATAATTATCATATCTTGTAAATTAAATATTTGATATATACTTCATTCCAATAATTAAGCATCATTGTGTTAAATGTCTTGAAATTAATAGTAAAGTGATCCCTTTTCTTTACAAGCTCACCTACTCTTTAACTTTTACCATACTAGCTAATTAAGATACCATGATACATAGAGTCATGCCTCTCTCTCTCTCTCTCTATATATATATATATATATATATTCTCACAAAATGGAGCTATCATATACTGGAATTGTATACTTGGGTCAACCTGCAAACGGAAAGCTGTAGGCTTGTACACAATTTCTTCCTTGAAAAAGAAAAAAAAATTCCAAGAAAGTTGGGTTCATGGGGATTTTTATCTTTCTTTGGTACGTCCTTCAAATTAATTAATTAGTTTTATAATGTTTTTTAGACAATGGGTTAACTTTGTGCTGCTGTGCATATCTCTGCCTACTTAATGATTAGCATTCTTTTATATATTACGATACCAAATCCAAAAGAGAGTGGCTTTTGCTGCCCATATAGATGTTGATCATGATCAAGTGGGGTTTAATTTGAAATAATTGAGATGGGGAAGACAGCAATAATACAATCAATCATAATTCTCAACACAGGATATCGATATCGCATATAATTGGAAGCTTACGTCCATGAATTCAGCCTGATAAGGTTAGTTGTTCCTAATCCTTTGACTCGATAATATTAGCAAGTTGGGCAATTAATGCTAAGCCAATGGCTCCCGATCCCTCTCTAATTGAATTTCCCACTCTTGAAACAAGATAATTAATAATATATAACAATAATAATGATCATGGGAAGAAATTAAACCTGTTTCTTCGTCAAGCTTAAGATATTTTAAAAAATGCATCACAGATGGAAGCCTATATTAATTGTTCAATGATTGATGTTGATATATATCCAAACCTATATAGTTTTACTCCTCAAAATCCCTATCAATATCATTGCCATTTGGCATGCACCTTCGTTGGTTATTTTTAAATATGTTTTTTTAATTTAAATAAATATAAACATATGAAGATTTGATTAGCACTTTTTAAGAAAGAATATTAATAAAATAACAATAACCTTCAAACTCGAGAAGGGAATAGAGTACTTTAAATTGTAATAATCGATCAAAGTATACTTGATTTAATTTGGATATATTTAATAAATTAATTGTGTTTAATTAATTGGATTGTTTTTCCAAAAATTATTATAAACTACAATATATATTTGTAAACATGATTAATTTTTAATATTAAAACTGTCAAACTCGATTATTTAAATATAATAGATGGCTTGTACCGTAAAACTTCAAAAGTTTATTATAATTTTAATTAGGAAGTTATTTCCAATTAAAAAAAGGACAAAAATCTCTACAATTGTGGATGGTATTGGTTGATATAATTGAGGATCCAAAGCCAGAAGCCTCATGAAGGTCTTTATGTGATCTCCAGCTGGTGTCCAATTTCAAAATGTCAGCTTCCAGGGCAGTTCATTTGATATTATATAGCCTGGAGTTCCGTATCAACTTTAAAAATACAACAAATATTTTCTTTACAGAAAATGAGATCTTACCAATAAACAACCGCGCATACCATCTCACTAATCATTTTGACCGCTTAGAGAAGGATGGTTTGAACCTAGCGGCTTTTCATATCGATGAAAATTCAAATTTGACATACGTTAAGTTTAATATTCCCTTAAGTTTTTCCAAAAACATATAAATATAATACGCACATACAAGTTTTATTTTGGAAACTAAATTAGGATTTTCTTGTTGTGAGTTTAATTAACGTACAATATAAGATCTTTTATAAACGTTTTAAATGATTCAGAAGACAAATAATTAAATCAAAGTTAGGACGACAGGCGCATATATTAAACAAGAACATAAACATATATATAAACGACCAATTATTACAGAGAAGGACCACGCATGGTTATTTTCGTTATCAAAATCTCCATCACGTGTAATCTGATTTAATCAAAGTTAGGAATGCATATTTTACACAAGATAACATATAAATACTAGATCTCCACCGAAAGATTAAGTTATGGAACTCTAAAAAGGTATTATTACAATTATGCATTACATCTCGATCATAGTTTATTTGAATTTTTGAACTCTTATGATGTGTAATTAAGATTTATTTTTTTGTTTAACTATTAAAAAACAATAAGATGATTATAATCCTATGATGAAGTAGTTTTAAATACCATTAGAATATTATGTTGATATGATTATTTGGTCCTTTGAATTTTAAACATTAAATATGTGAAGAACGGTATATTGATTTTAGATACCAAATCATCATGTTAATATGGTACTTTAGTGATATTATAAACATTCTTTTATAAAATTAGTGGAGGGTAAAAACCCCTCAAACACGTAGGATTACGCAAGTTTCTCAAAGCTAGTTGGCTAGTAACCACTGATCTAGAATATTATCTGCTTTGTTGCTATAAAACTAAGTAAACCTCGTATAACAAATGTATATGTGAACTTCACACACATACGGGCAGTACACTACACGATAGTAGGAAATCAACCCGACGGAGGTAGCCATAAAAATATCTGGCATTTGAAGTTATTAAAATAATGAATATGATCATATTAATCATGCAAATATATATATGCTAAGCTATTGGAATCAGGAGATATACTTAGTAAATCTTATCCCTCCAGGAGATCTATATTCTACTCTTCACCTACCATTTCAAATACATATCCTTGCGCACTAAACATGCTCAAAAGCAATTTTCTATTCATCCAAACACGACCCATTAAAGTGATATAAAGAAACAGCAAACAAAAGGAGGGAAGAGGGTTTGTGAGATAATGATTCTTTTAATTCGTAACAGGTAGATACATATAACTATCATCACATCACGCAGGGACACATGTAACAATCGGAAGCTAACATTGAATCCCCATTTCACGCGTGACAGTCAAAAAGGCAATATGAGATAGAGCGCAATAATAATAGCTTAATGATATAATAATAATTCACACAACGCAAACGCAAAACAAACCCAAAAAAGAAGGGAAAAAAAGATAGAAAATAATTAAAGAAGAAGAAGAAGAATAAATAAAAATTTTCTATGAAGGGCAATAGTGCAAAGATTGCATCATGCATGATTACACCTGGCATAGTTACCAGAGAGGCTTGTGAAATCTATGCAATCATAAGAGAGATTAGGGTTTGGAGTCAGGGTTTTGACGGTTGTTGGTCATAGTAATGACAGATGGGGTTAGGGTAACGGCTATACCCTTCAGAAAGTGCTAAAAAGTAAAATAAGTGGCCATAGAAACGCTCACGCGAAAAGGAGCCGTTAGTGTTGGAAACTTTTTCTGCTATGAAGCGCAAGTCTGGCAGAATAGTAATTTAACCAACTCGATAAAGATGCGTGGCAGCTTGGGTGGTTTTTTTTTAGTATTGCGGCTAATCGTTTGCTCAACAAGTCTTTCATGCAACAACAATCGACTCCCACTATATATATGGGCTTCCTCTGTGCCTAACTCGCAGCGAGCTAGGGATTCTCTTTCGAATTGTGTTTCTTTTTTTTCTCCTCCTATTCATTCTTGTTGTGAGGGAGCTAGCTAGCGAGCTAGGGAGAGCAGAGAAACAAGCCATGGCCGTGCTTGATACTGGCAATCCTTTGGCTCTCGCCTTTGGACTTCTAGGTAGATCATATATAGAAATCATTCATATGCATATGTTGCACTCTCTTCTTCTCCAACTTCAAAATGTTCTCGCTTCATATGTAGTATTATCCCATGAATAAGTTGAAACTGCATATAGATATATGCAGTTTAGTTAAACATTAAATGGATTGTAATTAACATATCTACTATTTGATTTGAGAATATGTATATGGTTTAACCAGAGAACTGATACTTTTTTTTTCTCAATTTCTTTGTTTTTCAAAATAGGTAATTTGGTCTCCTTCATTGTCTTTCTAGCCCCACTGTAAGTTCTTTCTTTGAGTTTCTTATTTTATATATATATACAACTGATATTGGATATATTAGCAACCCAATATCAGAGGAAGGACGAAGATGATCGAAAACTAACCATAGATATATTGACAACCTTTTACAGACCGACGTTTATTAGGGTTTGCAAGAAGAAATCAACTGAAGGCTTCCATTCAGTTCCATATGTGGTTGGGCTATTCAGCGCAATTGGTTGGATATACTATGGAACATTGAAGTCCGATGCTTTCCTTCTCCTCACCATAAACTCATTCGGTTGTTTCATAGAGCTCATTTACATTGGTATCTACGTTGCTTTTGCACCGAAGCAAGGCAGGGTATGTAATAAATTAACAACATTTCTATCTTTCCCTTCTTGAAGTTACCTATAACCTTTGATAATGTTCTCAAAAGACTATCATGAACACGGAACTGCATGCATGCAGATATCTACCTTGAGGCTGTTTATATTATTGAATGGTGGGGGATTTTGCTCGCTTCTACTTCTCTCTCACTTCATATCCAAAGGACCACTGAGGATGCAAGTTCTTGGATGGGTTTGCGTATCATTCTCAGTTTGCGTCTTTGCGGCGCCTTTAAGCGTTGTGGTGAGCATACGTAACAAAGTTCATTTTCTCCACTGATTTCCCTTAATTATTTCGTTAATTCCTAATCTTTTATACGTTTTGACGTTTGTGATGTTTATATATAACTTTCTTTGCTTGGGATGCAAATATTTTTCTAACAAATTATATATATTTGTTTACTATTATTTTGCAGAAATTGGTTATTCGCACCAAGAGTGTGGAGTTCATGCCATTTTATTTATCATTTTTTCTCACTCTGAATGCCATCAGTTGGCTATTGTATGGCATAGCCCTAAAGGACTTATATATTGCGGTAAGTACTAATTATATATATTCAGACAAGATATATTAAAATATATAAAATAAACTGTTTATTAATGTTTAATTACTATATATAGCTAACGCCAGGTCCACAACTGATATTTAAGATGCATGCAAAAAACCTTTCATATATAAAAATAAAACTTTGTCTACTGCCAAGAAAGTTGAGACGTTTTTACTCAGAATAAATTAATGAACCCTAAAGAAGCTTAAAGCGCATCAGTGATATCATTTCCATTTTTAATATTGGTTAAACTATCATTAATGATAAAGTTTATTTTCTGGGCAGGGGCCAAATATTTTGGGCTTAATCTTTGGGATTCTTCAGATGATACTCTATGCAAAGTACAGGAAAAACAAGACGGTTTTAAAGGATGTCAAGCAACCTGAACAGGCTATAGATATTGCGAAACTGAGCGAAACCATCAATTCCGACGAGCAATCAGCAGGCACTCATACCAACATTGATGAAAACGTTGAGAATAACAACAAAAGTGTCGCTGTCCCCGATGATCACACTGCTCATAAAAATGTCCCTGATGACCATGTTGCTCAGTACAGGACGTCCCTGGAACGTTGCAATCCAGAACCTCTGATCAGGCCAAATGAAGTCATCTGTGTGTGATGGACTTTGTACCTAGCTAGCTAGCTATTTCCTCGTAAATGTGCGTGTAGTTTTATTATCGTTAGTGTCTCTCTCTTCCTCTTTCTGCTGATGTAAAAAGTTGTAAAGAGAGGAAATATGCTGACATATTTGCATTTGATGCTTTCTTTTATGGTTTTCCTCTACGTCATGTATGCCCACTATGGCCTTCTGGTGTAATAAGATAATAACAGTCACATATACACTATATGATGACTGTGTATACTTTAATGTTAATTTCTATTTTCGTATTTACAATAATATTTGTACTTCTTTGTTATATATATTTTACTTGCACAAATGTTCCTCCAGAATCTACGTTGATGCTTGAATAGAATCCACCCTATATTTAACATATCAACTTCTAAACTTTCCTTCACTTATATCATATATCTGTACTTAATTAACCTCTTCATCAGCTTGCTTCTCCTTTTGCTTCATGACTTTATGCATTAAAGTGGGTTCACAAGTACACGCAGGTTACGAACATAATAAATAAATCAATACAATCTTAAAGTGATTGTACTTGCATGCATAATCAAAAAGCACTTCCTCATATTCTTATTCTCGTGATTGCGAATTCAAAATTTTCCACTTTTACACTATCTGTCGAACTTTGAGGAAGATGTAGAGTAAATTTTTAAAAAAAAAATATATGTTTTAATACGAAGTGGTAGGTCTTCTTGATTTAAATTAATAAAGGACTCCACTACTAATCTGATTCATGATCACGGTACTTTCTATATAAAGGAAACTGCTTCCACCTTCAATTGTTTTCATTTAGGTCTGTCCCCATTCTCAATGCTTAGTATTTAAAACCAATTTAAAGCACTTTTGCATAACTTATCTTAATTGAAAACCTACGCGAACTCTCAAATTACTAATCCTCATATCGGACCTTTTATTCCGTACATTATCACCTCTACGGCATATCCATAATGCAAGCTCTCTCTTTCAAATATAAAAACAACTTTTCCATCATAAAAGTTAATTTATACTTTCTTTATATAAGGATCAATTAAAATCCAAAACATAGAACACTTGGTAAAGATGAACTCCTGTACTGAAAGTCATAAAAGTTGGTAGCTGTTTTACTTTCAGTGGTTCAATTCGACTTTTTTCTCCATACTTTCAACTCATCAATCGTATCAAAATTAACGTGTAAGTAGTATGGTGAAAGTTTTAAAACGCAACGATTAATATAGTAATTTTATTTTTTGTATTTTAATCTTTAATTACTATATATATATACTTTAAAAGAATCCATCTCTAAAATTATATAGGTTTAACAGTTTAATTCATGATGATTAGACGATGGTCACTCATCTTTTAATAAATAGTTATACGTGCATTAAGGTACGGACAAGTCAATGATGTTCTCTTCTCTCTTAGAAGTTTATCCTTAAATTATGCAGGTTCAATGTTGTAATTGATTAGACGAAGGTAAAATTAAGTCCACTTATATTTTAATAATTAGTTATAAAACAGTAAGGTACAAACGTGTACATATATATATATATATATATATATATATGTGTGTGTGTGTGTGTGTGTGTGTGTGTGTGTGTGTATGTAATGTTCCTCATTAAAAAAATCCATTTTTAAATTATGTAAGTTTAATATTGTAATTGATAGACAACGGCAAAATTAAGTCCATTCATATTTTCGTAATTAGTTGATTCATTCTCTTGTAAAAAGGATCAATCTTTAAATTATATAGGTTTAATACTGTAATTAATTAAACGAAGGTGAAAATAAGTCCACTCAAACTTTAACACTCAGTTAATAGATTAAGGTCCATGTATATGATGTTCTCTTTTCTTGCTAAAAGAATCCATCCTTAAATTATATAGGTTTAATATTGTAAATGGTTAAACGAAGATAAAATTAAGTCCACTCATATATTAATAATTAGTTAATACTGGCGTAGTCAAGTATAAGATGTTGTGTTTCTCGTTGAATGAATCCATCTGTAAATGATATAGGTTTAATATTGTAATAATAATACTAGACTTACATTCGTTATACAACTCAAACTCTACAACTTGATGTGGCAGTCTACATGGCAAAACCCTATTGAAGAAAACTTTAATTATTTTTTTTTTTTTGTTATTTTTGCCAGGTAAACTGTCAAATGAGGATATAAATTAAATTTAAGTTGTATAAAGATTGTATGTCTAGCACTATTTATATTTTAATTGATTAGACAAAAGGTAAAATTGAGTCTACTCATACTTTAGTAATTAGTTAATGCATTAATGTATATACACATATATGATGTTCTTTTTTCTCATTGAAAAAATCCATCTTTAAATTAATTATATAGATTTAATACTGTAATCAATTAGACTAAGGTAAAAGTGCTTCATCTCATGTTTTAATTATTAGTAATTAATACACTAAGGTATATATACATATACACATATATGCTTGATGTATTCTTTTCTTCTATAATAACATTACACACACACACACACATATATACGGAGAAGAATCATCTTCTTATCTAAGCTTTGCCTAATCTTTTGAAGATCTGGTGCCATAAATTACTTGTATGATTGAATAGCCGAGAGTTGTTCACTTCAATTTTGTCCTTATGAAATTACAAATACTTAGCTTTTGTTTCCATACTTGTAATGTCTGCTAATTTTATTAATCTTCAATCATTTAATAAAATAGTCCATCTACAAGTCTTCAACATTGATATTGAAATCGATTAGTCACTAACCTTTTCAAAACAAAAATTTGTAGGAAATTTATATACGTACAAGAAATTTCAATTTTATGTTATAAAGGTTAAGAACTAGTGTGCCTCACACCATATGTTTTCTCAGACTTCTTTTGTTAAGTTTAATTTTTCTTTTATACATACCTGTTGACGTGATTAAACAAAGGGGCCTTTTGGAAATTGAACCGGAGAGAGAAAATTAAAAGCAAATAGAGGTGAAGATGAACATGAAGGAGAAGATGCAGATTCTAGATAATTTATTTATTTATTATAGGCCTAATTTTTTGGTATTTATTATCTGAAGGGAAAGTAGATAATTAAGATTCTAGTAAAAGACTGTATTAACTATAAAACACTGAAGTAAATAATTCCTAATTATTCAATCATGCTGATGACATATGGCAACAGATCTTTAGAAGATTAGGCAAAGCTTAGTTGAAAGCTTAGTTGAGAAGAGGATCCTTATCCTATCAAATAAGTGAAAATATATAATTTAACATAATTAGATACCTCATCATACCATCTCATCATTTATATGGTACTGATAAATCAACTATATAGTGAATTAGGTTGAGAAACACATGCGAAAAGCACGTGAGAATGCCTTAACAAGATGTACACAGAATGTAATTAATCCTGCAGGATTAGGTTTTGGGCATGGCGGCCACTAGGTCAACTGAAAAAGGTATTTCTTGTTTGGGTAAAACAGCATATCCTTTATCAAGATATCAGGCTTGCTTGTGCACCGTTTGATTGCTTTTTTACTCCAGACGAGTAAAGATCTGGACTGGCTTACCAACATCGAGTGCGATACACATCGGTAAGCTCTTGCATAGTGGGGTTGTGAAAGAATGAATAGTAAATTTCAAAACCCTGGAACCTACAGGGATTCAGAAAGTGGGTTCGGTACTCTCATGATTGTAGTACCCTCTATAGGCATCTTGTGTGTTACAGTACAGGGTTACACATGATCTCTCAACCTTATGGATGTGTAGTTCTGATGATCATAAGTTTAAAATTTCTCTTTCTCGATGTATATTTGTCTCATCTCACTGATTAAATTTATGAAACATATTTGATTTCAGTAAAACTCAACGCTTTGCATGACATGGCTGATGAAGCAAATTAATATAAACTATGATCAACAGTGCATTGTTGCATGAAAACATTAGAATTGCTATTGAAAATTTTATACTAAGACTGGAAAAAGATATTTAACGAACCCAACTAAACTAGTTATATCTAGTTATGTTATCTATCTACTTTGTGCTTTGACCCTCTTATCTAGGGCAGGCTCCTATCAAACAATTCATTTAAGCCAACAAGGTCAGATATGATTAATTTGTGGCCACATGCAACATTCGAGCAGGAATTTTCATAAATTGGAGAAACCACCAGTTGAGAAAGCGAGAGAGAGTATCATCAAGCCCCCAGGAACTGAAATATGAGTTGTAAGCCTCAAAACCACTTGGTGGGTGACACATCAGAAAGAACTAGGTGGGACCCGAGAATTTTCTGAATGTACTACGAATGGTACTCACAAGTAGAGACGAGCTTGAGAGGAGTTAAGTGTTCGAAAGCAAACAACCAAATATAGATAAATTGGGCATTAAGGCCAGAAAGCTCTTTGGATTATGTTAGCCTAAAAGTCTATAGGAACAACTGGAAAGGAACCATAAAGACTTTTAGCCACTAGATAGCTAGAGTACCCACTGTTCCATTGAAACACACTACTAGATGCAACTTGCTAGCTGAGCTCGTTGCTTTTACCTTCTATATATATGGCTCATTCTCATTGCTAATGGCATCGTGGGATTCACGAAATATAGGCAGAGTTTCTTGAGACATTGCTCACTTTTTTGTGAGAGCATAATCAAAAGAGAGACTTAAACTAATTTGTTTATTGTAGTTACAAAGATGGCTGTTCACCTCTCATGGGCTATTGCTTTTGGCCTTTTAGGTAGAAGTTTGTTTCTTTTCTCTCGTCTCTATCTTCTTCCCTCTCAAACCAATTATTAATTGGAAGCAGCCAGCTTCGTATAGAATATTATAATCTCTACTTATAACATAGTACATGAGAAATCCTAAAATAATCGCTATATTAGGAAACAACTGAAGTTATAATTGTTTCTGCTTACTTATTTTCTTTAATGTTATAGTACTTTGACATGGTAGATATCTTCATGATAATGCGCGCTCTTAGGCAAATTATCGAGTTAAAATATCTTTGACTTATAAAATTATAATATGTAATATATATTCTAGTATTTGACTTCTACTTTCTTTTATATTTTTCAGTTGAAACTAAAATTATATTGGTTTTTGTTTAATTGATTTCCCGTTGCTGTCATTGTTTCAGGAAACATCATCTCCTTCTTGGTTTGCCTTGCTCCCTTGTAAGTTTCTGATAGATTTTTTTTTTCAATACTTTAAAAAAAAGTCTATTCCTCCAATTATCCAAACCTTCGACAATGATCATTTTACTAACCAATAAGGGTTGGTATTGCAGGCCAACATTTCTTCAAATTTATAAGAAGAAATCAACCGAAGGCTTTCAATCAATTCCTTACGTGATTGCACTTTTCAGTGCTATGCTTTGGGTATACTACGCACTCCTTAAACAAGATGCTATCCTTCTCATCACCATCAACAGTTTCTGCTGTGTCATAGAAACTTGCTACATTGCAGTTTACATCTTTTACGCAACAAAGAAGGCTAAGGTACCTTTAGATAACACGACTCTTCTCCCTTCTTTGCTAAAATCTCTGTTATATATTTCATATAGTTTTCTAACTTAAAACTTATTTGCATTGCAATTCCAGATCCTCACTGTGAAACTCCTCCTTCTATTCAATGTATTTGGATTCGGTGTGATCTGCCTCTCAACTCTCTTCCTAGCGGAAGGTGCCACCCGTGTCAAGGTTCTTGGATACGTTTGCATGGCATTTGCGTTGAGCGTGTTCGTTGCACCTCTTTGCATCTTGGTAATAACAAAGAATAAGACGCTGACTTCAAACAATATTTAAAGTCTATTATTATTAATATTTATTCTTCCGTAATATCCTTTAATACTTCGAAGTTGAGTAGTTTTCATGTTATTTTATACATTTTTCAGAGGAAAGTTATTCGAACCAAAAGTGCGGAGTACATGCCGTTTCCTTTATCATTTTTCCTCACGTTGGGTGCCATCACGTGGTTTTGCTATGGACTTCTAATTAAGGACATGAACGTTGCCGTAAGTTAAATATTATTGTTAATTAGCAGTTGCCCTTTCCCTGTATCAATGGGAAACTTTTAACTTTTTGCTTATATATGATTTTGCTAATATATTAATATATATATTTTTTGTCATAATCAACGTCCAACAGGTTCCAAATGTACTAGGGTTTATCTTCGGAGTAATTCAGATGGTGCTTTATGTGATCTACAAAAACCCCAAGAAAGTTTTGGAAGAACCAAAGCTCCATGAATTATCAGAACACATTGTTGATGTTGTGAAACTAAGCACAATGGTGTGTACAGAACTAAATACGGTGGTTCCACAGGTGGATGCTATTGGAATTAATGAAGTAGTTGTTGGAGACCAAATAATTGTGACGAAACAAACTAAAGAAACCAAGCAGAACATGGGTGCCTCCACGAACGTTTAGCAGCTGACTGAGCTTACTACTTCGTAGTTTAATTTTATTTCTATGTAATTTATTGTTTATGTAATCTTTGGTCTGGTCTTGGGTATATCTCTACGTACGTGTAGTTTGATTAATTACTTGCATGTACTTGTGTGGAAGCTCCATGCCCTTGTATGTCCCCGTCGAATCCAAGTCAATCAGTCCAAACACATGCACACACACACTCTCTCTCTCCATAAGTCTGAACTTTGTACTATGTGTTTATTTAATGAATTAAATAATGTTCAAAAAGTTATTTACATTTGTGTTAACTTTCTTTATTCTTATGCCGTGCTGCATGCCCTCGCTTGTCAAAGTTGTACTCGTTTATATATTTGTGAGCAGTGGTAGCTATATTTGTGATGAGCGATGAGTTCTTTTTAATATATAAGATTAAAAATAAAGTTCGAGCACTGACTTGCTTGGCATATAGATTAAAGTTTTGCCATCTTAAAGGGAAGGCAAGGTGACCTTTCGTTTTTCATCTCTGAAAGAACCTGCAGGAAAGGCTCAAAAGTCCATACCCAATATGTTGTGTACCTAATCCGTGCCTAAATCATGAGCAATAATCTACTTTAATTTTCAATAACAAGAGTGGTGTTATAAAAAGAAACCCAATTATGATCTTTATTTTTTTTTTTCAAAACCTCTTTATATTTTCAGTGAAACTTTGGCATATATAACGTAAGTAAATTGTTAAATTTTATTAAGATTAGGATAATTAGGACTAAACACAGGCTAATCAAAATTGCCTTGATTCTCTGGCCCGCATCTATACATATGTATGTATATATATCACGCACGCAGTTCTGCGACTTGTTCTCTTTATTGCCATTATTTGTAAATAATGTAGCAACCTTACCACTTCTTAGCACAAACAATATTTCCTTATTCTGCTGCCTTAGGTCTAATTAACCCAAAAGCACTAATAATGGCATCAAATGATTAAAGTCAAAAAGTTAAGTAGAGCTGCATGACCATTCAGGTTCGAATGCTTAAATTTCCATTTTTGTATATGATTCCATTAGCTCGATCGCTAAAGTCTTAGAACTATAACTACTATATCTACATAAATCGGCGCGATAAATCAAAAGATGCATATGTAAAGTCCCTTCTATATATGTATTCTTGTTTGCAAGCCAATCCATTCAGTGAATTGTTTGCCAATTTCAATAAAGTCCTTAACCGGGTACAACTTACTCTCAGATCAACTCTCAAGTTGTAGCTAGCTAGATCAATGAATATGAACTTAATTTATCTTCTGGTTTCACAGCTCTCAGCTGCCGACCTTATAATAAACAAATATTATTAAATTAACCCATGAAAAAAAAAATGGCTCGATCGTCGATCGATTCTAACAGATCTAGCAACATAATGGAGAATCTGAGATTCTATACATCCTACCGTTCTCCATGGTGTCAATGACTGGAAAGTTAGTATCGAGTCAATCTTAATGTGGCCCACCAGATCATCTTATGTTAGTACTTCCTGCTAGGGCTGACTGTGAATAAGTTAGGATCAGATTTACTTTCGAATATTCTCTGTTAACCCAAGAGCAATAGGTAGCTATATATGTAACTCAAGTAGAAGTGTCATTCCCCCTGTTCCATTAACAAAGAAGTAAGGAAATTTTTGGAAGTGATTCCACTGAACATAATATGTTGCTTCTAATATTGATCAAGATCGATCGATCATGATACCATGTCATGACATCAAAGTTTTAATCATTGTAGGTGAATTCAGTGAACTTAACAGTATGTGCATTTACTATTTTCAGGTCTATTGAGATGATGTGGATGAGAAGTAGATTGTCAGCTTTTTATGGTGGATTCCATTGCATTGGCATGCACTTTGTCTTCCAGCTAGGCAGATCATCCTCCATATCTAATTGACAGCTAAGTGGGAATTGTACTTGTTCATTGAGTTTCGGTTAAATGTTGTCTTCAACAGAAGATATCTATGTAGCAACAAAATTGAATTATATTCTATATGCATATTAGTTTTAAATAATATTAAACAATTCCCATGTTATTATATTCAAGTTTTACGTCCCAAAATACTGTTACACTCATTGTAATTGATGTCCTATCCTTGCTGCATTAATCTATCATTTCCATATTATATATAATTATAAACCAAGTCATATCATCACTTGGAATATAACTTAAGAATAATTTTTTTTCTTTAACGTGATGATTTGATACCTCATATTAATTAAAAGTTATGACATATACCATACATTAGATTTGAACTTTAAAATTTGAAATTTGATACGATAAACAAAAAGTATAATAGAATGTAATTAATATGTAAAACTAATAAAAGTTTTCAATAAAATTACAACATATCAAACCTTATATATTGTTGGTGTAAAAAACGTGACACTTAAGCATGTGTTATGCAAATGATTATTTTGGCCAACTTGTAATAAAGCAAGATGTTATATTGTTTCTTATTTTACTGATTCTAAAAGTGTGATTTGGGAAGTATTTGATTTTTTGAATATCTCTTTTAAATTAGGATATTATTATAGTATCCTAGTTCAATTATGAGTATATTTATTTATTCTTATTGTGTTTAGGAGATTATCTATCACTTCTTATATTATTGATCTTTTTCATATTCTTACCAATTGAGTTTGATTTAGATTCTGTAGGATATTGGTGAGAAAGAGCAACCGGGATTTACACTATATAATGTTATTTCACATAAACTTACACGGGTGTATGTGTGTGTGTAGGTTACAGCATTTCAAGAAATTGAGGAGAGCTTCAACGCAAAATTTAGAACGCATCTTTGATTATGTTTTATGAAGGTTTTATTCATATATGAGAGGTTTTGATCGTGCATGAATTTTAGTTAGGTTTGTTTGAGTTAGTATATACTCGAGAGAACTTGTGAGTTGAGTGTTTATGTAATTCAGTGTCATACATTGTTGTTACGGTTTACTTAACGGTATGTTGTTAAGTTGTCAGCGACAAAGACTAGGCAGTGTCACTAGAGTTTAATATCTTCAAGGGATTTTATGTTACAAAGATTAGGTTAGTGTGTGAGAGTGAGTCAACACTATAAACATACTTAAAGATTGTACAAACAAGAACTTAGTGAATTACAGCTCTAAGCTATCCCTGGATATAGATTTTATAACTGAACCACGTAAAATCCTCCTGTGTCATTTTATTTTACAGTTTACTGTTATATTATGTATAACTATTTTATACTTCCAGATCTCACATAATACTAAGGACCATCATATATACTTACCCTAGAATTTTGAAATGAGCTAAATCATCTTGGCTCGACGATTAACTATCAAATGAAAAAATAGCAAAAAGTAATTGGGAAATCATTGATGCACCCCTCATAAATTAATCAACAATCAAAATTGACCATGTAATATCGAATCCCCTGTAAAGATGAGAAAAACTTGCATGTATGTAGGGATGTGAAAATAATTTACAAGTTTAAGGCCTTGAAAAAATCGACCGAAATAGAATAGATTTGGTAGTTAAAATGATGGAACAAGGAGGAAAGGACTGGAATTCCTTAGTCTGCAATTATTGTAGGGCAATGATAGTAATCTTAATATTTGTCTTGCCCTACCCCATAATATATATTCTCATATAAATAATCTTACATTTATAAACTTTGTAAACAAAATTTGCGTATAAGAGTAATATAACATCACTCAATTATTGTCACATCATTCATCGGTATTTATTCATTAATTTTTTTTATTATTTTCATTCACTAGTATCACATTAACTTTGTAAATAAATTTTATATCATGGACTTCGTAATAGTATTATTATTTCTCATATATATGAGAAATGACAATAATTAGTCAAACAAGTTGCTCCTCTTTTTTTTAAAGATAAAATTATACTTATAAATCATGTAATATATTTTTTTATATATAAATTACTTTATAGTCATTAGTATAGACTTATCTTTAGATTTAATATTTAATTTGAATAGAGAAAATCCTAAAAATTTCTGATTAAAAAAAAGGAAAACCTTCTTATTTTTTTATTTAAGTCCAAGATTATTTCCCAGATTATTATATAAGAATTCGAAGATGAAAATGACGAAGACATTATTGAGAAAAAGATGATTTCTCTCAAATGAAATGAAAATTGGATTAATATAATTGGAGAAAAGGTTTCTCAATGCTTAGCTAGGAAGATAACTGGCCATAAAATAAGTATCAAGAGGAATAGAATTGATTAGGTGGTAAAGTTTAAACACACCTTTTTCCTTCTATATTTTAGACCTTAACTCCATAAAATAATATTTATGACTGAAATATAGAAGAATTGATTTCTTAGATAAACACTATATAAGTATATATGTTAAATTTTATACAAATGTTTCATAAAGTAAAATATTATAATTAGTTAAATAAAAAATTTCTAATTAAAGACTAGAAATCAAATAGGGTAAAATAGGGTTGGAAAACGAATCCTCTTTGATTAACGAGAATTCCTTGTCTCTCCTCAATTCCTAAGAGTGGGAATGGAAAGGAGATGGAAATATTTACAAGTAAATATAGGGATAGGGATCTTCTCCTCGATCTGATTTGGTCCATTAACATCCTTACTAATGTGCAACAAATATGAAGATCCAAGATTAATAAAGTAGCATCAATAAAGCTAGATTTACAACTCAAATACAACCTAAAGGCTAAAACTTGATGTAACAACCTAAGTGACAAAAAACTTGCGGTCATTTTTTCTTTTTCCTCTAGTGAATTTTTGTCGTATAAGCTATCACATTATGTTATTGACTTTTAGTTGTATTTGAGTTATAAGTCTAATACTCCTAAAATAGTATAAACATGTCTTGCACATAGATCGTTACTCTCTTATTAGTCAGTTGCACATACATTTGCTATATCTAAAATTTTCTCCGTAAAAATAGATTTGGGTCTTTGTCCTTCAAATGAATCCCAAATCTTAACGTGGACTCCTAGTCCACATAATTCACACAAAGAATTCGAGCTTCATCCCCATTACGCAGGCACTTTTAACTTTAGAGGCTTTAAGGTTTTTAGGTTCATGGCACACATCAAACTAACAATGGCATGCGCAAGCATGAAACCCTAGAGCAGATAATATTACAGGTGTAATCAATTAGCATGCCGAAGGTACCCCATAGGTTGAAATTTACAGTACTTATCACTGTCTCACTCTCAAACTGTCAGTCTCATCACATTCACGTAAGCTAACTAAGCTCTTCCAGTGGGTCAGTCACTCTACAGTGGCTCTTCACATCAGTGATGGGATCACCACTAAAGGGGCAGTTCCTTTCAGAGCACCAAGTTAGTCTCCATCAAGTAATTAACTGGCCAGTTCCTGTTGGAGCACCAAGTTAGTCTCCATCAATGTTAATAATCACCGTCCTCTTTCTTTACTTAAGAGTTTTTTTTTTTTTTTTTTTTTTTGCACCAGTATAGTCTCCATCAAGTATACAACGATCAACGTCCTCTTTCTTCAAGCTTTTGTTAACGCACTTGAAGTTGAACCTTAAATTTCTCGACTAGATAATCATAATCTAATTTAAACCTATGGTTTCTCTTTATTGTCTAATTTTCTTCCTCCCCGATGAATTGCTATTGATTCTCTACTAAGTTCAACTCGTGGTTGATGCACTACCACGTCCTCACACAAAAGTGGACATGTTAACTAATTTCATTTTGTTTACCGAAGGAAAGCAGATAATGGTATAGAGAAAAAGATGCTTGCACACATTAAAAGTAATCCTGTCAATTATTATACGGTTCAGGTTGTCTTAATCTTAGGATCATAAGCTTCAAGATATAGTTTTCAGTTTGACAAGTAATCAGTCACGAAAGATGAGTCTTAGCTGCCCACTAGTTTAGTGGTGTCAGTTTAAGTTAATTACTAAGTTTCAGGAGTCAATAAAGGAGCTGTTTCTTATTTGAATAATGTAAGTTAGTGGGTTGTACTTGTGTGCAATTATTCTTCTTAAAATAGACTAGCATATATAGAAAGTTTTCCATTAAAAGAGGAAAAATTTTTAATCATTTTCTTGTCTTCTCCCTTATCATCTACAATTTTTTAATGCATTATTTCCAGTTAAACAAGTTTAGTTTACCACTTTGATTAAGCCGAAAGAATTTTATATGACATGAGAGAACTCTTTCGGACCAATTAAAAGAGAATGGAATATGGTGCATGTCCAAACTTTCTTCCACATTTACAATTAAAAATAGGACAAATTTTTCTTCGAAGTACCGCAATGATGTGGTTCACACAAGGTGTTCAGATTTTGCTGGTGGCTTAGGCTAAAGTGATTCAGGGTGCTTTGTTACTCTTTCAGTGCTTTTTTTTTTTTTTTTCTGAGAAAAGTAACGAGTACTTTAATGGGGGGATTCGTTTCATTCAAAAGCAAAAGGCCCTAGATTAGATGCTTTAAACAAATCAACTAGCGTCGGACTTGCTAAAAAGGGTTGGATCAGATAATGGGGCTTCTTGATCCATTTGGTTCTCTGCTCACTCTCAAGCCCAGTTAATCCTTTAACTGGAGCCAGGACAATCAAGGAAAGCTCGTTACTGAAACTACGATCCAGAGTTGCTGAAAAGACCAAATGAATTATCGTAGACACATAAAATTAGGAAACAGAAGAAATTTGCTATCCCGTAAATTTCAGGCAGACAAGCATGAGTAATATTTCAAATCTCTTCTCGTGAATGATTAAGATTGCAGTCAGCGGATGAATCGTTGCTTGACCTAAACCAAAATGACGCATCAACTAGCTTTCATAGCCATTGGGCGCTTCCATTGAGGGTTGGAATGCATGAAACAGTAACGAGGGAGTTTAAATTTAGAAAGACAGAGAATATTAAATAATATTTCTTTTCATAAAAATTACAAAAATAACAATTTGGCCTTAATCTAACAAAAATATTTAATGTAAAATTTCACAAAATTTCAAGAATACGAGTCATTCACTCCAGAAGCAGTAAATTTAGAGAAAAAAAATAAGAAGAAATGATTAGGTTATTGATGCCCAATCGGGATAGGGGCATTCGTAAGTCCATCCAGGTCCAGTGTATCGAACACAATGCAGCCATAAACCTTCTTCATGCGCATTGTATCTGCAATTATAAGACAATAGTCAAGAAGAGGGAGCTGAAGAAACATCTACCAGATTAGTACAAAAAAATTCAGCAAAGAGACCATTTCAGATTTCAAATGATGCCATGATGCCCAATTGGGCAATGAAATCCTCATTATCTCAGGAAAGCAAGCGTAGACAGTTGATACAAGAGAAATACAGCGATGTTTCCAGAAACAAAATGATCTGCAGTTTGCTAGCAACATATCTCCAAAAACTAAGCCTAGATCCACATGCAGTCCTTTCCAATATGTTTAAATTATCTGAGAGGAAATGCATTCTTCCATTTTTGCGGGAGGGAATAGTAGCACAAAAACTACTAATCCCAGATATATCATGACCCAGTATATTCTTCTTTAGCACAACATTTCTCAATTAGTTGATTTTACACTTTATAGTAAGTTTTTTACTGCAACATGTCACCATGACAGATATTCTATATTGAGTCAGAACTTATGGATATCTTACCCTTTTGGAGCCAAGTTCGGACAATTTGTACACATAGGATCAATGCTGAAATCTTCATCAGAATTCTCAACCTTATCAAAACAATTTTCCTGATTAACGGATGTCAGAGAATGGCCTGAATAAGCAGCAGCTCTATCAGCACTCATTCCTTGAGTAGTACGATCAGAACCATGTTCAGAGAGGTAAAGCATGTCATTGGCTATTGGATGGCCTGTATATTGCAAATGCACACGTATCTACACCAGAAAGATTGATTTTGCAATCAGAAGAAATATGCATATATCACAAACTTAATGAATTGAAAGCTTAATCATTTATCTTTCTAACAACATAAGGTCTATCATCCTTCTAACAGTATAAGGTTTATTATCCTTCCATTAATTTTTTTTTCTTTTTTTCACAACTAACAACTGAAAAACAATTATCTGAGAAAGAAATGTAGGCAAGCTGCTTTTGTCACTACCAATAAAATCATAACAAAACAAATGCATAACTTTGTTCAGACCAAAACATAAACACAAAACCAAAATCAATACAACATTAAGAAAATTAAATGCAAGAGGCCAGTTAAGATTGATGTCTACTGCAGAATGTTTACAAACTCGGTAAAGAATAACAAAAAAGGAACAAAACATAATAAATTAAAACACAGTTTCAACATGGGCAAGAGAGAATCAGAAAGGGACAACAAAGCCTATTCAAGCAGATGCTTTCTACCTTCCTTTAAGTTGGTGGTGCTATGAATTACATAGCATGCATATGTAGACAATATGCTAATCTTACCTGATGAGTTCGCCCAGTGATTGGTTCGCACAAAACAATGCTATGAGTTCCATTGGTACTAATCCTAGTAAACTTTGTAGAAGCGGCCTTTCCTTTCAAATGAGTGCCGCTACAAGAATTGCCTGCCTGCGCAAAACAGAAGATGCTTATAAATTCAGTATTGCACTTACTATTTTCTTTTATTAAAATCCAATGAGACTAATGATGAGACCATTATGCCTTGAATGGTGATCCATGGCAGAAACTAAATAGGGATGTTAACCAAAAAAAAGGGGAAAAGATTGTTGTCAAAAGCAATGAATACAACTATTACAACTGAATGCTTTATCACAGAGACGCTAACGCGCACATGCATAAAAAAAGCATCAGGTCCTAACTTCTGAACTTATTGCACACTTCATGTTTATTTTATATTTCTCCTTCAGAAAAGGAAAAAAAATTATGGATCATAATGAATAACTTAGTTTTACCGACCAGCAAGAATAACCATTTTCTTCCTTTCATTTTGAAAGACTACATTATGCAACAGTTATATACCAAACTACTTGATCCTTATTTTATTAGCAGCACTTTGATATAGAAATAAAACAGTGCATGAACTGCTTTCCCAGTGGCAATTTTAATTGGACAATGAAAGCTTTACTTGAAAGGGAACATAAATTAAGTGTAAGCCTAATTGCATGACGAGCATGCTTTTAGTTTCATTGATGAAATAAAAGTCACAAAACATACATGCACAAGTTCAAGCTATAATCCTTCTCCATTTGTTTCCCATCTCATGTTCAATAGCAATAATAACTCTACCAATCAGTTTAGTGGAATGAACAAAGAGCCTCACCTCAGCAGTGCTCCTTCCTGCTCTAGCATTATAATTTATATTCACATCAACAACTTGCTGAAATGAAAAACAAAAAGAAATGTCAGAGGCTTAAAAATCTCAATCTTAAGATGACAAAAGCACATGTAGCAAACTATGACAATGCCAATAGATTTTCACATAAAATCACATTGAATGTTCAACATATTAATGGATGCAGCTTTGGTTTATCTTAAAGCTACCTTTCATATCAATAGCAGCCACAATGGAGTACTACAAGGTTGGGCACCAAAGAAACCCATTTTGGGAACATTCATTGCAAATTGAAGAACTCATATGCGAATTGAAGAACTCATATTGTTACCAATTTTCACTCTATTGTCAAAAGCAAATGCACCATTCTTTTTGGTAAAGTCTTTCATTATTTTACTTTCGAAAAACAAAAATATTAGATCGTGTACACATGTAGTATTTAACGACTTGGAAAGTTCAACAAATTTAGGAAATTAGCGCACTAAACAAAAGATTACCTCACCCTCAGGAAACGCTCCTACGACCTTTGCGATGTATTGTTTCTGCACCTTCCCAGCTTCAATCTGCCAGAATAAGTAGTCAGAAAACATATACAAAATACATGGGTCCACTTCATATTAATCATACAATGCAAAACTTTACACAGATGATTAATGTGCGACTAAGCACATTTATGCAAATGTAAAACACATAGGTCCCTTATTGCACCTAATTGTAATAACAATAACTGCACGGCAGATAGATAATTCTCTGCAGACATATATAATAAACATGCATCAAGTTATCGAGGTTCTGTTACCAATTAAAGTTTCAACTAGAAGAAACATAGTTTCCTGTTCTCTAGAAGTTCCATCACACCAATATTACAGGGTAGGTTTACCTGTTGTCGGAAAAGGTCAGCTTTTGAAGCATTTCTAGCCAAGATAAGAAGTCCTGAGACAAGACGATCTAACCGGTGAACCGCTATTAAAGTTGTGTCAAGGAAAAACAGAAAACCTAATTGGAGTATTTTCCAAATGAACAATAGTAATAAAGGAAACAAAAGTTGAACAAAAGAAAATTTCAGTTTCCATTGGAATAGTAGAAGAGACCACAAATCCAATCTATAGGGATCAGTAGAAAAGGCAAATCCTTTACAATACACCAAATTTGGCTTGGCTACTGATAAAGTGAATCGAATAATATAAAAAAATTGTTCAGATATTTTCTTCCAACAGTATTACTACGTCTGGATACGAAATAGAGGTGCCAAGCCATACTCCGCCTGAAGAATGCCAACAACTGTGTTCTTACGATATTGACCACATGGATGCACCTACATAACAATAAGAACTGCAAATAAAATGCCATGTAAAAATAAAGACACTTGTTCGTATCAAATTATGGAAAGGCAGAGAAGTACAGTCTTTCCTGCATAGATAACTAATATGGCACAAATCTAGAGTTTTCAGAACTCTCCAATTATTAAACTAGAAAACCGCAGTCAAATGATAGAAAAGTTGATCATCCTATTAATCACAGTAACCTAGATCAACGTAAAGGTTGTAAAAAATACATGTACTACAAAATTTTTCATTATCTGTTGATATGTAGCTAATTCATGATGCCAAGCTCAGTTAAAAGAAGAAAATTTGAAAAGAAAAATATCACATCAATCATAAAAAAAGGAAAAAAAGAAAAAAGAAAAATATAAAAGATACGGAAATTCTAATTCTCATATCCAGCCACATGCGGTTCAAATTTAAATTCTGTATCATGCAATAACTGTAGTGCAGATATCTAACTAAAAACACATTGCTAAATAATTTGATAATATAGACCATCCTTACACCAATTTCTTGTGAGCCAATATCATGCAATAGTCATAAACCAACTATCCAACCAGGTTCCATCAGTGTTATTAAATATTATATTTAAAAAATAAAGACTATTACCATAACAAAGGCCGAAACAACAGCTCCTCACATGACAAAAACGTGCAAACATGCGCATGGACACAGACAGATACATTGAAAAAGAGCAGCAAATTGGCCAATAAAAGAGCTGAAATAGTTATATGCTCAAATGAAGCACACATTGTTAATCACTACTGACTTACTGGGACAGACGGTGGCTTGCAAACAGTCAGTACATCCGGTTCTTTTTGAAGAATAGAAACATCCCAAGCCATCACTGGTGGTTCATGCCTAAAATGCATGACATCAAGTTCAACATCTTTCCAAATGCAATGCACGCAGGTAAGCAAAATTAAGTAGAACAAATCAAAAAACGAAGCTATCCAATGTGCTTAATGGCTACAAACCTGTGTAAAAAGTGGCTAATCTTTTGCGAGGACTTAACAATGTAAGAAACTGGCACTACTTCACCATCAACTTGTATCCGTCCACATTTGACAGCACTAACCTACAATACCCAACACATATTTCAAAAACTCCTAGAATTCTACAATTTAAAACAAACAAACAAACAATAAACACTCATCCAAATGCACACATTTAAGCTCAATTTTGAGAGGCAAATAAACAAATTGCAAAAGAGAATTATCCAGTTCATTAAAACACACTTCAATACATCAATTAAAACAACAAAATTGAAGATAGCTAATAATACATAGTAGTCGTAAGGTCTGCCTTTGAACTCTTCAGCGAACAAATCAACAATTGTTTTTCCGGCCCAGCGATTCTTAACCTACAGATAAATTAATAATAAAAGAAAAAAATAAAGCAATCAAGCCGCATGCAACCTGAAACCACAATTAGGGTTTTACTAAATTAGCAGACATTTACTGTTGCTTTCACTAGTTAGTAGCAGCGAAGAAGAGAAAGGTAACGAGAGAGTAAAAGGACAGACATGAGAGATGAACTCGAAGTAGTAAGGTCTGACGTGGCGCCTCCCTGCATAATTCCCGCCAAATTTTGATTTCTTAAGCAAAATTTGGTTTTATTTTTTTTATATAAATTTAAAATGAATTTAATTAATTTACCGTCGCGGAATATATAGTCCTGTTTTTGTGGAGGATTTGCTGGCGTTTGCCAAACAATCTCCATGCTGTTGATGCTCTTGTTCTGCTCTTCTGCTTCACTTTCTCTCCTTCTCTTCATTTTTTTTCTATTTTCGGATTGTAAATTTTTTGTTTTGCTTTTTTTTTTTCCGAAAACTTGAGATGTTGAAAAGTGACAAACAGAGAAACCGTACTGAAACGATGTCGTTGTAACAGAAAAATAAAAACGACGTCGTTAACGAATTTCCAAACAGCTAAAGCGTCGTTTAGTGTGTCGGTTTGCTTTGTCAACACTTCGTCTTCTTCCGTTCACCAGCACAACCAACACCAATCCTTTCAAAACAATCATAAGAGAAAAATCATTCAAAATTCTATCAACTTCACACGCTTAGCTTGATCGTGAGCTTTACAAACTCAAGATCAGGTGTTTATTTATTTACTTTGTAAAAATTTATTCTTTATTATTATTATTTTTTAATAGTTGAAATCTTCGATTTTTATCTATGAGTTTGAATTGTAATTCAGTTATTGGGGTTCAGGGGCAAGATCTGATGAGCTCGATCTTGGGGGTGGACATACGTGGAAGTGATTGATTGGTTGGTAGAATCAACTGAAGCAAATGCCGGAGGAGGATTTGGTTGATATAAAGTTCAGATTGTACGATGGGTCCGATATCGGTCCCTTCCGGTACTCCGCTGCATCGACGGTTGATATGCTTAAGCAGAGAATCGTCTCTGACTGGCCCAAAGGTTAATTTTAAATTTTGTGTGTCATTTCAGTAGGATACGAGGTTTTGTTTGATCGAGTTCTTGGAGAAATTATGATAGTAAAATTTGTCGCATATAATTGAAAAAATTTTACTAATTTCATTGATAGTGTTGAGAATGAAGCTAAATTTTGGGTTTGGAGGGATTATATTGCTTTATGAGTGTGTGTGTGTGTGTATAAATTGTCATTATTGTAGTATTTGCAATCTATGTTTGTAAAATAACAATAAACATTTGAAACACACTATTTATATGAATTACCTTATGAATGTAAACAATTGTAACTTTACTTGTTATGGGTACTTTTTTTTTTTTTTTGGATTGACTTCAACGAGTGAGCATAAATGCTATTTGAGCTTGAATCTGGCTTGTTTTGAGTGGATCTTTTTAGAATAAATAGGAGTATGATGTGCAGGAGAAACTTGATCAATTGAGTCACAAGTCGGAACTTTTTGGTTTGGGCTGATAAATATCTTGCTGTTTGCAAATCTTAAACTTGTGGGTGAGTTAATAATGCTTGGATCATTAATCAACTAGTGTTGACGAATGTAATCTAAATGACTTTGAATTCTTGTTGGCACTTCATTTACTGAAGAGGAAGAGTAAAAGTAATTGGTTGAATCAGGTTACTAATATTAGATATCTTCATTTGGAGGCAAAGTCTTTTAGTTTTGTTCCTTCTGCATGTGATTATTTTGTGATCTTCTCTCTCTTTTTATTTATTTATTTTTTTCCTTACTTTTAGGTAAGACAATTGTTCCAAAGGCGGTTAACGAAGTCAAACTGATAAGCTCTGGTAAAATTCTGGAGAATAACAAGACTGTCGGTCAGTGTAAAGTACCATTCGGGGAGGTACCAGGGGGTTTTATTATAATGCATGTTGTTGTACAGCCATCTATAGCAAAAACTAAAACAGGTATTTTCTCTCTTTATTTGAACGAGTGCCATTCAATTATCTGTTGTCCTTTTTATTCTAAGCTAATTAATTTTTTGTAAATTGGTAATTCAACGCAATTCGTAAGAATCAATAAGTTCTCAGATATACAATAGTGAAATCTCTGTTCTTTGCTCTTGATGTGGAGAATTTATTGATATCATTTCTTAAATCCTGTATGGGTCCTTTGCTTTTTTTGTGTATTATCTGCCTGGACTCAAGGATTGCCCCATAGTTTGCACCTGCTCTTGTTTTGGCCATCTATGAACATTAGATTCTGATTGTTATTGATCAGTGAAGACCTAATGCTGGTATGGTTAGACCAAATTCAACCTCTAATTTAATTATTGTCGGGGTGAAAACCTCACAACTAGTTAGCAGTTATAAAATACCGAGCTTAAAAGACATCATTAAGAAAATTGATTGTCCGACAAATTCATCATATAATTTCTTTAGGCTTATTACTGACTGCTTTATATTCTGACATATGTCTGGTGGTTTATCTGAACAGAAAAGAAGATTGATGATTCACCCAGGAAAATTGTCTGCTCATGTTCCATATTGTGAAGGAAAAGTTTACCTATGGGAAATTATTTACCTTAGTATCAATGTTTTAGGTACAGAAATGTTTCTCAAAGCATCCTGTCTTCGGTGTTGCATTATTCATGTGTACAAGTGCTCAGTGGAGTTCAAGTATATGTTCTTTCTTTTCCATTTAAATAGCTTGAATTGTTTTAAGGGCTATCACTTATCAAAGCTGTATAGGCTACTACTACATGTAAAGACAATGAATCTGCAATGAATGTTCAGAGAAATGGCTGTGTTAATGACGAACTATTAGCCATTCAATTTTCATGTTATTGTTGCCAAGGTCTTTAAAGACCCAGTGGAGTTTATGATTTTTCGTGTAGTAATTCTCAGTATTCAGCATGTCTCGGGGCTGACAAGAAAATGTGGGAACAAACTAGGAAGAGGTGAGCACTAGCTGAAATTCCAGGCAAAAATTTAACAGCAAATAATTCACTTAACAGCTGCCTAAGCACGTGGTGATTTAAATAATCCAGACATCAAGGTGCTCAGTAGAAAAAACGCTGCAAATTTACCTACAAAATGGCTATTCGTGATTCATACAACAGATATGAGGAAAGGGAAGAGAGAACAAATGGATCGAAGACTTTTAAGTTACAGAAAGGCATTCTAAATCTGCTTTAGAACCTTCTCAGCTGCTGCTATTGTTAATCGGATATCTTCAGATGAATGTGCCAAGCTTGTAAACCCCGCCTCAAACTGTGAAGGTGCGAAGTATACACCTTCCTCTAGCATTCCTCTATAGAACCTCGCGAACTTTGCAGTGTCACTCTTTTTTGCATCCTCGAAGTTGTAAACAGGCCCTTCTGTGAAGAAAAATCCAAACATTCCACTAATATACCCTCCACACATTGCATGCCCAGCCTTCTTTCCTGCGTCTAGGATACCTTGAACAAGTTCACTCGTGATCTTATTCAAGTATTCATAAGTTCCAGGTTCCTTCAAACGCTTTAGAGTGTTTATACCTGCAGTCATTGCCAATGGGTTCCCACTTAAGGTCCCAGCCTGGTACATTGGTCCTGCTGGCGCTACCATCTCCATAATCTCCCTCTTTCCTCCGTAAGCACCCACCGGCAGACCTCCACCAATGATCTTTCCCAGAGTTGTTAAATCAGGAGTTATTCCAAAGTACTCTTGAGCTCCGCCATAAGACAAACGAAAACCAGTCATGACTTCGTCAAAGATCAGAAGAGCATCATTTTCTTTGGTGATCCGGCGTATGGCATTAAGAAAATCAGGTTCAGGAGCAATGAAGCCCGAATTGCCAACAACAGGTTCAAGGATAATTCCAGCAACCTCCCCTTTGTGCGTCTCAAAGAGATTTTCCACAGCTGAGATATCATTGAAGGGGGCTGTTAATGTATCTATGGTGGCTCCTCTAGGGACACCAGGGGAGTCAGGGAGCCCTAGGGTGGCAACTCCGCTACCTGCCTTGACTAGATATGAATCGGCATGGCCATGGTAACAACCCTCAAATTTGATGATCTTCTGCTTACCGGTGAAGGCACGGGCTAGGCGAAGCACACCCATGCATGCTTCTGTCCCAGAGTTAACAAAACGTACCATTTCTATGCTTGGAACAGCTGAGATTACCATCTCTGCCAGAATATTCTCTAAAAGACAAGGAGCACCAAAGCTGGTTCCTTTCTTCATTGTTTCAGCTAAAGCTTCAAGTACCTGTAAACAACTTGGAAATAAGATAACAGGTTGTGCATTTATCTTGTGCTAATAACTGAAACAATTCTACAAGCAAATAGAAAAAGAATGAAAAAAAGAAAATGATTTATCCATCATTGGTACTTCAATAGTTAGCCATTAAAAAGGAAAGTTAATCATAATTATCCAATTTAGATTTGTCCTTCCTCTTAGTAGAAGCACAACATTCACGAGGTTGAATAGAAATTTTATATTCATGAGAAGAATAGAACCTTATCATCTGCATGACCAATTATTGCCGGCCCCCAAGAACCAACATAGTCAATGTATTCATTGCCATCAATATCCCACATATGAGAGCCCTTGACAGAATCGAACACAATAGGCTGTCCACCAACAGATTTAAAGGCACGAACAGGTGAATTTACACCTCCAGGCATCAATTCCTACCAAGAGTGCTATACAAGTTATTAATCAAGAACATAAAACAAACTCTACGAACTCTTTAAGAATTTGAAAAAAGCAACACAAATTATAAAGAACAGACAGTTAGACTTTGCCTCCAATAATTCCCACAGATTAAATTTGAACAATCAGTATTCAGACTTCAATATTGCACCCATCCAGGTGGTGGTGCAAAACTGAGTTAACCATCCACTCCTGATTATCATATATTTAATGCAAATGTAAGACTTTGAAACCATTTTCAAATGCCAGGAGTAGCTCAAGGCATTTCCAAAAGCAGGTAATCTCCACTTCTGGATCAGAATTTAGCAATACGCGCATGGAGGCAGATTTTGCTTGCCTTAGTCATTTGAGAATTCAGGTAACGAAGTTATAGCTTGGAACTTAGAAAGCTTCAAATTGTATTGTAAACATTGCTAAGTAATACCAAAATAACTTCAAAACTGTCCACTGCTAACTCTGCAGTAAGAAGGATTAAATCTTTCTTCTTTCTCCTACACTACTTTTTTTCATAACATTTAAAAGAAATCTAACTTCTTAGTATCATCCATTCAAATCCCTTCATAAGAAGTAGCAACATCCAAACTCCAACTAATAAGTTGGAGGTATCTGGCCCGGATGTTTAACCTCCTAGAAATGGGTGCAAAATTTAAAGAATATCTGAAATTTGGCACCTGGTGATATGTCACCCAATGACAACTCTAGTACTACGAAGATATAAGACTACTCTTGACAATTTATTACAATACTGTTACGATCCCATATCAACTAAGTATGGGATTAGTTGGTAATGTGTTACGATCCACATCAACTAAGTATGGGATTAGTTGGTGGTTTTGCTAGGATCCCACATCGACTAAGTATGGGATTAGTTGGTGGCTTATAAGCCTATGGGCACCCTCCCCTTACAAGCCGGTTTTTAAGGGGGAGTTCTACCTATGGGTTTGTAACAATTGGTATCAGAGCCAGACATGGAGGAGCAAAAGCTGAAAAGTTTAGAAGTTGAAGTGGGTTCTCTTGCAACAGGTCAAGAACGACTGCTCAAAGAAATGCAAGAAATGTTTGCAGCTATGAATGCTTGTTTTGATCAATTCTCCAAAGCTCATGAACAAGATGAGAATTCTCATAGTGCAGCCCGTAAAGGAGGAGCCAGCAGAGAAACTTCTTTCAACACTTATCATCCTAAAGCAGTCAAACTTGATTTTCCTCGTTACAATGGGGAAGGCGATCCTAATAGTTGGATTTGTAGGGCTGAACAATTTTTTGATTTTCACCATACATCTGAAGAAGAAATGGTGGCGTTAGCTTCATTTAACTTAGAAGGGGATCCACAATTGTGGTTCCAGCTGATAAAAAAAGAATCTCCAAATGTCACATGGGAAGTTTTCGAAGGAGGATTACATAATAGGTATGGTCCAACACAATTTCAAGATTTTTTTGGTGTTCTAACAAAATTGCAACAAATTGGATTGGTAAGAGATTACCAAACCCAATTTGAAAGATTGCTAATCAGAGCAGGAGGATTGAGCCTAGCACAACAAGTTGGCTGTTTTGTAAGTGGCCTAAAAGATAATATCAAAACAGACGTTCAAGCATGCCGTCCGTCAACTCTTTCTGCTGCAATTGGTTTGGCAAGGCTGTATGAGTCTCGTATTCAAAGTAATAGGAGGTTAAACAACTTTGAAGTAAAGAAACCAACATTTAACAGAGCTGCTCTACCGAATAAAAATCAGAATCAAATACCAGTGAAGAGGTTGACTCCCACAGAGCTTAAGGAAAGAAGAGAAAAGGGGCTTTGCTTCAACTGCAATGAAAAGTTTAGTCCAGGACACAGATGTAAAAAATTGTTCTTGATTGAAGGAATATGGCCAGAGGAAGAAGAGAGCAATGATGGAAAAGAGGAGAACGTAAATGAAGAAATTGTTGAAGTACCAGAAGTTTCTCTCAATGCAATTTATGGTGCTCAGGCCCCTCAAACCATGAAGACCCAAGGAAAGGTAGGAAATCAGTCTTGTACCTTTCTTGTAGATTCGGGAAGTACCCATAATTTTTTTAGCAATAAAGCTGCTAAAAAGGTAGGGATTAATCCTACTGGGGTTGAAAAATTTGAGGTGGCAGTAGCAAATGGAAAAAAACTTTCCAGTGCGGGATTGTGTAAAGGGGTTTATATGGTGATTCAAGGAATTCCAATTGTTGCTGACCTTTATTTACTTCCTTTGGAGGGATGTGATGTTGTGCTTGGAGCACAATGGTTGAGAACATTGGGGCCCATTATTTGGGACTTTTCCAAATTATGCATGAAGTTTAATATTGATGGGAAAGAAGTGATTTTTAAGGGCTTGACACCTCGAGAGGATAAGTACGTGGGTGAACAAGAAATTGAGAAGGAATTAAAGAAAAGAAAAGATGGAGTTGTGGTACAACTATGTTCTCTCTCTTTGATGGCCTCACAAGGTACTTTTCCTTCCAATTTTCAATTGTCCTCATTCAATTCACAAATTGAATATGTGTTGTAAGATTTCAAAGATGTGTTTCAAGAACCCCGTGGGCTCCCACCACCAAGGGAACATGATCATAAGATTCCTTTAAAAAAGGAAAGTAGTCCCGTGTGTGTAAGACCTTATAGGTACCCACACTTTCAAAAGAATGAAATTGAGAGGCTAGTTTCAGACATGCTAAAGGCATGGATAATTCGGCCTAGTCAGAGTCCATATTCCTCTCCAGTATTACTTGTGAAGAAACATGATGGATCTTGGAGGCTTTGTATTGACTACAGAGCTTTGAATCAGATGACAGTCAAAGACAAGTTCCCAATCCCAATTATAGATGAGTTACTTGACGAACTGCACGGAGCTAAATATTTCACCAAATTGAATTTGCAATCGACCTATCACCAAATCCGAATGAATCCTAATGACATCGCCAAGACTGCATTGCGCACTCATCAGGGGCATTATGAATTTATGGTAATGCCATTTGGCCTCACCAATGCTCCCTCTACTTTCCAGTCCTTAATGAACGACATTTTCAAGAAATTTCTTCGTAAGTTCATTTTAGTGTTCTTTGATAATATTTTAATTTACAGTAAGACATGGGAAGATCACTTAGAACACTTGCGTATTGTGTTGTCTATTTTAAGAACTAACAAGTTATTTGTGAAAAGAGACAAATGTTCATTTGGACAGGAGGAGGTGAAATACTTGGGGCATGTAATTTCCAGTAAAGGGGTTGTTGTAGATCCTGAAAAAATTACTGCATGTTAAAATGGCCTAAACCTAACACTGTTAAGGGCCTACGAGGGTTTCTAGGCTTGACAGGGTATTACAGAAAATTTATTAAGGATTATGGAAAAATTGCTAGGCCATTAACGCAGATGCTTAAGAAAGGAAATTTCAAGTGGAGTCATATGGCTGAAGATTCCTTTGAGCAACTCAAGATGGTGATGACACAGGCCCCTGTTTTAGCCTTATCGAATTTTGAAGAACCCTTTATTGTAGAATGTGATGCATCTGGGTTTGGAATTGGTGGAGTTCTCCAGCAAAATAAAAGGCCAATAGCTTTTTTCAGCCAAGCCTTACAAGGTAAAAATTTGTTACTTTCTACTTATAAAAAAGAGATGTTGGATTTAGTGCTTGCCGTACAAAAGTGGAGGCCATACTTGCTTGATAGAAAATTCATTGTAAGGACTGATCAGAAAAGCTTGAAGCATTTGTGGGAACAAAGGATAACGACAACAACCCAAGAAAAATGGCTTGCAAAGTTAGTGGGATATGATTTCTCCATAGAATATAAAAAAGGAAAAGAAAATGTGGTGGCAGATGCTCTCTCAAGGCAGAATGACAGTGGAGTAATTACCGCTATTTCCACTCCAATACCGCAATGGTTGGAATCTATTCAAGATGAAGTGCAAAATAGTTCAACTTTGTAGTAAATAGTGAGATTGTGTGAACAAGGGGAAGCTATAGGACCATGGGAGTATAAAAATAAAGTCCTTTATTTCAAAAGCCGAATTTACTTGTTGGAAGACCTCCATTAGTACAGCCAATTGTGAGTGAAATGCATTCGAGTACACATGAGGGTTATCACAAGACTTTGCAAAGGGTAAGATCTGTTTTTTATTGGAAGGGAATTTAGACTAAAAGCAAAAGCTTATTTCGGAGGTCACGGTCTTCCTCGAATTAGACCAACGGCATCCATTTCTTTATCTATTAATTTTCTTTCCTTGCAACAACAGGTAAGAATAGACACAGATTTTCTCCCACCAAAAGACCAGTAACCAGGTCTGTTACGTCCACACGTAACATTTTGGTATCAGAGCTAGCCCACGCGAGACCCACGTTGCGGAGGGGACGACCTGAGAAAGGGTGACTTGGAAAGGCCAGAGTGGGCCGCCGTGGACGTCGATGTCAGAAGCGTGGTGGTATATTACGATCCACATCAACTAAGTATGGGATTAGTTGGTAGTGTTGCTAGGATCCCACATCAACTAAGTATGGGATTAGTTGATGGCTTATAAGCCTATAGGCACCCTCCCCTTACAAGCCGGTTTTTAGGGGAAGTTCTACCTATGGATTTGTAACATAATGTTGCTAGGATCCCACCACCACGCTTCCAACACCGGCATCCACAGCGGCCCAGTTTGACTTCTAAATCGCCCCTTTCCAGGTCACCCCCTCCACAACATGGACCTTACATGAGTTAATTCTAATACCAATTGTTACAGACCCATAGGTAAAACTCAACCCCAAAAACTAGCTTGCAAGGATAGGATACCCATAGGCTTATAAGCCACCTACTAATCTCATATTTAGTCCATATAATATCCTAACGTCACCACCAACTAATCCTGTACTTAGTTTATTTGATATGGGATCATGTGGGATCGTAACAAATACCCTTCAGCAACATACATCAAAATCACACTTTCCTCAAACAATCAACAATCACGAATTTCTACTCTCAAGCAAACACGAGACAAATCAATGCTGAGCCAAAGTTCAAAAATTTCGAAGCTTGATTATTTCATGGATCAAAGAAATCAACATTGAACTCAAAACAAATCAACCCAACACATTTTTAGAAAAAAAAAAAAAAAAGCAAAATCACAAAATCAAGCCTCCATCTAATCCAATCATTTGCAACTTGGAACAACGTAAAACTCCATTCTAAAACAAACCCATCTCATCGAATCAATCAAAGAGAAAACTAAACAAAACAGTTACCATTTTTTTTTTGTCAAATATCAATCATAACAAAGCAATACTCACAACTCAAAACCCAATTGCAATAAAACCAAAACGGCATCAACTCCTTCAAAACAATTTTAAAAAAAAAGGAAAAAAATTATTATAATGGTTACCTTGGCAGCATTGAAAGCTTCTTCCGATTTTTGAAGAGTAAAATTCTTCTTCTTCTCTTCAACAGAGACCGTCATTTTGATGGTACAACGAGACGATCCAGAAGAAGAACTTCTCCTAGAGAACTTTTTTGAACATGAAAGGCCTAACCCAACTCCTACCCCTGTAATTGCAGCAGCCATCTTCGAGCACTCTAGTCTCTTTCCCTCTCTCTCTCTCTCTCTCTCTGTGTTGATGCTGTTTCCAGTCAAAGAAGATAAGAACTGCAATGGTAAGAACGCACACCATACTTTGAAGCTGACTTGCGCGTTTTATAATACAAGTTTGTTTCATACGGGTCGGGTTTGTCAAAGTCAATCTGGGCTGGACGGGATTTGTTTTTAACCCGAATTTCAATTTTTATCTTTCTCATACTTAGGAGAAAGTAAGATATGTTAATGTCCGGCCGCAGCTAACATGCAATGGATGCATTGCATGCACCAGATTTTTGGACCGTCGGATCAATCCAAGGCGTAGAAAGCAATGAAGTGCTTCCGACTCGATCAAAGCAAGATCCCAACTTGTCAAGGGACCACTCCTGTGAGAAATCGGGATAGCAGGGGGCGCATGCAATGTAACGGGTGCATTGTAAACTAATCCGTTAATGTCCAATTACCAAGAGTATTAAAATTGCAAATTGTCAAAAAGAGGCATAAAAGTTATTGTTTAAGGGAATAAAAATTGGGAAATAAAGTCTTTGCTCGGGAAGGTTTAGCCACCAAACCCACAATGGTCACCAACCAACTTTGGGCTTTTTGACGATGGCTGATTGTGCTTCCCCTAGTTTGTAATTGGAGGGTTTTTGTGTTCAGAATTTGTAAATTATGGAAATAATAAATAGATTGGTCAAGAGTGGCGAGCATGAAGAAATTACTTACTAGATATTAGGAAAATATTGAACCTAGTTAAAGATCAGAAACCTTTCTTGGAACTTTCTATTTTATTTTATCATTCAATTTTTTTTTAACAATGTGTAATTTATCCTTATTCAGTAATTCATGTTTTCTTATATAATCTCTAGTCAAAAAAGATGATATGTTAAGAGTATCACCCTTTCAACATTATTAAAAAAAAATTTGAATAAGAAACATGATTTTTCTTGCAAAAATAATTAAGGAGATTTAAATAAATGTTGATGCTGTGAACATTTTCATGAAAATCACATATAGATCAGATTGTAAAATAATATAAGAAGAATTAATGTAAATGGTAATATTTAATGTCGAAGAATAATAAATGAAATGTAGAAATCGTTACATATTATGACATAATTTTTGAGTATTTAGAAGCATTGGCGGGGTTAATAATCCATTATTAACATTAACATTTTTAAGAAATTGTATAAAATAACGGTATTCCTTTTTACTATAAGGGTTTGTTTGTTTTATTTTTCAAATATTTTATGAAAATGCATATTTATCAATATATTTTAAATAAATATCAACCGTTTATTTTTTTTTAAAATTTAAATTCTATTACATATTCTTACTAATTTTGAAAACAAAAAACTCAAAATATAAAAAAAAAAGTTTTTCTAAATTTATGAAACTAATATAGTACAAAGCCCATTCAATTTAGTGAAGACAAAGTTGACCTAAAATTCGGAAACGGGCCCATGGGTTGGGCTCTATTTTGGTTTATTAAACCTCATCAAATCCTACCAACAGTAGACAAGATGGTTTACTTCCCCGTACGCTCACTCACTGTTTGTTAAATAAATACAACACGGTTACAGGTTACAGCCGGTTGAAAAAAATAATTACACGAGTTTAGATACGGGACAAAAGGCTGCAAACTCGTTGAGATTTAACCAAAAATGAATAAGGCCTCTACATTTAACTCATGAAAAATAAAAAATAAAAAGAAAGGAATAGATTGAAGAGCAACACCGATACCGATATGTGAACCGGAGGCCCAAAGGTCCAATGAAAGATTAATTAATAATTAAAGCTATTTCTTTAGACTATTGTAAGCAAAGATCTACACACGGAAACTTGCCACTTTTATGCTACAGGCTCAGCGGGAGACATAATGCATAGGATTGCGAGCTCCGATTGGTATTACTACAAGGGACGTGCACAATCATCGATGAAATGATCAAAAAAGTCCTCGTGTATCATTATGACACAAAAATCCAAAACTCTTTTTAAGGTAAATACAAATACAATACTAGAAATAGAAAAGTTTCAAGATTAACTTCATTTACTTTCCTCTATGCTAGAAAACGCAGAGAAGGCATACTATGTTGTTGAAAGCCTTCAAGTTTTTTTCCCCTAGTTTACTAGGGTCTATGACATTTGATCTTTTAAATAAACTTACTTTTTAATTGAGTGTAATTAAACAATAAAAGATATGGGATTGTTATCCATGATTAAAAGATATTGTTCTAGTTGAAACTTTGAAAAAGAGGGTATAACCAATTTAAACACTAACACTATTAAATCAAATCACCCGAGAGTCAAAAGCTTACGGCCAGTGCAGAAGCATTTAAAACACCAAAATGCGCAAGGAATAGGGATTAGTTTATTACATGAAGATGAAGTTATAGGGAAAAAAAACATAAATGAGAGAGAGAGAGTCTCCATTCCAAATTTATAAGCAGCCAGCGTGAAACTATATCCAATCTAGTGGCAGCAGACAACAAAATCAAGATTCAAGAGCAAGAGAGCAAAATCTACCTCTTGCAAAAAGATTCAAACATCTCTCAGCCTTACGCCAATAACAAAACCAATGTACCATATAACTATAAACAGATAGCAGACACCAAAAAAATTCACCATCCACCAAAACCTTTGTGCCACTGGGTGACCATTTGTATGAGTTTCTTTTTTTTTTTCCTCCCCTATTGTACCCGAGTAAGCAAAGAAATGACCTTTACATTGTATAGAACTCCGAATCATGCATATCTACCCACCTTTCCCTTCTATAGCTAGTAGTTGTCAGTCTTAAGATCATAGCCACCAACGACAGAAACATGAAGCAAACGCAGAACCACAAAAGTACAGAAGGGTAACTAAGTGGTATCCAGTAATTTTAGCTACCTATCTCCTGCCTCGTGAACTTGAAATCAGTGTGTCTCTTATTACTAAGAACAAACTACTGAGGAAACTGATAGAGGGTAAAGGAAGGTATTGGCATACTGAAAAGAGAGTGTTCCACCATTCACCAAGGGTTTGCCATCATTAACAAGACAATCATTATAGCTAAGGCGCTTGAAAACCTTGGGATTGATGAGATGAGCAGAGCTAAACCAGCCACAGTTGAGGTGAATACAGGATATATTACAGCCAGTGACACACGCGTTCATGATTTCCACAGTGTATGTTGGTATGCCATTTGGGAGTGGGCCTGTCGGTCCTTGGTTAATAACAATATCTGCTGTGGTACACCTCTCGCCCATTCTGTTTGGTTCCTTCATTGCAGTACCTGTGTGAAAAAGCACACATACGAACAAAAACCAAATTAATTAAGATAGAGTTTTGCAATAAATTAAGATAGTGAAAGGCTAGGGTTTAGAAAGCAAAGACCCCACCAAGTTTCCAACCCACCAATACAGGAAAATTACAGACAAGACACACTTTTTTGGAGGTTATTCACAAGAATTATTGGAAGATAGATAAAGAGACAGAATCAAGCCAAAAGGCTAGCTATTACAAATTTACAAAGGCTAGGTGCCATTATACCCGTGGCCTTTGCTTTCCCATGAAGAATGTGTCATATTTCGCTTTTCAACTCCTCTTTATCAAATAGAAAATGAACGATTTCAATCACTTTCTTCATTTCTCATTAATTGTAGTTTACTTTTTTTATCAAAACAAAAGCGCTGCCAGCTAGCGAAAAAAGGGTCGCTAATATGCGCGTCATAAACAGTGCGCATCGACATCAGTCACAGGAAGGTGATGAAAGCTGATGGGATATTAAAATCCATCAAACAGATACTCTAAATGGTAGTACTACTAGTAGTTGTTACATGTTTACTATTCTTTTGTTAGGTTATCATGATATCAATCTTTATCTACATGCCCATCAATGGCTTAGCAAGGGGGCTAGTATTAGCATAAACCCCAATGGGGCACGTTAGACTCAAGCATACGAAAAATCAGGACGTGCACATATCTCTGACAAAGCCACAGTAATCGTACGCATTTGCGCGGCGTTTCGGACTACGGGTTCATCAAAACCTAAAAAATAGTTGGTTACATTCTCATTGACCCATGTCACAACCCGCACAAGAGCCCCATACATGGAGGAGGAAACAGGTATAATTCAGAAGGAAGGAGATGGTTCTCTTACTACGGCTTAGAAGTTTGCGATGTTGAAGACCATAAAGTGAGTCTGTGTAGCTTCCTCTCTCAAGGCTTGAACTAACAAAACCATGAATCGGACCCCCTGAAAACAAAATTTTAAAATTAAAAAATATATATATATATATTATAATAACTAAAAACAAAAGACAAGAACAGACAGAGAACAAGAATAAGAATAATTAATAAAAATAGTAATGAGAAACATAAAGAAGAAAAAAAAGAAAAACATGAGTCCCTCATTTTGCTGAAAGATAGGGTAAAATGAACCGAACGCATAAACGAAAGCGAGTATTAAAATTCAAAACGATTTTATTGTTATTATTTCATTTGAGTTGAATGTAAAGCGACGAACCTGAGGGAATGGGAAGAACGAGAAACGTCACGCCGAGGAGAGCGAAAGCAAGAACAAAAACGAGTCGGCGATTTATTAGAAAGCGTCTGAACATCGTGAGTTAAAAAACTCGTTGAATGTCTTCAACGTCAGAAATAAGAAGGTGGAGATAGAAACAGTGTAAACTGAAACTGACACGACGTCGTAAGTCGGCCTTTGGAATCGACGTTTCACTGTCTTCTCTGTTCTTTCTAAGCTGCTTCAGTAAGTATTCAGAGAGAGAAGGAGATATATATATCACATCATGATAAGTCAAAAAGAGCAACAACCGTCAGATGAGATGAGGGAGGGAGAGGATGCAGAGCAGCGGTGTAGATTATTTGACATCAAAGTGGAAAGAAATAAAAAACTCTCACGAGACTCAAGGCTAGTTGAAAGCTAGAAATAGCTAAAACGACGGCGATTTGAAAGAGACCTAGAGAAGCTACAAATACAAATACAAACATCAACAACGAGAGGACTAGAAGAGATGAGAGAACACACATGTTAACCATTTGTGAACACACAGTTTGAAAAACCTCAAGTCTCCATCAAACTGATTTGACTCCAAAAACGATGCGTTTTTCGCGTAATAAGTCCGAGTTGTTCAAACGATTAAAAAAAATAAAAATAAAATAAATTTATTAATGCTAAACAAACAAGGTGGAAGCGTAATGTAAAGCAGAAGCAGACAGAGCAGCATGTATGAAAATAGTACAGAAGAAGAGACAAAAAAAGAGGGGTGAAGTTAAGAGACAAGAGTAGCAGAGAAGATCATGAAAGGTAGAAATGACAAAACAGTAGAATCCTAAAAGTCGATCGAGAATGAAGAAGCATTAATTATCACAAAGAGAGAGGGTGTGCGCTTAGCTTTACCTGGTGTGAAGAGAGACCGGAGTGGAGAAAGAGGGAGAGAGAACAATCAACACCGAGACGCGTGCGTTTTGGAGAGAGAGGAGGTGGTGGAGGGAGTGGAGTGGAGATATGTCTTGTTCTGTGCTGTGCTGTGCTGTGCTGGATTGGAGTGGACTGAGCGGAGAGTAAAATTGAAATGAGTTGGATTTGTTTACTTATATTGCTGATTAATTAATTAATTAATTAATTAATTAATTAATTAACTAAAAAGTAAAAAAGGCGCACGTGGCGTGTTAAGTGAGGATTATTTATGGTTATTGATGAGCAGGGAGACAACTACACGTGTGGTTGTGGAGACATTGCAGCGGCAGGCAGATTTCAATGATGTAATTTGGGAGGTTTAATAGCCACTATTATAGCCCGATAATTATATTCTATTCTAATTTGGAATAGGAGTTACCTCGAACTTGAATTCCGCTTTATTTATTCCTGCAAAAATAAATATGTATTGCTTGCGATGGAGTAGACACAACTTTCTTGTTCCATAAGTTTTCTTTTCACCACATACTTTTCTATTTTATTTCTTAATTTAAGATGAACAATGCAACATTTTTTTTTTTACAGGAATCTGAAATTTTTGGAAATATATATTAAAGATTTTCTAGTTTTTCAGTTTTATGAGAAAGTTTAATTCAAGATTTTCTCATCAATCATTGATCATTATTGTATAACTCAATCAAACTCGATAGCAGTATCATGTTGAGAAAACAATGTGATTCTTTGAAATAGTAAAAATTATTGGAAAAATAATTTGAAAGTTTATGTTAAAAAAAATCCAAATGTTAACTAGAGATTAGGGAATGGTTTTGGTGTTGGAGACTTGGCTTGGTCTATTATGGGAATTGCACTGGTTACAGAACAAAAGCTGTCCTTCCGATATGGGCGGCATCGTGGGTGTGGCTGACATGGAGCTTTTTCTGGTTGGGTGACACAGGGTCAGAGATCAGCCAGGCCAGGCCAGCAGGTTGCTACAGATGATTATCAAATCACTTTGGTTACGCACCGAAGCGACTAGGGATTTCCAAATATTTAATGAATTGAGTGCTCCTACAGATTCATACAAAATTGCCTACCTTTACCGTTATTACAGTCATTCATTAGGGGGTAGGACTTTTTAATGATATTTTTAGGCCTTTTTTATTTCATAAAAGAAGGGATGATATTTCTTGTTTTTTTGTTTTTTTTTTAAAACAAATGACCTATCAAAGGGGCCTATAGGAAAATATGATTCCTCTTTCACAGTCTAAGAAGAAGAAACCGAAATTGAGAGAAAAGTACAATTTTAAGGGGGAAGGCCAGAAATAATTGTGCATATGTTCAGATAAATTGCATGAAACTTACCCATAATCAAACTTAAAGACTTCTTTAATTTTTTTATTGCCAAATTGAATTCCAAAAACATTGAAACAAGCATTTTGATAGGTTGACAAATGTAATACGTCAACTCACTATTTAACATGTCTATACCCGTCAACGCGAGTCAATACTTTCATCTGAAATGAATGATAGGATGAATAACCCATCTCAAATGCTTTCATGGGGGAGACACCCGTTAACCCATGACTAGAAAATAAAAAACATCATAAATTTTTCAAATACTATAAGTAATTACCCAAGACAAGTTTGTTACACCCGTTTTTGTTATTATTATTATTATTATTATTTCATCTTAGTTTCTCACCGTAGCATACTTCAGGATGGAAAATATACTCTGGAACATTGGCAACAAGATGGCGAGTCCAAAAACAGTGACAATAATTACAACATGAACTACTATATTCGGACAGAGTTAAAAACTACTCCGATACAAAATTTAGCACCCAGCAACTCTGTGCACTTGAATCAGCAGCTCAGGTCTCCAGTATTTACAATTCTGTACAATCTATTCTACACAAATAATATTAGTAAAATTTTAACAAACATTCTACTTCTATGTTAGGTAGCCAGGGCTGCTGAAGGGAGAAGTGAAGACGCATGCCACAAAATTGCCACCTTGCCACCTCTGCAGCAGGAAATTTGAATAAATAGTCAGCAGAACTAAAAAGGACTATGCTGCTAATGAGCTTTCAACGTTTTTTTGTTGTGATTGGAGACTTCATCCTTTCCAGCAGTTTGATCTTGTCCAGCAACTCCTCGATGGTGTTAGAGGCATCCTACAGGAATAAATATTATTCAATAGACATGAGATGATATATTCCAGGAAGCGAAGAATAAGGTTGGAGAACTTTAAATCAGTAGAGTATGCGAAGTGGGAGAAGTTATGAAGAAAGACCTTTATCTTCTTTCTTAAATTCTCCTCTTCCCTCTCTCGTCGGTCCCTTTCCTCGGAGAATATATCGATTAGGCTCTCTTGTTCCTTGTTCAATTCATCGATTTTTTGCTGTGCCTCTTGAAGCTGACCAAATACCAGGCAGAAATTCAGAAAAGAAAAAGAAAATACATCACTATCTTCCATATATATCTGGCAAGTGGAAAACTTGAATAAAACATTTATTTTTATATTAATTTCTCATTTAATTAGGGAATATGCATAAGGTTGACCCCCCAAAAATATCAGAATATCATAACAATTTTCACAGCAACAAAAACCAAATCCTATTACACGTACTCTATACCTAGGATGAATAGACAATAGCTATAAAGTACAAGTCCTTGCTGCATTGAGTAAAAACAAATAGCACCATCGAAATTTAAATGATGGATGAATCATCACTTATATTTCTGATTTATTCCTCATCCTCCATCGTGATCATTGACACAAATGGTAATAAAGCATACCTGAGCTTCAAGCAATCTGCATTTGTCTCTTTCACCTAGAAGCTCTTCTTCCTTTTTCTCTAATCTAGAAACAAATAGAAGAATATGCATGTCAATACACTTAGCACAATTATAAGCACACGAGACACAATATTTAAATTTCAGAAAGGCAGACAATAAACCTTTCCCTCAATTCACAGTTTTCTTTCTTCAAATGATCTAGAATACTTGAATCAGAGTCTGAATGATGTTCACGATTATTAACGTCACCTCCCTGCAAGTTTACAAAAAACCATTCAAAATACTTAGATCGTAGATAATAAATACACCATGGCAGTACCCTTGGCATCAGTTAAAAAACAGGGGGAGAAACAGATAGAAGTTTAAGAAATAATGCTATGAATTAACCTTTGTCAGTGACCGCGGCAACGGTCTAACAGAACTCCCCCCTGAAGCACAACCTTGCTGAGATTCAATATCATCCAATGACGGATGAGTCCTACGCAACCCATCTTTTCCAGAAGATTTTTCGGCAGGGAATATCCTTGGGCTGCTGCCATCGAAGACTCTCTCCACTGGCATGATATCCAAGTCATCATCACTCGCATCATCATCGACTGGAGGTGGTAATGATTCAGAAAGACTTGCTCCTTTTTTCTGTTTGCTAGCAGTCTTTATCCTGCTATTGCCTTTGCTGGGGACAAGTCCATTCTGATCACAATTTACTGTCTCAGGAAATCTTTCAGATTCTTTTCCTTCCTGTCTCTGGTTACAACGTAAATGAAATTTGTCCAGGGGCGAAAGTGGTGTCTTACTGCCGGATTGAGAACTCTTCCTAGGTTGAGAAGCTGCCCATGGATGACAATCAGGAGAAGTTTCTATGAAGTCGAGATAAATTCGGGAGAAATTGAAGTCGCTTACTAATTGCAACATCTCACTATGTCAGTGAACAAAGAAAATAATTTAGGACAGATGGGAGTATACCTTTGTCTTCAGACCCATTTACAGGTTTCTTATTACGTCTTGCAGCATACCCAATTTTATGACAGTTGGTGGACCTATGTAAAGCAAGAGTCAACCTCAAAAGACACTCAAGACACTAGAAGTAAGATTTAATAATTAATACGGGAAAAGGGTACCACTAACCAGTAAGTCTTTTGCATTTGTATTAATCGAGACTCAAGTCTCGCAAGTACAGTTGTTCGTTCAAACCCCTGCTTATCATGAGCTGGTTCAACAAAATTAGCTTCCAAGACACCTGCCAGTTGAAATACATCAGAATTGAACTCTCAAGTCAACTAATTTAAAGAAACTCAGAGACTTCAGTGCAAAACAACACCTATAACTCCACGACCATCACTTCCTGCAGCATTCCAAAGCCTCCAAAATGGCTGAAAATCCAACATAGCTTCAAGTAAGAACTATGTAAACCAAATTTGAATTGCACAAAATAGAATGCTCGGTAAAGATTCCTAGATTTAAGGAAGCATGAAAATTAGCCAAACTTAAGCGACATTTGTTTTATATTTGAAATTTTAAAATATCTGAATTTAACAAAGCCAAATTAGATTTAAATGCAGAAATATATATTATATGTTTCTTTTCTTTTATTTTTTTCTTTTAATCTGAATATAAGTGCTAAGCTATTTGTTTCTATAAACCAAAAATACTGGACGACCAATTGATATATATGTCCTTGTTTTTATAAATTAAAAGCCTATAACTTCTCAATTTATTACCATAATATAATCCTCTTAAGAACTCTTGCAGCCATTTTACATACATGCCAAAAAAGAAACTTTATTTTTATAAAAAAATTAAGTAGATGGATATTAAGTTGACTAGATATTTTTTGGTCTTTTGGTTTTTCATGGACTAATACACTACACAAGCATGAAGTTGAAGCCAGCAATGTCAAATTTTTTGCATCAGAGAGTAGAATCACACAGTTTTAAGAACAAGAATATAAATGCAAAAAATTAGATTAGATCACATCGTACATGAAAAAGGAAAGAGATAGAATCTAAAAGCATGATTTTGAGAATAGCAATTAAAGAAATGATTTAGATTATTTGCATTCAACTAAACCCACAAAAAAATTGGTATTTCCATTCAAATAAAAACATTTGAAAATCAGTATTAAATCCAAAAACAAACAGCCTAATTTATTTAAATTGCTGACATCTAGCTTTATTCAGACTTCAGACACTGATACAAACAGCCCAGAGACAAACATGCACATGCAGATATAGGAGGGGGAACTAGTTGAAAACGAGAATCTTCACTAGAAAAGATTGCAAAATTAAGGAGCTACAAGTAATGCTGTATGGGTTAGAATCAAAAGCACAACAAACAAACCTTAATGAGTCGATTTTTGTGATAAACATTGAATCCTTGAACATCAATATGATATTTTGCATCCTTCACAAATCCAATTGTCACTACAGCACTCATCTGATGACAACAGTTGCATGAATCAGCATCAGTTAACACATAAGAGAGCTACACATAGAAAAATAAATAAGTAAATAGTGAAGCATTACATTTGAAGTCCCATCGGCAGCAGTCTGTGGCCGGTATGTAATCTCCTGAGACAGCATCATGTCATTCACTATATTGTGGTGCTCCACATCTTTTCCACGGAGAATGATTCGAAAATTACAGGGAAGCCTCAGATAGAGAATTGAAGCATAACTCTGAAAAATGAAAAAAAACAAAAAACATCATTCTAAGGGGACAAAAAATAAAAGAACGAAATAGTTTTATTTGATATCCTTAGTTTTCTTGTTCATACTCAATTTTCAACTAATTTGATGTAAATTATTCTTCCAACCACTGTAAATTTTCGCAAAGTGTATTGAATGGCATCCAATAAAATGTTATTGAGATTTAATAAGCAAATAGTCAAACAGGAATGGATAGCCATGTTCATAACGTAAGCAAACAGTTACCCTTAACGAATGTCTGTAGGTCAAGAAGTGTCTAGAGTTGGGATACTCTTTTGCCATTTTTATATTCTTCTCATCTCGGTTGACCCCTCTAAGCTGGATATCCTGCCAGATCAAATATCATAAATATTAAATTCACATAAAAGATTTAACTATTTACCTCAATGATAGGATGCAAAATACTAGAACTTAAGAATACCGTTTGAATCCAGTAATAAAAGAAAGAATGTGATCCAGAGATTAACAAAGGAAGGAAGATGTATACATGCTTATCAGTGTCAAAATCGAGTTCCAACTGTCCCTCGTCATCCTCCCAAAGGTTATATATAATAATGCGTGTACCATGATCCTTCATCAGATTGAACTACAAAGTAGAAACAGCGAAAACTTAGTTTTGATCAACCAAATGGACCACACAATGAGGATTAAGAAACCAAAAAACAAATATAAAATAACTCAGTTTACAAAAGGATAAAGCAATAATAATCCATATACGAGACTGTGCAAACCAAATGGTGATAAAATATAAGAGGTGGTGTGTCTGCATGTGCTGGTGTGCTTAATTAAATGAATATTGACAACCAGCCCAAAAAGGGTAGGATAAAAACTTCATTCTTTTTATATCCTGAAGAGAAAAATCAACTTTATTTGGCCAATTACATGACAAAAGTGAAACTTCTGACCACATCATTCTCAGAAGTCTGAGATACATGGATGGCATCAGAAACTTCCATAGATCAGGAATTAAAACAAAAATTTTGAGAAAGAAACTTCACTGAGAAAATTAAAATAAAATTTCATGTCGGACACCACAGAAATATGGCTCAGCAGTAATTCCTACAACATCATTGGTCTGGAAAACCAAATAATATATAGGCATAAATAATGCTCCAGGTGGCAGTGCAAGGCATTTAAAGTGTCAGACCTCAAGAAATCATAAGCTAACTTTAGCATTTTACAGAAAGTCCACTCTCAGTACGCAATACTGAGAAATATGTACTCCCTAAATTCCAAATTCTAGTAGACATGCCCTTTGTTTTTTTGGTTGACTAGTTTCATCCACCAACAATCAATTTCTAAGCCTTCTCATTAAACTGATTGTTCAGTATAATTACAAATTAAAATCAAGAAACAAATAAAAACTGACACTAAAAAGTAACCAATTTGTGTGAATGCAGTTTAAGTGATTTCTAAAATTGAAACATTTTTCAGATGAAAATTAATCTTATAGTGAAAGTATTATTGATTAAATTGTCAAAATACAAAGACGAGGCGATTGCCTATTGCCTGCTAAATTTCATTTCTTTAGGCTTTTATTGTTTACCAATGGCATTGCAATTTATTTTTCTAGTACTTATAGAAAGAGACAACTCACATCTATCAATAAGAAAGCAATAAGAACATACTATGTAATTTTGTTCTCTTAAGCTACCATGAAACCCAAAGGCTTACATTGATGATAGACCACATAATAAATTTGAGTTTAGCATGCCTATTCACATGAAAGGCATGTGCAACAAACACAACTTCCATAATTAAAATAAAAGACATCTGGTAAAGTTGGCTGTAATATCATGTTAAGTTTATACTTAAAACTTAATTTAATGGATAAGAACCAGAATATAGCATTTAAAATCCAACAGTTTATGAAGATATGCTTATACTTAAAACTTAATTTAATGGTGAATCACCTGATGAAGAAGTTCCGCTTCACTAGAAAATGGAGACCATCGAATTACTGTTTCCATGTTTCTATCCCAGTCACCAGGAGAAGATCGTATTATCTTCCTCCATTCTTGTCCGCTTCTTTCAAAGTTAAGCTTTTCATTTCAAGGTACAGAACAACAATAATCAGAACTAATATTAAATGAGCACATATTTCACAAAAGCTTTTAAAAACAAGGGACATGAAACCACATTCCAGCATTATGAGAGCAAAACAATCTAGTTACAGTCACATCCACATTCTAGTAAAAAGAAAAAGTTATTATTATTATTATTTATCAATAAAAAGTCAGATGCCAAAAACAGATTATAGTTATAACAACAGTTGATGCACAGAATTCAACACGCGCATGACAAGTTCACATAAATACATATCAAATGGCAATGGAAGAACCAAAACTCAGGTGGTAAAGTAATTCTTTAGAGGGAGAGAGAAAAAACAAAACAAAAACAACAATAATTCAAATATAACAAACCATCAGTATGCAGATGGTGGCATCACAAGATAACAACCGAAAACACATCTAGAACAAATAAATCAAGCAATTACCGGACAACTAATCGGCTAGCGACTATTTATGCTTAAAAGTTTATAACATGTCATATTTACAAACATCAAACTTTGAATTGATTGAACCCTATACCCAGATAGATTAACTAATTAATCAATCTAAATAAAATGCAAACTGCCATAATAGGATAATTAATAATGCTTGTAATGTAATGTAATACACATGAACACTTTCAGTTGTTATTACCATGGGTACTACAATATCTTCTTTTCCTGTGCTCCTCAAAAACGTATATGACAGCAATCCAATACTTTGTGTAGGGCTACAAGCAACAACAAAAAAGTCAATCAGTTTCTCCAGAGGGAAAAAAAAAATTCACAAGGACGCAAAATGGGTTACTAAACACCACAATGAGATAAATAATAACAAAATAAAACAAAAAAAAAATAAATGCATGCAGAGAGGAAGAAGTTTCTTCAATGAAAGATCTACACAAAAGTGATTTTAAAAATAAAGCAAATGTCTGTCCCTCTTAGTAGTCTTCTGAAATACAAAACATTAATTTCGCAATATCTTATATTTTTTTTCTTGTTGGCTGGACAGCAATACCTTACCTTTCTTTGTCAATTTAAAACACAATTGTCATTATTTGGCACCAGAAGATAAGCTTTGGTACTTTTAATATATATGAAAACAAAAGTTTTACAAAGTAAAATCCTCAAAGCTTTGAAGTCTCAGACAGCACAGTTTATTAGTCTGCTGTGGGAACTAAATTAGCAACATGATGTCACATAATCAACATTTTAGGACTGGCAAAGAGACACAATTATAAAAAATAAAATCAAACCTTTTTCCATCTTTTCCACAACAACGTGAGAATACAATAACATCTGCTCCAAGTCTCATGGTACTTGTCTTAAACCCATTACCATCTGATAAAACAGAACATTAATTAAAATTCTCTAAAGGACTAAGGTACAAACACCTTTAAAGAAAAGCTTCTTCAAATGAACAGAATCTTACATTGTCCAATAGTGTTTGCTACTTTGCTTTTGGCAGAATATCCAAGAGACATGCAGTGTCGCATTTTATCAGGATCCATCCCACCACCATTATCTGCAACAGTAATACAATAATAACTCCCAGGAATACAACGAAATCATGAACACAACTTCAACATAAAGTTGAACAATAATTTTCAAAAATAAAATATGACATTAACAAAAAATTTTAGGATTTAGATATGTGGTCAAAGACAAAGAAATACAGCGTAAGACTGGAAATACATAGAATTACGATGAAATCATATTGAACTTGAAAATAAATAAATAAATCATCAATTATGTCAATGACAAAAGGAAATAGTTGCAAGGATCCACTTGTAAAACAGTGCCACATGATAGAAAATGGGAGAATGTTGCAACCACTCCTAAATTTTGAGTCAAATATAATCTTTTTGATACCCAGAAATTCCTCAACCCTCTCCTTGTTCACTGACTTCTAAACTTAGAGTTGTGTCAACCCCTAACAAGCTTTATGGCTGAAAAAATATGTGAGACATATATATGCCCAACGAGGTGGTCCCAAGAAGACTTGAGCCTTGACTTCAATGTAATGTCCAAGTCAATGGCTCCAAGGGGGTTTGAGCCTTAACTTCAATCAAAAGACCAAGGGCTCCTTACCACCAAAACCAATGCTCGGGGTTTAACACACTGAGGCTCAATAAGTTTCAGAAACAGATAACTGAAGACACCGCTGTTAAGCTTCTGTAAAGTCAGCAAGTCACATTTCATCCTTGATAAATAAATAAGTAAAAGATTTACTATGTTATTCATAAAAGTAAAGGATAATAACATTAGAAAATAGACCAAAATATCCTTCATAGATATTATAAACCTAAAACTCTTCTTAATGCCAATTATCTCTTCTCTCTACACAAAAATTAAACCACCCTAGGCTGTGGGATACTACTATTCTTCAGCATTACAATTAAAATAATTCTTTATTTCCTTTTATAGTTCGCCAACTCTATCTCAGAGACAGAGCTAGAATGAGCCTCATTGCAAACACACCCTTACCTACGATCCTCACTTCTTAGCCCAATGTTACAATCATTAAATAGCAAAGAAGATATGACAGACGGCACTAAATAGTAAGGCCAGAATACAAAAGAAATCGAAGACTTATACTAAATACCTTCAATCAGCAACATTCTGCATCCATCTTTCCTACTCTCAAGCATATCTACATTAACATATGTAGCTCCATTGCTGACCTGACACCAAGAAGTAGAGAACTATCGCCAGGGGAAAAGAAAACGAATATCTTGCATTACCCGAAAAATATTGAACAAATACCTCATCCAACGAGTTATCCAGAAGTTCAGCAAATGCTGCAATTGGAAAGAACATAAGTGACTTATGGAACTAGAAACTTATAATGAGACCAAGAAAAAGTTTTTTAGTGTAACAAAAATATAGTCAAGACGTTTACAAACATTAAAAAACTTACCTCCAAGAGCCCATTTATGACTGGTTGCATTGGAATGTAGAAATTTGGGATGAACCCTGACATGATCCAAGCCACCTGCAGATTCCAAAAATTTATAAGATGGTAAGCACTTGTCGAAATCAATGCTCACCACTTCCATTGGCCAAAATTACATCCTCGTTCAGAAAGGAGATAATTGCCAAGAAAGCATTCTTTAATAAAAAAACTCAGCAATACTAAGAGGAAGGAAAATATCACTATGGCTAAACACTTTCAAATATTCATATGCATCATTGGTATATATTCGGAAAAACACATAAGAAGATGTATTGCGTGAGCAAATGCAGTAGATGATACCTTATGTTGACTTTTTAAACAAAGATAAAAGAGAGGAAAAGGGCGACAAATCCTAGCAAAGAAGGTAGTCATTCCCTTTGCCAAAATTATAACCAATAACAAAGTGATTATTGCTTATTCAGAAAACAAGAAAATGCTTCCTTCCATAGTTTTTAAGAAAAGAAATTAACGTGTCAGAACTAGTGCTCAAATGTTTGAGGTCTCATGGATGACTCTTTAAGGGGTCAAAAACATGTTGTCACTTATATTGATGACCCATCATATGAAGTTTGGATATATTTGCCGAAAAAGTATCAAGTTTCCCAAATTCCCATGCCGTGTTAAAAAGAGAAATGATAACGTGTCTCCATGCTAACAAGTTTCATGAGTTTAGAAATTATAGTTCAAGACATGGCATGTGGCCAGAAAATATAATTCTCATTATTCCATTGATGTGTATGAACAAATGAGCCAGATGATTATATAGAGTGTCAGATGTATGCTAATGCTAAAGACAACCATTTTACCTTCAAAAGTGAAGTTATGCATATACCTATCTATACATTAGTGTCTCACCTTTGAGTTTAAAATTCGAAGATAAGCCTTAAAAGGCAAATACATATGTTAGCCAATCTAAATATTTTTCAAATCTTACAAATATGTAGCAGAAGAGCAGGCACCAAAATGGAAACAACGCTACCGAATGCATCTTTGTTGGCTACAATAGAGACAGAGATAAAATTTAATTGATTTAGGATGCAACGGATTGCGTAATAAGTGATCTTATTATTGATCATTGCCAAAATAGCCGCATTGAATGAGGCTTCTGTAGTGCTCGAATTACTTACTTCCCATATCAAGAATGATACGATCAGTTATTTTAATGAATTAAATGAAAATTCCCGCATTATTATTGGTGGGACACAAATGCAATAGCAAAAACTAACAAGCATATAAAGGTTAACATAAAATTACCTGAAGAGAAGTCCCAATCGCCAGAAGGAGCTCCTTCATAATCCCCAGCCTTCCAGAACTGCTTACAACTCTGCACCGCCACACTAGTCGACGCCACCGCCAGGTCCGCCACTTGCTGCATTTCGGGCGCCGGTAGTGGCTCCAGAAACCCTAGAGGCAACACCACACCAAAATCGTCCCGCTTCTTCCTCCTTTTCTTCTTCGGCAAACCATTCGAGTCTCCCGCTCTCTTACCAACGTCCTTTTCTCGACCGTCGTCATCATAATCCGACGCGGACTCCGACTCCGACTCGCTACTGCTACTGAGTTCGATCACCGATACAATTTCCTTCGAAACGCCGTCCTTCGGCTTAGGTTGTGGCGTGGCCGTAGCCCTGGCCGAAGTTTCTTTAATTTCTCGCTTTATAGCTACGTCCATTACGAAGATTTCGAATCGCAAAGAGAGATTCGAAAGCGAAAACGCCGATTCAAATTCAATTCAAGTCTAGTTAAAGCCAAAGCCTTTTCGCTCAAAGGTTACTTGAGTGATGAAAACGACAGGCGCACCTTAGCAGAGACGAAGTGGTGGCATATTAAGTTTCGGTTGTCGTTTTTCCTTAAGATTCGTGCACGAAGCTCTTCCTCCAGCGCTGCACGCGCGACTTCCTTTCCGGATATTTCTCAATGAATGCGCAACGCAACGCTACGGCACGCTAGCAGAGAGCGTTTTGGCACTCACTTAGTCAAATGTCAATATAAAGTTATAAACGGCACCAACCATCCAGGGCTGTCTTTAAAACAACTAATGTAATGCGAGTGTGCCTTAAACACACTCATTAATCATTATATTTGTCAATTTTTATTTTTGTTGTAGACAAGAAGAATAATAAATTAACAGTAGTGGGCGCACATTCACCCCTCTTTCTTGGGATACCATTTATTCTGTTTTGTTGGTTTCTGTCTGGAGAATTTGGGAACCCTTTAGTTTTGTAAAAGTAACGCTTTTGCCCCCAAGTTTTTGTTGGGATGCAATAAACACTCGGAATAAATTCTGAAAAAAAAAACTCTTATTTACAAAAAAAAATTAGAATATAAGAATTATATAAAAACTCCCTTAACACACTTTTCTGGAGCTCTCTGGCTCTCTCCCTATCCTAAAACTCTGTGGTTTTAGACTACATAACTCTGCAGAATCATCCTGTATTTATAGGACAATTCTGTCTCAAATTTTCAGAGTTAGGTGAGTTGATCACCTAACCTTGGGTGGGTGAATGGTTGGTCACCTAACCATCACCTACCTTACTTACCTTCACTTTCACATGGGAGGAAAATTATGGAGTTCTCATGCATGTCATGCATGAGTTCAGCACCAGCAATTCTCCCCCTCCATCCCATGTGAAATGAAATAACCACAAAGATAATCAGACAGCCTCTAATCCAACTATGTCACTGCATAGTTCTAGCTTATTTCTTGTGACTATCTTTGTTAACATGTCTGCAGGATTCTCCTCAGTATGGATCTTTACTAATTTCAATAGTTGTTTATCCATCACCTCGCGTATCCAATGGTAGCGAATGTCAATATGCTTCGTTCGGGAATGATACACTGAATTCTTGCTCAAATCCAGATTACTTTAATTGTCACAATGTGCCTTGTACTCTTTTTACTTGATCCCAAGTTCTTAGAGAAAACGCTTCAACCACAACATTTCCTTTCCAACTTTCGCTACGGCAATATATTCAGCCTCTGTTGTGGATAATGCAATACACTTCTACAGTTTTGACTGCCATGACACAGCTCCGCCTGCAAAAGTGTAGAAAAAATCTGATGTAGATTTCCTACTATCAAAATCTCTAGCCATATCTGAATCTGTATAGCCTTCCAAGACTGGATCAGCTCCCCCGTAATACAAGCAAATCTTCGAAGTACTTTTCAGGTATCTGAAAATCCACTTGACTGCCTCCCAATGTTCTTTCCCTGCGTTGGAAAGAAATCACTACTTATACAGCATGAGTAATATCTGGCCTTGTACACACCATGGCATACATTAAACTTCCCACAACAGAAGAATAGGGTACTGACGCCATGTCCGTTATCTCTTTATTGGATGAGGGACATGATCTCTTGCTCAGCTTGAAGTGATTAACCAGTGGCACACTAACTGGCTTAGCACCATCCATGTTGAACTTTTGAATCACACTTTCAACATATTTTTCCTAAAACAACCATAATTTCTTCAGTTTCCTGTCTCGATAGATATGCATCCCTAAGATTTGCTAAGCTAGTCTTAAATCCTTTATATCAAAGGTTGTTGAAAGCTCATTCTTCAGCTGCTTTATTTTTGTTGCATCCTTACTGACGATCAGTATGTCGTCCACATATAACATAAGTACAACAAAATCTTTACCTGGAAGTTTTTAAAAATAGACACACTGGTCTGCAGCGGTCCTTTTGTACCCATGACTTATCATGAATGAGTCAAACTTCTTATACCATTGCCTTGATGCTTGTTTAAGACCATACAAGCTCTTCTTCAGCTTGCACACGAGGTTTTCTTTTCCTTGAACCACGAATCCTTCTGGCTGCTTCATATAGATTTCTTCATGCAGGTCTCCATGAAGAAATTATGTCTTCACATCTATTTGTTCAAGCTCTAAATCTAGATTTACGGCCAACCCGAGGATGACGCGAATTGAGGACATCTTTACCACCGGTGAGAAGATTTCATCAAAGTCAATTTCTTTCTTCTGAAGAAATCTTTTTACCACGAACCGGGCTTTATGCTTCATCACTTTTCCTGTTCCATCTTTCTTGAGCTTGAACACCCACTTATTCCTCAGTGTCTTCTTTCCATCAGGGAGCTCAACCAGTTCATAGGTTATATTCTTCTCCACAAAAATCATCTCATCTTGCATTGCATGCAGCCAACGTTCTTTGTCTGGATGAGATAAGGCTTCACGAAAGCTTTCTGGCTCCGCCTCATCAGTAAGCAGTGCATATTCTGATTCTGGATATTTTCTCGACGGAATCCGACCTCTCTCAGATCATCTTAGCTAAGGTTCTTCAGCTTCAGGAGGTACAATAGCTTCTAAAGGTGATTATGGCTCCCCCGGCTTAATAATCTCTTCATTTTCCTCATCCTCATCTGCTTCTTGAACTTCTTTTGGCACCTCATTATTTTCTGTGGCATTTAGTGCTGGGGCAGAATCTGCAACAATATCCAGGGCACTGCTAGTGGGATTTTTAGATATTATTGGCTTTTCAGCGTCTTCAAGTGTTTGGTCTTCATTGAATACTACATCTCTACTTCGGATGACTTTCTTTTCTATCGGGTCCCATAATCTATATCCAAACTCTTCATCTCCATAACCAATGAAGATACATGGTACAGTTCTTGCATCGAGCTTTTGTCTGAGCTCCTTGGATACATGTGCGAAGGCTAAACATCCAAACACTTTTAAATGATTGTAGGAGGGTTTTTTATTAGACCATACATTTTTCGGAATCTCGAAATTTAGTGGCACTGACTGTGATCTGTTGATTAAATAACAAGCGGTACGAAACAGCCTCTCCTCATAATGGCTTGGGCAACTTAGCCATTCTGAGCATACTTTTGACCCATTCCATGATAGTTCGATTCATCCTCTCGGTCACTCCATTGTGCTGTGGTGTACATGGGACAATTCTTTCATGACGAATGCTGTATTTCTCACAGTAAGCATCGAACTCTCTGGAGGTATACTCGCCTCCATTATCTGATCAGAGGCATTTTAACTTCTTACCTGTTTCACGTTCTACCATGGCGTGAAATAACTTGAACTTCTCCAGAACTTGATCCTTCGTCTTAAGGAAATACACCCACACCTTTCGAGAGGCATCATCAATGAAGGTCAAGAAATACCTGTTGTCACATAGGGTCTCCACTTCGAGAGGTCCGTATACATCAGAGTGTACTAACTCCAACAACTTTGATTTCTTCACTAATGAGGAGCTAAATGATACCCTCTATTGTTTCCTTTACAAGCAATAGTTGCAAAGATGAGAAGCTACATCCTTAGAAACAGTGATCAGTTTCTTCTTCTCAATGATGGACAAACCCTTCTCACTCATATGACCGAGCCTTTTATGCTACAAATCTTGAGAGACCATGTGTTCTATTACATTAAGGCTTTCTCCATCTATCTTTACATGAATCCTGTAAAGAATGTCACATACTTTTGTTCGAGCAACCACCATGACCCCCTTCATCATCTTCCATGTACCATTGGTGAAGTAGCTCTCATAGCCTTGCTAATCAAAAGCTTTTACCAATAGCAGGTTAAGTCGAAGATCTAGCACATGATGAACTTCTTTCAAGGTTATTATACATCCGACGTTCGTTTGAAATTGAACATCCCCAATTCCCATAATTTTGGCGATGCTATTATTTCCCATCTTCACTATGCCAAAGTCTCCTGCTTTGCATCTGGTAAAGATATCTTTGCAAGAAGTGATGTGGCAAGAAGCTGCTGTGTTTATCACATATTTTTGCACAAATGGTCACATTTTCTACAAGTGTAACTTGTGGCTCTCCATTGCTTTATGCTTGTGGACTCTCATGGTTCTGCTTCTGTACTACGACAATTTTTCTTTAAATGGCCCTATTTACCACAATGATAGCATTTGTATATGGGTCTCCGCCCATCATTCGACTTATCCCCTTTGTCTGTCGACTTGCTTTTGCTTTTATTTCTACCTCTTCTCCAGTCTTGATCTGCTCAAGACTGTCTTCCCCGATTTTCCATAATGTAGGCTTGCTCTTGACTGGCGCCTGCATCTTTCCTTCTAGTCTCCTCATTGAACAAGGCATCCTTAACCATTGACAAGGTAAGTTTGCCACCGGGGGTTGAATTACTGAGGGAGACCATCAACTTCTTCCACGAGTCGGGAAGAGAGCTGAGAAGTATGAGAGCTTGTTCTTCATCTCCAAACTGTAATTCAACTGCTGACAGTTGATTTACCAAGTTCTGGAACTCACTTGTGTGTTCTGCTATGGAAGTTCCACTCCGTAACTTCAAGTTTACAAGCCGTCTCGTTAGGATGGCATTATTTCGTGTTGACTTGGCCTGATACATACCCTCTAATTTTGTCCAGAGAGAATATGCATCAATTTCCTGAGCTACATGATGAAAGACGCTATGGTCGATCAATTGCCTGATCTAACTAATACATTTTATGTTCATCATCTTCCACTCTGCTTTTTTCTTAGACTCAGGTCTCTGCCCTTTGAATTCTATAGGATCAAATAGATCTTTACAACTAAGGAGATCCTCCATCCTGAGTCTCTATAGTGTGTAGTTGGTAGCTGTCAACTTAATCATGGCTTCAGATGATTCTTTCATTTCAGAAAAATTAATTGACTAAAATTAGAATTGAATTTCAAAAATCCGAGCTCATTGTCATGTCTGGATTGGTCAAAAATGGTGGATTAGGCTCTCCGGGGCTCAAAAATTTGTTTTGTGCAAGAAATATGAAGCTTGAAAATTTCAGTGAATAAACTAAAAAATTTCAGAAAATTATAGGGCCACAACTAATTACCAGAAATTACAGGGGTCAAATTATAATTTCAGAAAGATGATGCTGACGTGGTAGTGTTGGACACATGGCTCTGACATGGCGTTGACACGTGTATCTAACGTGGTTGCTAACGTGGCACTGATGTTCTCTGACGTGACTGTCGGCGTGTTTGCTGACGTGGCAAATGGGGCCAATGTGGTGACTGACGTGGCGGATAATATGCTAACGTGGCGGATGACGTGGTAACTGACATGGTCGTCTTCAACCTTTGGAGCACGTGCGGCGCGTCGCGAGAGTGAAGCCCACTCGTAGTTCAGTCAGTCGATGCGTGCGATGTCTCTGGTGGTTGGGTTTCATCACCGAAAAATTGCAGAATGCTCGTCTCGATGTTAGGAACACATTGGACAGTTTAAATTTTAAATTTGAGTAATTTGAAAAAATCTGAAATTTTTGGAAACAAGGGACAATTTTTTCTGTTTTCTTTCTCTCTGTTCTAGCACCCCAAGAGCTCAATCGGGCTCTGATACCACTTGTTGGGATGCAATGAACACTCAAAACAAATTCTGAGAGAAAAGTAACTCTTATTTATAGAGAAAATTGGAATACTATAATTATACAAAAACTCCCATAGCACGCTTTCCTGGAGCTCTCTGGCTCTCTCCCTATCCTAAAACTCTCTGGTTTTGGACTACATAACTCTGCAAAATCATCCTCTATTTATAGAACAATTCTGCCTCAAATTTTCATAGTTAGGTGAGTTGGTCACTAACCTTGGGTGGGTGGGTGGGTGGGTGGGTGGGTCACCTAACCATCACCTACATTACCTACCTTCACTTTCACATGGGAGGGGAAATTATAGAGCTCATGTATGTCACACCAGTAGTTTTCGTTTAGTAAATTTTTTATTTAACAAAAAATTACACAACATTACTATTGTAACTTAAAATCCTTTTTTTTATATAATTATCAACATGCCTGCAAAACCTAGATAAAAAGAAAAAAAGATAAAATCTTTCACTAATGATATTTTTATTTTTATTATGTAAATTGTTGTTTTAAGGGTATTGTGATAATAATATATTTCTAAGAAAAAATGGTGTTTGAAGAAACAAATTTGGTGCAAATGAAACGCCATAGTATGGTGCAAGCCCCAATTAGATTAAATTTATGGTTTCCTTATTACATTTAAACAAGGAATCCTAATTAACTTAAACAAAATTATATATATATATATATTAAATAAATTTTATTCTATTTAAAGTTTATTAATATAATGTTTTATGGATGGTAATGATTCTTGAGTTGAGGAAATAGCGGCCTCCCCGTTCCACACCCAACTTCTCATTTTAGTTCACGTTTTTTGTTTCTATTATACTTTCATGGTTTTGAAGAAGAGTGGGGTAGGGACCTTCATGCAATGAATGCTTTCCTCAACACTATCACATTCTCTATAGGAGTAAATTATGCGAATTTAAATGCATTGATCATTACCATATTATAATAAATTTGTAACTAAAAGTTACTATAAAAATGAAGTAATAAGCAATAATATATAAAAGAAAAAACATTAAAACAATATTAAAATTCAACATTAGCACATTTAATTAAGTCATAATCAAAAGGAATGAGTAAAGAAATTTAAAAAAAAAAGTTTAAAAGTGATTTTTTAAAATTATGTTTCATATCACTCACATCATTCCTAGTTTTGCAAATAGTTTTGTACAATTAATTTTAGGAGTAGTTTGTTTCGTGCACTTTTCACTTAATTCTTTCTATATTTAAAACTAAAGTGAATTATTTTTGTATGTTTTTAATGTTCACTTTTTTTTTCGGCAATATACTGCTTATTTCAAAAAGTAAAAATTTATCATTTTTTTTTTCATCCTAATGTCTAAAATATGTTTTATTACCAAAATAACCCATATTTCTTATTATACAAATTAATATGAAATTAAAAATTATATAAATTTTATTAAAATAATTTATATTTATATTTGGATTAAATTGAATTTTTTAATTTTTCAAAATTAGTCACCGAAGTCATGTGCCAAATGCACCATACCGCTAATGGTTGCCAATGGTGACGACGATTCTCTAGAAGTGTTTTTTCTATTTTTTAAAATTAAAATAATAAATATTAATTATTTTAACATTATAATTTTAAATATAAAAATAATTTATTTATTTTTAAATATAAAATTTTGAATTTTATTTAATATTTTATTTTTAAAAAATTATATATTTTAGTGTTTTATATTAAAAATAGTCAACATCACCAGTTGCATGGCATGATTTAGTATTTTTATTTTTTATTTATGAATTTCATTAAAAATAAATAAATAAAATATTTTTATTTATAAAATTATCTATTTAATTCATCATAATATATTTAACACATTAAAGAAGATATACATTTTTATAATAGGTAATTTTATTATTAATTATTGATTATTATTATTATTAATATCTTAATTTAATTTTGTTAAGTATTTAATTTTTAAGGCATAATCTATATTAAATATTACATATTAATATTAAGGGTAAAGATATCATATTTAAATTAGTTTGTCAACTTAAGATTTATTAGAAATTAAAAACAAACATATCATAAAGTGATACAGTGCTAAAAGTGTTACGTGAAAAAAGCAAATGGTCCCTTATTGTTTTTGGTAAAATAAAATAATATAATATTTTTAGTCTTAAAAAAATTAATTTTATATTATTGCAATAATTTATATTATATATAAACAATAAAATTTACATATATAATAGAGTGTAATGTGAGTCAAAGGTAAGGTTAGAGTTGGGATCAATCCCTATAGGGATGGGCCCCTGCAACTCCCTAGCCCATTTGAGTTAGGGATGGAAACTAACAAACGAAGAATGGGCCGGGGATGAGGATAAAATTTTTTTCATAATTTAAATTGGGATGGGGATGGGGATCGTGCTCCCCAGTTCGGCCGAGCCCATTCCAGAACAAAATAAAAAAATAAATAATATATATATTTATTTATATTTATATTTACCCTTTTCTAACTTCCTCTTACTAAACTCAAAGTTTAACCTACTCTTATAAAACTCAACACAACCTAACCTGGCCTACCTCTAAAATTAACATACATAAAATATTTAATTAATAAAATCACTAAGCTCATAGAAAGCCAAACTAAAGTTTTATATGAATTAAATAAACAATAAAAACAAATCAGGACAAGTCTATTATTGATATAATTAATTGCTTCGTACTTGTTTGAGAGCTATCAACGACAAGATTATATATTATTTTTTTATCTAATCACTGAAATATTATATATATTTTTTAATATAATTGATGCATTACAACTTCAGGAGCACTTATTATTTAAAATTAAAGTAAAAAGATTGCGATTAATATAATCTACAAAGCTAGCTAGTGGGGTTGAAGGAAAATAAATAAACAAAGCTTAAAACTTAGAAGTATGTACATGTAGGGTATTTTTTACAAAGCAATTTCAAGGCTGAACAAATTTCACTAATTTTTCTTCTTGTTATTTATTTTTTATTTTGGTTTATTTTAAAATAAATGTTCAATTTCTATTATTTAAATTATGATTTATATCAAAAGTTATAAATTTTTGAAGTTAAAATTTCAAATTGTTAATAAGTAAATGGAGAATAGGGATGAGGATGGGGATGCATTTTGGTTTTGTGGATTCCTTGTCCCCAACCCGGATGGGGACGGATTGAGAATGGGGATTGATTTTGAAATTGGAGATGGGGATGGGGATGACATTCCCCGACCTGGTCTCATCTCTAGGTAAGGTAGGGAGTATTAAAACTATAGCCCAATTTGAGTCTAGAGATTAAATTTTTACCATATCGCATAAATAAATAATAGCAGCACTAACCCCACCTTGATAATAGCAGAGTCCTTAATCTCATAATATATTTTATCATCTCTAAATATTTCACAACATGCATAAGATTTTATATGAAAAAACTATTATTTATCCATTCATTCATTACCTGTTAATTGCCATGGATATTACACAGTTAGGGTTTTGATTAGTTGCCATTGTTGTAACTTGAAAATAAAATTAGAAACTTCATTTCATTAATTTCAAAAACGCTAGGCAAACATAATAAATATTAAGATAAGGATATGGAAAGGCAATATCAATGAGAATTAATATATTCTTGATTAGTTAAGAAACCCTAGGCAAACATAATAAATATTAAGAAAAGGATATGGAAAGGCAATATTAATGAGAATTAATATATTCTTGATTAGTTAAGAAACATTAATAGTAAGGCATTTAAAAGGGCAGTTTAGAATTATATAAAATATAATTATAACTTCAATCTTTTAATAATTAGTATTTAAAGAGGTGCTTATAAAGATATTTAACGGGACTTGAATAACGATGCTTAATAAGGAACACTTCGAGTACACGTAACGTTTCGTGTCTCCAACCTTTCGCTCAAGTAGCTTAAAGAGCCCATCTTCATATGAAACTAAAGTGACAACACTGCTTGAAAACAAAAAATTAATGGGCCTATATCAATTCTTACGAGACCCAAAAATATGGGCCTTTTAGCATAGGCCCATTTAGGCAAAGTTGAATATTCAGGAACCTTTTAACATTTATTCTAAACTAATTTAAAATCATTTACGATTTTAATGCCAATAAACCACTTGTATAAATTATTATATATACTTGATAATTATTATCAGAAAACCGTAGAAATATAATGTTGTTTACTTTTTCGAGGTAGTTGGCATCTTGAATATCTTAATTTCTTGTAGAAGTTAAGATAGTATATTGAATATGTAGCATATTATATCATATTATATTATCAATTGCTTCTCATTGTTAACAGCAAGCACGCCAGAACCAGTGATGTCATATCCCATGTTAGCTTTTGCAAAATTTTTAATTCAATAATGTTATAGCATGCAGCCACCAGCGTGCAGCATGTGCTCTTTAATCAAATAAAAAATTAATCAAAATTGTACATATACATGCATGAGACAACTTCAGGATCACCCGATCAGGTGCCCTTCTTCTTTGTTAATTAATTTATTATTCAAATTCAATTAAAAAGCCAAAGTCGCCTGGACTACACATATATAAAAGTCGCAATTTCCTTTTAATATTATAAAATGTTGATAAATCACCCATGGTTCTGAAACCAAATAATGTTTTATTTCAGAAAAGAGGTCTGGTACAAATTTGCTTTGTCAAGGAACTGGCTTGGATGTTGCATGAAAGCTCATGAGCAAGTTGGCCAAAACAAAAAATTCAACTCAAATCGATTATTGTTTATTAATGTTATTTTAAATAATATTACAGTTTACAAATTTGTTAAGACAAATTTGGCATCCCGAATAATAGTAATATATCATTTATCACTTCCGCTTATAAATATATTTTAGTGTTACATAAATAAATACATCACTTAAAATGCAAAATTCTAATATAAATGGATAGTATTTTCCTAATTCATTACACATTAAAAAGAAAAAAAGAGATTTTTAATTAAATCTCTTTATCAATGAAAAGTCTCAGATTTATTATAACATTAGTTAATCAAGATGCAGCCAGTAGCGAAATCCCAAGCTTGATCTCAACAAATGGGTTGCTGCCACTTGGGTTTCGGGGCATAAAAGACACATATTATTATATTTAGGTTTAAAAATAAAAGATTATAATCAATTCACATGATTATGAAATTACCCTATAAATTTAAATTTTTAAAAACTTTTTATAAAACTTTCTATTTTCAACTTCTTTCTTACTATAACTATGATCCGCAATTTTTTTAATCATTATATCTAATTTTATTTAAAATTATAATAACTTTTATAAAATTAATGAGGTCTCACCAACATCATTTGTAGCTATATATAAAAACAAATCCGAAGGAAATATTTTCCTTAAGTATAGTCAATTGTATTATCTCTTATATATATATATATATATGATATATCATTATGCTTCTCTTTTATTATTATTATATATCTCTCTCATCATTCGTTTAGAAAAAAGAAATGATATCATTTTCTGCACTTTAATTAATATTTTCCTTTTTAATTTCTCCTTTATATATATACACACAAATTCTGAAATACATATAAATGCATATATAGTTAATTTTGAAAGAATATAAAAAAGTTTATTAATATTTTTTAACACAAGATAACTAGCGATACATATCTTTAATTTTGTGCTAGACAAGCCGCCTCCATCCCTCTGCTACAGATTTCTTGCTATTACTATTTATAGCTAGGGAGTTTTGAACTTATGAACCTTGTGCTAAATAGGAAGATGTGTACCAAGCATCATTCATTTCTTTAAAGTTAACCTTAATTAAGTTAGATTGATGAATAATCAATTTAATTAGTGCTGCAGCTAACCCTTTTTTATTCAGTGCATGTGGGGTTTTCGTATATTCTTCCTTTGCATATATATGGTCAAGGGTCATCGAATTGACTCTTATCCTTCTCAAAAGTAAAAACTAAACCAAATCTTGAATCCAAAAGTATAATGATAATGATTTGATGGATTCTAACTTAGCCATCGTCTGGTCACACTAGTCTGCCCCAAAAATTGATCGATCGATTTGATCGGTTTAATTGTTGCGCATATATGTCGTAGTTAGCTTGTTAATTACTTAATTTGAAATGACCTCAAACATCTAAATAACTTCTGCAGATCAAATAAACCCCTTTCTAGTATATCTTAAAAGCATATTCGGATAAAGGTTATTACGAAAGTATTAGCCTCAAATACGCATTTTTGCAAGTTTTTTTCAACTCATGAACATAGTTTCTGACCTTTAATTTCTGAATAAACAATTTAACTTGTGGGAAACCCCAGATTAATTCACATATCTATGCATTATTGCTCAAAGTTTAGCTACACAACTGATCACTTGACCAAGACTTCATTGATTAATTCTATACTTCCGAATATGAATCCATAGAGTTATCAGATTAATAGAATAAAAAATAAAATAAAATAAAAAGAGTTTAATATTAGTTATTGGTTTGAAAACTTATTGAACCCCATGTGACCAGGCGGATGGAGGGGTTGATTAATTGAAGCAAAGGCAACTAGTATATATTCTTAGTTGTTAGAACCTCTCTTTGAGCAGAGCTTTTGGGTTAATTAAAAATTTATATTTATGATCTATTTATATAATCGTATATATATTTAGCTCTCAAGTCGAAGATTTCACCTTTTAATAGTTATAAGTTGGTCAATTTGTACAACCACAAGCAATGATTTTACAAGTTGCAGCGAGAAAGCAATAAAAGGCAACGAGAGTGAGGGATGAAGTCTGTGCAGAATGTCACAATTGAGACTTGAAGAAGCTGGCAATTTATCTCTATCCAAAACTAAGACGACTCCTAATCAAAGACTTCGATTCTTGCAAGTTAAAAAATTTCGTGATATTAGTAAATAGAAATTAAGGATGGAAATAGGGCCATTTCATGACGATCTATGACACTCTCCCACGCAGCCAAAAACAAATAAACTATTAATAAAGATGACAACATGCACTGCAGCAATAAGTATAAAACTAATAAAAAATTTGTCTTGACTTATGAATAATGATGATTTTCAAACCTTAACCTATCAATCACCAGACCCCAGTTGCCATCTGATCCCTTAAAGTCTTCCATTGACGAAGTTTCTACGTAGGGGAGGCGTCTTCTGGAGTTGAATTTGCTGGAAGATAATGCATTAAACAAGTACTAATTGAAATGTTACAGCAAGCATATATATACACAATTGCTGATGAATTCTAGGACCCCATATGAACTTTTTTGACTTTACTATACAACTGATGTCTGCACGACCGATGATAATACGGAGAGAGCAGACTCATAACAAACACAGTTAATTCGATCAAATCTTTGGCTATATTTGACAAGATTTTTTACGTATAATATTAATATTTTCGGTTATTTTTAGCTCCAACTAACAACTTTAATAGATTTTTATTATGTATAATAAAAAAATTTTTCCTCATCGTGAATGAGATAGCACGATTTTGTTAGCTAGTAAATATAATATAGCACTAAATAAAAACGTACCTTGTAGATTAAATTGTAGTATTTAAATTAAACCGCCCCATAACAGTATCTAGCAACAAATTAGACTTGGTGCTAATTAGCTTCAATATATAGGCATTTGGCGGGTGGAGGCTAGCTAGCCCTAGCTAGTTAGAGCTGAAAATGGAAAACAAAACGTGAGCCGGAATAATAGTAGATCATTAAAAAATTTTCTACAATCTTTTAAACATTTGAAATGTACGTGTTAACAATATTATATATTTGTAATTGAGACCTTTTACTGTTTATTTCTTGATGTAACACATGCCCTCAAGTTTTTGTCATTGATGATGAAATTAATAATCTATTTATTATTAACATTATTATAATCACATAAAAATTTTGTAAACACATACCAACATAAAAAAAGAGAGAGAGAATGTATGTTTATGTCATTTTTTTTATTTTTTCCCACCATTAACTTACTTTCTTTTTTATTCTTTTTAATTAAGAGAATAAATTTGCTTGATTTTAAAGGTAAAAATCTCCTTTGTTATGTATCATATATATAATGTAATAATTACCCCTATTATCAAGACAGAGTCACATTACGATGTAGTTAAATTAACAAAATTATCTACAAGTTTCGTAAAGAATCAGTAATTTGTGTATAAATTAATCCATATGCAATGTACCGAGACCAATTCACCTCTGACTTCCCACATCAAAAAAAGGAAAGAATAAATCAAATATGATTAAATTAATTATATTATTAACCATCATGTGCTTATTGTCCCATGTACAAGGTTCACCATATGATTAATAAAGTATAATAGAAAGAGAATTATATAATTATACCTAATTGGGAGGAAATTTTCTCTATGTAACATGCGCTATATAATTTCATTTTCCTTCTCCGGTGAATTTTTTCTTGACGTTACTTCTCAATTACCTACCTATATATCCCAAAATTATAATTCTAACGTTATCCCTTTGGTTAATTATAGTATTATTGAAGCCTTATGCTCGCTTATCATTAGAGTTTCTGTTTAGCTAGCTTGAAAGAGTTCAAGTTTTCCGCTCACATACCTTCTCTCATTTTTTCTATACATCATTTTAAAGATTAAAACTCTTTAATTAACTAGGTCAAATTAGAGCTCTGTTTGAACACCTTTTTAATATTTTAGAAAATAAATTGCAATTTGATAAAATTTTTAAAGAGGATATAGCCATTTATTCATATAATTATTGCGAAATATAAATAAATAAATTTATATATGAGGATAATTTTATAGCGTTGAAGACATGAAGCGGTGGGCGAGGCTTTGCTCTTATACGGCTTAGTCTGCATGAAATACAAATATTCAAAATCTAGCAGCGTTTATGCGTTGACAAATTCACTTTAACAATAATGGCGTTTACACAAGCACATGGACCGGGCTATATATATAATTGCAATCTCTCGTCTCCTAGGAAGTTGCAGGCATTACTTTATCTCGATATATATCTACCATAAACTAATTGTTTCAACTTCCCAAGCCAAGCTTATCTTGTGCCTGTGGATACTCTTCATCATCTGTTTTTATTTTATTCTTTAAATTCTTGGTTGAGATTGCTGAAACTCTACAAGTTATTGAACTTCTTCGGAGGAAGATTTTATCTGGGGTTGATTAAAACTTGATTGATCATCTCTCTTCTTGTACATAGTCTTCGCTTATTAAGTCATCATTGCAATTAGTTTCCAAGGTGTGCATGGTCATGCATGAGCTGAATCCGTAAGAATTCTCATATAAGTAGGCCAAGAGCTAGCCAGAGCTTTTGTTATTCATTTTCAACTCTTTTTTTGAGAGGTGAGGTTCCGCAGCCAGCAGCAGCAGTTAAATATTTCTCTTCTGCTTTGCCGGATATGGACACTGTAAAGCTGAAATGGAAGACAAGCTTGATTGTCAAGACATGGAAGCGCTGTCTATCACTCGGCAGTTCCGCCTCGAAGACACCTTCCAAGTGTAATTCATTATCAAGGAGCAAGTCCTGGAACTGCTCGAGAGCCGACTCATCAACATTGCCTGAAAAAGATCACAAAAAGACTGGGAAGCGCCAATCAGTTGCTCCAGAAGGTTGTTTCTCAGTCTACGTTGGATCCCAGAAGCAAAGGTTCGTTATCAAGACGGAATTGGCCAATCATCCACTGTTCAAGTTGCTGCTGGAAGATGCTGAATTAGAATACGGGTACAATAGCCAAGGTCCAATTTTGCTTCCATGCGATGTTGACTTGTTCTACAAAGTACTAGCAGAGATGGAAAGCGGAGGTGATGAGATTGATCCAGTTGGCTGCCGCTACGCTAAACGTTACAATCCATTTATTCTTTGCAGTCCAGCCAGGCCCAGGCGTCCAAGTTTCAGCTCTAACAAGAGTTATGGTGCGTACAGGCTTCTCAGTCCATCACGAATGCTCAAGATAAATGGATGCTAATTAATTAATTAGCTTTTATAATTTTGTAATAGCCAGCTAGCTTTTCTATACATATTAATTATATCATATATATGGTCCATGTTCGCTATAACTTATATATATACATATAGTAGCCCTTTTCAGTGACTAATATTATATATATGCAAAGGAGATTTCTGATGCATTTTAAGTAGAATCATTCCAATTAGTGTGTGTCTATATATATTTTTATGGGATAATATCATAAACCACCCCTGAAGTTTAGCTTAATATCATTCAGAAAGCCTCTCATGCAAATATATCATCGTGATCCCTGACGTTCACGTTTAAGCTTCATCCAGACCCAGGTAACACATTCCGTTAGCTTTCAAATTAACAGACAAGGGCATTTTGGTAAAAGAATAATTAAACTAATCAAAAACCTAAAGAGCACTACCAACTCCTTCCATCAAACCCTTTTCACCTAACAATCCAGTAATCTTCTCGTAGTACATTAAGTCTTGACTTCTCCAAGATCTTCCACATGGCAAACACCCATGCACATATCCTAAGTTTAATTAAACTTTGCAACAATCCAGTAACCAAAACCTAGTCTTTTCTATTGCTTATAATAAATTTGTTTTGGTAACTGTCAACCGCATTATGTAACTTAAAATAGGGATATGTATGTGAACTAAGGTTAGAGATAGTTCTGTTTTTGTCAAAATTTACTGGAAATTGACGATCATTGTGAGAAAATTTGGTATCGCAGTCGACGGGGACGAAGAAGACGAGATTTGTCGAGTGTCATCGAGTGTCGAGGGGTTGTGTCGGATAGATTCTCGACATGTTGGATGGTAGTGTTGAGTGTCGAGGGGTTATGTCAGATCGATTCTCGACATGTCAGATGGTGATGTCGAGTGTCGAAGGGTTGTGTCGAGACTAGGATCGAGTGTCGTGTTAGTGCATTGAGTGAAGTGCATATACGTGACAAGTGTCGGATGTAAATTTCGTCGAGTTCGTGTGTCGAGTATTGGTGTCGGGTTAGTCGAGCGTCTGTCGTCGTGCATCGCGTGTCGAGTGGTTATGCAGTGTCGAGTGTCAAGTTGATATGTCGATTTTCACGTATCTGACACTCGACATCGATATGTCGGTTTCCACGTATCCAACACTCGACATCGGTTGTGGTTGTGTAGTGTCGAGTGTCGAGTCGATATGGTTTGAGACATCGATATGTCGGTTTTCACGTATCTGACACTCGACATGTCGGATGAAAGATTCTATCGAGTGTCGGATTATGAATTCTGTCGAGTGCCGGATTCATAATCCGACACTCGATGTCTTCGAAAATAGACTGATATCGAGTGTCGAATGTGAATCCGACACAACTCGACACGACTCGACACGTAAAGTGTCGAGTGTCGAGCTATGTCGAGAAAAATCTGACACTCGTCATCGTCTATCTCGCGACGAAACCAGTTATTTTTTACAGTTTTCATGCACATCAAACCACAAAAATCATATAATAACACTAGATTTATCTCTAAAAATACAAAATAAGTTCACAAATCCGACGGAAACTCAAATCCCTAATTAAGATTCCCTAAAAACTAAATTAAATCTAACGAAACAGAAAACAACCAAATAAATCACTAAAACTACGAAATAGATTTGACAAGACGGACGAAGAAGAGGTCGAGGAGGAGGCCAAGGATTCGTATGAGAGAAGGAGGATGAATGGGAGTGAACAAAGAGAAAGAGAGATCGGAAAAGAGAGGTAGAAGTCAATGCTTTGAGGTTATTCTTAGCAAGGGCAAAATAGTAACTGCATGTGTTTTTGTTTTCATTATATTATCAATTGTGTAGCCAAGGGTACGAGAGTCTTTTTATCTCTTTTTACCTGGTCTGTTAATTTGAAGCTAACAGAAAGTGTTACCTGGATCTGGATGAAGCTTAAACGTGAACGTTAGAGACCATAATATATTTGCATAAGGGGCTTTCCGAATGATATTAAGCTAAACTTCAGGGGTGGTTTATGATATTATCCATATATTTATTCATTTGAACTCTCTCTCTCTATGTACATACACACACACATATATATATTGTAGGAGAATTTAATGTTACGATAATTTGATTTAAGTGTAGTACTGTTACACTTTCGAAAATAATGAGTATATACAGTGTGGATTTGGTAAATAATAATGTGAAATAGCTAGCTAGCTAGCTAATCCAAAAGGACCAGCTATATGATTGATTGAATATGAGTTCTACAAGTTAAAGATTCATAGACTTCAAATTAAGTCATCACCTAACTCTTAACTGTTTCTATTGTGTAAAACCAGTCTCAACTCCAGTAACCAAACTATATATCTGTCAACAAACTCCATTGAAAATGAGCTAGGCCTTTGATGGCCAGTGGGCAATAAGCTCACCTCGCCTAGTTACTTGCCTTATATATCAAGTAACTCTCTCAACTAGGTGATGATTGATGAAGATTCATACCGTCACCACTTTCAACTAGCGCATGTGTATCTTAAAGACTTTTGTTCCAATTATAGTTGGTAGTTAGTGATGGCAAATCTATGAGTTTGATGGGTCAGAAATAATCCAAAGTAACCTAATTTGGATAGATCTCAAGCTCATTTCAATCCATCATTTTGATTGCAGAAGTGGATGGATTGAACTGAATTGGGTTTGGATATGGATGGGTACTACAAATGGATATGGGTACGTAAACCCCCATTATCCCCTTTTTTTAAATAAATCATAAAATTTAAAGTATTATAAGTAATATATATGTGTGTGTGTATATCTATAAATATATATTAATTTTTAAATTTGCTTACTAGATTTTAAGCCTACTTAACTAAAACTAAAGAAAAATTTTTCTTCGAATCTTATTTTTTGAACTTATTATAGATAATTACAGTTTAAAAACATAAATCTTATAGAAAATTATTAAACCTTATATTTAATTTACAAATTTAAACCTAATTCTTCTCGTCACTTAAAATTATTATAATTATAAATACAATAATACTCACGATAGCATAACAAATAAAATTAATTTACTGATTTAAAAACGATTTGATGCGTAATTTACTAAAAGTAATTTAGATTTGAATTATATTTTTAGATTTTAAAATTAATTTATCATAAATAATAGAAATTCAACTCCAGTATGTGTGTGTGTGTGTGTGTATGTGTTCTTTATAATTACGTACTCTGTAAAGAAGTCATGACAGGAGAACTACAAACTTACATGTATGTCTTGCTTGTTCTATATATGCATGTGATCTGTTTATCTTGCATTGCAGGTTTGATGTTTCAATTAATCTCTAGTTTCATAACTCAACATCTGAGGTCCTCGCTGGCCGCTTGAAGATCATCTTAGCTGGTTGTTATGTATATATTTACAGATTTGCATTAACAACCAGGTAAGATGATCTTCAAGCCAGTGAGGAGCTCAGATAGTTCAGGTATGAAACTAGAGATAAATTAAAACTTCAAACCTGCAATGCAAGATAAACAGATAACATGCATATATAGAACAATTATATGTAAGTTAATTTGCAGTTCTCCTGTCATGATTTATTTTCAGAGTACTTAATTATAAAGAAAATAAATGAAGATCTCTCCACCAGGATAATTAGCATAAAAATGGATCTAATTTTGACTTCAGATCATTTGCATGAGTTCCTCCAAGATGTTCATGGTAGAATCTGGCAACTACACAAACACATTTATGCCTTTCCTCTCTTTTCCATGAGGTAGAAACAGAATTACTTCCCTGTCAGGCAAAGTAACAGGCCCCGAAAAAACTGGCTCTCCCCATCCAAAGTTTGTACTGTGGAAAGAAAGTCTAGACCAAGTTGTGATTAGAAGGGTTCCAGCCAAAGAACGCCTAGCTCTTGTTTCTTCAAATAGTCTATAGCCGATCTCATATAAATCTTTGTGACCATGTCAATAGCTTTCTGAACTAGTCCCACTGCAAATGATACTGGATTTTCCAATAGCTCACCAGCGCTGCACAATGCATTTGTCAACAGAATCCCATTGCCAGAGAACCTTTCAGGTAATGGTGGTACGAATCTTGTTCGTTCATTAAGAGGAGCTTTGTCTGTTGATCAGGCTTCATGCTTAATGCCTGACACCGAGCTTTCCATACAAAAGCCACGAGAGCTTCAAATGAAGTGCAGTTGTTCAGTACACGATCTTCCACGGCTATTTTCTTCAGTTGCTCAAGTTTTTCTGGGTCAAAACAGAAGGTACTGTACTGCAATATTTCTTCTTCATCAAGCTTGCTTGTATCCGATATATCTTCAATTTCATGGAATTCACGGTGCGAAAACTCTATCACAAATAGGGATAGCAAAATCCGGGGCCGGGCCGGGGATTGAGCCTCGGGAAGGTTTTTTAATCCCCGTCCCCGGAAAATTCCCCGGAAATTCCGGGGTCGGGTCGGGGCCGGGGAATTTAATCCCGGGGCTGGGGAATTCAATTCCCCGGATATGTACCCGGATTTTTTAATTCTGTTTTTTATTTGTTAAAAATTGTACTTATATTTGTTTTTGCGAGCAAATACAAGGCTGTTATAGTTAAATATGATGCAAAAAGGCAAAAAAAACAAAGCTAAAACAAGCAACTTGCCAAAACGTTCGACAAAACTCGACAAAATTCGATAGCGCTTGACACGACTCTGACACTTGATGTCTTCTAAAATAGACTGATATTGAGTGTCGGATGCATCATCCGACATGACTTGACATTAATGTCGAGTGTCGGATGCATCGTCAAGTGTTGGATGCATCATTCGACACGACTCGACATTAATGTCGAGTGTCGGATGCATCGTCAAGTGTTGGATGCATCGTCAAATGTCGGATGCATCATCCGACACTCGATGTTTACATGTATGTTGTGTCGGATTCACAACCGACACTCGTTATCTGTCTATTTTCACAGACATCGAATGTCGAAAAATGCATCCGACACTCGACACTTACATGTTATCGCGTGTCAGATTATACATCCGACACTCGACACTTACATGTCGTCGAGTGTTGGATGATGCTCGATATTAGTCAACTTTCGAAGACATCGAGTGTCGGATGCATCATCCGACACTCGACACTGACATGTCGAGTCATGTCGAGCGCTATCGAGTTTTGTTGAGTTTTGTCGAGCGTTTTGATAGTTTGCTTGTTTATATTGTCGTAAATTAAATAAATTAAATAAAATGTATTTTTATATTTATTCCGCGTCGGGGAGCTGGGTACCCGAACCCGCCCGGGTACAATTGCCATCCCTAATCACATGTGGGTTTGGAGCTTTCAGTATGGTTCTGTCTAGAGATGGAGGCATCTTTTAAAGGCAAGCCTCTGGCACTTTCACCCCACGAATTCACAAAATCCATCTCAGCAATCCCTCTAACATGCAGTGGTTCACGCTCATCCCAATTACAAATGCTCCACACTTGAACTTAGTCACCTGGAAGACAAATATTAGAACTGCATTCTACTAACCTGTATATGAGTGCACTACTAATTGCGACAAAATTAAAAAATTTTCGTACTTCGTATATCGAAGAATAAGAAAATTAAGCATTGACAAGTTATTTTTAGATTGCAAGTTAAATGTTAATGCAGCAAAGCGACAGAAAAATTATAGACAGAAAAGTAAGTAACCTGAACCGTCAGGAGAGGCATTTGAAGTATGTTCTGGGCACCAGTTGTTTCACCCACAAGCTTACCAGGAGTAACGGGGTCAGGCTTTGTTGTGTCTCCTATATCTTCAATAGCGCAATTTGCTATAGCTTCTACAAACACAGCACCTTCACCTGTGCAGTCCACTATCAGCTTCCCTTAATTCAGAACTAATCGTTAACTTACCAGCAAGTGGGTAGTAGTGAACGAGAAGTTTTGACAAAGCATTCTTCACTACTTCCACAGCATCCTCATTTCCTCTTGAATCTGACCTAAACCCAAAAACCGTCCTAGCAATCACCGCAATGTTGTGATCAAGGTTTGAGAGGAAGTACAAGCCTGCCTTTGTCTCCTCAGTAGGAGGAACCAGAGTTGGCTCTCCTTGCTTTACAATAAGTTCAAAGGTGCCAGCTTTACCATCCGCCATCTTGAGACACACCTTAACACCAAAACCTGTAAAAATTAAACTCAGCTTTGAGAAAGAAAAAAAAAAATCACAAAAAAAGGAAGTAATTATATTCACATGATGCATGTAAATGCAATGCAATTCGATCTCTCATAGAAAGAAACGTTTAGCCATACATTTGATAAAACAGAATGAAATGAGTTACTGAAAACACACCTGAAAATCAATCGCGAAAGGGTAGCAGTGAAGCTCAAAGTTGCTTTGGAGATTGAAGTATATATAGGTAAAGGCAGGCATGAAACCAGAAATTTTGGCGAGTTGGGGCTACTTAAAAAATAAAGATAAATATAAAAAATTAAATTTATTTATTTATTTATTATACTTTTCATTCATCTTGCAATTGTGATCAGTGCATTTTTTCGTATTGAAAATATTGTATGATAGCTTTATTATTAGTATTAAATATGTCTTCTTCAATATATATAATCAAGCTGTCATTCACCTATTGATCTCTTATTCTAATAAATAAAACTTTTATCCTAGTTTTATGATTGTTAAACAATATATTTCATGTTTTTAACACTGATAACACAAATAAAAATAATAAGAAAATTATTTTCATATATTATTATTTCTATAATATTTAATTTATTAAAAAAAGTAAATAATTTTATGTACCTCTTAATAATCCTTGCAACTTTATGTAGAGATATTAATACGAAAAGAGATGTGAAATTATATGATACTTTAATGCAAAACCTAAATGATAAAAATGGTAAGAGGCAAAGAGTCAAGGTTGTTTAATATAATTTATAATTTCCGAACCTTTTAGTAAAATATTGACTGAAATAAAATGTTATTCATAACTAAGTGGATAAAATATAAAGGGAAACAGAAATTTATTCCTAATGTTTTTTATCTATTGAGCTGAGAAAGAATTAAGGGCATGTTTGGTGCACCTACTATGTAGTATTAATTTTTGGAATTTTATTAGATTGAATTGAATGGGATACAATTGGATAAGAGTATTATACTATGCTTGGTATAGCACCGGATATTTATTTAAAATGCTAAAAATGATATATTTAAATAATATTTTTATAATATAATTACTTATTTAATTAAACTTTTCAATTTTTTAAAAAATTTTTCAATTATTTCATTGTTAATTTAATATCATCATTATTTACAAAATTATTCAATTAAAATTTTATTTAACATTTGTAATATTTAAATAATAACTGAAGCTTCTAATTTATTATTTTAATATCATTTTATATTTAAAAGTGTTTACGAAGTCAGCCACTTATCCGCGTTAACCCATGGATGGGTGGGGGATAACTTTTTGACATCAGTCCCGTGCATCTTCATTGTAAACCTGTCCAGTCCGCTGTAGTTTCCAACTCCAAGCGTGCTAAATGAGGTTTATTTAACATTTGTGATATTTAATACTAATACCATCAGTATTTACAAAATTAATCTATTAAAATTTTATTTAACATTTGTAATATTTAATATTTAATATTTGTGGTACGTGGTTCGAGACATCTATATGTCGGTTTTTATGTATCCGACACTCGACATATCGGATGAAAGTTAGTGTCGAGTGTCGGATGTGCATCCGACACTCGATGTCTTCGAAAATAGACTGATATCGAGTGTCGATTGTGAATCAGACACAACTCGACAAGACTCGACGTGTAAGTGTCGAGTGTCAAGTGGTGTCAGATTCACAATCGAAACTCGTCATCGTCTACCTCGCGATGAAACCCGTCGGTTTCTCCAGTTTTCATACACATCAAACCATAAAAATCACATAATAATACTAGATTTATCCCTAGAAACATATAATAAGTTCACAAATCTGAAGAAAACTCAAATCCCTAATTAAGATTCTCTAAAAACAAATTCAAATATAATGAAACAGAAAACAACCAATAAATCAGTAAAACTACGAAAAAAACAACAAATAAACGTATCTCAGTGTCGATGGGTGCTTTTTTCTGTGTCGTCTTGCTTCTATCTTCAGTCGATACTCGTGCCGGTTTACGTATCGAGAGTTGTCGAGGGGTTACAGAAATATTTGTCTGCAGAAAAAAATAAGAGGGAAGTAAGGTTTTGAGAAAAAATTGAATACATAAAGATATTTTAATCTTTTTATCAAGAAAATGTCTATGACATAAAAAATTTTTAGAACGTATCTAAATTTCACTAAGAACCCCTAATTGTGTCCATTTTTTCAATTTTTCTAAGTTTTAATCTCGCCATCCCCACTATGTAGCGCTGCAGCTCTTCTTCACCGTCGGCGATTAGCACCATTTCCGCGCCTCTAGTCTATGTGTTTCCTAAATCAAATTCAAACTCTAAGCTTGCGGCTTTCCGTTCACTACAGTCTTCAATCTCCACCATCTCTGTTGCAGTCGTCGCTGCCTCTGCTCTCCTCTGTCACGGCCACCTTCACCGCTGCTGGTTCTCCTTTCTGTCGCTCACGGTAAGTGTCACGCTTTCTATTTGTTGATTTTTTTTTTTTTTTACATTTTGTTATCTAGGTTTTTATGTAAAACTAATTTGAAGAGTATTGAGGTCAATAGTGTTGGAGAATCTGATTGTGGATGTTGCTCTTTTTTTTTTTTTTCTATCTTTTTAATCATTGATGGGTTTGTTGAGCTTTTGGTGGTGTACGTATGCGGTGAAGGTGGAGAGTCTGGAGATCGATATTTCTCTTTGTTGTTGGGTTTGTTGAGATTTTATTTTGTAGTCTACAACATATTTTGACATGTATAATAAGAATAATAAACTAATAATTACTTGTTGTTGGGTTTGTTGAGATTTTATTTTGTAGTCTAGAAAAATAATGAGGGGCGTTTACTTGAGCCACTCAAGATTTTGGTCCATCATACACATAAAAAAAAAATCCTAGAAAATTTGATCGGTCCTTGTTTTGGCTTCTAGAGAATGATGTCTAACGGTCTTAGACTCCAGCATTTGTTGTATAAGACAAAATTACGGAAGAAAGGTTTCTAGAGCATGTTAGATGGAAACAAAAAGGAGTAGAGCATATTTTGATGCACATGCTCTGAAAAGCTTGCAAATGGGGAAGGTTTGGGACAGGGGTTGAAGAGTAAAAGTTCGGTTGAACTTAGAGAAGTAGCTAGAAGAAACTTTTGTCCCGAGATATAGAGGTAGAGCAATGTTTTATGTTTTATTGAAACAATAAATCCTATGTTCATGGCTAAATGCTAATATATATTAGACCATTCTATATAAGTTTTTCCTTTTTAGTCGATTGATTTTCTAACATTTGTGATAATTAGTGTAAAACAAATGCTTAAATTGGATGGTTTCACTTGGGAATTGTTTTATCATGAAAGTTACATTGTGAGAGCAATTTCGGGGTAATAATTATTGGGACATGAAAAAGACATAAATAAATGAATTATTGTATTTATTGTCTTGCAAATTTGAATGGGACTGAATTGATACATTTACAAAAATTTGATGAAAAAGACTAATAATTGGAACTGATTATAGATAATTTTTTAATTTCTTTTATTATATTTTTTATGTAGTACTAGTTGCGGATATGACTTTTAAAATTAAAACACTAATGCATATGGTTTGGGTTATAATTTTTTTTTTTCAGGTTTTATGACTTTTGAGAGTACTGCACTCCCGTTCACAGCCAAGGCCACCCAAGATATATGTAATATGCTACCATTTGAAGTTTTGAGAAATGCTCAATTAAATCTTGGGCGTATAAAACACATTAAAGGCTTTCAAGGTGGCTTTATTTTGTAAATAATATAGCATAATTGATGTTAACGAGCCTTATTTTGTATGTAATACAGACTTTAAAGCATGTATAGGCCTAATAGAAATGAATTCAAATAATTGAATAAAATTGTGAAATTGGGCTTAGCCCAATCCGTATAACCCGACCCAATGTGACGGATTGCAAATCGGGTTCACACTTTCAAAAACCCAATTACGAGTCCATTTTTCATAACCCGATGAATAATCGGGTTTGGTGAAACCCAACCCGACCCGTGAACACTCCTACCCGCATTAGCCAATAGATGGGTGTGGCTGTAGGATAACTTTTTTGGGGATTAATCTCGTGTATCCTTAATGTAATCCTATCCTATCCAATCCAATCTACTGTACAAACTTAGATTTATAAGAATAATTCTAGATGTATAACCACTTTAAGCAATCAAATTCACATAATTTGACAATTTAAATAATCAAACCTATACAATTTGACTTGATACAAATTTATTAGATAAGTGAATCCCATTTCATTGGTTAAAAAGTTTTGAATTTTATTTTTTCGTTTTTACCCATCCAATAAATTTATATCACGTTAGGTTGTATGGATTTGATTATTTAGATTGGTTGTATACATAGAACTACTGAAATTATAATCCTCTGCTCACCAAACTTCACCTAAACTTTTAAGGACGTGATGACTATGGATTTTAAAATTAATGCTATGCAGTCCTATCCAATCTAGCAAACCAAACGTGCCCTTGATGGAAATCAAACTTGCAAAGGAAATACCAAACTGTGGAAAATTTTGAAATAAAACATTTATTTGTATAAGTGGGCCTCCTAAGACAAATAAATACACCAAAATTGTCCTATCAATTAGTAATCTTGTTATGGCCATAAACTAGTTAGGCTAAGGTCGTGCTTGAATCTATTTAATTAAGAATAACAATATACTTACTAGTTGAGTAGGTCTTAATTCATATCTAACAATAAAAAATGACGTGACATGATATAATCGATAGAGTAAATTTCACAAGTTAATAACATTGATCAAAAGGCAATTATAGGATAATATTTAAATTAGTTCATATGGTTAAGTTTATATTAAAAATTTATAAATGTTGTTACACACATTAATTAATCGCCTTGGTGCTACTTTATTGACATGTACAATCTAAGAAGTATAACACATGCATGGAAAAATGATGACTCAATTCAACATTATCTAAAGGAGAATCAGAACACAGGTGTAAGTGAGTGCCTGGTTATAAATGATAAGGATAAAAACATTCATTGTTGGATTGATTTTAAGACATGTTAACAACTAAAAATACCTAAAAAAGCATGGTTACGTTATAAAAATTATTTTAGTACTGTATTTAATTTAATATGCATGTGTGGGCACATATTAAAACTACCCTACATCAAATCAGGGCAAGCATATGCTTTAACTATTTACCTAATAGTTCTTTAATTAATGGCATTAGTGATATTGAATCAACGAGCTTTAGGAGTAATGGCTACTAGAAGAGATTGACGCTTTAAGTAGTTTGATTAGTAAAATTACTTATCCAAAGGTTTAAAAAGACACCATACTCTTAAAGAACAAATTTCCAACAAAATATATGGTACCTGGCCTTGCAATGTTATAAGATGTCCCTTATTAACAAATTGCGTATTATCCTCGCTTAGATTTTTAGACAAAGAATTACGATAACATAAAAATTATAATCACAAATAAATTATTTTTAATGGACAAACTTCATTTCCTTTTTTTTGTAATTTTTTTGAAAATTGAGATCTGGCTTTATTAGGGGTAAAGATCATCAACAATGTACAAGGTTTTTGAATTGGAATATTGTGTAATCTAATTATTTGTGTCAAACATGTTACATGTAAATTAAAGTATGCAATTATTTATTGATATAGCTAATAAGTTTAGTTTTTTGCATCTTAATTTATGATGCAATTTAATGCTGAGACTTCTATTATTTAAAGCTTCCTCTAAAATTGTTTGTGGAATATTAATATTGCTCGTCTTAATTATCAATGTGTTATCTTTTTTACACTATGTGCTTAATAGTTATAGGCAATTTGTTAATGACGAGATTGAATAAGTACAGATCTCAATAATCTATTACTATTAAAATGCACGCGCTAACACATCCTACAGTATAAAAACAAAATTACGTGAGTAGAGGATTCTTATCCAATTTATATATGTTAATTGTGTTATGCGTAAGTTTAATAAATAGACATAGATTCCCCACCCATATAATTTTGCATAGCTTTTAAGAATCTATTACCGTGTGGCACTTGTAGTTTCAAAAAGCTAGATTGATTCATTTATATTATTCCTTTATTATAATCTAAACACACCGTTTTATGCCTAAAAAATAGAGATGCTTTTCCGCTTGTAAGCAAAATATTCCTTTTTTACATCTTCTTCGACAAGCATCCGGTCGAAGTCCAAAGTTAGAACGGATCCTCCCATGCCATCTTTGAAAGTATTTAATCAAAGAATACCATAGCAGATGCTATTGTTTCACTTAAAACTATTAAGAAAATTAAAATTATTAAGATAAAAAATAACTCTAAACTTTGCTAGAAAAAGCACGGAAGCAACATAAAAGATAAATACGTTAATCACTCTTCAAAACATTTAAATACTAACGTAAATATATTTTGAAGAGTTCTAAGTTATAAAAAAAAATTTTTAAAAACAAACAAACCCTAAAAATATCAACACTGCTAAACACGAAAACGGATCAAAGTTTGAAGATTTGATTTATAGCTTGTCATTGAAGAGAAGCCTGTGAACGGGTATTGATGTTGATTCGAGCCAAAAAGACGTGTGACTGAGAATTATTTACTAAATTGTGTACTGACAATTTAGTACACAATTTAGTAAATATGTGTACTAAATTGTGTGGTTGTGGCACTAATCATCACCAATTTTTTATTATTATTATTATTATTTTTAACAGTGGTTGTCTTGGTTATGGTTGATCTTTTCATTAAAACAAAGCAGCACCCATTACAAGGAACTATATATTATTTTATATATATATATATATATATATATATATATGTGTGGCCTTGAATTGATTATATATAAACTGTACAAACAAGTAAGATGGTTGAGTTATTGAAGTTGAGATTGATTATAACATCAAACCTGCAATGCAAAATAAATAGATAATATAAAAAAAGCCGGAGATATTTGGTTGCTGTTCTCCTGCCCTGATTTATTTCAGAGTAGCATAATCCTTTCACATGCTTCAGAGTGAACTGTTGCATTAAGTCCTTTCCTCCCCTCCACCCACTAGGATATGTTGGCATGAAGATTTTCCAGTGTCAACAAACTCTTTTTTTTTTTTTTTTTTCATATGACGAATAACACTTCATTATTGACAAATGCTTGAACAAAGACGATGTAGGAAGATTTCTTCAGGATTATTAGCATCAACGGATCTTCTGGTTTCAGAGTTGCATAAGTTCTTCAAAGATCTTCATGGCAGACTCTGGCAAACCTAAAAGCACATTAATGTTTTTCGTCTCTTTTCCATGAGATAGAAACAGAATTACTTCCTTCTCAGGCAAAGTAACAGGCCCTGAAAAAATTGGCTCCCCCCATCCGAAGTTCATAGTGTGGAAACCAAGTCTGGACCAAGTTGTGATTAGAAGGGTTGCGGCCAAAGAAGGCCTAGCTCTTGTTTTTTCAAAATAGTCTATAGCCGATCTCATATAACTGTCAGTGACCATGTGAACAGCCTTTTGAACTTGCTCCACTGCAAATGATAGTGGATTCTCCAATAGGTCACCTGCACTGCACAGTGCATTTGTCAACACAATCCCATTGCCAGCGAACGCTTCAGGTAATGGTGGTACAAATCTTTTTCGTCCATCAACAGCAAAGAGGAGCTTTGTCTGTTGATCAGGCTTCATGCTTAATGCCTGACACCGAGCTTTCCATACAAAAGCTGCGAGAGCTTCAAATGTCGTGCACTTGTTCAGTACATGATCTTCCATGGCTAGTTTCTTCAGTTGCTCAAGTTTTTCTGGGTCAAAACAGAAGGAACTATAGCGCATTTCTTCTTCATAAAGCTTGCTGGTATTTGATATATCTTCAATTTCATCATATTCATGGTGCGAAAACTCTATCTCAGGTGGGTTTCGAGCTTTCAGTATGGTTCTATCTAGAGATGGAGGCACCTTTAAAGGCAAGCCTCTGGCAGTTTCACCCCATAACTTCATAAAATCCATCGCACCAACCCCATCTAACATACAGTGGTTCATACTCATCCCAATAACAAATCCTCCACACTTGAACTTAGTCACCTGGAAAACAATATTAGAATTGCATTCTACTTTTGATGAGTGTACCACTATAGTTCCAAAAAACAAAAAATTAATGTGATTAAGATATATGATCCGGGATCATCTTTATGATGATTTAAGACGGGAATAGAAGAAAATGGGGATGTTTTAGAATGAAAATGCTTGTTATGAGGAGCACCATAATGAAGAAGAAATTCGGCATCATTGACCACTTTGATTATTTTTCAATTTGGAAGAAAAAGCATTACATTTTTTGTTACAAGACTACTTATTGTTATAACCGTTCATGTTTAGTTCATTCTGTAAAAACTATTTCATACTTCATATAATAATAGAAAAGCATTGACAAGTTATTTTTATATTGCTAATATCAAAGCAGCAAAATGACTGAAAAATTATGGTCAGAAAAGTAACTAACCTGAACCGCCAAGAGAGGCATTTGAAGTAAGTTCTGCGCATCAGGAGTTTCATACACAAGCTTACCAAGAGTAACGGGGTCAGGCTTTGTTGTGTCTCCCATATCTTCAATATTGAAATTTGCTTCAGCTTCCACAAACACAGCACCTTCACCTGTGCAGTCCACTATCAGCTTCCCTTCAGAACTAATAGCTAACTTCCCAGCAAGTGGGTAGTAGTGAACAAGAAGCTTTGACAAAGCATTCTTCACTACTTCCACAGCATCCTCATTTCCTCTTGAATCTGACCTAAAGCAATAAACCGTCCTAACAATCACCGCAATGTTCTGATCAAGGTTTGAGAGGAAGCACAAGCCTGCCTTTGTCTCCTCAGCAGGAGGAACCAGAGTTGGTTCTCCTTGCTTTACAATAAGTTCAAAGTCACTAGTTTTACCATTCGCCATCTTAAGGCACACCTTAATACCAAGACCTGTCACTAATTAAAATTATGCTCTGAGAAAGAAAAAGCAGCTCACAGAAAATGAAGAGAAAAAATATTATTCACTTAATGCATATAAATGCAATGTTTCGCTCGTAGAACAGAAACTATTAACCATTCATCTATTATACACACTGAAAACATACCAGAAATCAAAGTCAAAAGGGCAGCAGTCGAGCTGAAATACGCTTTATCCTTGGGGGAATGGAGTAGATGTTAATGTTATATAGGAAGAGGTAATCCAAATAATTCGAAATTGATTGTTTCAAATAACAAGATATCTCAACCTGATAAAGACAGGTGATAATTCATCCATAAACTTGTGTCAATGGAAAAACTTCATTGATTGAGAGGGAAATAACATATAATTTTTTTTTGGAGTCTTCTTTGAGACATTGTTCTTTGCTGCAGAATGTGCGCAAGGCCATATGGAGTGTGGTAGGCTACTTGCATCAGAACCAAAACAATACCAGCCAAGCAGAGTGGCGTGAGAGAAAGGACAGGCTCTGTGGTTGGTTGAAGGAGTTGGCGTCCAAAATTCGGTTACTTGATCTTCTTCTACTGATTTAAAAATTTTCACCTATCATCTTTTACACATTAAATTATATGCTTCTGCTGATATGCCGCATTCTCTTCCGCTTGACGATGATAGCATTATAAAATCTCAGGGCTGTCACGGGGCCATGAAGTGAAGAACAATTTACATTATATTATATCTATAAATATGCAGAAGTTCTGAAACTTAAATGATCTAATGATTCAGATTTATTAAACAATAATTACCTTTATGAGATGAAACCATCAAGCGGATATAACTCCGCCTCTTCAGAAGCACAATGAACTGTGTTTGACAAGAAACAAAGTTTCCATTTTCTTAACCAGTTGGGCTATCGGAAACGACGGATGAAAGAATTGGAAAAGGTTATAATAATATAATTAATGCCCTTCTTGATGAAACTTAGCATCACACTTTCACGTACAAGAATGTTCTTTGGTTTCAGACTATGTACATTTCAAGACCCATTCTGACAAAAGTCAAAGCAATCGAGTGAAGCAGAAGATCCTGAAAATCTTAATCTTGCATTTTGTAGATGCACAGAACAAGAAGCAATCCCTGTTAATATGAAGCAGTCAAGTCTGAACATCCACGCATTCATGCAAAGATATAAAAAGAATGTCTATTCATCAGGAAGATATACCAAGTAATTAATTAGACACAAAGTGCAGTCTTCAAGGATAAATGGATGATGATGCCAATCGTAATATATAAATTTAAAAAAAAAAAAAAAATTTGACGTTAAGCTTGTTCAAGTCTTCAAGATGTAATAGCTAACAGCAGCCCAACATGAGAACTTGATTCGTACTGCACAAGTAGCGTTAGAAAAACAAATCGTAGAACTACTTGCTGGAAATTATTGATTAATAGAGTTCAGTTACAAGTATAAACAAAAATTATAATACCAAGTGGAACCATCAGCACTTATAAAAAGAAGTGAAAATAGCCAACTAATGCTTTTGTTCAATTCCTTTGACAAGCCTCCAATTACAGAAGACCGAGTCCATGACTGTTCGGACAACAGTGTCCATGTGACTAAAATCCTGTAAGATGGAAGTAATCCAAAATAATTCGTGTACAGTCACATACCACCGACAAAGGATCATCACGGGTTCATAAGAGTACCCAATTGATAAACCCAAACGGAAAAATATTCCAATGATATAAAAACAAATAATCACCAAAATTATAAGCACAAACCAATTATCCACACCACTGCAAGGATGACCATCAATTCAGGCATTGGCTAGACTTTAAAATATATTGATGGAAATTTTCTTTATCCTATGATTAATGGGCAGAGTACACAATCCAGCAGCATTTAAGAGGCACCATTTTTGCTAATCCACATTACACAATCTCACTTCAACTAAAATGAAGAAAACCATTCACTACACATCAACTGAGACTAGCTATCAAATACATTTGAAAGATAATCTAATAAATTAAAAAAAAAATTGTAAAAGGGAAGCTGGGGAAAATTATCCTAACAAATAAAGGCCAGGTCAGCAGTAAATTAAGAGTTACTAAATGCATATGGTACAAACAAGCGCACTTGAATGTTTCATCTGGAAATGGCCGTGAGATCCAGCAGCAAAACCAGTTTATCATTCACAGGAACTGTTGATGAAACCTCTATTGGGAGACAGCTGGCGAGTACACCACATACCTCACACGTTCCATTGAGGTCTTATATAGTTTCCTAACATGCCCAAAAGATTAAGCATCATCATCCCCATCTTTGTCAGCATCATCAGCCTCAGTATTCTCCTCATCTTCTTCCCCTTCATCTTCCTCGTCAGTCATGTTATTTATCACATCAGTAATAATATCCTTCACCTCCGCTTTTCTATGCATTAGATCCAAGCCGAAGTGGGTACCTAACATAAGCATATTCATACAAATACAAGGAACTCAGTATACTGAAATTATCATAAGCTGTAATGCAATAAATAAACAAAACCATACCAAGCTGGCGAAGAATATCAGACAATGTTGCCTGCATCACAACAAAAAAATACAGAGATTTTAACAAAATATTTCTCATGAAACAATAATCCTTCAATCTCTAAACAATGGGGAACAAGCATACTTACAGTATTGAAATCAACTTGCTTCAGAATATCTACAACTACAGCATGCATCTCTTCTCTAGTGGGTTCAGCTTTAGCCTTCTTGCCAGCTTTTCCTTTACCTATTATTCCACAATTAATTTGCAATGGATAAGCTACCAAAGTTTCATTATTAAAGTCTTAAACAACAATTACAACCTTCTAGATACCAAATTTAATGGTATATTAATTTTTAAAACAAAATGCAACAAATAAAACAACATGCTGAGGGTCAGACCCTCATTCTTTGCACACTAATTATCACTGGCTGATCATTTAAAAATAGACATTTTATATGAGAGACCTAGTAATGACTATTTACATATCTAGTTATTTTCTTCAAAAATAGAATTCTTACCACCAAAACCTCATTCCACTAGAGAAACTGATAACTACATATCATATGTATATATATATACACACAGTTCTTTTCCTTATAACTAACAATACACAGACCATAATCCAAACTTTAAGATAGATATTTCTCAAGTTAAATTCAAAACCAAATCCCAATACTTCAACAGTTAACAAAGAATAAACAGATAGCAGTGCACCTTGATCCTTCGTAGAGGCCTTCACTGGCGACTTGCTTGATTGCTTCTTGCCTTTAACCTTTTCCTTGACTGAAACACTCGTCTCCTTTGAGCTTTCCTTTTCCACCTTCCGCTTCTTAGATGCAGATTCCTTTGATTTAGAAAGTGAACTAGAAGTTCCATCAGCATCTTTAGCACCTTTCTTTGAAATTGAACTAGAGGATTTTCTGGTGGATTTCTCAGGTTTTGCTGGGGTTCCTCCCTTTTTAGCAGGTGTAGATTTCTCCTTGTTTTTATTACCTGAAGTATCCTTAACAGTCCTCTTTGATGAACTCTTTTGACTTCTCTTCTTTGCCTTGTCTTCATCTTCCTCTTCCTCTGATTTATCCTCCTCATGATCACTCTCTTCCATTGGTGCTGTATCATTGTCATTGTCTTCCTCAGAATCATCGTTAAAGTCTGGTGATGCAACTTTATCGTCATCCTCATCTTCTTCTTCAGCTCTAGATGACTGCTTACGCTTTTCACCAAGCTGTTGTGTTTGCTTTTGTTTCTAAGGGGCAAGAGAAAAATAAATAAATGAGGAAATTAAGTTTCATTCACAAGAGGATTAGAAACACAAATAATGTGGATCTCTGCAATATATTCCCAGTTAAAATTAATAAATCAAATAAAAGAGAGAATGAATCCCTAAGCATTATGGAAGATCCTATTAGTGAAATTACCTAAATTAGAAAAACTTAACAATCACTATGCCAACCTGAAGCCCCAAAAAAAAAAAACGTAAATATATGCTTGTAGTAGCTTTTAGAATCAATAATAGTTAGCTAAGTGGAATAAGATTGATTATAATGTGTTGTGAAAAGATTTCAAGGGCATACAATGAGTTATTCTGCTCATTTATGTGAGAGAGATTTCAAAAGCACAAAAGGTTCTCAAACACATTTTCTTTTGGTCATAGCAAAGGTCTGTTAAGTATCTCTGCAGGGTCCCATAATCTGATTATTAAAAAGCAGTTACAAAAATTGCTTAGGTTGACTAGCGTAATATACAAGTTGACTAGCGTAATATACAAAATCCAACACCGATGGATAATTAAGAGTTAACTTTAAACTGATTCAAAAGGAATATTCATGATTACCCAAATAACAGAGGCATGTGGCAAAATTATTTTAAAAGCAATCCCAGCAAAAGTTGCATTGGACTAATAGATGCTTGAAAACTAGAAACATGATAAAGTTTTTGAACTTTAATTAACTTACATAGGATGACGGCTAGCCAATATAACAACTTATCTATAACCACATGGCATAACCCAATATCCCATTGATTTGAAATCTAATGCAATAAGTCAAGCAAATCATGCCAACCCCTTATATTACGAAGTTAAGCCTATCACAAAGGAGGCAAACAAGTAGCACATGTGTTATGTATTAAGAACAATCTTCAGGCTCAATATAAATGCAGTCAATCAAGCAGATAAAAAAGACATCTAAATTCTGTTGTAGTTTCCTTCCGGCTACCAAAGGTTCCCAATAAGTGAATTCAGGTTAGGAAACTCAGGAAGAAATAACCACATAACTATTGTTACTAAAGGCTGCCCATATTACATAATAAAGCTTCTTTCAACCTTACTAATTTAGGAGAAGTGCAGAAAGTGAAGATGCACTCGCATTAATTTGCAAAGCAAGTCATCACTAAAAGTAAAAAACTTGCAAAAGATTAAGTATATGAATCTGACAAAATAAAACCATTCCATCATTTCTGTGATATAATTAAGTCTGTGATAAACTGTCAAATAAGATAATAAATGAAAGCAAGCTACTTTATATTTAATGAAATATGCACATTTACCATCTTCAAGCAGGAAGTGACAGGGAAAACTTAACTTTGACAACACGACATGATTGGCTAAACTGTCATCATACATCATATGTGCAACTTTCCAGCATGGAATTGTATTATAGTAGAAAAAAAAACTTCACGTGCAGAAAATCCATATAGGATAGATGCCAGTCCCAGGCATGAAAAAAAAATAAACACATATACCAGAAGATGCCCACCCTTTTTTCTAAAAGATGGAATGACTTAATTTGTCATTTTACACCAATTATATATCACAGGAAAAGCCACGACCAAAACCAGTAGCCATTAAAACTGGGGAGAACAAGATAAAATAAAATAGACACAGATTAATCTAAAATTTGTCAAGCCAAAATAATAAGAAAACATACCTTCGCTGGTGTATCAGAGGTTTCACCATGACTGACAATTTTGCTTGGTGTGACCTTCTTACGCTTTTTACCTTTCTGAAATGAAGATGAACCAAAAATTTCACCAATACTGACCTTGCCGATGGAGTATCAACTAAGGCATATCACTAGCACGCGTGCACACACACAAAAGAAAAAGAAAAAGAAAGGGAAAAAAGGAAGGGAAGGGAGGGAGAAGGGGGAATAACAGGACCTGTTCCTTGTCAGCAAGCAAGATCTCAGTTGTAGCATGCGGGCATTCCAAGAATTCCAATAACTTAACAGAGAGTTCCTCCTGATAACATAACTCAGCCCTATTAGGAAAATATATAACCATAGATCACAACAAAAGTAGAAGAAACTTGCTTTTTACTGACCTTTTTCACAACAGCTTTATTTATGGGAATATTGAGCACATCACAAAAATCTACCAGCTTCTCTTTAACACATTTGTCAAGCTTCTCCTTTACTTTTGCCTTTTGCTTTTCCTGCACAATGTATAGAACTAATTTACTTTAAAACAGCTTCCAAACACATAAATATCATCCAAGCAGGATTCCACCTAAAATTTATGTCATGGATGAAAATCCTTACTTTATCGCAGAGAAGAGGATGAAATGTATTAACACTATAACCATGCATAGATGCAAAATAAAATTATGTTGGGGAAAAAGAAAAGCAACTTATATACTAAGGGTATAACTTTGATATGTAATGTAAAATACCTCATTCTCGGGCCATACAAAACCAGAAAACTGGCCTATGTTTTTCTTTAAGGTATGTGCCTTCAAAATCAGAACCAAAACAACATGTCAGAAAGTAAATCATAAGTTATTTTTGCACCATACATAAACACATAACTAGATGACATCAACCAAATGCAGAGTACAGAGAAGAAGTGTCAAGTAAAAGTAACCCAAAACAAGAACAAAAACTGAAATCTAGTCACCTTTGCTTTCTTTCCAAATAGCACTGTGTGAAGCATCTGTAGATTGTCATCTGGTTTTCTCCTGGACAACTTGAAAGCCACTGTAACAGTTCTAAATATCAGATTTTTTTATTAAAAAAAAATCCTAATCTGCTATAATACTAAAGTGCAACAGTGATAATAACAAAATCTAGCAAATCATCTGCAACACATAAAAATCTGGATAAATCTTTCTCTCCTTCCACAGAACAATCTTCAATTGCATCAGACATAACATGAAAGTCAAGAATGTAGAAAAGAGGCACCAAACTCTAAGATACTAATTCAAACCATTTCACACAAAACTACCTTCAGCAGATTCATTCAAACAAAACTCCAAGTGATGCCAGTTATAAATGCATTTATGCACCATAACCATGAACTATCATGTTTTCAAGATCTTTAAGCTATAATGCCTTATGAACTTTCTAAAAGACGAGTGAAGGTATTATGACATCAATAATTTTTAATGACAATACCAAATATGTCAATATGTCTCATGAAAATACACCGCAATCAAAATTTCCATCTTCTAGTTCAGTGATCCAATTTTTTTCCCCATTTTCAAGCAACAACTACTTTACAGAACCTTCTATGTTTCAATTGTTATTAGTGATAATAAACAAAATAGAAGTGAAAATTAAACTCACTACTAATATTTTTCTGGATATCAATTCAAAGTGAGCATCTAACCAAAAGCAATTGCTCCCCATCTATCCAGTGGTTATGATACAAATGAAAAGTAAAACACAAGAACAGTTAGAGGGTTAAGTATCATTGAGCAGCATCCACTTCCAAAAAAGGGCATCCAGTACTTCAACAATGCATTAAAAGTGAACAGCCAAATCAAAACCACCAGTGTCTTCAGGCATTTTGCAGTCTCCATATTCAATTCTGCTCTCCCTAGCAACTTCTTTTCAAATTATTCAAACATGATTTAACAGCAATTTTTCACCGTAAGATACAAGCAAAAAGAGCCGCAAATCAACCATCACCAAAACACCCACAATCAGGAGAAATTCAAAGAGTAAACAGCAACCAAAAATACAGCAAAAGATCAACAGCATAAGTTTCACTTCCATAAGCGACACTAAAGAGAAGAACAGAAAAATCTAAAAATTACACCATTGAAATCATCTAAGACATTACGTATTTCCTTTATGTATCATAAACTTTATATTTAAACTGAAATTTTCAATCTTACCAGAAAGCAAAGTTGTCAAGTAGATGAAAAGTGTTGAATGAAGTTAAGGTAATTCCCACAAAATGACCAAATTAAACAACTTAAGTATCAAGCAATTCTTAAGAAATGAATAGCTTAATCATACCATTTGGAATATCCTTAAGCTGTGTGCCACGACCCTGCAAAAACCACAGAACAGCGTACAATCAGAAATTTATAACCAAAAAAGAAGAAAAAGATATCTCTTTGAACGACGCCGTACCTTCTCAATAGAGACCGGTTTCGTTGCTGACCTTCCAGCAGTAGGCGCAGAGTACCTCTCGACAACCTTCCTCTCCCTAGTAGGTCTCTCACTACCAGGGGTCACCGGCTCTTTCTCTTTCTTATGTTCGGCCAATTCCTGGGTCGGCTTCTTCTCCTCAGTCGATTCCTGGCTCGGCTTCTTCACACTCGGCTTCCGTGACCTCTTCCCCTTCTTACTTACTTCCTCCTTCTCCTTCTCCTTAGTCTCCTCCTCTTTCTCTTCCGCCTCTTCACCTTCCTTGGAAGCCTCATTTTGACTTTGTTTTTCCTCCTCTTTCTCCAACTCTTTTTCTTCCTTCTTTTCCTCTTCTTCTTTCTTCTCTTCGGCCTCCGTTTCCACTCCAGCCGGCGGAGCCTCCTCCTCCTCCTCTTGCTTCTTCTCCTCTAGGGTTTCGGAAGCCATGGCAAATTTCGAGAAAATCAAGTAAGAGGCAAACTCTAGGGTTTGAACAAATAAGAAAAGCGAACGGAACCCTAGAGATCGTACACAACTCAACAGGAGAGAGTGAGACAGAATGAATCGAAAAGCTTATGAGTTTGAAGAGAGTAATAAGTGAGCGAGAGCGACAGAGAGAGAAAGATTTGGTAAATTAAAGCGGGGTTCACAGAAAGGGGCGGGGGTTCAAAATTTTTTATGGGAAATTTGAGAGCGGGCTTTGGGGGTTTTTGCCTTGTTTCTAATCGCGGCAAACCCAAATCCTTCTATCAAATTGTGGAGCCAAACAGCTTTCTTCTTTTTCTTTTTTTTTCTTCTTTTTTTCTTCTTTTTTTTTTTATTTCCCTTCTTTTTTTCTGAATAATTATCTTATTAATACTCACTTCCCTCCTCCTCAGTCCTCTCTAGTCCCTATGGTTCTCCTATTAAACTTCATATCATTCATACCATGGGCGTTCACTGGATTCAACTGCGGCCTAACTCACGTTTTCTCCATCATGATTTTCATAATACAAAATTCATTTTGATTTTTTATTTTAATTAGTATTTTCAAATTACTAAGGATAAACAAAATTGGAAAATTAATTTTGATTTTTTTAACTTAGTTTTACTTTGTCGAAATGGTCAAACTTTTTTAGAAGAAAATTTTAAGCTGCGTTTGTAAGTCGGGACTGGACTGAATTAGATTGAAATCGAAATTAGAATTAATGTTAAACTAGATTGATCCTGACTATAAATAATATTGTCTTATGTTTAGTGTACTATGAGTATGTTTAGTATGCGGTATTGTATAGTATAATATAGTATTGTATTATATAGTATTGCATTGTATAGTACTAAAAATAATGTTATGTCAAAATTACATAATGTCTGGTATGCTCATATATTGTATTAATTTGTATAAAAAAGTAAGAATGTTTTTTCAAAAAAATATGTACAAACTATAAATATATTTTCAGTTTATTTATAAAATTAGTTATTTAGTAATTTATCAAATAATTGCTAATTGTTGAAAAAATTATTTGAAGTCCAATACCTCCACTGGACCTATTAGACAATTTGAGTTTATGGTGACATATTAGGTGTCAATTGATCCAACAGAAGTAATAGACCCTTAGTGTCACGTAGTATGGGCGATGACTCCTTTCATCCATTCTTTATTTTTAGAAAATAAATTTTAAAATAAATTTGATTTTATAATTTATCTATTAAATATATTTTTATTTATTTTAAAATTTTTAAAAATTAGACGGTATTGTTAGATATATAGAATTTTATAAGGATAATTTTGACATTTTTTATTAGTGCTATACAATAAAATGCTAATATCATGGATTAGTTCTACATAATTTAATACAATGTTAATGCATATAAGGGTTGTATTTTGTATTAATTAATATTATATTAAATTAATATCAAACACATGTATTACACTATTTAATACAATGTAGTAAAATAATACTATACAGTGTCGCGCACCAAACATGTCCTATAAAACTAAACTATATTAATATATAATAAACTTTTAAGAAATTAATTTGTAAATATAAACTAATTTAATTTTATTCAAGTTTAATTTGAATAAAATTTAATTTAATATTGAGATTAAAAATATTTAAATACTTGTTAATGTTTTTATGAAGATAATATAGAAAATATTTGTTAATTAGGAATTATTTATTTATTAAATTATAAATTTAAATTTAATATTTCGAGTTATTTTTTATTATTATTACATCATTTTTATCATTAAATAACCAAGATTAATTTTAGATAAAATTATGTAAATATAATTAAAAATTATATTGACTTTTAATTATTAAATATTACTGTTTTATATGATTTGTTTTAAGTATTTTTAAATTTATTTAATATGAATTGAATAATATTTTATTTATATTTATTATTATTATATACTTTCTATAAGTTAATAAAAACTTAATTTTATAAAAAATCAATATTTAAATATAATAAAAATTTATAGTTTAAATAGAAATATTACTGCACTGTTTTGCCAAGACAAAATCAAAATTAATTTTGATAAATTATATTAATACTTTCTATAAGTTAATAAAAACTTAATTTTATAAAAAATCAATATTTAAATATAATAAAAATTTATAGTTTAAATAGAAATATTACTGCACTGTTTTGCCAAGACAAAATCAAAATTAATTTTGATAAATTAAAAAATTACTTTGACATTATTATTATTATTATTAAAAATATGAAATTTACATATTTGGTGATTTTAATAATATTATAAAATATATATTTAAATAAAATTATATTATATTAATATTTATTTAATGAATAATTTATTATTATCAAAATTTTAATCATAGTCCAATCGCAACATTTAGTCCAACCACATGCTTTAAAAAATTAGCCAAACAGGAAGCTAGGACTATTAGTCCTACGAGGCAATCCAATCCCGCCTGTGGCCTGCTTCCAAATGTGTCCTTAAAGTGCTGGACCGACAATGTTGCCGGGCCCAGCATCATCAGACCTCCGAGCTAAGATCAAACGGCTACCAATTTTTAAAAAAATAAAAAAATTAAGAAATAAAAAAAAAAAAAACCACAGAGACTGTCTCCCTCTTTTGAGGGCTGTTTGATACAAGGATTTAGTTTTGTGATAATATGATTCACATTCTTAAAAAAGTTGAATATAGAAACTTGATCTGTAATTGAGCAACATTACTGTATTTATTTTCTATCGGAATCTTGTTGATATCAAATTATAATGTTTGATTGTACAAAGGAATATGCTAACTTTGTTTAAAATGTGAGTAATACTATATATAATGATTTTTTTTCAATATATCAAAATTAATAATTTTAAAGATTTTTAATTTATTATATATATTATATATAATATTATCTTAATAGAAGACAATATATCACATGGTAAAACATGAATATATATTATAAATATATATGATATTATATATGATATATAAATTTATTATCTTAATAAATATATATAAATTTATTAACTAAAAAATAAATTTATTTATAGATTTCTTTATCTATATAAATTCATTTGATTTAATTTTAGTTTACATATAAATTTAGCTTTTTATATATTATATTATTTATTTAAATATATTTATTTATAAATAAATTACATATAAATTTAATTTTTTATGTATAATTTTTTTATATTTTCATTAGAATTAGTTTCTTAAATTAAAATTTATTTATAAATAAATAAGTATAAGTTTAAATAAATATTTATAATTTATATAGTATACATTATATATGGTATATTATATAAATATGTTTATCTTAAATATTTATATTGTATTATATTATTATTTATATAATTTAATTTAATTTTAATTGACCTATAAATTTAATGTTTTATATATTACATTTTATGTATTAAATTAAATTTTCAAATTTAAATATATATATAAATTGTATATTTATTTAACTAATTAAGATAAATATACTTATATACATATAACTAATATATTTATCTTAATTAGTTAATAATATATTATTGATTTATTTAATAATATAATTAATAATATTTTGATTTATACAAATTTATATAATTTTTTTTGTTATATGTATATAAGTTTTAACAAATTTATATATAATTTAGTAGTATTTTTAAATTTATTACAAATATATATATTAAATAAATAAATTTATAGAATGATGAGTTTAAGATTTCTATATATATAAAACTTAAATGTTAACAGGGTTTGACATTATCCCAATGGAGGGTCATTTAAAATTCATGGAAAATCCAATTCAGTGGTTTAAATTGTAAATAAGCAAACTAAATAAGGGTTAGACTTTAAGTTCTCATTCCCATGTTCAAATTCCCATGTTCAAAAACCCCTGCACTAAAAGGCCCCTCACAGCTTATAGTAAAATGCTCCCTTATAAGGCACAAGATGAATAGGATATCTAGTTATGAAAGAATGAGAAGTTGTTAGAAAGAATGTGAAAGATGACTATCTGGTCGGAGTCGCTTATAAATTATTTTGTTTATTTATTATAACAATAAATCTGACACTTTCTTTTCTCTCTCTTTCGTCGAAATTACAATGTTAACATAGAGAAAGGATCCGGTTGACATATGCAGTAATAACGTTGAATATAAAAAGTGATATTATTATTGCAAACTTTCTTATATAAATTAATATGTTATAATTTGATCTGAGGAGTGAATACCAAATTTTAATCACATTACTTAACGTAGATTATGTGATTATCATTTAATAATATCACATAAGTTTATACGAGTTAAGATAGTTTGTAAGAACAGCATCACTTTGAATGTAAATTCATTTGTTATACTTTATTATATGATCAATCCAATTAATTATTAGGATTTTGGTTGACAATAACAATTGAATCAACATTTTGTTGTTTAGTCCAAGGTTGTCATCAATCTCACAAGGCTATATAAGGTCGGTAAACTGATTTGAATTCGAATATATATATATAATAAAAGTTATTTTAAATTGATTTTTTTTTATGATCATCTGCAAAAAGTTTTTGATGGATTTTCATACATAAAGCCGCACATATAAATAATATAATAATGAACCACACATATAAATAATATAATAATGATCAAAGAGATTTGGCCCTAATGTCGTTATTGTCCGAAGACCTTAAAAATGGTCATTTAACCTAAAAATATCGGTTTTTACGTGAAATGAATATATAATATATATGGTGTCCAAGTCAATCTGATTTTAAGACCGCATTTAAATTATAAATCATTTAAATTAAAAAAATAAAAATAAAAAAGTGATCCTTTTACACGTGACTCTTGCACGTGAGAAAACATATTAGATACTAATTATTAATATATTATCGATGGGCTATATCATACACATTTAAGCTTATAGGAAGCTCTTATAATTTGTCTTTTAATTAAAAATTATGAAGTTGATATACGTTTCCAATATTTCACGAAGTCTTTTTGGTTCGTTGGTGTATTGTATGGAAGAGCACCATAGGCTGCAAAGTAATTACAAATATATTTTAATTAAAGTATAACAATGTATTATATAGACAAATGCTTGATGAATTGGACTAATTAAAACATGCTTTCTTCAAATTTGATGGTTGCAACCTGATTCTTTCAATTATTCAAGTATATTGTGGGTCTTATAATATACTTCTAAGTTGATAATTATTTATCGTTCCACGTTATTGGAAAAGTATTAACAATTCATTTCAAATATTGTCTAAATTTGTCATCTTATATGATAATAAAAAACTATTTACCATGCTCAACTCGTTGTTCAATTACATAATAAAACTGTTATATGCAAATGTAGGATAAAAATTCTGAAATGCTATTTCAGGCATAAAAGGTTGATTTCCTGTAGTCGTCGTCGTTGTCGTAACTTACAACATAGCAAATATCGATCAATCAGCTTCTGGTAATCTGGCTATGCTCATGGGCTTTGTCTTCTATAAACGATTCGTACTTCTATCGATTTTAACATACTATAAGATTTTTCTTTAAGAAAAAAAAAAGGCCTCACATGCATCTAACAAATTTGATGATTCAATTAACAAATTTGTTATGGTTCAATGAAAAATGTTATAGATATTCTTCAAATAGATAAATAAATAATTGTCCATTAAATTACCCACCGATGGTTAAATAAATTACATTTTAATAAAAAATTACACAAGTTCTTGATTTTTCATTTCATTTTTTATGTAAAATTTAAATTGGCTGTTATATATACTAGAGGTCTACTACGATCCTTAAAATTGAATTTTGCCTATAAGAACTATATAATAAGAAAAAACTAATACAAAATAATAGCTTGGAAAATCCAAAGTGAGGGTCCATTTGGTTAGCCTTTTCCACAATTTTTTTCATTTTCGTTCTAAGAGAAGTACCTCGTAGAATATATAGTAAGTGTTTGCATATATATTTTGGGAGATTAACACTGTGACCCCCTTCTTTTGGCTGAAGTAACACTCTACCCTCTACTTTTGGATAAGTAACATAGACACCCTCAGATTCTAACTGTCGATAAGGAATCTGTTAAGAAAATTACACTGTAACCCCCCTCTTTTGGCTGAACTACATTCTAACCCGCACTTCTAGATAAATAACATAAACACCTCCAGATTCCATCTACCGTTAGAGAATTGAGTAAATTTGATACTGTATTTGATTTATCATTACATTGTACACATGTTAAATAATACTCTATTTAATAAAAGATTGTATTATAGTGTATTAACTTTTTATTCTAAATTAAAATAATTAACAATCAAAATCATATAGATTTTTAATTAAAAAATTCATAAATTCAAATTAATAATTATTCTAAACTTTAATAAATTTAAATTTTTATTTATAAAAAAGATTAAAAATATTTAACTAAATATGTAAACACATAAATATGCAATTAACTATTTTAATTATTTTTAATATTTAATTGTTTCAATTAAATTTTATTTAATGTAAATAATATATTTAATTTTATAATTTCTCTCTCTCTCTCTCTCTTTACTTTCCCTTTCTTTTCGTCTCTTGTTGCTTCAAGACTCAAGTTACAGAGTCTTTACTTTCCCTCAACTGCTATACCATTAGGCAATTGAAGTTGATTTGAAAAAAAATAGAAAAAATATTTGTGTGCTGCTTCGGTTTTTTATTGATTAATCTACAATAGGTTGTTTCAGATATGAAAATGAGCTGCCATATGAGAGTTTTGCTCGTTCTTGTGTTTGCAAATAAGATATATGAACCCATATTGACTTCTTTATTTATTAGATTTTTAGTTTTTGTATAAAATATAATTTTTGATTGTTTAATTCTTATTCTTTCAACTTACTGACATTATAACAACTTTTTTTAATTTACGTCAATAGAAAGCTTCACAATATAAAATTTTTAATAAATAAGATAAATAAGGATAGTTAAGTCTTTACACAAGAGCTTCTAGCTAGGATAATAGATTCTCTAACGGCAGATGGAATCTGAGGGTGTTTATGTTATTTATCCAGAAGTGCGGGTCAAATTGTGATTCAGCCAAAAGAGGAGGGTCATAGTGTAATTTTCTTAACAGATTCTCTAATGGCAGTTAGAATTTGGGGGTGTCTATGTTACTTATCCAAAAGTGGGGGGCAGAGTGTTACTTCAGTCAAAAGAAGGGGGTCACAATGTTAATTTCCCTATATATTTTTGACAAATCATGTAGAAAACAAACGATGAAGGTATAACCTTCCCATTACATAGTTTCCAATAAAATCCAAAATATTTTTTTCTTCTTTTCTTCATTCTCTCTTTTATATACTTTTGTTTTTTTTTCCACTTTTTATTTTCAATTTAATCTATTATTTATTATAAGCTTTAATTATTCATTAAATATTATATTTAATAATATTATAATATTTGAAAATAACGAAATTAATTTTTTTCAACTATCATTCGTTTTCAAATAAAAACACAAAATACACATAACTAAATATATTTTTACGCAATTTAATTTCTCGTAGAACGTGTTAACATGCATTTCATTCTCGTATCAAACTATAAATTTTAGAAACAAAAACACATAGTTCATAACCAAACAAACCTAGTTTTCTATTAAACAAAATGATTAGAGGTATGTAGAATTGTGAATATACTATTAAATATTCTTTCACATAAATCTTAAGAGTACATGCTCAAATTACAAAGATGTAAAACTTTAAACATGATTAAGTAAGGAGACAAGTAAGTAGCCATTTTCCTAGTTGGCACGTGCTATTATGGTCCCAAAGTTGTTGCTAAATAATAAATTTTGTTATTACTCGCAAAAGAAAAAAAAATAATTAGTATTACAAATCATCCTTGGGGACTAAACATAGATAATTATGGAAGGATAGCATAGTTAACCTTAATCTCAAACCTAAAATAGTCATTTTCCTAGTTTTGATGTTTTGTTATGTGAGTAATGCTATTTTACAACTCAATTGTAATTATTTCTTTTTTAGAACTCGAGTTGGCAAGATATCATGCAATTTAATCATATTCACTTATTTTTATTTTTTACCTATCTTGAGTTGGCAAGATATCGTGTAATTTAACCATATTCACTTATTTTTATTTTTTATCTATCCAATAATATTTTGCGAACTTAGATTGTTAAAAAAAAAGTTTATTATAAATGAGTTATAGGTGCAATTATATTTTTCATGATGGGGGTGTGTGTGTGTGTGTGTACACATACACATAATTACTCACAAAAGAGAAAAAAAAACTCCATGTTAGTGGTTGAAATTACTAGTAGGAAGGATATATACTACAGTCAAACTAGGTCTAAAATAGTAATGTTCACATTTGGGACATGTTATTTTAAATTTAAATATGGATTACAAAAAATTACCTTGTATTTAAAAAATTTGTATGCCATAAACCTTTATCGACTGTCGGAGAATGTCGGATGCATCCATCGAATATTGTCGGATGTCGGACATGATCATAGCATACAAATTTTAGGAATGAAGTTATTTATCAAATAAACCCCTAATCTTGATTATTTTCTCAACTTTTTGTTGTAAATCAACCAGCGAAAGAGGAAAAGACTTTTGCAACTTGAAGTTTTTGTTTTCGTTTTATCAATTTTCTTAGTAACCAAGTGGAAACAAAGTCCAAGTACTGCTCCTCTTGCTCAATTGTTATTGCTTTCAACCATAAAAATATGAATAACAACTAACAAGCAAGAAAAAGAGTGGAGATGAGAAAGGAACTAGTTCTTTACAACTTATTGACCTGAGAAGAAAGAATGTGGGTTAAAGTATGGGCTGACTAGTATTAAAAAATTTTATCATTAACGTTATACTTATAACCCAAATTTTATAACCTTGTATGGCACTCTATACGATAAAAATTCAGTGAAAGATAAAAAAATATGAATGACGAAAATTAAATTTCTAATAAGATTTTGTTATGTAAATTGTCACATAAGTTGTAAAATTTAAATTATATATAGGTTGTAAGTCTAATATTACTCAGGTTTTTATATACTAAGAGCGAAGTGCTTAAAAAAGCAGCTAAATAGAATTATATACAGTATTATCCTTCTAGCCCAACTGTTTACGACAACAATCGAGAATGTGGTTAAAATACTTCTCTCTCTCTCTTTTTTGTTGCATATAGTTAAGATTCAGATGTACTACATAGATACAATATCTATATAATTATAATAATCGTAACTGGTGGACTAAATATATGACTAATTTTTCCAAATATAAGCATACGAAAGCTTAAATAAGCTATTTCGTTGAAAAATTTATATAAGAAGTTACAACATTGTTTTTTATTTTCATAAATTGAATCTATATGGATTTGTTTGTTTTCATATTCAAAAAATATTTTATGAAAATACATATTTATCAATGCATTTCAAATCAATATCAACCACATACTATTTTCCAAATAAAAAACTTAAACTTAATTTTAAAAATAAAAACATAAAACTTATAAATAAATGCACCATATATTTACAGAAAAATAAAATCTAAAAAAAATGTTTTGTTGGGCCAGGCAGACCTGTACTCAGGCCACACCCAGCTGGGCCCAGCCCAGGCCAAATACACTATACTTAGGACATAATATAGAACAAAATTACAAAAAAGACCATCTATATATATGGCGCAACTTAACCTAACTATAAAGTTCTCTACTGGCTCTTTCAGCGAGCGTGGCCTTGGCTGACTAGGGTTTTTCATTCGCCGTTTATAAAAAACCTCAAGAGACAAGACCAGACCAGACTACTGGCAGCGGCACGAAATGGTTAGTAAATCTGAAATCCCAACTCCCCTCTCTCGTTGTTTGATCTTGATTCAGTTAAGCTTCGTAAATCAGTGTTCAATCAGCTCGTTAAGGTCTTCATTAGCTTTCTGTTTGTTAGCTGGAAAAGAAGATTCTAGTTATTGAATGCTTGTGGGAGGTGAACTTTTTTTGTAAGATTAAGTATTGAAATAAAAAAAATGAAGATCTGTAAACGATTATTGGCTATTTATCTATTAAATTTAAGAAACGTTATATAGATTTAATTTAATTTGTTCTATTTTGTCTGTGCTGAAGGTAGATTATCAGTTATATAGATTTTCGTGTAAGATAACGTTATGAAATTTAATTGAAGCTTTAATTTTCATATATTTGAGTTGGGAAATCTATTTGCGGGATTGATTTATGTATCGTTTTTATACATTGAGTGGGTTGGAACTTGTTGATTGTTGACACTGTGTTTATTTTCAGGCCCCAAAGAGAGGAGGAAAGGTTGCTGCACCAGCAAAGAAGAAGCCGGTATTGCTCTTGCTATTTTGTAAAGTTAGTTATTTCTGTGAGAGAGATGATTGTGTTCTTACTTGTTGATGTTCTAATTTTAGGAGAAGGTCGTGAATCCTTTGTTTGAGAAGCGCCCGAAGCAGTTTGGTATTGGAGGGGCTTTACCACCTAAGAAGGATCTTCACCGTTATGTGAAATGGCCCAAGGCTATTCGTATTCAGAGGCAGAGGAGAATCCTTAAGCAGAGGTTGAAGGTGCCACCTGCTTTGAATCAGTTCACCAAGACATTGGACAAGAATCTTGGTAAGATTGGATTCTTTTGTGTATGTGATTTCTTGCTTAGTTGATGTTTGGATTCATTGCGATCTAGTATGTACCCAGTTGACATTATGGCTTATTGACTGTATGCTTATACCACCTTAAGATGGTTGATGCTCGATAGTTCGGTGGACAATGTTAAGAATTGATATAACATCTGATATTATAAGGTCAAATCTTAGATGATTTCTCAATTGGCGGCATTCTTTATATGGATTAAATCCATTCATCTTTTGAAAGTAAAATAATATCCATTTGGCACTGAAACAGAGCAAAGGGAAGGTTATTGATAGGGAAACAAGCTTTACAAAATGATTGTGACGGTTGGAATATGTTATCAACTTCACTAATTCTGTTATATTGTTTGCAGCTACAAGTCTGTTCAAGTTGCTTCTCAAGTACAGACCTGAGGACAAAGCTGCCAAGAAGGAGCGTCTGTTGAAGAGGGCTCAGGCTGAAGCTGAAGGAAAAACTGTTGAAGCTAAGAAGCCCATTGTTGTGAAATATGGTCTTAACCATGTCACCTACCTTATTGAGCAGGTGACTGACTAAATTTTTTTGTCAGTTTCTTTGCATATATCGTTTTATTCCACCAATAAAATATTTTGGCTTATTGAAAAGTGCCTTAAAAAAAAATTTAAAGTCTTTATGTCTTCTTTGCAGAACAAGGCACAACTGGTTGTCATTGCCCATGATGTGGACCCAATTGAGCTGGTCGTTTGGCTTCCAGCCTTGTGCAGAAAGATGGAGATCCCTTACTGCATTGTGAAAGGAAAATCACGTTTAGGATCGGTAATAACAATTTCAATTTGTGTGTTATTAGTTTTCTTGATTTCAATGAATTGATTTTGTTTACTTTTGTCTTCCTCTGCAGATTGTCCACAAGAAAACAGCTTCTGTCTTGTGTTTGACCACAGTGAAGAATGAGGATAAGCTGGAGTTCAGCAAGATCCTTGAAGCCATCAAGGTATTCTTTTATTTTAAAAAGATATATGTGCTTGCATTCACACTGTAAATGCATTTCATTTTGTGGTTTTATGGTCTTAAAATTGTTGTGGTTTTCATTTCAGGCCAACTTTAATGACAAGTATGATGAGTACAGAAAGAAGTGGGGAGGTGGTATCATGGGTTCCAAATCACAGGCAAAGACCAAGGCCAAGGAAAGGCTTCTTGCCAAGGAAGCCGCACAAAGGATGACCTAGAAATATGCTCAGTCTTAGTCCTTATTTTGTTGATTTCTTGTCTTATCATTGTCTTTTTTATGACAAAAATGGTCCTATGTAGTTCCATAGAATCTACTTTAATTTGCATTGCGGAGTATTGTTTTGAGTTGAACGTCAAAAGTACTTGTTAGCTTTATCATATAATGATTTTGCCCCTGGTATTGTGTCGACAATTGGAACACAATTTAGACTCTCTACTACTTCCACTAAGTTTTTGTGTGATGTTAATGTTGATTGATTCAGTTATATTAGTTTTTTCTTCATCGGGCCATTTTCTTCTGGCCCTTGGGGAATGGTACATCAATGTTTTACGCTACTGCAACTCTGGACTTTTCGACGAGGTCGAAGCAAGTAGTATGTTAGATGGGACCTGAGATTGGCGGTGCTAATTCTTTTGATGCAGAAACTTTTGATGAGTGTTGTGCAGAATGATGGTGCTCTTTTTAGATGTTAGTAGCTTTACGATTTCCTTTCGAGCAGCCAAAATGCGAGTGCATGTGGTTAAAATAGTAGATTTGTCATTTGTCCGGGAAATTGAAATGTAATCGACTCGATGATCATGTGAGGACAAATTCCGAAGTGCAGAACCAGGATTTTAGAGAGGCAGCTTCCTTTTCTTTCTATCATGTACGTAGCTAGCGCTTGTTTAAGCATGTGTGCTGCCTTCTGCTTTTCAGAAGGTTTCTTGTCACTAATTCGGTCACTTTAAAGGTAAAGTTTATGGTATAGTTTAAGTTACATATTCGGTTATTCAAGTTTAGTTATTGTCAGTAATTCGCTCACCTTAAAGGTGAACTTCATGGTATAGTTTTGAGTTACAGATTCTGTTATTCAAGTTTAGTTTAGTGTGAAACAATTTAGGTTCGGTAAGTTGCGTGATTAGTTCAATTTGGGTGACTTTTAATCTTAGATCATCTGAAAGGATCCACGTGTAAACACAGCTAACTTCGAAAATTATGGATTCTGCGATTCTACCAACAATTCATGCTTGTAATTTGTAAATGCGATGGCCAAATGAAATAACATGGCCCAAAGCTTCTTCATTATATCTGTACAAGTCTTCGAGTCCTTGTACAATTTGACAAAACAACTGACTTGTGCAATGGCTGATTAGTTGCAAGACATTGGGTGAGTTCTACTCAATTGCTAAATACATCTAAAAGTTTCTGTAACTTGTGTTACTCGTATAATAATTAGATGCTCTCACGTAAGTCGAGCAGCATAATCCTCTTCTCTCAAACTTGTGGCAAAAACTTCCAAAATAGAATAGATCTCTTCTGAACATGGGTGCCTACCATCTCCAACCATGAACTTATGCACAATGTTATCAATCTCAATTAAACTATAGCCAGGGTGCTTGACAATCTGTTTTTCTTTCATAAACCTTCTAATCATAGCTACATCATCCCATCGTTCCTTTGCTGCATATATATTCGACATGAGAACATAGTTTCCATCATTAAATGGTTCCAACTTCATTAGCTGTTCCAATGCGGTCTCACCCAACTCCACATTATCATTTGCAGCAGCACATGCAGTCAGCAAAGTCCCCCACAAAACCGCATTTGGTTCCATTGGCATGTTTCTCATAACCTCATAAGCTTCATCTAAGTGCCCTGCCCGGCACAGAAGATCCACCAAGCAACCATAATGCTTAACATTCGGTTCTATCTTATACTCCCATCTCATCCTATAAAAAATGTCCTTCCCTTTCTCTACCAGCCCTGAATGAGTACAAGCAGACAAAATAGCGATCAATGTAATATCATCAGGTTCTATTCCACTCATTTGCATTTGCCAAAACCTCTCAAGCGCTTCCTCCCCACGACCGTGCATTGCTAGTCCCCCAATAACGGAATTCCACGTACAAACACTCTTCTTCGGCACAATCTTGAAAACCTCTAAACCATCCTCGATGAGCCCACATTTTGCATACATATCAATAACAGCAGCGCCAAGCTTAGGATTCAAAACGATTTTATTGCTATCAATAAATCTGTGCACCCATTTCCCCATATCTAAAGCACCAAGACTAGCACAAGCAGATAGCACAGACACTAAAGTCAGCTCATTTATCTCAACCCCGGAATCTCTCATTAGACAAAACAACTCAATCGCTTCTCTGCACTCGTTTCGCTTAACATGACCTTTAATCATCGCCGTCCACGTAACTACGTTTCTATCAGCCATTCTATCGAACACCAACCGGGCAGACTCGACATCTCCAAAACTACAATACAACGTGATCAAACAAGTAAGTGAATGCATCTCTGAATTGAAATCCAGACCCTTGGCGTGAGTGGACTCCTTTCACTTGTTTCATGTCACTACAAGCCTTTAAGAGAAAAGGGTAAGTGAAATTGTCAGGCTGTAGCCCTCTACATTTCATATGGATATAAAGTTGCATAGCTTCATGGGCTAAACCTGCTTCAGCGTAGCCTTTAATCAAGGTGTTAAAGGCAAAAGTGGATGCGTTCGCCATTTGGTTCAGGACTTGACGGGCATAGTCAATTTGGGATGAGTTGACTAAAGCTTCAATGAGCCTGGCTAGTTGGGTGTCTGTGTAACCGAGATTAGGAAATGAAGTTTTGATGATCTGGGCGTGGACTTCCTTCAATTGGACTAAATGGGTGCAATTTTTTAGCCATGGAAGAAGTTGATGATGAGATTTGGAGGGTTTGTTTATGTTTTCATGTGATTTTGTCGAGTTGGGCATGGAAACAAATTGACTATTTGTCAAGAGCTTCAACATGTTCTGCACTTGTGACAAGGAGACATTGTGATTGGTGAAATATTGAGTTATTAAGGGGCTAAAAGAACGCCCTCTAGTTTGGATAAATTAGTGTGGATCCTAATTCTTACGTCTGTTTTTCCAACTGGAAACTTTAGAATTTCCAAAAGTGGTGAACTTTGCTGTATTTATAGTGATATAATTGTCATATATTTTTATATATTTTCTGATAATAATTTTAACATTTGTCTTAAAAATATTAAAAGTATATGTTAAATACTAAAATATTTTATAAGGTTATGTAAATTCTTTTTAAATTTATATAAAAATTATTAAATACACATATTTCAAATAAATTTACGTGATATTTCAAGATTTAAAATATATTAATAGAACAAAAATTAATATTACCCCATCTTTAATTTTTATATAGGTAATAATTGAATACATCATATATATACACTACTTGTCTAATTTTAATTGTCACTCGTGAATGGTATAAGTTGGTACAAGAAATCGAGGGTGCTGTAAGAATACTCGCTTAAAATTTAGGAAAATAAACCGAGGATTGGTCCGTGACAATACTTAGCTACCTCTTTTAAAGTTTTACAAAACCCCAACTCCCGTAAACCTTAAGAGGGAGCTTTTTCCCTTAGATCGGCTCCGACTCAACGCAGGATCCGAATCCGACATGGACATCTCACAACATGACCCGAATTCCAAACCGAATCGTTCCGGCGAACCGGAGTTCGAACTCTACACCATCCCGAGCCATTCCAGTAAGTCTCTTTCTTTTTCTCTCGCCTCGCTTGTCGCCGTTTGTTTTCCGAGAAAATAGTTTCTCGGCGAAAATTTTCCCCGAAAGAAATCTTTTTTTTTCTTTTTAATGTTCTTAACAGAAATTATTGTGCTTAGGTTGGTTTAAGTGGGACGACATTCACGAAACGGAGCGTATCGCCCTGAAAGAGTTCTTCGACGGAAGTTCAATTTCAAGAACTCCGAAAATATACAAAGAGTACCGAGACTTTATCATAAATAAATACAGAGAAGACCCTTCGAGAAGGCTGACATTCACGGAAGTAAGAAAATCACTGGTGGGTGACGTTAGTTTGCTCCACAAGGTCTTCGATTGTTTGGACAAGTGGGGTTTGATAAACTTTGGTGCGTCTCCAGGTGAGGATACAGATATCTTGGAAGATAAGAAGCTCAAGTGTCAAGTTCGCGTTGAGCAAGGAGCCCCTAATGGGGTTCGCGTGGTTGCAACGCCTAATTCTTTGAGACCCATCTCGGTTCCGCCGAGCGGGGAGGATGGCGGAGTGGTGGGCGTTGAGACTAAGTCGAAACTGCCTCTCCTGGCTTCATATTCTGATGTTTTTGGTGATTTGGTGAAGCTGAAGGGGCTCAAGTGTAAAAATTGTGGAGAAAGATGTGATTCTGGATACTATGAGTATATCAAGGTACATTTGGTAATATTAAAGTTTGCTTTTTGATGTTATTTAGCTTAGAGTTGTGTAATTGTACTAATGTAGGCAATGTGTTTGCTTCTTATTTGATTTCCCTTTTTTTAGTGATTTATTCCCGCGTTGCTGGACTGCTAATAATATGTTCTAGCATTAGTTACATGTTTCTTGTCAGCTCTGAGTGAGCTTATAAATCTAATCAAAATGGATACCTTACAAATCTAGCTAGGTTAGTGAGGGACAATCTTTCTAAGAGCATATATAGGTTGACTGGAAATTTAGTACATTAGTTGGCCGTGCAGCACCATATTTTGGAGTCGTTATGCTTACTTTATTATTAGTTCTTATTCATGTTATTTAATTGGTCCTGCACACCTTATTGATATGCAGGCTATAACTTTTGAATTTGAATGGAATGTACAAAATTACATAATATAAGGTTTAACTGTTAACATTGAAGGGGATAACGTTTCCAATCCTCTTTTTCCTGGGCGTTGAATTATCTGAATCTAAGAAATTTACCCTTGATAGTAACTTATATTGTACATGGAAGTCTTAGACGTGTAAGACATGTAAGCATGCTGATTTGTGTCAAAGAGATCTAGTTAAGTTATTTTAAAGTGGTTCCTCTCTCTCTCTCTCTCTCTCTCTCTCTCTCTCTCTCTCTCTCTACTTTTCATTTTTCATTATCACTTTTGTAATGCCTATTTGCGCTCTATCAACAGCAGCGTGATTTCATAATTTGCATAAAGTGCTTCAAAAACGGAAATTATGGGGAGAATAAGTCCATGGTTGATTTTAAGTTCAATGACTGCAATGGGAACCGTGTTACTCGGGGAGCTACCTGGACCGAGGCTGAAACTCTACTTCTTTTAGAATCTATTATAAAGTATGGGGATGACTGGGAGCTTGTTGCTCGAAATGTTCGAACCAAGACTAAACTTGATTGTATTTCAAAGCTGATTGAGCTGCCTTTTGGAGAGTTTATGATGAACCCTGCCCATGGAAGGGGTAGCTCTAGTGTTCCCACGGGTCCCATCAATATTGTAAAACAAGGACAGTTAGCTCCATCTGAGGACCATCGAAACAGCAAACCAGAGGATCAAGTTCATGAGCAGGTTAAAGAGATTGAGCCAGTTAACGAGAGTGACCAGGTTAACGAGAGTGAGCAGATTAATGAGAGTGATCAGATTAAGGAGACTGATCAGATTAATGAGAGTGAGCAAAATGGAGAGGCTCAAAACCAGGAACCTCCTGCAAAGAGAATGCGAATTGCTGCCTTTCCAGATGTGGGTAGTTCACTGATAAAACAGGTAGAAGTCGTTTCTCCAGATTGCATCATTTTAGAACTATAACTGACTATCCTTTCTGTAACTTTTAGTAATTTTGGTTATTATCAAGTCTTTTTTTTTTTTTTCTTTTTACTTGGAAAATAAAATGTATTATCCAAACTTGCATCTATGTAATATTATTAAGGATTTGCAAATTGTGATGTTCGTTTGGTAAGATAGTACTGCTGTAGTATATGCTGATAGGAGATGAGGAAAACGAAGAGAGCCATTTATGTAATCTACTTCACAGAAATTTACCATTTGGATTGACTACAGCCTACCAAATTTAAATTCATAGAATTTACTATCTCATGCATTAGTAAATAAAATAAAATAAAATGGATACATTTATGGTTTTAATATTTCATCCTTGTCCTTCTTTGTATAATCAATAATTAACATTGTTTCTTTTAGGTAGCTCTCATCTCAACCATTGTGAGCCCACATATAACTGCAGCTGCTGCTGAGGCTGCAGTCACGGCAATTTGCGATGAAAGCTCATGTCCAAGGGAAATATTTGATTACAATGATGAGTATGTAACAAAAAGATAATAGTATCCACTGTGCTTCATGGGCCAGATTCTCCCAGCCCCCTTTTTTCTCCCTTTCTTGTGATCCTCTTGATTTGGTGGTTTTGCATTGTTATTATGAGCTTAGTGTTATCCCCTATCCCCCCATCAAAAAAAAAAAAAAAAAGAAAAAAAAAAGAAAAAAAAATAATGTTATTTTTTATTCTGTATGTTTCAGGGCATATCAGGTTGATTCTTCAGAGATAAAGGAAACACCTACTGAATCAGGTAGTTGCTGTAAACAAAATTGTGCTAAATTGTTTGGCTGATATAATAACTAGATTACAGGAACAGGGACTAGCTAATATAATTTGACCTTCTTTTTGGAATTTTGCTTCTGTGTTTTATTACATCCGTTGCTGGGTGTTTATTTCTATGATCTTTCTGATTGATGTGAAATTGTTATTTGTTCATCACATATTTTCGAATATGTGACACCAGTGTTTGGTATTTGGTGTACTTTCAGTCTATATGGCAGATTTTATTGCTCACTTCACCAGTTTTTTAATAGTTGTACATCTATTTCCTATTAATTTTAATAAGCTTTTTACTGTTAACGTCAAGTCATCCCTAATCATCTCCATTTTTATTGGCTCATATAGAAAGTCAGGAGACATCCACAGAGAATAATGACATACCTCTAACTTTACGAATTAGAGCCGCTACAGCAACTGCTCTTGGGGCAGCTGCTGCTAATGCCAAATTATTGGCTGAGCAGGAAGATAGGGAGATCGAACATTTAGTGGCCACCCTGATTGAGACACAGGTGGTTCAAAATTTTGTAGTTTGGTTTCCCTTTGTGCTTTGTTGAAAGACTTGCAATTTTAGCAGTATGCTGACCTTAGTGTTTCTTGTTTGAATAAATGCATAATCAGTTGAGGAAATTGCAGCGCAAAATGAAGCATTTTGAAGATCTGGAGCTGATAATGGAAAAAGAATATACTGAAATGTTGGAACTGAAAGAATGCCTTGTAGCGGAACAGATTGACATTGTACAAAAGGCATTGAATGCTGGCATATCCAGATGGAGGGATCATGCAAAATATTAAATCTTAAGTTGGTAGTGTAGTTTGATGTAAGTCATAGATTTTCAACCGAATGTAAAGAGGCAGAATTAGAATAGATAACACTTAGCATGATTTTTTAGGACTCAAATGTGTGATTTATGTATAATTTCTCTTTGATGTTAGAAGGAAGTACTCTCTCTCTCTAATGGGATGCTGATGCGATTGGGTTAGCAATTAGGGGCTAGGGCCATGGAACACTGTATCATTATTTTCCCAACTTTTGTAAAAAATATTTTTGCATTTTCTTACTTTCAGATTTTTTGTTTTGTTTTGTTTTGTTTCTTTTGTATCCTAGCAAATAGTTCTCTGAACTGCCAAAAAAACGTTATCTCTTCTCTGGTCATTTACATCACATAAGGTTGAACTCTGTGTGTTGAAACAGGAAAATAAAATTCTCCAGTCTGCTCTGTTTGGGTGAGAGACCCTGGAGGACAATAGCTTGATAATTTGGTGTAATAAGACGCAATACATGTATTACTCCGTATTGAGTTGAACTTTATCATCTTGCTTCACTTAAGTCTTGATATTTCCAGGTAAGATATTTTTGTAGCAATTTGAAGATTCTTCAGATGCCTTTGGTTCGCATTCTTTCTTGCTGCTTATAGAGGATAGGGATATCTTTTGCAATGTTAAATAAACGATCCATCAAATCATGCGAAGACGGGATCACTTGCATTATTATTTACAACCAATCCTGTACAGTCTAACTTCTTTTATCTCTCAATTGTACAATCTGTTCAATTCCACACTATAGAAAAGGTAGAAAACAAAGAAAATTTACACCAGCAAGCAACTACCAATGATTTATGCCTTAAATGGTTTAGGAGGATGTGACGTGTCTATTGTAATTTTGTGCTTGTATCCGTTTGTTGAAGAAAGCTGCTGCTCCATCTAGACTAATCCATTCCACAAAGTATTGAGGAGCACTAAGAGCAAGATTTGATTAGTTTAAAATTTTGGAAGCTTCGTCCTTTGAAAAAGTTTACAAAGAAGAAACTTCTCGCTGCCTCCTGGGGAAGTTTCGGAGGCATATCCAAGTTTCCTTTAACCTGAAGTATGGTTTGTCCTATCTGGTGCTGGATCAAATCAATAATTTTGGAATCAACAGGATTCCCAGAAGCGTCTGTGACAAAGAATGTATCTTTTGCTTTTCCACCTTTTGTTGATATTTCGGCTCTTTTGATGCTCAATCCATTCTCACGAAATATCCTGGTAATATCCGAAAGTAAACCAAAGCGATCATCTGTACATAACTCTAATTCCAGGCCCTACAAGAAGACAAATGATTCAGTGATGAGTCATGTGGGAGTCCATTATTCTTAACATGCAAAAGGTAATTTGATCAAGAGGAAAACTAACGAACCTCTGAGGCTCGCCTCTCAATAGCTGCCTCAAGACAAACTATAACTCGTTGGCGCTCAGCTTCTGAGCTTATAGGGAATCCATCCACATGTTTGATATAGTATTCCTGCAAAATTTGTGTTGTCAAGTTAAAAAACTGGTTTGTTATCATAATGCCTTGTTTCAAATTTCATGAGTAAGAGTAATCTAATAAACTTAATGCTGTGCATTGTGCTACCTGATAAGCTTCCGTTCTTCCTGTAATGACTGTGCCATGATAAACCACATATTGCATGTCTGTTAGGCTGCATACTGTGTCGAAAAATAACTTAGGTCGATCTGTAGATCTTATAGTCACAGTTGTATAGTTTCTGTCACTGCAATCCAATAAAGTTACGTGAGGTCTTGAACTCTTGTACTTGAGAGTTTCAGGCCTCTCAAAGTCCCTATCAGCAAACAACATCTGGTGCAATCTTCTTTCCCTGTGCATTATCCCAGATGAAGAAATGGACATACTTGGAGTCCTGAAATCGGTGTTGAGGCGTAGTACATTATAGAGGAGTTCCTTGATTTTTGAGAGCCTTTTAGGGTCTTCAATTGCGCAGCCAGATGATTGGTCTGTGACATGAAGAACTGCTGCAGCTCTGGCATTGTGTGTCCAGATCTCAGCGTTTACCACATTGCAACTAAGGTCTGTCAGGACAGCAGACACCTCGGATAGCAATCCAGGCCTGTCAGTGCCAGTTAATTCTATTGTGGTATGCTTTTTAGAGTGCATTACACCAACAGAGCCTCTCATTGAATTCAAGAAACTTGCATCAGTTTCCAGAGTCTGAAAATATTGAACAAACAAAGATTGTGAAAAAAACTTTTTCTTGAGAGCTAATAGAGAATTCTTATAGTGTATATGGTAAAACTGAGCAAATCCAAAAGCAGTCTAACAAAAACAGTGAAAGTAGAGAATTTAACTGACAAAATTTTGTTTCAATCTGTGCTCAGAAACTGTCAAGACTTTGGCAATAAGAACATAATGTTGCTTACCGTTTTGATGTATTCAACGGTTCCTTTATCTTTAATCTTGTTTCCATCAGCATCAGTCACATAAAACACTGAAAACAGAATTGAAAAATCAGAAAATTAGGAGAAGCAAAAGATTTATATTCTGTAAAGTCTTTTAAGTATGCAACCGTACCATCCATTAAATATCCTCCATCAGAAGATATATATGCTTTTGTTATGACAAGGTTGAGGTCCGTAAGAACTTGGACAACTTCAAGCAACAGACTATGCCTATTGACACAATCGACCTGAAGAGAAACATCCCCAGAAAAATTCCATGAATATCAAGCGCTTGGACAAAAGCAAGAAACAACAAATTGAACAAAATTCAGGAAAAGTACGTTAATTTTTCAATCTATTTACTAAAATATACAATGTTACATTGGGGATTTGCAATATTTACCTGAACAAGAGTGGCATGGTCACAGGCATCATTGTCAATCACCACCCTGCAAGCAAAAAGTAAAGTAAATACTTATAAGCGGAAAATCTAAAGAAATAAATAACGTTTGAAGGTTCAAAAGTTTCTTTTTCTCAGGCCATGAAAAGGGAAAGGCAGGTTGAAATTTTTTAGTACACAAATTGACATGAAATTTACGACAGTCCTGAAATAACCAAATTAGAGAAAGAAAAACAAAACAGATTATGAAGAATATACTAAATGCAGAGTAGTATGTCACAGTAAATAGCAAAAAGAACAGAAACTGGACATTGCAGATTATCAAAACAAAAGTGGTTGCCTTGCCAATGAACCTACTTCATGAAAACCAAAATTCTCTCAAACCCAGAATCTAATTTTGCATATCAAACTCATGTAAGTACCTTGGAGGGTTCATTCTCCTGATAAGCTTTGCAAACTCCTCTTCCATTGCCGACCAACCAGAACTCAAAAACTTCAAAAGTAAAAGCGCTCCAAATTAACTTAAAAAAGAGTTGAAATTTGTGACTGAGAAAACTTGGTCAAGCGCTGGTCCTTTATAAAGCAAAAGGGACATGACATGAAGATTGGAGAGTAACGAACAGACTGTTAATTTACTCAAAGCATAACGTGCAAGGTAGCGTTAGGTACGTGTTGGGTTATGATTGGTGAAAGTAACAGTTAGGACATTACCCAGAATAGTGAAGCTCTGCAGCTGCCCAATTTCATTGTAAGCGACCCTTTATTGGTGTCCGTACCATACGCGGGAATTCTAAATCCACGTGAGAGGATCTATTGATTCACATGCCATTAGTCGTGGATTTTTTTTCTTCTCTTTTTATTTCAAATATTATTATTATTACTGTTTATATACAAGATAATTGTATTCTTTAATTGTATCAACACTCTTGTAAGTTTAACGGTAATTATAATCAAGTTTATACTAGTTCAATAATATTGTTAGATAAATAAATAACTATCGAACTTGTTAGATATTTTTATGTTGAAATGGATATGAATCAAGTTAAATTAGGTTCTTAAAAACTTGTTTACTTATATTAATAATGAGTTAGCTTAAAGTTTCTAAATAAAAATAGTTATAAATATTGTCTTTTTATTAACTTATTAAATAAATATTCAATATTTTATTAATTTGATTTATTACATGGTTTTGTGTTAACTACAAGCGTATTATCAAAGTTCTAAGTGGTGGATAAGGTTGGAGATAGGGTGTTAGAGTGTGCAAAGGAGAAAGGAAACGATGACATTGAAATGTTGGTTATCTAATCGAACTATAAACTGTACAAATGGAAGCATTTAATGGATAAAACTTTGAAAGCTACAATAGCGATAGAGAAACGATGAGCGTGGCAACATCAAGCTGTGACAGTTGTATATATGCCAACAAATGCAGTTGACTTCTTTCGTCAGTCTATCTCCTTTAATAGGTACCATAGCGGTTTAACCGATTTTGACCTGTCATTTTGTGTTAGTCAGCAACATTACTGCTTCAACATATTTTTGAAACACAAAAATTGGTAGTAAACTCATATGAAATATTTTATCCATTTCATTTTAATAATGTTAAGTTACTATTTGATCAAGAAACGTAAGCTATTTGGTAAAAACCCAATATTTATATTTAGGTCCAATAGACTCCTCACGTGAAACTTAGATCTAATTTTAAGATCTAATCTACAAGATCGAACTGAAAAATCAAAACTTAATTTAATCGTATGGCATAATTATTCAGAGAAACTGTCCTGTTAAGTAACATCTTAACGTAAAAACTTAAGTTATTAGATAAAGGCCTAACATTAATATTTGAGCCTAACAAATATCATTTATAAGTGTTTTTGGACGTTAATATGTCTCTTGTATATACTCGCATAAAAGTATAAGATTATATAATCCATATAATATTACAAAACCTATCTAAATGAAACGATAATAATTCAATTTTGAATAGTCTTTACATGTACCCTGTTAACAATTTGAAAGTTGTAATGACCATGGAAGAATATCTAGTTTCATTATCAACATTATGTTGATATTGTATTCAATAATTTTTATTTAAAAAAAATTCTTAACTTTTTAAACAAAAGTCAAACGTATCAAAACTCCACCAAACCTCCCCTGCAAGCTCTCAAATGACGATTGAATAGCAATCTGACTGTGGGTGTGCTGAGCCTGAGCTGCCATTATGAGATTTAAGATACACAACGACAATTTCGGTTAGCATTTACATTGGTACGCAAGACTACAATCTAGCTAGCTAGCTCCGCGTAAGTGAATTCCCAACTGTCAATATGTGGTGGTATCTGAAATTAATTGTCTAACGAAGAGAAAATGAAGCATCACAATTCGTCCACGTTGCCCATCCTAGCTGTTCCTGTGTACTAAATGTAGCTCATAATAAGGCCAACTGGGCCATTAAGAATGAAAGTTTTGTATTGTATTCGTGGCATTGGAGTATATTTTGGGTCCTCAAGTATTGAAGCTGATGCCCTTTTAGGAGGAGTTGATTTGACATAGGCCGTTGGCTGCTTGCAGCAGTGAAGGTGGTGCTACTCTCTCAATTCTCATTGTGTTGTAGCTTTAGACAACATATTATTTGGAGGCTGATCAGGGTGAAGATATCCAGTGTTTGCTCTTTGATGTAGCATTGATTCCAGGCACAACATGATCATGTCTTGATATTTTGCTTCTCTCTTGAAACATAGAATATACACAATCAATAAGTTTGTAATTGGATTAATACATTGCAGGGAGACATAGAATTGCAAAAAGGTTTAAATGTTCCTCGTGATGGAACACAAATGGGAGAAGTAATTGCTTGTTAACTTCTCTATCTTACGTTGGTTAGATTATAAAGTTTTCACGAACAATCATGCTGTGTTGAAGATAAAAATTTATGGGGCTGAGCAGACATTGATTTATTGCAGTTTGAACATGAGGGAGTCTCACGAATTTTCACTCAGTTTTCTGGTTACACAAAGCTAATTGGCTCCTTCAAAATTCACCTGATTATGGCTTCTATTGATTCTGTTGAACACATAAATTTTTGGCAGCTAAATTTAATGGATTGAAATTATATGCCTTACTGAAACACTGTTGCAGTTTGTAAATTACAGAGCATTTTTTTAAGGTTTCTGGAGGTCATTGTACTCTGTTGTTTTTGGCCAATGAAATACCACATTTTATATTTTATGTTCCCATTTTCAGCTTGAACTTTGTGGTATTAAACTTCGTATAAGAGTTGTCGAATAATTTGGTAGAAATCAACTGATGAATTCGAATTTGATTTAATATGTCCCAATTGATTCTAAAACAAACCTTTTCATAAATGCTGTTAAACACAGCATAGCCAGAAAATTAATAAGCCTGAAGCCAGCTGGATGATAAATCCTATATGGCCCTCAATTGACTTTGGCTGATAGTTTCTTCTTTTGCTTACCTTGCGCCTGTAAAGGCTGCCCAATAAGGTTGCACAATTATTATTGGATTTTGGTTTCAAAAGCACGAAGAAAAGGACAACACACTTCAAAATTTTTTACTAGCTAGCACAAGATAGTACAATTACATTTTCTTACATCCACTGCATATATTGAGAAGAAAGGTCGCTATTTCCTCTCTTTATTTGTTGTGTTTTGTCTGCAATTATTTGCGAGATACATAGAAACCGCTATAATATTCAGTACCAACAACAGAATTTATATATATTTCAATTAGAATCAATTATGATACAGAGTTGATAACATTATCGGTTTTTGATATAATAATTACATTGATTGTCGATAGCGAGAGCATTACTAACCCGATATCATAGAAGTTCTCATTTCAACCTAGACAAATGCAGAACTTTCCCTCTGATCCTGTTGCACATGTTGCACTGATGTATTTTTCCTGCAGAGCCTTTTTGCATTCAGCAATACACTGTGGGAGTGTGCATGGGTTGAGTTGGATCCCAAATGCACACTCTCCAAGCTCTGGACCCAAAGCCAAGAACCCCACCACTACCACCGCAGCCACCATCAGCAGACCCAACTTCACTCCCCTGCCGTCCATTGATGACTCCTTCTACAAGTATGTTATCAGATCCTTCTTGGGAACTGCTTGAGTTTGTCTTGGAAAAGAACAACAAATTTATAGGGAGAATACAAGTGTAGCATCATTCCCCCATTAGCTAATTTACTAAATTTAAATGAAGACCAGTAAAGTGAGTGATAAAATTAGCTATAATATGCAACCTAATCAATCCCATTACATCTGTGTTCTATGCTTATCTCTTCATCCACCAAAAATGGCATCCACCTCTTCCATCTCTCTAAGATGAGTGAAATCCTAACCAATGAGGCACTAACAAATGGTCTAGACTATGTGCCATTATTGATCCATTTTCCCTATCAACTGACATGTGTATCAGCCACTTTCTCCAATAATGTTATTTTACGAAGAACCCATCCTATAATCTAGTTGTGTTGAGCAATGATTGTGAGCCTTTCATTTTGTTCCCCTTCAGAAAACATGGAACTGCTCTTGGGAACGCTTTGCTCATTTTATTGAGATTACTTCCACATTTGCTAGCTCATGCATATTCACATCCTAGCTAGCTACCCTCAATCGCTCATTATTGCTGTTTTTCCGAAAAATGATTCACTTCATGTTCTGTAGCAACAAAAGTCACAAAACAAATCCTACTCTGTAATGCTTCACGCTGTTAACCTTAAACTAAAACTGTTCAGTTATTTAATATTTTTGAGTCTATACTAATATAAATCTGATAATGTTATGAAATTAATATATTAAAAAAATTTAAAAAACTATTATAATAATTAATACCCTTTTCTACATTATTTATGTTTAGAATTTTAGCCTAAAAAAGAGAAAGGGAAACGTAAATCTTTGCTTAAACTTTCAGCAAGGAAAAAAAGGAAAAAAAAATCTTTTTTCATACAATAATATCCAAGTATTTGTTTTCAAAAAAATTATTTATAAATTTAATATTTATAATTTCCTAAAATTATATACCAATAGTTTTTTTTTTGAATTCCACATAGGAAACAAGCTTCTGACAACCGTCTACCTTCCCAAATTGGCAAAGTGCACCACAGATTGGGCCTGAGGCCTGTTTAAACAAGGCTAGTCGAAGGGGGAGCCTAGGCCCAAATTTTCCCTCTCGAAAAACGTTTAAAAAACTGAACTACTATTTAACCAAAACTGGAGGGAAACAGAGCCAACACCCCACTGCTCTCCGCTCCTGAAAAAAATGCCGAGAAGACGCCTCAGAATCCACTGCTCTTCTGATTCAGAAGAAGCAGAAGAAGAAGAAGGATCAAATAAACAACAAACCAACAATTCCAATCAAAATTTTAACCAACAGCCTGCTTTCACTCACCCCTCCGTTAATCTATCTCCCCCAAACCCTAACCCTAGCCACGCCGTTCCCGGCCCTATCTCCATCGACGATGACGACGACGATTCTTTCACGACACCGCCATTGGCACCACCAGAAACCTCTGATTCTCCTATTTCAGACTCGCTGTTGAGGCTTGGATTGAGGCTAAAGAGAGAGTGGTTAGATTCTTGTGTTCAAGGACTTGAGAGTTCTGTTTCGGGATTCTCGAACCTCGATGTTTCGACTAAGGCCAAGCTTTGTTTCCAGCAGTTCTTGTTTTCCGATATGAATTATTCCGGTGCTGGCGTGCTTCCTGCGAATGTGGATTCAATGCATCTGGTAGATCTCAAGGGACCTTTTGTTTTGCAGGTGCGTGTGTTTTAGTTGTATTTCGAATTCATGTATTTTGTTAGTTTTTATTGATGAGTTTTCATGTGGTTTATATATATTTACGTGTTAGTTATTCTGATAATAATTTTTGTGTGAGATAATATTGGAGCTTTTTCTGTTTGAATCTTAGTGATAAGAGTATGACTTTGCATCTTATGTTTCTTCTTCTAATATGTATTTGTGTTAAGAGATTTTGCTGGTATTGAATTTTATTTTTCCAGGTTGATGAGGTGGTTAATATCGGATGTCCTCTACGAGGCAGGTATCAGGATGCATCTTGCGGGATCAAGAGGTGCCTTAAGTTGTCCATGACGGATGGTGTTCAGCGTGTGTTTGGCATGGAATACAGGCCGATCAAAGATCTCAAAGTTCTGGCTCCAGCTGGACTAAAGGTTCTTGTATTTATTGACCATCAATTGTCCACATGATACAACCATCTCTTTAGTAATAGCTAGTTCTTGTTATCGAAGCTATAATTTCTAGTTCCGAGATTAACATGCTTTTAGAGTTTGGTTTTCATTAGTTCTTGTTTTCAAAGATTAACACGATTACTTTTAGACTTTTATAGATAATGTATGTTGAAGGTTTGTTGACGGTAGTTTATTTTTCCATCAAATCCTGTTGCAGAAGGTTGATTTGTTACTGTGTGTTAAGGTTATAAATTGTTGTCATCATGATGGGTCAATGGACCTACCTGTCAAGATATATTGAAAAGATGAAAGGATTTTGAACTGTTATTTGGCTAACTTAACTGAGAGATAGATTGCATGAAATGATTTGGATACTCTATTTAACTTTTTGTGTGGTCTATTCCTTGTGCTTTTTTAGAATGGGCAAATGTTTCATGATTGCACAAAGTATTATAAATATAGTTATGTTTGTTGGACAGATCAATTGTAACATTTTTTTGGGGAGATCAGAAACAAAGAAAACTTGGCTATGTCCTCTTTTGGTTATGATACTGTGGCTATACCTTAATATGAGATTCAGTTTCGGGATTGGCTATATTTGCAGCCTAACCATTTCTTGACTTGACCAGTTCCTCATGTAAAATGACAACAATGAATTTTCAGTCTCTCTTCTTTTCTCAGTGGTTGTTATTGCTCTCTGGATTATAGGTTGTCATTAGTAACATACATATACGGCGTGGACTGCTAATGCTGGTTCCTGAAGCTCTAGATGTCCTTGGAGGAATGGTGCAGGGATTGGAAGAAGCACGCCAGCGTCTTGTTGATGAAGTAAACAAGCCACCAAGGGGAAAAAGGTATTTGTAGAGTGCCAAGGATATACTGGTCCTGGGGCAGGTTAACAACTTATTGCTGTCCATGTTGGACCTCTAATATTACTGAAAAGAGATATTTTTCTCCTGGATATTTCTTGTCATAATGAAGAATAAGCTTCCCCCTACTAACCAAGACAGTGCATTGCATTTTCACTCTCAGCATCTTGTCCTAGCAATTGTTGTATATGGAAACTAATAGTGGTTGCCACGAAAAACTTCTGATGTGGGATATTCCACTTCCAAAGCTTCATATACATGCAAATTCTATTAGTGAGTTTTTGTTGATTGATTGGCTTCTGTTCCATTGCTGGATTGTAGATGTATGCTTGTCTTGAGACTGTTGGTAGTTATTAAACTGTTGTATGGTATCATCCTTCCAGAGGAGAATGCTTCCGATTAATATGGGTCAATTCTTGTTTTGTTTCTATGAAGTGGCATGATAAGGTAATTTGTTTGTGACTCTGAATGTTGTCTGAAACACAAGTGGCTGACACCTTAATTAACTTGATAAGTTGGTGAAAATTTTCTCTATCCTTGTGCAGGACAAGGGCAGGAGTGGTGCCTTCTTTGGCAACTAGAGCAACTCTTGCTGCATGGCCTTCAAATGGTGATCATATTAATGGGCACGCCAATAGTTCAATACCGCAAAATGCAACTCCCTTCCAGGCAAATGAGCAAGGTTGGTATTTTTATTTTTATTTTAACTCTTTTCTGATAGATGGGGAAGTTAAGGGATTTGGGTGGTGTGGGGCAGTATGGACTGTAAGGGATTTAGCTGCACAGAGAGTAGGGAATGGAAGAGGTATTGCATTATCACCAACTAAATTTTGAGTTTATTAAATATAAACAATTTTGTATCTATTTTGTAATTTATTTATGTGCGCCAGACATTCTAACTTGAGGGGTCATGCCGGGTATCATAAGATTTTGCACCATGGTAGTCTATTGGAAATTCTTTTTACCATCTTACTTGAATTTATTCCCCTGCCTTCCTCATCTTTCTTTTTTCTTAGAGAAAGTCCTTGTTAGGCTTGTCCTTCCACACCAACATGCCTACATCGTACACCCACCCAATTAGATGTTGTCATATTGTACAGCAATTATAAAAAAAAAAGAACTATTTTTTAAACTACAGCCATGCCATTATCAGAAGAAAACCTAAGTCACCAAAATCAGACGACTAAAGTTAATAAATGGCAACTGTGCATCATGAGTAGATGTGCCTGCTCTTGGGAAGAACTCCTGTTTTTGATTATATTGTGAGTAGGGTCAAAGTCTTTAGAAGAATAATATTTTAAGTTGAAGTTGAACTTCAGAAATTGGTAACAATTGTAATTGGACATGTTTCTAGATAAAGGCTACGTCTTTAAACCTATGTGTTTTAACTTATATTGAATAATTAATCATTGTAATTTGCCTTGAAATATGTTAAACTTCATCTACATATCTATTGGAAAGTTGAAGAGCATATGATTTTTTGTCAAATCTCTTACATTCTTCTAGGTGTTCCTTTGGCTTCATCTGTTGCTGTTACTGGTCAAAGCGCTACAGTTGTTTCCATCGATCTGGAAAATGCTGTGGCTAATCCATCATCTAATGTCATCATGGATTTTGAGGAGATGCATATTGATGCTGTTCCCAATAGCGGGGAAAATGCAGTGTCCAACTCAAACTCTGATGCTGAATTGACCAGAGAGGATGTCAATATGGTTGATGAGGTTGATCATCCCCTCATATTATCTGGAGACCGAGAAATCCCTTTCACTTACTTAGCAAGTTTGTCAGCAAAGTGGGCGGCAGTGAAGGGGAAAGCGACCTCTGTTCAGGGTAAAATTAAGGTGTGAATTAATTTTTCACTTTCTCTTGATTAAATTTTTTATCTAGCTTCATGAATCTTTTGTTATTCAGAGTCTAATAGATTCCGACATGTTTAGCTCAAATCCTCGCAACTCAATAGAATGCAATTCATTGAACTGGTACTCTACAAATTTGGGGCCACTATACATTTCAAATAAAGAAATTATAATGCCATAAAAACTTTCAAAAATTTAATGATCCTTATATGTTATATTAGGCATGAGAATATTTCTTCATGCCCACAAGTTATAACTTTAGCAGTTACAACTTTATATGCATTGATGTTGTAACTTCTTTTTATACTAATAATCTTAACTTCATGGAAGTGTTTAGTGAGACAGTTTGGTCCATGTCTTCTAAAAGTCCTTATGCTGTTGATGGGTGTACAATCATCGTCGAAAATTTTTTCTTTTCTGTGTTGTGTAATGATATTTGTTTTGCATGGTAAGACCTGGGATTTCATAATTAGTTTTAACTAATTATGTCCCAAAAAAAATTAATATTTAAGAAGTGCAGGAGACATTGTTGCTGCAGAAAATTTTAGTGAAAACTTTAACATTAATGGCGTTTAGTCATGTTGTGGACAAAAGTTTGATATTGCATAGACTGCAAAATAAATGCAGAATTCCGGTCATATGAATATGAGAACAATATATAATTTGGGCCCTTTACTGTGGTGATATATTTAATATCTTGATATTGGGATTCTAAAATAGCCATCCCTTAAGTCCTCTAATTCCTTATTTTGGCTGATTTGTAATTGAGATCATGCATGTCCTCAAGAAAGAGTGATATTAGTGTTACACACTCTTTACGAGTTTTTTGCTACCAACTCGTGTGGTATAAAGTCAATGGAGGAGTGAATGTTAAAAATAGATTGACCAATTGAAAATGATAATGTGCTTGTCACACTCTTGTGTGACATTGCTTTGTATGTGTTGTTTGTAAGAGTGGTATTATTTCTCAAGAAACACTTTGTTGGTTCACTTTTTGTCTTCTTTAACAATCTTGGATGATTTTCAACGGTGAATTATATGTTTCTATTACTTTGGCTTTCAACTTTTTATGCGTATGATTGATTGAGTTAGATGGAGAACTTCTCTTCAAAACAATTAGTGTACAATTTCTATTTGATAAATTAAGAATGTTAAAAGGTGTTAAATTGTTAATGGGATGCAATCTGTGTTAATACTATATGCCTAGGATACTCCTTCTACAATACTACAGTTAGAATAAATTCAGTTTTAAGAATAGTGTATCCATAAATATAGTAAATACACTGCTGTACAAGCATGGATGGATTTTACAATTTCTATCCATCCAAGGCAGAAAAGCAGGTTTAGAAGTAAAAGGAGATCGGAAGGAACAGATAAGAGTGGCATGCTGTCATATTTGAGTTGGAATCTGTTGTCATTTCCTCTATATATATCGATTCTACTTCTAATATTTATTGCGACCATTTTGAATTTTAAGACACCTATAATTGATATGTTTGTGGTAATATGGTTTGTATTTGTCTCTGATTATAAATTAGCTTTGAAATAAAATATGATCTTGTATTTATAACTATACTAATAGATATTCATCAGTTTCCTTATTATAGTTCTGAATTGTGGAAAAAAAAAATTGCAGTGCTTTTTGACTGGCGTTAAAAGGTTCCAATATAGAGGGAGGGAATCATATGAACTTCTGGTTTATGTTGATGATGGCAGCCTCATCTCTGAAATCCTCGTTGATCACAGTGTAAGTTGGATTTTCACCTATCGATGCTGTGAGGTTGTTTAAAATTGACCTGTTGATTAGGTTTTTATGTTATGTTTTCAGGTTGTACAGAAAGGAATAGGTCATTCTCCTCGAGAGGTCACAGCCGCTCTTTCCTCTTCAGATTCAAAAATAGTCAGGGAAATGAAAGAGATTTTTCGAGAGTTCCAGTTACTTTTAGTGAATTTTGAGGTAATATAGGTTGGTGTATATTTTATTATGACTTTGTGGTTGATGATTAGTATTGACTTTTCTTGCTTGAAGGGATAGAATTTCCTTTTAATGCTACCGTGGTCTTTCATATATCATTAACTTTATCACCTGGAAATGTTTTGTTTCAGGGAACAATGCTTATAGAGATGAACGAAACCTCTACTCATCCAATTGTCGTTGAGATGACCCAAGGCTGTCCTTCATCTGATGCATGGTTGCTTTTAAGAAGACTGAAGTCGGGTCCTGCTCATGATCAGACTTCACTGTGTCCTTCCATGAATCCAATCGAAATATCCCCTTGATTTGCCACCCTATGGCTAGTACTCCCTCTGGGAAGGAAGTTTGACGAGCCATGAAGATGGGTTTCAAATTGTATAATGATTCTTCTTAGCAGTTCTTCAAATTTTTGTCTCATAATTGCGCTCTAGAGATAAATGGACAGATAGAAGGGCATGAAGAATCGAATGGTGACAAGCTTTGCACATCCATGTCTGGGTGCCTGGCTATAATTTGAGCTAGGTCGACAAAAGCATGATCCAGGGCACTGGGGATTTCACCGCTTCTTGTTGGTCCGGCGACACTGTCACTCAAAAAGTAAAAACAGTTACATCAGATTGGTGATGGCCTCGATTTGTGCCAGAGAGAATTTCACTAGAGTCTGTCATGAAGCGGAGTTATTCCATTTGAGGTGGAAATGCAAAGCCAAACAAATTACAATTGGTGGAGTTGATCTCTAGGACATCTCCCGAAGTAAGCTGCAACAACAGCCTCATCTATTGACTTGGTACTTCGTTTCCGTAGTTATGTTAAATGCTAAAACTTTTCAAATAGATTGAAATGATTTTTCTCATGTAAGATAGTAGAATGACAATACGAACTTGATTAACTGATGTGCATCAGAGTAAAGATACTACAGATTACTGCAGCAATCTTACACAATATAAACACCGTCTCAATAATTTATTTATTTTCTGCTAAAGACAGTACTCGAACTCATGTGACATTACAAAAGCCAGATATGTTTCTCCTTTTGTATAAATTACAGGTCTCTTCTCTACAATGAGGTACGCCTATAACTTTGTCGATCTAGACGGTCCCTGAGCTCATGAAATGGGCCTGTGTCTGGAGTTAGAAATTCCTTTACTCCTCTAACTAGATCCAGTATCTTCTTGCTGGGAGCATCTCTCTGTGAAGTCCCTGGTCTAGTCACTAGAAACATGTGGTTCAGCCACTCTACTATCTCAGGCCAGAACACCTTCCAGTAAAATGTTGTCCTGATCCAAGCTGGCTCTGTCAAATAGTAGTCGCCACGGCATGCACCGTTAACAATAGCCTGTGCACATTCTTCTGTTGATTGTATTGGCATCACACTTACTTGAACCTTAACAGCATTACAGTCTGGAGTTATATTGTTGGAGTGATAAAATTCAAAACAAGTAAACAGCAAAATTTAAATACCATATCTTGCAAGCATGTAAACAGTTAACTTACATCTCGCATTTCTTTATCTACTTCCAATTTGCCTGCTTTGTTTAGGAACTTTCCTTTGGTCATCTCTGACTTAATCAAACCTGGAGTCACAATTGTTATTCCAATGTCTCTCCCTAATTCAACCCTCAGTGTCTCGTAGAAGCCAACTACAGCTGCTTTGCTTGCCTGAAGCAGTTGAAAGATCAGAATCGATTACAATAATGGGAAGTGACTAAACGTTCGCTGTCAAAGAGATTGCCTACACTATAGAAGGTCATCCTTGGCACAGGTAACCATGATGCAGCAGAAGCAATTGCTATGATCCTTCCTTTGCTCTGCTTTAGGTATGGAATTGCGAAGTAAGTGCCATAAGCTGAGCCCCAGAAGTTAATCTCCTAAGATAGGAAAAGAAGTTTGCGGATGCAAATTGTTAATGAAAGAAGAGGTAAGCCAGTATGACTGACTGCTACTGGTATTTGTATGTCTTCTTTATGAAGGTTTTTTTTACTTTGTTTTATATTGTTAACGAGCGGTAAGAGGATCATGCTGATGAATATTATTATTACCATAGCTGGTGCAGCACTTGTAATATCATCATAATCTTCAAACATGCAGACTGGAGCAACGCCAGCATTTGTCACCAAATGATCCACTGTTATTATAAAATCCCATCAGTCAAGAATTAATCTTTCAACACTATAGAAATCCCCTGGAGCCATGAAAGATAAAGCCCTTTGCACAACTTACATCGACCGAAGTGTTTCACTGTTGCCTCAACAAAACGCTTACAGTCTTCAACCTTGGTAACGTCTCCACGGATGCCAATAGCATTAGGTGATCCAATCAGCTCAGCCCGGTTGGCGACTTCCCGAAGCCGATGCTCTCTTCTGGCAACCAAGGCTAAACAAGCTCCTCTCCGAGCATACTCATAAGCAAGATGCTTTAAAACAACACCAACACACGGATGAAACTACCAACAAAATAAAACTCTAGAAACAATAGCTAAATATACTGTTACAAACCACAAACCTCGCCGATGCCTGAGGATGCTCCTGTAATAAGTACTACTTTTCCGGCCGCATCTTCACTGAATACAGTTCTCATAGTGGAAAGGAGAAGCTTGAATAAGAGATATAGTGGCAGGAAGAAGAGCAGTGTGATAATGGTTACGGAAGGAGCCGTAATGTTCAAGAACTTGTTGATCAAATCCATGGCTTCTCTGCAAGAGGGAGGAAGAGAAGCTAGGGTAGTTACCTTTTCTGGGTTACCGAGAAATCTACAGTTTGAAGATTTTGATCTGGTTGACGTTATGTTCAATTTGCAAATAACTATGAGTGGGTGTGCTGCAACGTAGCGGTTTTGCATGGAGAGGAAACGACACGTAGGTTTTATTTGGTTCTACCTTTTACATGGCGACACAGAGAAGCGGGCAGCCTGCCAAAGCCAAAACTTCTCTGTAGCTGGGCTATGCAATCCGGCTACATTTGTTTATGTCATTGTTTTCATGTTTGTCGTATGATGCACATTTTTTAAATATATTTATATTTAATATTAATTATATATTTTTTGGAATTCAATACAAATATATATTTTTTTTAAAAATTCAGTATCAACCATCATGTATTTTTAAATTCAATTAAAAATAAAAATATAAAAAACATAATTTATTAGATCTCTAAACTTACTAATTTCGCCGTTTACAAATAAAGAAATCAAAAGTTTGTCACTTCTCACAATTTATCTACCACAAGAAGAGAAAAGAAAACATTTCAACCTTTACATTATATTGAAATTTAATTTAACCATTTCAATTAATGAGCAAATGAGCCTCCATTTGGGACATGTTAAGAGAGAGCACACATGTCAAGATGTTGATCACTTAATACGACAAAGCTATAATTGCTTTGAAAAGTGACTCGGCTCTTCACCAATTTATTAACTTAGGCTGCGTTTGGTGCACCGTATAGGATTGTATAATTATTACTGTAGCAGATAGCATTGTATGGAATTGTATAGTATAGGAATGAGTAAACTCTATACTGTGTTTGGTTTATCACTGTATTGTATAATGTATAATACTATGTTTGATAAAATATTGTATTTAACTATATTAAATTTCTTAAAATAATAAAAATGGTTTAAAATTAATAAAATATTTTAAAATATAATAATTTAAAAATTATTTATATTAAATTAATTTTTTATTTAAATATTTAATAAATTATATATATTTATTAAAATAATTCATTTAAATTTCAATAAACTAATGATTTAATATTTATTTATTTATATATGTTTGGGGTATTTATTATCAAAAACTGGAACAAAAAATAAACTTTTATAATTTAAATATTTTAATAATATAATAAAATATAATATTTTAAAATATTTTAAAATATAATATTTTTAAAAATTATTTATACTAAATTAATTTTTTAGATAATTAATTTTTTATTTAAATATTTAATAAATTATATACATTTATTTAAATAATTTATTTAAATTTCAATAAACTAATAATTTAAATATTTATTTATATATGTTTGCGGTATTTATTGTCAAAAACTAGAACAAAAAATAAAGTTGTACAATTTAAATATTTTAATAATATAATATAATATTTTAAAATATAATAATTTAAAATTATTTATATTAAATTAATTTTTTTGATAATTAATTTTCATTTAAATATTTAATAAATTATATTTATTTATTAAAATAATTTATTTAAATAATAAATAAAATAATAATTTAAATATTTATTTATTTATATATGTTTATTTATTTATTGTCAAAAACTGGAACAAAAAATAAAGTTGTATAATTTAATTCTTTTAATTATATTATATTATATTATATTATATTATATTATATTATATAAAACTTATGAATTAAAAATTATATTCAACAATTCCCTATATCCTTATCCTATCCGGCCTTAACCCATGGTGGGGGGCATCATTATTTTACCTCCTTTTATGCGGTCCTTATACGGATCTTATGCAATCTTTTATTATGCTATCCACCCTTCGACCGCATCAAATATGGTATAAAAAAATTTTATGCAAATAGTACTTTTTATACTATATTATACGGGCGGTCAAACACAGCCTTAAATCCCTACACTCACAGAGGCTAAGCAAATTATTTGGGACATGTTAATAGAGAGTATACATGTCAACATGTTAGTCACTTAATACGACAAACTAGCTATAATTGCTTCGAAAAGTGACTCGACTCTCCACCAATTTATTAACTTCAATCCGTACAGCTCGCAGAGGCTAAGCAAATTATTGAACGATTCCTCGCTGGCTGACAAATGACAACCAAAGCTTGAGGAAATCTTATTCTGCCTTCTGCTCAGTAGATTTAAGCTCCCGCCCAAATTGCTCTTGCCAGTTCCGTTAACGCGAAACGCCAAGCTGTTACAAAACTCAATCACCTCAGGGCAAAGCGCCTTGAACAGAAATAGAACTCTAACCCAAGATGGCTCCACCAAGTACTTGTCTCCCCGGCAAGCACTCCTCACAATTGCCTTCGCACATTCTTCTTTTGTTTCCAGGGGAATGAAACCAAGACCCTAACCATGCATCATCAAAAATCAATATCAATATCTAATACGTTTGTTAATCAAACATTTGTGGATTTTTCCAATTTCGATACGCCGCTGCTCTGACATTAGAGGGACTGCTTTTTAGTTTTTGACTTTTATTCCCCTGAAGCGTAACGTTATGTTCTGGGCGTAATCAATAATGTATGTTATCCCATGTTACCCTTCATTTTTATAAGATTACTTGTCACTTGTCACTCATGTAAAGAACGTAGTACATTGTTATCAATTCTCTGTATCCTACTTTTGAAAAAAAAAAAAAAAAGGAAGAGTAAAATTTAATATCACCTCTGGGAAGGATTCATTTTGTGTCATCTCTGAATCGATGAGGCCAGGAGTCACAATAGTTATGCCAATATCCAACCCAATTTCTGTTCTCAGCGTCTCATAGAAGCTTATTGTTGCTGCCTTGCTTGCCTGAAGCCGATAACAGAAATCGTATTATTAAACAGATCTTTTGATAATAAGAATCAAAATACACCATAGCTTGTTTTATCTTACACTATAGATACTCAATCTTGGAATAGGATACCATCCACAAGTTGAGGCAACGACAACAATCTTCCCTTTGCTTTTCCTCAGGTATGGAATTGCAAAATGCGTATCATAAACGGTCCCCCAGAAGTTTATGTCCTGTAAATTAAATTACATCATTGGATTGAGATAGATGTATGGTTGCGAGTTTCTATTTTACTGTAAATAAATATCTTTTGAGAGTATTTTACCATTATTGGAATAGAATCTGAGATCCGTTTCACATTCTTAAACAATCCTCCCCTTGCAATGCCGGCATTGTTCACCAGATGATCCACTGTTTCAACAGCCACATAAGCCATCAAACTCTTCCAGCCCCATTAATATGCTTACGAAATAATACTACTAATGCCAAACTATGTGATGTAGATTTCATTAATGATTGACAAGTGGGATAATGTCAATGATGTAATGATTGACATGTATGATTTGAAAAGCCCTCAGAAATCCAGGAAACTACTGTATTATAAATTTGGAATAGTATAGCAGTGGCGCATACTTTTGCCAAAATGGTTCACTGCAGCCTCAATGAACTTCTTTGAATCTTCTACAACTGAAACATCAGCAGGGACTGATATAGCATCGGGGGAGCCAAGACGCCGTGCCCTGTCAGCCACTGATCCAAGACGATCCTCTTTCAGGTCAACAAGAACTAAATTTGCTCCTCTCTTTGCATACTCATAAGCAATTTGCTTCAGAATTTTGAAACAAAAACATGGTTAATAATAATTTATATAACAAACCAATCTATTAAAAGGGTAAATTTTGATTCTACAAACCTCGCCAATGCCTGAAGCAGCTCCAGTGATAACTACTACTTTACCAGCCACGTTCTCACTGAACATGTGCCTTGCAATACAACTAATAAACGTGAAAGCAAGATACGGTGGGAAGAGCAAGACCAGCGCCAGGAATGATATCGGAGGAATTATGATGTTCATCAACTTCTGAATCAATTCCATTGCAAGTTTTACAAGCAAAGAGTCGGAGGAGATTTTTTAATTAGATGTTTTAAAATGAATTGGGATAAACTCAAAACTGTCCTTATGACCATATGGTAAAGTTCTCCACGTTCATATATTACCAAGAATAGTATTTGTATTGTTTTCAAATCCCTCTTTCGAGTTGTGACAACTGGAGATAATTAGCTATCTTCGTATAGGTTCGTTGCCTATCAATTTCATCTGCTTGTTCTGGTATAAAAGCTAGCCCTGCACCTGGTCCTGCACGTTTCATAACTCCAAATGTACAGTTGGTGGGCCAACTGTACAAGTTGACTTCTTTTGTTAATTGATTTAAAATAATAGAAATGTCTGTACAATTTCATGTCGTATGACATGAGAGTTCTGGAAGTATGCAGTTATATAAAATAAAACAGTAAACTGTAAAGTAAATTGGCATAGGAGGATTTTTACGTGGTTAGGTTATAAAACCCACGTCCACGGATAGCTATAGACCTGCAATTCACTAAGTTCTTGTTTGTACAATCTTTAGGACCTTTTACAGTGCTGACTTAACCTCACACACTGACCTAATCTTTGTAAAATAAAATCTTTGCAAAGATCTTAAACTCTAGTGACACTGCCCACTCTCTATCGTAAATAACTTAACAACACACTGTTAAGTTATACATAACAAACGACGTCTGACGTTGAATTACATAAACACTTAACCCGCAAGTTATCCTAAGTGTCTACTAACTCACATAGACCTAATCAACAACTCATGTACGATTTCTACCACTCATACATGAATAAAAAAACTTAAAGAATCAAATTAAAGAAGTAACCCAATTTGCGTTGAAGCTCTTCTATCAATTCATAGAATGCCAAAATCAAGACTCTTTCAAAATACAACCAAATCAGCTAATCCGTTAATCTTTCTTTTTGTATTGTTAGCCTTCAGTTATAATATGGTATATATAGTGAGAGGCCTGGACGACATCTCTTAGAAATCCTATAAAAGATCTACATCATAACCATATTAGGATTAGGAGAAATAAAATAGAAAGTGATATAATTAAACTCCTAAGAAATTAGGATAAATATTTATTCTAATTAGGATACAAAATACTATATCATAATCTACAAAGATATTTATTATAAATCAAATACTTTCTAAAATATAATTCTAGAAACAATAAAATAATAATCAAAATAATATTCTTGGTTTATCACAAGTTGATCAAAATATAACATGTGCATGACATATGTATTTTGACACAAAAAATTTCGTCACCAACATTCTTGGTACAAGTGCTCGACATACATCACTCGACACTCGACACTTGAAACTCGACACTCAATAAGTTTGACACAACAGACTCGACATACGACACAATTGCGACACTCGACAAAAGCTCGACACTCGACAAAATCTCGACACTAGACGAAATCGAAACTCGACAAAATCTCGACAACCACACTTGACACCAATAATCTTGACATAATCAACTCGACACATCTCGACACATCTTGACATATCTTGATACATCTTGATACCAACATGACATTATACAAGAAGGAAGAGCGAAAATAAAAAAAGAAAAAAGAAAAAAGAAAAATTGATTTAAAGAATGACAATAAATTATGTGAAGACAGAAAGTAATGTGTGTATGCATTTCTTGTTGAGATAAATTTTTGGTCCATGAAATTGGATGTGATTCTTTATTATATTACCTACCATTACCGCCACAATTTAATGCTTTCCCCCCTCTGTTTTGTTCTGTTTAAGTTTCGAAATGAATCCTTCTTATATCAAATCAATCAAAACAACTACTCTCTATTTCCTTTTTTATGCTGCCATTTGCTCTCCAAGTCTCACATTGAAAAATAGAAGAAACAGACTTCCATATTGATGAGATTTTGCAATTTAAATCAAGATCATATCATTAGAAGGCTACAAGGTTATTGATTTGGTTTTGTAACACCCTAAAGTTTACTAATGATTATGATATTTTTATGTTACTATATACATATATGTGTTGGGTATAGGTGTTGTTGTAATAAAATAAGGATTGGGGGAGGTGATTGAAAGAATTAAGGACATAAGAGGCTGAATTGTGTTTTTTCCTTCATGTTTATCTCTATAAATCCCCTAGACTCTAGAAAAACCCATTTTTCTTCTCCTTTCTCCTTGAAACGTCCAACAGCCTCTCTCCCTATTTTTCCTCAATTTTTCCACGGAATCAATAAGAGAGGAAGGAAACAAAAGGCCAAGAGGTAAAGATTCACTTCTCTCTCTCTAGATCTAGCCATACCCATGTAATTAAGTGATGGTTTATTATTGTTTGTGATATTTCATGTTAGGCATATTGTCACAAGCTTAGAGGTTTGCGCAGCGCGCTCGTGCGACACTTAGACAACTTGACTCAAAAGTTGCTAAGTAAGCCTTGATGCTAGTCTTCTCGCTCAAGGAGAAGAGAGGATCGTTGAGCCGAAGAGCTTGTAGGCGAGGAAGAGAAGAGATGGAGACAAGTATTGCTAACCAAAAGAGCTTTGTATTACACTAGAGAACTCTTTACAATGCTTGAGATTTGTGTGGATTTGTGGATTTCTGTGGATGATTTACAAATGAGCTTGGAGAGGTTTATATAGTGAACCACCTCTCAAATGAATGATCTAGATCTAATGCATCTAAGGGTCCTAATTCTTTCTTATCTACTAAGTTATCTAGATATGTACAATAGAATATTATCTACTAAATAATCTAGATAAATACAAGAGATAATTATATAAGTTTATCTTGCTAGAGAATTCTAGAATATGGGCTTGGGCTTGGGCTTTCTAGAAGTTGGGCCAAGCCTCTAGCATATTTGGGCCATTCTAGCAAGTAAATTGGTCGGGTCGTAACATCTTCCCCCACCTAATTCCGTGACGTCCTCGACGCGCTCTCGTCTCTATAGCGTTGGATGTGCTCACTAAATTGCCACAAGGTGTCTTCGCGTTTCCAACTTGCCTCACTATCCGGAAGGTTTTTCCACCTTATCAAGTATTTCGTGTATGGTGGAACTCCCCTCCTTCGTATTACTCGATTTGCAAGGATGTATTTCACGTTCTTATCGAATACAGTGACAATGGCTGTGGGTGCTGTCTTGGACTTGTTTCGACTTAGATCTTCCTTATGCTTATGGTAGGGCTTGAGAAAACTCACATGGAAGACCAGATGGATTTTGAGGTTGGGTGGCAATCGAATTTTGTAGGAGACTTCACCTACTCGCTTGAGAATTGGGAAAGGACCCTCGTATTTTTGCACCAATCCCTTGTACACTTTACGAAGTGATTTGAATTATTGGGGTAGGAGTTTGACGAGTACCAAGTCCCTTTCTTGAAAAGTGAGTTGCCGTCTCTTCGTACCCGCCCACTTCTTCATCTGTTTGGCGGCCTTGTCCAAGCATGCTCTTGTAATATCGGCTTGTTCATGCCATTCCCTTGCAAGCTTGTAGGCCGCTGGACTCTTTCCTCCATAGGTTGAGGCTATGACATGTGGAGTCATAGGTTGTTGTTCCGTCACAATCTCGAAGGGACTCTTGCCCGTTGCCTCACTCCTTTGGAGATTATAGGAGAATTGGACAACGTCTAGCAACTTTGCCCAATTATGCTGATGAACGCTCACATAATGCCTCAAGTATAGCTCAAGCAAGGTATTGATGCGCTCGGTTTGCCCATCAGTTTGGGGATGAAAGCTTGTTGAAAAGCTCAAGTCGGTCCCCAACATTTTAAAGAGGTTTCCCCAAAACCGTCCGGTGAAGCGAGGGTTACGATCACTCACGATGTTTTGTGGAACACCCCATAGCTTCACTATGTGTTTGAGGAATGCTCGAGCGGCTTCGTCTGTGGTGTAATCTGTCGAGACAGGTATGAAGGTGGCATATTTGCTGAACCGATCAACTACCACCATTATGCTTCCATACCCTTCGGATTTTGACAAGGCCACGATGAAGTCCATTGAGACGCTTTGCCATGGCCTTTCTGCAATGGGTAGGGTTCAAGCAACCCCGCTGGACGTTGGTGCTCAACCTTGTCTTGTTAGCACACAAGACAAGTCCTTACATAGCCTTCCACGTCTTCCCGCATTTGGGGCCAATAATAGAAATCTTGCACGAGTGCAAGGGTTCGTGCCATACCTGGGTGACTAGCCCACTTGAAATTGTGGCATTTCTTGATGATCTCATTCCACAAGTTCCCATATCTTGACACAAAGAGGCGGTTACCCGTTGTGAGGAGTAGGCCTTCATCATGCCAAAAACGTCGTGTCTTCCCCTCACTTGCCAACTTCAATAGATTGTTGGCTATGGGGTTGTGCCCTAGACCTTGTTTGATACGGTCGATGAGCACACTTTGTGGACGACTTGCATTCAAGGTGGCAAGCTCTGCCTTGCAACTTAAGGCATCGGCCTCAACATTTGCCTTACTCGCTTTGTACTCGAACGAGTCTTGGAGTTGTTTCTCTAACTTCGTAGGTTTGGGTGGTGCCATGTGATAAGACACCATGGCTGGAGGCTTGGCATCGAGCTTTAACTCAATTTGGTGATCCACTTCTCGTCGTGGAGGTAGCTTCTTTGGAAGCTCTTGAGGCATTACATCCTTATATGTGTCAAGGATGGCTTGAACTTGCCTTGGCATTGGGTCCTCGGCAATGGCAACGTCCTCACCATCGTTTAGTTCTCGAACGGTGGCAAGGAAACTTGGATCCTTCTTTATCCCTCGTTTGAATTGTAGTGCGGAGAGTATTTTACTTTCAACCTTTGTTACACGTTCTGCCATAACTATGCATGATTGACTCCCATCGAGGATGTGAAGGGAGTTAGAGGCTGGTATGGGTAAAGCATGGACTTGGTAGAAGAACTCCATGCCTAGCACTACTTGAAAGTCATCTATGAGGACGATGGAGAAATCAAGCTTACCGTTCCATATGCCAAGTTGTACCGACGTTGCCTTGGACACTCCCAAGATTGCTTTAATGGTGCCTCCTCCATTGGTATATTTAAGGCCTAACCGCTTGGCCTCTTCCATCGAGATGAAGTTGTGTGTGGCTCCCGTATCAAGCATCGCACGCACGTCCTTGCTGTTGATTGTGGCGCTTATATACATTAGACCCTTTTGAACATGAGTGGGTCTTTCAAGTGCGTCAATGGTACGGAGAGAACCCATCTCCGCTTGAGGCTCCTCATTTTGCACGCTCTCATGTTGAGCGGCTAAGGCATTGAGGGCCTTCCTCTTTGGGCAATCACGCACCCAATGAGGACCATCACAAATGAAGCAAGGACTTTTAGGTTTAGGAGGATCGGACTTACCTTTGTTAGATGTGTCACGCTTGTCTCCCTCGGATGGTTTACGTGCACCACCTTCCTTCCGAGTATGCTCCTTCTTGGAATTCCGCTCTCTCCCACCTTTTCCTTGGTTGGTCTTCCTCTCTTTGGATTGGGATGTGTAGTCTATGAGGGACTCGACCACGGCTATGGCGTCATCAAAGTTCTGCACGCCGCGCCTCTCGAGCTCGACCCTCGCCCAATCCTTGAGTCCGTCGAGGAAGTAGAAGAGGGAATCTTTTTCGGACATGTCCTCGATCTCGAGGATGATGGTGGTGAAATCTTTGATGTACTCCCGTATCGTGCCACTTTGCTTCAAACGGCAGAGGCGACCCCTTGCCTCTTTCTCGGCATTGCTAGGAGAGAAGTGCTTCCGAAGTTCTCTCTTGAAATCCTTCCATGTACGAAGGGATAAGATGCCTCTGCCTGCGTCGCTATGTTTACGACGCCACCACAATTGGGCTGCATCTCGTAGGAATGTGGGTACAATGCCGATCCTCGAAGTATCATCATTGACACATTTGGCTTTGAAGTATTGCTCCAAGCCGAATAGGAAGTTCTCAACTTCTGTAGCGTTGCAAGTGCCATTGTATGTGGTAGGAGTAGGCACGTACATGGTGCTTAGCCCACTTAGGTAAGACAGGTTAGCACGATCACATTGATGCTTCTCCCATTTCGTGTGAGCTTCGTCCACATCCGCACGAATTGCTCACAACTCATGTTCCACAAAGGTCCGCAAGCCGATGAGCTCTCGTGTAAGGTTGTGTAACTCCTTTTCATAGGCGTTACTAAACTCAAGGATGTTGGACTTTGTTGCTTGGGTGATCTCTCTATAATCTGTCTCTAGGCCTTCGAGACGATCGGAAAAGCCCTCAATTGCATTGTCCATCCCCGAGATAGCTTGCTCTAAGCTAGCAAAACAAGGCTCTAAAGACTCCGAGGGTGGAGCTTTGGACTTACCTCGTTTTCCTTGTTGGCGTGGTTGAGATTGCTCCTCTCATCCACGAACTTGCTCCTCCATAGTCACTTCAAGGTCGGATGCCATGCTCTTGTGCTTAAACTATGCTTTGATACCAACTATCACGAGCTTAGAGGTTTGCACAGCACGCTCATACGGTACTTAGACAACTTGACTCAAAAGTTGCTAAGTAAGCCTTGATGCTAGTCTTCTCACTCAAGGAGAAGAGAGGATCATTGAGCCGAAGAGCTTGTAGGCAAGGAAGAGAAGAGATAGAGATAAGAATTTCTAACCAAAAGAACTTTGTATTACACTAGAGAACTCTTTACAATGCTTGAGATTTGTGTGGATTTATGAATTTCTGTGGATGATTTACAAACGAGCTTGGAGAGGTTTATATAGTGAATCACCTCTCAAATGAATGGCCTAGATTTAATGCATCTAAGGGTCTTAATTCATTCTTATCTACTAAGTTATCTAGATATGTATATGTACAAGAGAATATTATCTACTAAATAATCTAGATAAATACAAGAGATAATTATAGAAGTTTATCTTGCTAGAGAATTCTAGAAGATGGGCTTGGGCTTTCTAGAAGCTGGGCCAAGCCTATAGCATATTTGGGCCATTCTAGCAAGTAAATTGGGCGGGTCGTAACAATATGCTGTAAATGGATAGAAAAACATGAATTATAGTGAATTATGGAAGAATTTAAAGATTTGATGATGCTCGGAAGCTAGAAGTAAAGTATGAGCATGAATCCTGCAGAGTTGTTTTTCTGAACAGTGCTAAGTCCAAAAATTTTGATAAATTCCATGGTTGTTTTCTGACTCTAAAATTTTTATATGAAAAACTAGACACATCAAGGAGTTTATAGAATTTTGAAACACTCAAAAATTCGTAGTGTGTGAATTGTAATGAATTTTTAAATTTCTGGTTTGAAATTGTGAATTCCCCTGTTTGAGAACAGGACATGGGGAATGAACTCTATTTGAGGGGGCAGATCTTTGTAAAATTTCTTGATTTTTAATATGAAAATCCTTGGATATGTTTTCTGTTATACTGTAAAGTTTCTTGATTTTTGGAGCTGTGTATGAATTTTTATGAATTTCCAAAACTGGACTCAAAGAATTATGAATGACAATTTCTAAAACAGAGCATATGGAGGAAATTTCATTTGACTAACTTAAACTCCTTAGAAAATCATGATTTTTGGTGGAATGACTCTTATATGTGTCTAGTTCTGGAATAAAAATTTTGGTAGAGATTTGATTATTGTAGAATTTTATAAAATTTGTCAAATTTATACTGTTCAGTTGAGAGGTCTGCTGACAGATTTACTGTGTGAATGAAATTAAGGATTTTCAAGGGGCATATGACCTTATTTTGACTGAATAAAATTCATGAACTATAATATGTATGTCTATTTGAGTTCTATGAAGTTTGGTGATGATTGAAAATGAATAACCCTTTATTATAATAATCCAACCAATATTTGTGTGTTATAGAGTTTAATAAATGATGTTATTGGTTGGTTGAACTGTTGTTAACCTATAAGGGGTTTAATTCTTTCTAAATGGTCACTGATCAGTGTGTCATGACTATGGCAATGGCTACTAGAGAGGAAGGAGAAGAAGAAGAGATGAACTTTAAACAACTGCTTGTCAAGATATACAGGACAACAAAATTAAGAGGTGAGGTTAATCAGGTAAGTAGCTAGATTTTCTGAGAACACAACAGATGTTAACTCTTAATGAAATGTATTTAATGATTGTGTTTGTAAATATATGTGAATTTGTTATGATGTGGCTTGAATAACATTGCCAATGAAACGATGTGTGTATATGAGACATGTGGGCGTATTGTATTTATGAACGTATATGTGATTAATGAGAAGCCTACGTAGAACCTCAATTATGATAGTGAACTGCGATATTGTGATGTGTGAAGGCATGCATAACTGTGTGATGTGTTATGAATTTGAAATTACATGTCAAGCCCGTGGGAATATATTGAATTTCAAATGTGAAATGTGATACCGTTAAATGCTAGCATTACGGTGAATGAATTGTAATATATTGTGATTGGGTTAGAAGCTTGACATAGAGCTTCATTTATGTGACTGAAATGTGAAATGTGATATGTGAGTGAAAGCTTAATATAGAGCTTCACTTATGTGACTGAATGTGAAAACTGATATGTGAGTGGCACGCTACAATTTAAGATATTTGGCTCTCATAGCTTAAGGGGAGGTCTGGGCCATGTGTTTCCCTACATGGGATTCGGTGGCATGGGCCCAGTATTGCCCGAATTGTCAGACAAATCTTGAGTTATTTCAAGTGTAGGCATCTCTGTGTATGTGTACTGTTCTGTGTGGCAGGATAGAGTCCAGTAGAACTATATGGCTGTTACCTTTGGGTGATGGCGGATTCGTGCAATGTGAGAATGTGATAAATACTCACTGCGACGATGCCTTGCCTACAGATGCTACCAATGGGTGGCTATGTGATATAGGCCCACCTATGTGATTTGACTGTGATATGATAAGTCCTACTTTAATTAGAAAGCACTGTTTCTAAGTATCTGTGACTGTACTGTGGATGCTTCCAAAATTATATGAAATGGATATCCATATGAGCAATGTAGCTAGCTTATGGAAACTCATGTGTGAATGATTTATATGTTTATGGGAGCACATAAGGATGTGATAGACTTGTGGAAAGTTTATTTGTAAATGAGACATGTGTATATAAATGGGTGTATGTCATGAGCTTTGGCATAGAAAAGCCATGCTTGATTACCCATAGGCAGGTATTTATGGAATTAGAAATGTGACTGGATAAGAGAGTAATTGGTCTAGGAAATTGCCGATGATACAGGGTTGGCGCAGGAGCACAATTAAATGGTGCAAGAGTGCATCTTTAACGGATCTAAAGAGATATAGGCAGAGAATTGGCATTGTTGCGCCATAACTTTTGCACTGGAGCGCCACTTGCACTGACGCAAGTAAGAGAGAATAGAAGTTGGCACATGCGTGCCCCTCCCTTGGCGCAGGAGCGCGAAATTGAAATTTGCAACGGATTGAAAATCAGAAACTTGGCACCGCCGTGCTAGTTCCCTCGCGCAAAGGTGCGATCCTTGAATAGTGAAATCAATTTATAACTTTCCTGTTAAGGAATTGGTGGCTTGTATACCAAGAAATAAACAGCAGTCAGTGATTTATGGAATAAGTATTAAATAGCAGTCATATTCTGAAATAGTTATCGCCATTAATTGTTTTATTTTGAGTGTTATACCAATTTTTATAATTCTAGCTGCTTCCTGAGTTTCATACTCACTAGTCTATTGTGTACCTCAAGTATTCGATCAGTTAAAGATTAAGGGAGGATTTTGGCATAGCGACGACTGTGTTCCCTTGGCAAGCTCTTTTCCGCTGCAATGTTATTATATCGGGTGCGGGGTGTGACAGGTTTGACAAAAGAACTGATCTCCTCTTACCATTTTCTTATCTCCAGAGAGTCATATTCGAATGTGCCAATATGAGATACTTAATACAACATCTTCAATACAACATTTAATACGACATCTTCAATACAACATAGGTTTACTTAAGTTTACACCAAATTATAACTGAGAATTAGCTAAGCAAAATTAACACCTTGAAGCCAGGTTATCTGTCGATGGTGAGCTTATTCTGCCTTTAGCTGAACGTTCAACTTCTCTTTATTGCCAGTTGCATTTCTAGTTGAAGTCCGATGCCTAACAGCAAATGCCCAATTGCAGTACTCGACCACCTCAGGGCAAAGCACCTTGAACGGATACAAAACTCTAACCCAAGATGGCTCCACCAAGTACTTGTCTCCACGGCAAGCGCTCTTTACTATTGCCTTTGCACATTCTTCTTTTGCTTCCATGGGGATAAAAATTTTGCTCTAACAATCCATCACAGAAACAATAATTACTAAAATATATATTCCATGTTGCCAGGATAGGAAAATATGGGCATTTGGGTAATCAATGTTGTTTTGATGTGCTCATTATACTAAGAATTTTCAATTTTAAGTAGAAAATGGCCACATTCATGTATTCACTTTCCACCTTTGGAAATGCTTACCAGGGGGTACGCATCATTACTCAGCGTCATTTCTGATTTGATCAGGCCAGGGGTTACAATGGTTATGCCAATCTCCCTGCCAATCTCTGTTCTCAACGTCTCATAGAAGCTTACTACTGCTGCCTTGCTCGCCTGAACCAAAAATCGATTAGTACCGCCAGGCAAAGATAACGAAAAGAAAAAATTTCAGCAAGTTATATATACACTACTTTCTTACATTGTAAAGACTCAATCTTGGAAGAGGATACCACCCACAAGTTGAAGCAATGACTATGATCTTCCCTTTGCTCTTTCTCAGGTGTGGAATTGCGAAATGGGTATCATAAACCGTGCCCCAGAAGTTTATATTCTGTAAAGTCAATCAATCCTGAGTCAAGTTTTAAATTTGTTTTCCATTTTCAATAAGAAAGTTCCATGTACAGATCCAGATTTCTTGCTACATTAATCACTTGAGTAATCTATGATATGTTAATGCAATTGAGTATTGATGAATTACCATAACTGGAGTAAGATCGGAGACGGATTTCACATTCTTAAACAGTCCCCCTCTTGCAATACCAGCATTGTTCACCAGATGATCCACTGTGCATTGACCACATATAATAAACCATCAAAATATTCCATCCCAAGAAAAATTATAATATAAGAAGCTCAGGAAACCATCAAAAGGAAAGGCCTCATACGTCTGCCAAAGTGGTTCACTGCAGCATCAATAAACCGCTTACAGTCTTCCTCCACCGAGACATCTGCAGGTACACCAATGACATCCGGAGAGCCAAGACGTCGAGCCCTCTCCTCCACAGATCCCAGACGCTCCTCTTTCAAGTCAACCAGGACTAACTTTGCTCCTCTCTTTGCATACTCATAGGCAATTTGCTTCATAAAAAAAATTCTTAATAGTGATAAACTAAATGAAACAACTGCTAAAAAAGACCATAAATTATTTTTAATATTACTGCACACCTCTCCAATTCCTGAAGCTGCTCCAGTGATGAGTACAACCTTACCGGCCACGTTTTCTGTGCATACGCGTCTTGTAATACAACTAAGAAACTTGAAAGCAAGATATGGTGGCAAGAGGAGGAGCAGCCCGATGAATGATATTGGAGGAAGTAAAATGTTCATCAACTTGTGAATCGATTCCATGACTATATATGTTCAAACAAAGCTAACAAAGAGAGATCAATTTTATTATTTGCTTGCAGGGATGATAATGGGTAGTTTTCTTTGCTTTCATCAAGCTTTGAAAAATCACATTAAATGCTTCAGCATATGTGAAGTTTTCAAAACCTGCCCAACAATTAATTGTACAAATACTGATGTCAGAAAAGATAACAGTCAAACAAACCTATCCACCTTTAACTTTAAGAGAAAAATTTAACTACTATAGATTGTTGACAGTCAATTTGATCTACTATATTTTTTAAAAAATATTTTTTTGTCAAATTTAAAATTTGTTTACAGTATATACAAATAGTACATGGATAGGATCACCATATATAATGTGAGCATGTAGAATTGGGAGCTACTCGCTATTACATTGAATAAAACTTATGTCAACTTTATATGGTAATATTAATTTAATAATTAAAATGGACACATTGGACAGTGGGCGAGTGTGATGATACAGCAAATATTGTTGGAAATCAATTCTATCAACTTGTTTTTGACTGAAAGGCACGGACTGCTGGCCCTTGGTTTTAAAGCTCCTTATCTGCATAATAAATACGGCGGTTTATATGGCAGGTTTTGAAATTTAGAAATCCTTCATCCACTTCAGAAATCCTACAGTGATCAATATATATGGATTTTTGAGACTCAAGCTGTATATTTTGGTGGGATATTTACTTATTTATAACCTTCAAGTTTCGTTCTATATTCAATTAATTTTTTCATAACAAATTTGATATCCATATTGAAATTTTCCTTCCTCGTTTGTTTAAACTACTCTTCAGACATTTACTCAGTTGAGTGTTGGAGCAAGTACGAAAAAAGCAATGGGCAAAATACAAGGTTTTTGTTTTTTATTTTTATTGTTTCTTCATTAGGAGACCCACCGAGGCCACTTGTACATCGGACGTACACACACAAAAGTGACAAAACCCAGTTACAAACATATAAAAGCAAGGAAATTGTTGCTATGCTAGGCACTTTTGTTGGAAGGCTTTGGTTGATCCATGAACATCAAGCGGCAATAGCAGTCCATAAGCTCAGGGCAAAGCACCTTCAACACAAACATTATTCTCACCCAGGATGGCTCTGTCAGGTACCTCTCTCCACGACAAGTCCCCTTCACGATTGCCTTGGCACAACCTTCTGTGGACTCTGCTAGGAAAAACTCCATTTTGGTCTACCAAGATCAGACAACCGCATTAGACATTAATTAACAGAAGAAACAAAGATTCTGCAGACCATTATCAAGAGCTAATTACAATTACAAGTAACAAAAGGCCTAATTGGGGCTGCTGGAAATTGTTATACCTGTGATCGAAATTCGGGGCCTGTCATCTCTGACTCAATCAATCCAGGAGTCACTATTGTTATTCCAATATCCGAACCAAGTTCAATCCTCAATGTATCATAGAAGCTTATCAATGCTGCTTTGCTTGCCTGATTATCAGCCATTGCAGAACCAGAATCAAGTTTAATAATAAGCTGAACCCATGTACTGAAAGCGATGAGAAATTAACTGAATAAAGCGTATACTTATATACATTGTAGAAACTTAATCTTGGTGAAGGGAACCATCCAAGCATGGAAGCAATGACAACGATCTTCCCTTTACTTCTCTTTAGGTGTGGAATTGCAAAATGGGTTGCATTGGCTGAACCCCAGAAATTTGTGCTCTGAAGTATGAAGATGTCAAATAGAAAATTTTGTTTTTTCAATGTTAGCACTTATGAAACTGAATTTGAACTGGTGAAAATGTAATTAAGTCACACATACCATAATAGGATGGAAATCAGAGATTTGAGTAGAATCTTCAAACAAGCTTGCTTTAGCAATGCCAGCGTTGCTCACCAGGTGATCCACTGTTTCTTTTTTTTTTTTAAATTTTTTATAAACAATTTGTAATTACTTTGCATGTTAATTGGTTCGTTTTTGTCAACTAAAGATTAAGCCAAAAAATTAATTAAAAAAAGAGAGATCACTTATCTACTCACATCGACCGAAGTGATTAATTGTTTCATCTATAAAGCGTTTACTGTCTGCAACACTGGAAACATCTGAACAGATGACAATAACATCAGGGGACCCAAGCTGTCTAGCTTTATCCGCAACAGCATGAAGCCGACTTTCTCTTCGTGCAACAAGAGCTAAACGAGCTCCTCTTCTACCATACTCGTAGGCAAGATACTATTATTGACAGAACACAATCAATATGGTCAATGTAACAGTAGACTAGTCCTTTGAGCGTTACAGTAGGAGGGCATGCAATCTACAAACCTCGCCAATTCCTGAAGATGCTCCTGTGATGACCACTACTTTTCCAGCCAAATTTTCTCTGAAAATATATCCTTTTATACAGCTAAGCAACTTGAAAACGAGATATGGTGGCAAGATAAAACAGAGAAGAACTAGCGTTACAGGAGGGAGAAGTATGTTCATGAACTTGATGATCAAATCCATGGCTTGCCTTTGCTGATATTGCTAAACTGTGGAGAGCAGAGTATAGAAGCCAAGCCTGAGGATGACTAGGAGATGGCTTGTCTCTTTCACTACACCTTTTATTTATAGCCTCAGAAGTGCTAGCATTTCCCCTGACAAGTCATACCAAATTTAGACCAAGTTGACAAATATAATAACAATGGGGTAAGTAGATAATATTTTATTACATATTCTCTTAAAAAAACAAATTGATTACTGGGTTCTAACCAAGTTGACAAATATAATAGCTAGAGTAAGTAGATAATATTTCATTACATATTCCCTAGTATTTTTTTTTTTATTACTGGGGTCTATAATAAACTCTCTTTTATTTTTATTTTATTTTTACTTATTCAAAATTTCATCAACTAAGCCAAAGTTATGATGAATGCTTTGGTTTTGAAACCTTTCACTGTTAAATCATGTAATCCCACACTCCAACTACCCATTTGGTAACTTTCACCACAAAAACGTTTACTCTAATTTCGTGAATTTCTCATTGCTAACAAAACCTGAAATTAACATCATCATTCATGCATTTCATATATTAAAGTCTGCCTAGAAAACCAAAATATATTGGCATAATTAGAAACCACCAAATTCTCTAGAAACCCAGCAAGCAACAGAATGAAACAAGTAGCCCCACCTGTCATCATATAAAGCAGTTTTTTAAATTCTCAGGCAAAAAGCAAAACAACTTCCTCAACGCACAAACCCAAAGCATTATTAGAGAGTTTTGTGAAGATTTGATGCTATTCTGTCTTGATGAGCTCAAGAGATGATTGGATTATGGCAGTGTAGAAGACTTTCTTCGCTCCAGTGTGGTCCAGGACCTTCTTGGTGGGCATGGCAAGCAGAGTGTTAACTATCTATCGTCCTTGTGCACAGCTGGTATTGACATTGTGCTTCCACTTCATGAACCAAATCCACCATCAAACTATATATGATATAAAAGATGATCAGATGTTTCCTGGAAAATCTTGTCTAAAATTTGCAGGGAATTCGTAAGCTTTTTTCTGAAATTGTACTTGTATGAAGGGGGAATTGCTATTTACTAAAGTACAAAACTTTGATTAAAATGAGAAAAATAATAGATACTATTCAAATATGATAATTTTATATATTCTTACGGATCAATAACATAGCTTTTTAGTAAATAAATCATGAAAAATTGGATTTATTACTTTAAGAAGCAAGGATCCGTACGTGCTACACAGATAATGTTGGGGATGCAATGCAAACTCAGAACAGAATTTGGGAGAAAATCTACTTGTATTAACAGAGAAAATTGATATACAAGAATTATATAAAAACTCCCCTAAATTTCCTGGAGCTCTCCTGACTCTCTCACACTCTCAGAACTCTCTGGTTCTGGAACCTGGACTCTCTCTGGAATCTCTCTGATGCATATACAAGGCAGAATTCGTCCCATATTTATAGGGAAATTCTGCATACAAATTCAAATCAAATTTGGCCACCTACCTTTGACTTTCAATGCATTCACATGGGAGGGATTCTGGAAGCCATGCATGTCATGCATGAGCTCAACAGAATTCTAGAACTCATGCATGTCATGCATGAGCTCATCAATTCTCCCCCTCCATCCCATGTGAAAGGGAGTAACAACAAAAATAATTAGACAGCTTCTAATCCAACTATGTCTCTGCATAGTTCTAGCTTGTCTCTGGCTCCCCCTTCATCAGTAAGCAGTGCATATTTTGATTCCGGATATTTCCTCGACGGAATCCTACCTCGCTCAGATCGTTTTGGCTGAGGTTCTTCATATCCAAGAGGTACAACAACTTCTACAGATGATTGTGGCTCCCCCTGGCTCAACAATCTCTTCGTTTTCCTTCTCTTGATCTGCTTTCAAAACTTTTTCTGGTAGTTCATCATTTCTTGTGGCATTTGGTGTTGAGTCTGCAACAATATCTGGGGCACTGCTAGTGGGATTTGTAGATATTGTTGTCTTTTCAGCGTCTTCATATGTTTGGTCTTCGTGAAATACGACATCTCTGCTCCGGATGACTTTCTTTTCTTTGGGATCCCATAATCTGTATCCGAATTCTTCATCTCCATAACCGATGAAGATACTTGGAGCAGTTCTTGCATCGAGCTTCTGTCTGAGCTCCTTGGATATATGTACGAAGGCTAAACAACCAAACACTTTCAAATGATTATAGGAGGGCTTTTTGTTAGACCATACCTTTTCTGGAATCTCGAAGTTCAGTGGTGCCGATGGTGCTCTGTTGATTAAGTAACAGGCGGTGCGAACTGCCTCCCCCCAGAATGGCTTGGGTAACTTAGCCAATCTGAGCATGCTTCTGACTCGTTCCATGATGGTTCGATTCATCCTCTCGGCCACTCCATTATGTTGTGGTGTGCGTGGGACTGTTCTTTCATGTCGAATGCCATATCTTCGACAGTAGGCATTGAACTCTCTGGAGGTATACTCGCCTCCGTTGTCTGATCGAAGGCATTTTAGTTTCTTACCCGTTTCACGTTCTACCATGGCGTGAAATTCCTTGAACTTCTCCAGAACTTCATCCTTCGTCCTGAGGAAATAAACCTATACTTTCCGAGATGCATCATCAATAAAGGTCAAGAAATACCTTTTACCGCCTAAGGACTCGACTTCAAGAGGTCCGCATACATCACTGTGTACTAGCTCCAATAGCTTTGATTTCTTCACTGATGAGGAGCTGAATGACACCCTCCGTTGTTTCCCGTACAAACAATAGTCGCAAGGATGAGACGCTGCATCCTTGGAAACAGTGATCAGCTTCTTTTTCTGAAGGGTTGATAAACCCTTTTCACCCATGTGACCGAGCCTTTTATGCCACAAATCTAGAGGTACCATGTGCTCTGCTACATGAAGGCTCTCTCCGTTTATTTTTACATGGGTCCTGTAAAGATTGTCACATAATTTACCTCGAGCAACCACCATGACCCCTTTCAACATCTTCCATGTACCATTGGTGAAGCAACTCTCATAGCCTTGCTGATCAAAGGCTTTTACCGAGAGCAAGTTGAGTCGAAGATCTGGCACATGACGAACGTCCTTCAAAGTTATTTTGCATCCGACGTTCGTTTGGAATTGAATATCACCAATTCCCATGATTTTGGCGGTGCTGTTGTTTCCCATCTTCACTATCCCAAAGTCTCCTGCTTTGTACGTGGTGAAGATCTCTCTGCAAGGAGTGACGTGGCAGGAAGCTGCTGTGTCAATTACCATTCTACTCCTTGGTCTGCTGTGTGGAAGCACGTCTCTTCCGCACAAATGGTCACATCTTTTACAACGGTAACTCGTGGCTCGTCGCTACTTTGTGCTTGTGAACTCTCCTGGTTCTGCTTCTGAAGACTGCAACAGTTTTTCTTCATATGACCCTCTTTGCCACAGTGATAGCATTTGTAGGTGGGTCTCCGCCCATCTGTTGATCTGCCCCTTCTGTTTGTTGATCTACCTCTGCTTTTGCTTCTGCCTCTTCTCCAGTCTTCACCTCGAGACTGTCTTCCCCGATTCTCCATGATGTAGGCTTCATCTTGACTGGCGCCTGCATCTTTTCTTCTTGCCTCCTCGTTCATCAAGGCATCCTTAACCATTGACAAGGTAAGTTTGCCTCCGGGTGCTGAATTACTGATGGAGACTACTAACGTCTCCCATGAATCTGGAAGGGAACTGAGAAGTAGAAGTGCTTGTTCTTCGTCTCCAAGCTGTAACTCGACTGCTGTCAACTGATTCACCAAGTTCTGGAACTCACTTGTATGTTCTGCTACAGGAGTTCCGCTCCGCAACTTCAAGTTTACAAGTCGTCTCATCAGGATGACTTTGTTCCGTGCTGACTTGGCTTGATACATACTCTCTAATTTTTTCCATAGAGTATATGCATCTGTTTCTTTGGCTACATGGTAGAAGACACTATGATCGATCCATTGTCTGATCTGACCGATGCATTTTCTGTTAATTTTCTTCCACTCTGCCTCTTTTTCTGTCTCAGGTCTCTGCCCTTCAAATTCTATAGGGTCATATAGATCCTTACAACTAAGGAGATCCTCCATCCTGGGCCTCCATAGTGTGTAATTTGTAGCAGTCAATTTAATCATGGCTCCGGATGATTCTTCCATTTTAGAATAATTAATTCACTAAAATAGAAATTGAATTTCAAAAATCCGAGCCCACCGTTACGTCCGGAACGGTCAAATTAGGTGGAATAGCCTCTTCTGGGGCTCAAAAATTCTTTTTATACAATAAATACTAAGCTTGGAAACTTTAAGGACTAAACTGAAATTTCTTAAGGGCTAAACTGAAATTTCAGAAACTAAAAGGGGGCACAATGTTATTCACCAGAACTACAGGGGCCAAACTGATATTTTCTAGGGACTGAAATGTAAATTTTATAAACTCAGGAGGTCAAAAGTCATTACGCAGAAATACAGGGGCCCAAATGAAATTTTCTAGCGATTTGCTGACGTGGCAACGTGGGGACCACTGTACTGACGTGGCTCTGATGTGGCGACACGTGTCAGGTGACGTGGCACGCTGATGTGGCTTTGCTGATGTGGCGATCTGCTGACGTGGCCTGATGACGTGGCAAAAAAAGGTCGCTGACGTGGCTGATGACGCGGCGCTGACGTGGTCGTCTTCTTCCTTGAGACGCACGTGCAGCGCGTGAGGCGAGTGACGCCCACTCGCAGACCAGGTCGGTGGCGCGTGCGGCCTCTCTGGACGTCGGATCGGTCGCCGGAAAATTGCAGAATGATCAGGACGACGTCACGAACACACTGGACACTTCAAATTCGAAATTTGATTACTTTCCGAAAAATCGAAATTTTCCAGAAACAGGAGACGAATTTTCTCTGAATTTTTCCTCTCTGTTCTGACGTTCCAAGAGCTCAACGAGGCTCTGATACCACTTGTTGGGGATGCAATGCAAACTCAGAACAGAATTTGGGAGAAAATCTACTTGTATTAACAGAGAAAATTGATATACAAGAATTATACAAAAACTCCCCTAAATTTCCTGGAGCTCTCCTGACTCTCTCACACTCTCAGAACTCTCTGGTTCTGGAACCTGGACTCTCTCTGGAATCTCTCTGATGCATATACAAGGCAGAATTCGTCCCATATTTATAGGGAAATTCTGCATACAAATTCAAATCAAATTTGACCACCTACCTTTGACTTTCAATGCATTCACATGGGAGGGATTCTGGAAGCCATGCATGTCATGCATGAGCTCAGCAGAATTCTAGAACTCATGCATGTCATGCATGAGCTCATCAGATAAGATATATAGAATGGAAACCAGCAGAAGTACAATCTTTTTTCTCTGGAGTCTTGATCTGCGTCAATTTTTCCTTATCTTGTTAAAATTTTGCATTCGGTTAATTCCCTATTCTCTATGAGCCCAGGAGTGTCAAAATTCTATGCGATATCTCAAAAAATATTTGGCTGAGAACTTATAATATCAAATTATTTATTCAGTTTTTGAATTATTGGATATAAACACTTTGAAGGGTAGAGATTAAATAAAGATTTACATATTATTAAAGAAAAGTCTAAACAATGAATAATAGAATATTAAATTACAAAAAGAATAATACAATGTCACTTTATATACAGAAGAGATTTCATTATTATTGGCCTGATAACAAAAAGGGTAAATGCAAAACATTGAAAGAAACTGTTGCTAGACTTCTTTCCTTTGAAGGCTAATTTGATGACCGATAAAAAGCAAGCGGCAAAACCAGTCCAGAATTTCGGGGCAAAGCAAGTTCAATGCAAACACTAATCTGACGCAGGATGGCTCTGTCACGTATCTCTGCCCACGACAAGACCCGTTCACGACTGCCTTGGCACAAGCTTCGGTGGACTCAGCCATGAGCAGGTCCATTTTGGTCTACCAAGATCAGATAATTAAACAGATTACAAATCAATTAAGAAAACGAAGTTAGAAGTCCTAAACTATAGCTTAATTAAACACATTAGAGCATCAACAGAAAACAAAACAAGTAGCAAAAGGCCAAACTGGCCACTGGCACATATGGATATGTACCTCTGCTCGAAATTGTTTTCGTGTCATATCTGAGTCAACCAATCCAGGAGTGACTATTGTTACTCCAATATCCGAACCAACTTCAACCCGCAATGTATCAAAAAAGCTAACTAATGCTCCTTTGCTTGCCTGAAGCCATTCAGAACCAGAATTGAGAAATTGCATATAGTGCAAGCATATACATTATCATGAGAATAATATTTATCTCATACATTGTAGAGACTCAATGTTGGTGTAGGGAACCATCCAGCAATCGAAGTAATGACAACGATCTTCCCTTTGCTTTTTCTTAGATGTGGAATTGCAAAATGGGTTGCATAGACTGAACCCCAGAAATTTACACTCTTCAATACAATTGGACATCAAATGGAATTCTGTTAATTACACTTATAATTCAAATTAAATTTCAACTGACAGTAGGTAAATTAGCACATACCATAATAGGATGGAAATCAGAGATTTGAGTAGTATCTTGGAAGGCGCTTTTTTTCATAATGCCAGCGTTGCTCACCAGGTGATCCACTGTTTCATTAATCATATATAAACAAGTTGTAATTTTTATGTTAATTTGCTTGTTTTTATCAACTAAAAGCCACAAAATTTAATAAGAAGAAATGAAAGAGAGATCTACTTACATCGACCGAAGTGATTAAGAGTTTCATCTATGAAGCGCTTACAGTCTTCCACTTTGGAAACATCTGAACAGATCACAACAACATCTGGTGACCCGAGCTCCCTAGCTTTATCCGCAACCACATGAAGCCGACCTTCTCTTCTTGCAACAAGAGCTAAACAAGCTCCTCTTCTAGCATACTCGTAAGCAAGAGACTAAAAATTACAAAACACAATCAATATATTGTGATCGTCACTACCCCATATAAAAATATAATACGAAGTTGCAAATTGTGAGCGTTATAATTGAAGAAGGGCATTCATGTACAAACCTCACCAATGCCTGAAGATGCTCCTGTGATGAGCACAACTTTTCCAGCCAAATTTTCTCTGAAAATATATCCTTTTATACAGCTAATCAACTTGACAACGAAATAAAATGGTAGGATCAAACATAGCAGAATCAGCGTTACAGGTGGAAGAACTACGTTCATGAACATGATAATCAAATCCATGGCTTTGCTGATGTTGCTACAGCAGCGTTGACAGAGAAGGGAAGGTGACTAGCTAGGAGAAGATATATGAGCTATATATCACCAAATAACAATATTATAATCGCCCTATCATATTAAAACCAAATTTTAAGTTAACAATTTCAACTTAAAATAATTCCAACTCTCTCTTTCTTTATTTATATATTTTAAATGAAGCTAAAATTTTGTCCCATTCTAGATCAATCTTATGTAATTCAAGATGAGATTAAAAGTAGGAAATCGCTATGATTAAAGGCTTTGAAAACTTTTACCGTAAAAAGTATAAATAATGATAATGTGATCCCAGTGCATGCCTAACTGCCAAATCGTAATAACATTTGGTAACTCTCACCCAAAAAACGTTGACTTTAAAAATGTCGTGCTTTTCTTATTTTCTTCTTAGCTAGCCATCATCAGCACGTATTTTTCTGTTTACGCCACCGTAACAATACGCTACATATATACAAGTTGAAACCCACCGTTGACGGTCAATCGGCTGTCAAATTAATTAATGAAAAAATAATTATAAATAATGAAAAAGGTTTCAAATATTTCGTTTAAGATTTCATGTATACTATTTTTTTTTATTTGAGTTCACATTTTTGGTATCATGTCTACGGTGCTCAATTTATAGTTTGATTTCCAATCTTACATTCCAAGTTTCAACTAAATTATTCGATGATTCAAGTAATTTAATTTTAAAACTCCAAGCGTTTCACATTATAATTGTATACAAATATTGGTGGTATAGATTATAATAATTAAATCATATAATTAAGTAATTTTAACAATCAAACTTATTTAAACACGGATTTTTGACAAAAAAAATTATTTGATAGAGAATGGTTTGATTAATTATTATCTAAAAGTCCGGTTAATGTTGATCGAAAAACATTAATTTAAGATCTAATATACAAATATTTAAAAGCTTAATAATATATTGAATGGAAGCTAAGCAAGTGAAACGCGCATAACGTGGCTTGACCCGGCAAAGACGGCGAAGGATCGTTCATATATTACACATTTATATATATATATATATATATATATATATATATATATATATGTATATGTATTAATGTCTACTTTGAAATAAAAAAAATATTTTGCATAAGAACCCAACATATCGTTGCACTCACCATCATATAAAACAAGTTTTGTTATCTGGCAACACAGAAAACAAAAACATTTTTTACAGGAGAGTACTAGTTTGTGAATATTCGAATGCTTACTCTATGTTGAGCTCAGGAGGTCACAGGCGCATGCAGCACCTTCTTGCTGGCCTTGTGAACGATGGTGGCTCTATTAATAAGTATTTGTTTCTCTCTCCGTGCCAACCATGCACAGTACTGTTCAAATGTATAATAATTAATGTTCACATATATAGCTTTTTAATTAATAAAATCATGGTAATTTAATAATAGATTCATATTTTTAAGTACTTTGTAAAGTACGGATCCAAGAGAGAAATTGTTGCTGGGCAATTTTCTTGGAGGCCTTTGGCCGAGCGATAAAAAGCAGGCGGGAAAACCAGTCCAGGAGTTCAGGGCAAAGCACCTTCAAGATCTGTAGTAGGATGGCTCTGTCACATATCTCTCTCCACAACGAGTCCCATTCGCGATTGCTTTGGCACAAGCTTCGCTAGACTCAGCCCCATTTTGATCTACAGGTGATTAATTAACGAAAAAAAGTTAATTGTTAAGAGAAGAAATTATTTGTCTTATTAATTTATTTATATATACCTCTGATCGATATTAATTGTTTTGTGTCATCTCTGAGTCAATCAATCCAGGAGTCACGATTCTAATTCCAATATCCGAACCAAATTCGACCCTCAGTGTGTCAAAGAAGTTTATTAATGCTGCTTGCTTGCCTGAAGCCATTCAGGACCAGAATCGATCAATTATAATTAATCAGCAAAAGACATTTATAGGAGAGAAGAGGAGAAACTGACTCATAAATTAAGCATATTATATATACATTGTAGATGCTTGTTCTTGGTACAGCCAACCATCCAGAAATTGAAGTATTGACAACTATCTTCCCTTAGCTTTTTCTTACATGTGGAATATATTGCAAACTCGGTTGCATAGACCGAACGCCAGAAATTTATGCTCTTCAATACAAAGACACATTAATGCATATCAATTGTGATGTCATGTATCAAATTTAATTTTTTTTTAATCTAATCTTTATAATGTTGTTTAAGGTAAAATCAAAAGTATGGAAATTGGACCAGGTTCTCTCATGATCTGAATTTCACCTTAACAAAATAAAAACACATAATTGGTAGTTAAACTAAAATATATGAGAGAGAAGAGAGAATGTAATTAATTTTAATCACTTATAGTTAATAAAATCCACGTGACAAAAGATCTACAAAGACTCAGATCAGGAGAGGATTGTACTTCATATAAAATTATAATTAAGACATAACATAATAGGATCAGAATCAGATATGTAAATAGAATCTTTAAACACGTTGATTTTAACGATTTCGGCGTTGTTCACAAGGTGATCCACTGCATGTTTCATTAATGATATCATGTAGTAGAACACAAACAAGTATTTCCACGTTAATTTGTCAACTAAAATAAATGAAAAATAAAGAGAGACCTATCGGATGTTAATTTACTTACATCGACCATTGTTTCATCTATAAAGCGCCTCGAGTCTTCAACCTTGGAAACATCTGAAGGGATCACAATAACATCTGGTGATCCAAGCTGTCTAGCTTTATCTGCAACTGCATGAAGCCGATCTTCTCTTCTGGCAACAAGAGCTAAACGAGTTCCTCTTCTACCATACTCGTAAGCAAGATACTGATAATTTACAAAGCACAATAAATATACAACATGATCAATAGCCCATTTGAATAATGATATAAGTAATTCTTATAAGCGTTATACGTGGTTGAAGTAGAGCAATATATGTTACCAACCTCACCAATGCCTGAAGATGCTCCTGTGATGATCACTACTTTTCCAGTCAAAATTTCTCTGAAAATATATCCTTTTATAATGTTAACCTTGAAAACAAGATATGGTGGCAAGATAACACAGAGCAGAATCACTGTTACAAGAGGATAAACTATGCTCAAGAACTTGATCATCAAATTCATGGATTTGTTGATATTGCTACTTTACAATAGAGAGTAGAGTGTTGCTAGGATAAGGTTATCCCATATATAAGGGGGAAGTCCACAAACACCCATTAGATTTGGCACAATTGTCAGTTAAGGTAGTCAAATTTTAAACTGATAAATTAGTCCATAATTTTATTTTTTGTTTGATTTGATGAAGCGTATGTATTTTGAGTATTTGATAGAAAGAGGTGCAAACCTCCCCTAAGTTTTCTTGAATCACATAGTGTGACACTCGAAATTTTTTTTAGTAAGTTTAACTTACATATATATTGTAAAATGTGTATTACTAGCATATGAATTATGTGTGTGTGTATACATACATACATATATATATATATATATATATATATATATATATATATATATATATATATATATATATATATATATATATATGGAGTAAGATGCAATTAAATGAGATGGAGGGGCTAATTACACAACTTGAAAACTTAAAGGGTTAGGCTAAAATTTTGCATATTTAGATAAGTATAAAAGAGAGAATTCCAGAGAAATCTATTCATTTTGATCCTATCCCTGCAACTAGCCCTCATCTATTTCTCCTCCATTGTTGCCAACAAATTAAGCAAGAGGAAGAAATCTAGAGACAAACTAGAGGTAGAAATCAACTTCTCCTCCCATTTCCTTGCATGGTTCCATTATTTTTACAGGAAATTAATGTGATATGTTATAAATTTTGGAATAATTGTGTTATGTGTGTTCCGAAATTTGTGTGAAAACATGATATTATATATGTTATGGTATATTGAAGGAGAAGGGATGATGTTTGGGAAGTTAGGAAACATGATTGAGTGAAATTCCTGCAGAGCCTCTTTGCTGAACAGGGGGTAGTCCGAAAATTCTTATAAATTCTATGGTTGTTTGCTGACTTTGAACTTTTTATATGATAAACTAGACACCTCAAGCAGTTTATAGAATTTTGAAACACTTGAAAATTCGTAATGTGTGAATTGTAATGAATTTTTGAAATTCTGGTTCGAAATTGTGAATTCCCCTGTTTTAAAACAGGGCAGCGGGAATTAACTCGATTTGAGGGGGCAAATCTTTGTAAAATTTCGTGATTTTTAATGAAAACCCTTGGGTATGTTTTCTGTTAGACTGTAAGTTTTCATGGTTTTTGGAGTTATGAATGAATTGTTATGATTTTTCAAATCTAAACTTAAAGAACTGTGAATGTTAAGTTCCAGAATAGAGTATGTGAAATAAATTCCGTCTGACTACCTTAAACTCCTTAGAAAATCATGATTTTTGGTGGAATGACTCTTATATGTGTCTAGTTTTAGACTGGAAAGTTTGGTAGAGATTTGATTATTGTAGAATTTTATAAAATTCTTCAAAGTTGCACTGTTCAGTTGAGAGGTCTACAGACAGATTCGCTGTATGAATGAAATTAAGGATTTTCAAGGGGTATATAATCTTATTTTGACTTAATAAAATTCATGGACTATAATATGTATGTCTATTTGATTTCCATGAATTTTGGTGATGATTGGAAATGAATAACCTCTTATTATAATAATGCAACCAATATGTGTGTGTGATAGAGTTTAATAAATGATGTTATTGGTTGGTTGAATTGTTGTTAACCTATAAGGGATTTAATGACTTCTAAATAGACACTGATAAGTGTGTCATGACTATGGTAATGGTTACTAGAGAGGAAGGAGAAGAAGAAGAGATAAACTTTAAACAACTGCTTATCAAGAAATATAAGAAAGCAAAATTAAGAGGCGAGGCTAACCAGGTAAGTAGCTAGACCCTTTTGAGGACAAAATAGATGTTGACTTTTAATGAAATGTGTTTAATGATTGTGTTTGTGAATATATGTGAAATGCGTTGATGGAATGTGGATGGGGCCATGAATACATGGACCTTGATATAGGAAATGATTTGATTAGGGTTTATAGTGATTTAAGAAATGAGTGATATCACACACTTTGATGTGTATGTGATTGACTTGTTGGTGTAACTTCTATGTGTGTGAGAGATATAGAAATGTGAATGTGCCCTCATATATGTGAATTTGTTGTGATATGGCTTGAATAATATTGTCAATGAAACGATGTGTATATATGAAGAATGAAATACATGCCAAACGTCCTAGGATACTAATTCCTTATGTGAGATGGCATGATAAATGAATGTCTATGACATACCGTGTGTATTAGAGTTCCATGAATATGTATGAATTGAAAATGAATGAGACCAGTTATACATGGACATAGTTGTGCAACGATATGTTTGAAATACATCGAAGAGTAATGGAAGGGTTGGCACTAATAAAGAAGTCAATAGGTTTCTATGTGTGTAAGAATGATGCCAATGTGTCGATTGTGCACATCCATAAGTGTTCATGAGATATGTAGGCTTATTGTATTTATGAATGTATATGTGAGTAATGAGAAGCCTACGTAGAACCTCAATTATGAAAGTGAATTGCAATATTTTGATGTGTGAAGGCATGCATCACTGTGTGGTGTGTTATGAATTTGAAATTACATGCCAAGCCCATGGAAATATATTGAATGACGAATGTGAAATGTGATACTGTTAAATGCTAGTATTAAAGTGAATGAATTGTGACAAGTTATGATTGGGTTAGAAGCTTAATATAGAGCTTCACTTATGTGACTGAAATGTGATATGTGAGTGAAAGCTTAATATAGAGCTTCACTTACGTGACTGAATGTGAAAACTGATATGTGAGTGGCATGCCATAACTTAGGATATTTGGCTCTCATAGCTTGAGGGGAGGTCTGGACCATGTGTTTCCCTACATGAGATTCGGTAGCATAGGCTCGGTATCACCCGGATTGTCAGACTAGCCTCATGCTATTTCAGGTGTAGGCAATTGAATGGATCCATACTGTCCTGTACTCCCATGGCTTGAGGGGAGGTCTGGACCATGTGTTTCTCTAGATGAGATTCGGTAGCATAGGCCCAGTATCACCCGTATTGTCAGACTAGCCTTGAGCTGTTTCATGGGTAGACCTCTGAATGTATCTGTACTGTTTCGTATCCCCATAGCTTGAGGGGAGGTCTGGACCATGTGTTTCTCTAGACGAGATTCGGAAGCATGGGCCCGGTATCACCCGGATTGTCAGACTAGCCTTGAGCTGATTCATGGGTAGGCCTACATATGGGAACTAATTGTGAAATAAAAAGTCCTACCTTGATCAGAGAGCACTGTTCCTAAGTATCTGTGACTGTACTATGAAAGCTTCCGAAATTATGTGAAATGGATATCCATATGAACAATGTAGCTGGCTTATGGAAACTCATGTGTGAATGATTTATATGTTTAGGGGAGCACATAAGGATGTGTTAGATTTATGGAAAGTTTATTTGTAAATGAGACATGTGTATATAAATGGGTGTATGTATGGATATATGTGATGAGCTTTGACATAGAAAGGCCATGCTTGATTACCCATAGACAGGTATTTATGGAATTAGGAATGTGACTAGATAAGAGAGCAATTGGTCTAGGAAATGGCCAATGATACAGGGTTGGCGCATGAGCATAATTAAATGGTGCAATAGTGCATATTTAGTGGATTTAAAGAGATATAGGCAGAGAATTGGCATCGCTGCGCCATACCTTTTGTGCTAAAGCGCTACTTGCACTGACTCAAGTAAGAGAGAATCAGAAAGTTGGCGCATGCGTGCCCTCCCTTGGCGCAGGAGCGCGAAACTGGAATTTGCAACGGATTGGAAATCAGAAACTTGGCGTCGCCGTGCCAGTTTTCTCGCACAGGGGCACGATTCTTAAACAGTGAAATCAATTTTCTGACTTTTTTAGTAGGGCACTACGGATTGGAAATCAGAAACTTGGCGTCGCCGTGCCAGTTTTCTCGCACAGGGGCACGATTCTTAAACAGTGAAATCAATTTTCTGACTTTTTTAGTAGGGCACTGGTGGCTTGTATACCAAGAAATGAATAGTAATCAGTGATTTGTGGAATAAGTATTGAATAGTAGTCATATTCTAAAATGGTTATTGCCATTAATTATTTTATTTTGAGTGTTACGCCAATTTTTATAATTCTAGCTGCTTACTGAGTTTATACTCACTAGTCTGTTGTGTACCTCAGGTATTCGATCAGTTAAAGATTAAGGGAGGATTTCGGCATAGCGACAACCGTGTTCCCTTGGCAAGTTCTTTTCCGCTGCAATATTACTACATTCGGTGTGGGTTGTGACACATAGCCACCTTAAGATTCCAAAAGTCTCAAATATTTCCCATTTTCATCAATCTCTATCAAGATTTTTGTTACAATAATATTATACTTATAACATTCATACAACATAAAATTTACAAAATTATATGACAGTTTACATGACAAATCTTATTGAAAATATAATTTCCCGTATCCATTTTTGTCACATATTCTTCTCCAGGACAAGCTCCATTCTTGAGTGCCTTGGGAGAAGCCAACGTGTGCGTGTGCGTGTGCGTGCGCGCGCGTATATACACACGCTCCATTGTGATCTAATTAATCGTTTTCTGTCATCTCTGAGTCAATAAATCCATGCAGCAGTCACGATTGCTATTCCAATAATAATATCCGAACCAAATTCAAACCTCAACGTGTCGAAGAGGTCTATTAATAATGTTGCTTTGTTTGCCTAAAGCCATTCCGGACTAGAATCAATTTTAATTAATCAGCAAAAGACATTTTATACAGAAGAGAAGAGGAGAAACTGACGAATAAATTAAGCTACCTCGCTCCTGTGTAATGTGTTAACTTTGATAATGAGTTATAATAATTTGATTATAACTTTGATATAGTTTGATTGAGTATCTACGTTCTATATTTTACTGCATAGGAAATTAAGATAATAATAAATTACTTTTTACGCATATATATATATATATATATATATATATATATATAGAGGAACGAATATATAGATAAGTTACATAGAAACGAATATCATAGTTCCTTTTATCTACCATACATTTTCTGATATTGTTAGAGATATTATCTGATCATATTTATAGCAATAGTTTTAAAGTTTATTCTCAAAATTTGTCGTTGAAAAGTTTGCTCTTGGAGTTGCAATGGATTCTGAATATCTAGAGAAGGTTCATTCCTATGAAGTTTTCTTTGGATTGTTACTATAAGTGGGGTATGTGTATACAATAAACTAAACTCTATAATTCATAATTAATTTTGGTTTTGGTGTGTTTGTTTTATCCAATAATTAAACTATATATATATTGCAAATATCTTGACGATCCTCCAGTTGATATATAGTGATGTCCTTATTTCGGTGGCTAGACTTGATGTACGCATCCATGATTTGGCCGGATGATCATCTGCAACGCAAGAGGGGTTTTTTGTTCCATCAAAATCATGCTAGACCTTCTAAAGTCACAGTGGAACTTCCGCCTCCAACATTGGCAGGAGATAGCTAGCTGACTTCTCCTTCTTCTCCTGCAAATATATATATATATATATATATATATATATATATATATATATAACCAATCATCTCATATAAATAATTATAATTACATTGTTTCCTTACTTTCAGAAGCAGAAGCATAGTTTGAAGTCTATCATCATTAAGGATAATGGGGAGGTATGGATTATTTTGAATATTAATTTTCACAATTTTGTCATTATTTATCTATATAAATATATAGATAGATAGATAGATAGGAAAGAGAATTAAATAAATTTCACCTACAAATAGATACTAAAATCTAGGTATTATCTTAATTCTTAATACGCCATTGATAGAACAATATATGATGTACCTTTTATGTGTCGATATTAATTAATTATTCGATTCAATTATAATAACAAATAGCATAAGAGATGCACTTTATCTTACCTCGATGATATGTTATGCAAATCATAGCTTAAAATCTTTGGACAATATTATAAAACTAAGTTCTAGATTTGAAGAGGTCGGTCAACCTTACCGGCTCAAAGTGATATAATTGAATAATGGACGTTTCATCCATTATCTGGTCTAAAAATTTTCAAACACGAATATACGCACTTTAATGACACCATACTTTGTTATAAACTACACTTTTTATAAAATTGTACTTCTATATATTATTAGATAAATGAGAAAATTAATATAAACTATTTAATTATGGTAATATGAACTTACCAACAACGCACAGATAATTTAGATTCATATGTATATATATATATATATATATATATATATATATATATATATATATACACACACACACACACTCTTATAACTTTATGAAGTAGTAATCTCTGCTATAAAATTAATCTTGATTTAGGTTCCTATGATCCTATCTTAGAATTTATATAGCTAAATGAATAAGATATATTTTAAAGTTGTAATTCAGTTACCGTTTTCTATTCTATCGGGTTTTAATTTAAAATTTTTTTAATAACTTTATTCGTATATATAATTATGAAGAAGGATTGAAAAAAATCTAAATACCGAAACCTTGTGTGGTGTAATGTACAAACCAACAAATACTATATGCGTAATTGCAGTGCAACTTAGGAAAGAAAATAATTTTACATGAATATTATTTTATATTGATTTCATTTTAGATAATGTGGTCTCATTAAATAGAAAGTGGGAATGAACAATGCATAGAGCAACTCTTATGTTTTATGTCCACATCAGGCCCAAGTTCAATCCTCAATGTCTCGAAAAGCTGCGGCCGAAGTACAAAATTTGTACGAGCAAATTGAAGTGTTTGGCGATTAATTATCAGTATATGCTTCAAATTAGTGATATCATCTCAATCCTGATCTAACATCAACATGCACACTGGACTAATCTCATCATTGTTCACCAAATGATTCACAGCAGCAGGGTTTAATAACATGACAATTTAAACTGAATGTCATATCAGTAAGATAGAAAATTGGAATAGGCATGCAATTTTAGTATTATTGCATTCAATTCATTAATTAATTATAGGGTCATAATCGTGTCAATCGGGTCGTATCAATCATGTAAACGTGTCTTAATCGTGTTAGACAGGTCGTGCTTGTGTCTAACACGAGCAAGACTTGTTTATTATTCGTGTTAGCGTGTCCTGTCATATTACCCGTTTAATAATCTTGTCGTGTTCATGTTGAGTCTTAGTGACACGAATAATAAACGCGTCGTGTTCATGTTGGGTCAATCTTTATCGTGTCACAGCTAGATACGACACGAACACGACCCGCGAACACGAATTACCACCCCTAGCAGTGTCACTATATAAAGAGAGCTGTACACGAAACTTATTATTGAGCTCAGTTTAATAAAATTTTTTTGTTCCAAATTATTCTCTACATAGTATTAGAGATTTAAAGAAACCTCATGGCCAATCAAAACCTAGAAATCTAAATTTTCCTTCTAATTTTCGTTCATCTTCTGTCTTTTCTGGAATAGCTAATCTTACAAGCACAGGAGCAGCTACTTCTTAGTCAACTTCAATGAGTGGATCACAAAGCTCATTCCATTAGTGATTCCAACTATTTTTTAGCCATCTTCAATCAAGCTAATAAAAAAAATCTACATGCTTTGGAAAACTCAAGTATTAGCTACTTTTAGAGCCTTTGATCTTGATGGTTTTGTAATTGGATCTATTTCTTGTCCTTCAATCTTTACAAGAATCACCCCAGAAAGTTCAAAAGTTATTCATCAAGTGAATCCTGAGTTCTTGATTTGGAATAAAACAGATCAATTGATTCTTAGTTGGTTGCTTTCCTTAATATCTCAATTAATGTATGGTTACATAGTGAGATGTAAAACGTCACATGATGTTTGTGTTACTCTTGAGAAGTTGCATCACACTACGTTTAAGGCACGATCTTTGCACAATAAGCATCAATTACAATGTACAAAGAAAGTATCCATATCTATCTCAGATTATTATCTAAAGACGAAAGAGTTTGCTAACACCTTGCTTGCTATTAGAAACATTATATCTGATGTGATATGCTAATTCACATTCTTGATGGTCTTCGTCATGAATATGATGCTTTAATTGTGAATTTGCCTTCTAGAGTGGGTTCAATATCCCTAGAAGAGGTACAATACCAATTGCAAAGCTATGAATTTCGCTTGGCGCAGTACAATACAACTTAGGTAGTTGATTTCTCATCTAGCTCAGCCAATGTTGCGAATAGAACTAATCAGTTTCATAAGAGGTTTAGAAAATTTCAAAACAAGTAATCAAAATGATTTAGGTTTCAGAGGTAAAGGCAAAGGAAGAGGTTTTAACAATGGCATAGGCAACAATAATAAACCTGTTTGTCAAGTTTGTGGAAAACTGGGGCATATTGCACTTAATTGTTATCATCGGTTTGATTTGAGTTTTCAGGATAACAAAACTAGTTTCAATGTTGCGTCTTCCTCTACTCTTTAGGCTACTTCTCATAACTTAGCAGAGGCTTATATTGCTTCTCCAGCCGTAGTCAATAATGCTTCTTGATACATAGACATAGGAGCTACAGATCACATGACATCTGATCTTAGTAAGATGACTATTCAATCTGATTATCAAGGCAATGACTCAGTTCAAGTGGGCAATGGTAATCTTCTTACTATATCTCACATTGGTTTTGATAAATGAAATTCTTATTCAGCCTTAAAGCCATTCTATTTATACAGAATTTTACATATTCTAGCAATAAAAAAAGAATTTACTTAGTGTTTCTCAATTCACTAAGGAGAATGATGTTATAGTTGAATTTCATGCTAACTTTTGTGTTATCAAGGACAAGAAAACCAAGGTTCCTCTACTTCAAAGAAGTCTTAAGCAAGGCCTTTATCAACTTGAAACTTGCTCATATCACCAGTCTCATACTTTCTTTTCAGATTTGTGTGATTCTAGATCTTCAAGCGTTTCCTTGTCTGCATCTTATACTACTGCTACTAGCAATAAAAATAGTTCAAAATGTAATTATTCTTCCTCAATTGACATAAGGCATTAAAGATTAGGCCATCCAAATGTTAAAGTTCCATCTCATATTGCTAGTTCTTTTAAGTTATGAATCCTGTCAATTTGGCAAGAAATGTCATGCTATTTAGCTAAGTTCAGATTCAAAATCCAATGCTCCTTTAGATCTTGTGTTTACTGATGTGTGAAGGCCTTAACCAGTGGTTCTAGTGAATGGTATTAAATATTATTTGCTTTTCATGGATGATTACAACAAGTTCTGTTGGATATTCCCACTAAGGGCTAAGTCTGAAGTCTTTTCTGTGTTGAAGGTTTTTCTTACCTTTGCTGAGAGACAATTTTCTACTAAACTTAAGTGCTTACAATTAGACTAGGGTAGTGAATTTAGACCTCTTACTGGTTTTCTTCAAATTAGGATTCATTTTAGACATCTATGTCCTTATATCCATTAGCAAAATGGTTCTATAAAAAGGATAAGTAGATAGAAATTGGTCTCACATTATTAGCTCAAGCATTTATGCCTATGCAATTCTGGTGGCATGCATTTTGTATAGGGGTTTATTTGCTAAATAGATTGCTTAGTGCTATCTTGGACTTCTTATCACCTTGTCAAAAGTTATTTCATTCCAAACTAGATTATATACATCTAAGGGTGTTTGGTTATACATGCTATCCCAATCCGAGAGCCTATAATAAACACAAATTCTCTTTTCATTCATCTAAATGTGTCTTTTTTAGATTCAGTTCCTCTCACAAAGGTTATTTGTGTTTACACTTCTCAGGTAGGATTTATATTTTCGAAAGTTTTTCATTTAATAAGGATGAGTTTCCTTTCTACTCCAATTTTTAGTTTTCATATCTTATCTTCTAACACACCTTCATCTAGTAATACTTCTTTGTATCCTCTTATTGTTCCTTCTAATAGTACTCATTTTGTATCTAATACTTCTGCTGCTCCATTTTCATCATCTCATTTACATTCTCAAAATTCAAATCATTCATCTCTTTCCACACAAAATCCTCGTTCTTCTCCTGATCAGATTTCAAATGTCAATTCTATTCCTCCAGTACCTTCTTTTTTTGCAGTTTCTTTACCTATTTCTTCTCATTTTATTAATACTCACCCCAGTTTAACTAGATCCAAAACATGTGTCTTTCTACCGAAAATTTCCTCCTATAATGCTATAATAGATCTCTCTACCACAGAACCTTCTTTTATTGATCAAGCTTTGTTAGATCCTAACTGGCTTGCAGCTATGGAAACAAAATTTCAAGTATTACAAGAAAACAATATTTGGACCTTAATAGCTCCTGATCCTACCATGAATATTGTAGACAATAAGTGGGTATTTTGGAGAAAACATATTCTCATGGTACAATACAAAAGTACAAAGCCATATTAGTAGCAATGGGACTTGAATAGACTCCTGGTATTGATTTCTTTGACACATTTAGTCTTATGGTTAAAGCTTCTGCTATTTGAATTATTTTTGCTCTTGCTATTACCTACCAGTGGGATAGTCAACATATTGATATTAATAATGCTTTCCTTACTGGTGATCTTAAAGAAATCGTTTGTATAACTCAACTAGCTGGGTTCATTGATAGTACTCATCCTTGGTTTGTTTGTAAACTTCACAGGTCTCCATGTTGATTGAAGTAGGCCCTTAGAGCTTGGTTTGATAAGCTTAATAATGCTTTCCTTACTGGTGATCTTAAAGAAATCGTTTGTATAACTCAACTAGCTGGGTTCATTGATGGTACTCATCCTTGGTTTGTTTGTAAACTTCACAGGTCTCCATGTTGATTGAAGTAGGCCCTTAGAGCTTGGTTTGATAAGCTTAAGGGTGCTCTACTTAAGTGAGGCTTTCAGGGGTCTAAATCTAATAGTAGCTTGTTTGTTTTCAATTCACAATGTCACTTGATATTGTTGTATGTCCCTGTTAATGATGTATTAGTTACTAGTAATAATTCTACTCAACTTCAGCAAGTGATCAAGGATTTAAATACTCAATTAGCTTTCAAGTCTCTTGGTCCAATAAATTATTTTCTTGGATTTAAAGTACATAGACTAGCAAACAGTTTACATATCACACAATCAAAATATGCTACTGATTTGCTTACAAAATTCAAGATGGTGAATGCCTAATACTTTTATGGTAGCAGGGCCTAGATTATCTTTATAGGATAGTCCACTTTTGTATCAACCTAGCATCTATAGAAGTGCTATTAGAGGGTTGCAATACTTGACACTATTCATACTTGATATTTCTTTTGTAGTAAACAAACTAAGGCAATTCATTCAAGCTCCTACAATGCTAAATTGGCAATCCTGCAAAAGAATAATGAGATATTTGAAAAGGACATTGCAGTTTGGTTTAACTTTTAAGTCAGTGACACAGTTTAATCTTTCAGGATTTAGTGATACACATTGGGCTAGCTCACTAGATGACAGAAGGTTTACTTCTGGATATTGTGTCTACTTTGGAGAGAATCTAATCCACTAGTGTTCAAAGAAACATCATGTTGTAGCTAAATCATCAACTAAATCCAAGTATAGATTACTCTCACAAGCTGTTGCTGAGTTAGTCTAGATACAAAGCTTACTTCAAGCTATTGGTTTTAAAGGAACTTCAGATCCTACATTGTGGTGTGACAATGAGAGAGTTGAATCTCTTGCTTTGAGTCCAGTTTTTTATGCTAGAACAAGCATATAGAGATAGATGTGCATTTCATTCGAGAGAAGTTATTGGCATAACACCTTACAGTTCATCATATATCAACTGAATTCCAGATAGCTGATATCTTCATCAAACCATTATCAAGAGCGCGTTTTGAACTCCTAATTAAGAGACAAGTTAATAATAAGATTAGCAGATATGATAACTGATCAATCTCATTGATGAAGTCTTTGTCAGTTGAGATAGAGAGGGGCTATTGAAGGAAGATTACGTAGCTTAAAAGAGGTTGTTAAATATGTGTGAAGTCAAAGTCAGTTTGTTAATTATACAGGGTAGCAAGTAGTTAAAGGTTACCTAGCCGTGTTATTATACAAAGAGAGTTGAACGTGAAACTTGCTATTGAGCTCAGTTTAATAAAATTTCTTAGTTCCAGATTATCCTCTACAATATACATAATCGAGAACGCAATTTCCACCAGTTAACCGTGTTTTTATATCGATTTGTAATTTCCATTTTTTCTCTGTATTAATGACAACCATTAGAATAAGATGATCACGTCAAGCAATTGACCACTATGAAATGGTTGTGGCTGACTAATAATGTTAGCAGACCAACTCCATAACAGTACCTTTATACAAAACTTTATGTATAAATTATAAATGCAACATGACTTAAAAAAAAAAAAAGGAGAGAGAATACGCCGAAATGGCTGTTTAAACACAGAATCCACCAAAAATCATAAAATATTCCATTAGACATGCACTAATAATCCTCCCCAGCCTTGCAAGTAATGATAATTTTGTAGGGAATCAACTAAGAGCACAAGCGTACAGAAGTCGTCACTAGACATTTTTCTTAAAAGCATGTAAACGATAAATGAAAATCAAGCGGTGAATCCAGTCCAATAGTTCAGGGCAAAGCACTTTCAATGGGAACAATACTCTGTAGAAGGATGGCTCTGTCACATATCTCTTCCCACGAAGAGTCCCTTCCACGATTGCCCTGGCACAGGCAGCGGTGGACTCAGCCACGAAAAGGTCCAGGTTGGTCTACAAGTATCATATGATTTAACAGAACAAATCAATTAAGAGAAATTTTAAGATAAAATTCTGTAGACAAAAAAGGCCTAACTGGTTGCTGGTATATATGCATACCTCTGCTCGAAATTTGGGATCTGTAATCTCTGAGTCAACCAATCCAGGGGTGACTATTGTTATTCCAATATCCGAACTAACTTCAACCCTCAATGTATCAAAGAAGCTTATTAATGCTCCTTTGCTTGCCTGAACCCACTCGGTATTAGAGTTGATTATAATCGGGTAAACCCTTGTGCAGAAAATGAGAAATTGAAAAAATTAAAGCTAGCTAGCATGTCCATTACAAAGATATCATACATTGTAGACGCTCATTCTTGGTGTAGGGAGACATGCACCCAGCGAAGAAATGACAACGATCTTCCCTTTGCTTTTTCTTAGATGTGGGATTGCAAACTGGGTTGCATAGACTGAGCCCCAGAAATTTGTGCTCTTCAATACAATAAGAACATCAAGTGGAAATCTGTTAACATTTATAATGTAAATCTGACTTCAACTGAAACGGATTGACACTTTGGTAGCATATTTTTTTTCTAGTAACATTTGGCTAATTGATTTAAGATATAATGCTACAATACCCCACAGCAAATTATTTTCTTTTTTGTTGTAAGGTACGTTAAAATTAAACTTATAATTGGATATGAAGTTAACACATACCATGATAGGATGGAAATCAGAGATTTGAGTAGAATCTTGGAACAAGCTTGCTTTAACAATGCCAGCGTTGCTCACCAGGTGATCCACTGTCCATTATTTATCAACAAGTTCTATACATTAATATGCATATTATTATTATTATTATTTTGTCAATTAAAAGCCACAAATTAAATTTATAATAATTATTTTAAAAAAAAACTAAAGAGAGATTAGATGTCTGCTCACATCGACCGAAGTGATTAGTTGTTTCGTCTATAAAGCGCTTACAGTCTTCAACCTTGGAAACATCTGCAGAGATCACAATAACATCTGTTGATCCAAGCTGTCTAGCTTTATCTGCAACTGAATGAAGCCGATCTTCTCTTCTGGCAACAAGAGCTAAACGAGCTCCTCTTCTAGCATACTCGTAAGCAAGATGCTAATTATTTACACAACAAATATACAATATGATCGATAACCCATATAATGAAGTTCTTAATAAGGATTTATGGACGTTGAAGGAGGGAAATATTCTACAAACCTCACCAATGCCTGAAGATGCTCCTGTAATAAGCACTACTTTTCCAGCCAAATTTTCACTGAAAAGATATCCTTTTATACATCTAAGAAACTTGAAAACGAGATATGGTGGTAGGATAAAGCAAAGTCGGATTAGAGTTATTGGAGGAAGAACTATGTTCAAGAACCTAATGATCAAATCCATAGCTCTACTGATTATGCTGTAGACATGGAAGGTGAGTAGCATCACCTTGGAGAATTTAGTAAGTGTCTCTGTTCATTCTCCAAACCCACTACTCCGCTTTTTCTCTAACCATTAAAGCACTTTTCTCCTTAGACTTGGTTAATAATTGAGGTGGCAATAATTGCAACAATCAAAAGCTTATCAATTGGTCCATTTAAGATAAGGTTAGACATTTCATATAAAGATTGTTTTGTTGTAAAGTGTCTGATGGATTACCACCACATGAAGTCTATGAGGTGTCCATCATTTAATTGATCTGTAACGAATGTTAAAATTTGAATAGTTTTCTTCTAGGCAATGTTTAATTGGCTATTAAGTGGGTGAGTTATGACTGAAAAATGGTGTAACAGTAGGCGGTTACTTATGTGACTATAAATAGAACCCCTCCACCCCGTGTAATGGTAGTGAAGAAATCAAAAGGGAATAATTTTTCTCTCTTGCCCGTTTTGCCTCTTGAGTGGCTCACTTTTGCTCATGTTTCTTTTATTCATTAGAGAAACATATTTCATTATTCTTGCTGGCCCACTTACCTCACTCCATATTACATACTCCTAATTGATACTAATTTCACTCCCTTTTAATTCATGCAAACCCGCAACACATATATAGATCTATCACAAATACCGTAACATATATATATGTATGTTACGGTATTTGTGATATATATATATATATATATATATAATACGATATCAGCACAAAATATTTTTCAGAGGTATATTGTTTATCTTACTGTCTTTTTTTTATTGTTATTAAATTAATTTTATTCTTAATTTATTTTTGTCAATATTAAATATATGCTAACTACCTTATGAGTATGTTCTGTGGTTGCCATTATATTGGATCTTCCACATCAGAAAATGAGACTAGTTTTATGAAATTAAAAATCATCTTATTATCCATATTATGTTCATATTCTTATTGTATTGCTTGCATTATTATTTACATCTCGAATTTATTTATTTAAGCCGCGACTTAAAGTTTTCTGGCCTAAATTAATTTGGCCGTGACTTTAAGTCTTCTGGCAATTAATTTACATTAATTGTTTCTAAATATTGTGTTATTATTTAAACTGTCAATATTAATCCAGCTTAGAACCTGAAGTTCTGATTCCTGATGATTAAATTTGTTCATTTTTATTAGATAATGGCAAATTTCGAAAGATTGATGTTTGAGCCATTATTGCATAATGGAGACAATTATTCAGATTGGGCTGATGATGTTGTACTTCACTTGAATTCCATGGGCATCGGACACACCATAACAAATGGAAACACTGCATCCCTGCAGGATCAGTCTAAGGCCATGATATTATTGCGTCATCATTTAAATAAATGCCTGAAATCCGAATATACAACTATAACTGATCCATTAGCTCTTTGGAACAATTTGAAAGAGAGATTTGATCAACAAAGAACAATAATATTGCCAAGGGCCCGATTCCAATGGCAGAATTTGAGACTTCAGGATTTCAAAACGATAAGCGAATATAACTCAGTTATGTTCAGAGTTGTATCTCAATTGAGGTACTGTAGACAAACTGTTACTGAAGAGGAGATATTAGAGAAAACACTATCTACATTTCATCCCTCTAACATGATCCTGATGCAACAATATCGTGAGCGCAAATTTAAGAACTACACTGAGTTGATATCATGTCTTTTGGTTACTGAGCAAAACAATGAAATTCTATTGAAAAATCATCAATTACGTCCCACTGGATCTACAGCATTCCCTAAAGTGAATGCTATGTCATTTAATAAACGTGGTGACAAGAGTGGCCGTGGTTTTGGTAGAAAAATTTTCCGACCTAGAGGTGGCCATTTCAAGAAATTTAAACCGAACCACCAGAAATGGAACAAAAATGACTCAACATATGACAAAGAAAAAAGTCATCAACCTAAACCACAAAGGAGCAATGAAAGTACTTGCTATAGATGTGGCGTGAAGGGCCATTGGTCACGTACTTGTCGGACACCAAAGCATTTAGTGGATTTGTATTAGGCCTCCATAAAGAATAAAGGAAAAAATGTTGAGACAAACTACATCGATGACCCAGTAGGTCACACTAATTTTGATATCTCGGATTTCTTTCCTAGTTCAGATGAAGCTATTGGCCAGATAATGACTAATGAAAATGCGGATTTCTTTCCTAGTTCAGATGAAGCTATTGGCCAGATAATGATTAATGAAAATGCCCCAGCCAACTGAAGAACTGTTATTTTTTCACTTTTTGTTATATTTCGCAATGATGTCCTATTTTAATATATTTTTGCTTTGATGTATCTTTTAATGTATTTCTGTTATAAACACTTTTGTTTAGCATAAAATCATATCTAATATAAATTTTTGTAATGAAAGGGAATGGACATCAAGACTTTATCTTTACCTAAAAGTGATGGAAATATGTGCCTAGTTGATAGTGCAACCACACATACAATTCTTAAAGATAAAAAATATTTCCTAAATTTAACCTTTCTGGAAGTAAAGGTTAACACTATATCAGGGTCTGTAAACTTGATTGAGGGCTCCGGAAGAGCCACAATAATGTTGACAAACGGTACTAAGTTGAATATTAATAATGCCTTATACTCAAGCAAATCCAGAAGAAATTTGCTCAGTTTCAAAGACATAAGACATAATGGATATCATATTGAGACATCTTGTGAAAATAATATTGAATTCCTTTGTATTACCTCAAATGTCTCAGGACAGAAGTTAATATTAGAGAAGCTTGAAGCTTTCTCTTCTGGATTATATTATACATATATAAGGTCCATTGAAACATACGCAGTTATGAAACAGAAGTTTAATGATCCTAAGACTTTTATGTTATGGCATGACTGTCTTGGTCACCCAGGATCATCAATGATGCGTAGAATTGTTGAGAATATAAATGGACACCCACTAAAGAATCAGAAAATCCTTCTGTCCAATGAAACTACTTGTACCGCTTTGCTCACAAGGAAAATTGATTGTTAGACCATCTGTCTCTAAGATTGGTCAAGAATCCTCATCATTTTTATAAAGAATCCAAGGGGATATATGTGGACCTATTCATCCACCGAGTGGATCTTTTCGTTATTTTATGGTCCTAATTGATGCTTCTGCACGGTGGTCTCATGTATGTTTGTTATCAACTAGAAATATTGCATTTGCAAAACTACTTGCTCAAATTATAAAATTACGGACACATTTTCCAGATTATCCTATTAGGTCCATACGTTTGGATAATGCTGGTGAGTTTACATCAAAAGTTTATTATTATTATTGTATGTCCGTTGGAATTGATATTAAGCATCCTGTCTCATATGTCCATACCCAAAATGGTTTGGCAAAATCACTTATAAAGCGATTGCAGATAATTGCGCGAACTTTATTATTGAGAACACAGTTGCCAACCTCTGCCTGGGGCCATGCTATTTTACATGTTGCATCATTGATCAGATTAAGGCCCACTGCTTATCATGAATATTCACCAATACAACTTGTGCTTGGCCAACAACCCAATATATCCCATCTAAGAACTTTCAGTTGTGCCGTACAAGTCCCCATTGCTCCCCCGAAGCGGACAAAAATGGGACCTCAACGCCGATTGGGGATTTATGTAGGTTACAATTCTCCATCCATTATCAGATATTTGAAACCCATGACGGGTGATATTTTTACTACACGATTTGCAGATTGTCATTTTGATGAGACAGTTTTTCCACCTTTAGGAAAAAAGAAAATGCCTCCCGAAGTTGGGCATGTGCCTTCTGAAAGAAATCCAGAAGTTTCTTGGAATGTGAAAACATTGTCTCATCTTGATCCTCGCACATCTCAATGTGAAAATGAAGTGCAAAGGATGATACATCTGCAGACTATCGCTAATCAGATGCCGGATGCATTTATTGATGCAGCCAAGATAACAAAGTCACATACATATGCTGCTAATACACCGGCTCGAATTGAGATTCTTGTTGAGCAAACCCCTCAAGCAACAATGAATAATCAAATTGTTGCACGTCAGAAGCGTGGCAGACCCTTTGGATCAAAAGATACTATCCCTCGAAAAAGAAAATTGATTAATAACTGTCCTGATATAAACAATGATCGAGCTAAAGAATCCACATTCTCTGATTTGTCTCCTGAAACGACAAATGTTCCTAAGGAGACACCTGCCGCCGAAAAGGCACAAGTTGTTAATGAAATGCATGTCCCTGAAGTGACAGATGAATTTAAAAATGAGGAAATTTTTATTAATTATGCTTATACTAGAGAAATGTGGAAATGTGATGAAATTGTCATTGATGATGTATTTTCATTTGCAGTGGTCACTAATATTATGAATGATGACTTTGAACCACAAACAGTGGATGAATGTAGACAAAGGCATGACTCGCCTAAATGGAAAGAAGCAATTCGAGCAGAATTATCTTCTTTGGCCAAACGTGAAGTCTTTAGACCTGTAATCCAAACACCTAAAGATGTCAAACCCGTTGGATATAAATGGGTATTTACTAGAAAACGAAATGAGAATAATGAGATTGCCAGATATAAAGCCCGGCTAGTAGCTCAAGGTTTTTCTCAGAGATCGAGTATTGATTTTGATGAAACTTATGCTCCAGTAATAGATGTTATCACTTTTTAGATACTTGATCAGTTTGGCAGTCTCGGAAAAACTTCAGATGCGCCTTATGGATGTGATAACTGCTTACTTGTATGGTCAATTAGATTCTGATATATATATATATATATATATATATATATATATATATAACTCCCTGAAGGATTTAAATTGTCTGAAGCAATTAGAACACAACCAAGGAGTGTGTATTCACTCAAGTTGCAGAGATCTTTATACGGATTGAAACAATCAAGGAGAATGTGGTACAATCACCTTAGTGAATACTTAATTAAAGAAGGATACATTAATGATCCCATATGCCCTTGTGTGTTTATAAAGAAATTAGAATCTGGTTTTGCTATTATAGCAGTATATGTCGATGACATGAATTTAATTGGAACCCCTAAAGAAATCCAAAATGCTGCTGAATATTTGAAGAGAGAATTTGAAATAAAAGATTTGGGAAAAACGAAATATTGTCTCGGCCTGCAGATCGAGCATAACCCTGACGGCATACTTGTTTACCAATCAGCATATACAGAAAAAATTTTGAAACTATTCAACATGGATAAGGCTCATCCATTGAATATCCCAATGGTTGTTAGATCTCTTGATCCTAAAAAGGATCCATTCCGTCCTAAAGAGGATGATGAACAGTTACTTGGTCTTGAAGTACCATATTTGAACGCTATAGGTGCATTAATGTATTTGGGGCAATGTACTAGACCTGATATTGCATTTGCAGTTAATTTGTTAGCAAGGTTTAGTTCCGCACCCACTAGACAACATTGGAACGGGATCAAACATATTTTTTGTTATCTTCAGGGAACTATTGATCTGGGATTATTTTTTTTTATATGAGCCTTCTGAAAATCCTGGCTTGGTTGGATATGCAGATGCCGGTTATTTATCTGATCCCCATAAAGCTCGATCACAAACTGGACATGTATTCACTTATAATGGGACCGCAATTTCATAGCGATCTACTAAACAGAGTTTGATTGCTACTTCTTCTAACCACTCTGAAATAGTTGCATTGCATGAGGCCAGCGGAGAGTGTATATGGTTACGTTCTGTTATTCAACACATCCAGAATTCGTGCAAATTATCTCCTACTATAAATCTTCCAACAATCATATATGAAGATAATGCAGCCTGTATTGCTCAAGTCCGAGGAGGATATGTCAAAGGAGATAGAACAAAGTACATTTCACCGAAGTTCTTCTACACACATGAACTTTAAGAAAATCAAAAGATCGATGTGAAGCAGATACGTTCGAATGACAATCTTGCAGATCTGTTCACTAAAACGTTACCGACGTCAACATTTGAGAAGCTAGTATATAAAATCAGTATGCGGCGGCCCAACAAGCAATCAATTTGACAAGAGATCTTCTGCCATGATCAGGGGGAGCGTTGTGGACACATGTATACTGTACTCTTTTTCCCTTCGATCAGGTTTTGTCCTACTGGGTTTTCCCGGCAAGGTTTTTAATAAGGCAGTAAAACATGTCCAACACCACTTCATAATTTATTGTATAATTGTGTTTCTTTATTTTGGTTTTTATCCCACTGAGTTTTTCCTTAGTAAAGTCAAATACAATTATTTTAAGTGGTGGAATCCAAGGGGGAGTGTTGTAAAGTGTTTGATGGATTACCACCACATGAAGTATATGAGGTGTCCATCATTTAATTGATCTGTAACAAATGTTAAAATTTGAATAGTTTTCTTCTAGGCAATGTTTAATTGGCTATTAAATGGGTGAGTTATGACTGGTAAATGGTGTGGCAGTAGGCGGTTACTTATGTGACTATAAATAGAACCCCTCCACCCCATGTAATGGTAGTGAAGAAATAAAAAAGGAATAATTTTTCTCTCTTGCTCGTTTTGCCTCTCGAGTGACTCACTTTTGCTCATGTTTCTTTTATTCATTAGAGAAATATATTTCATTATTATTGCTGGCCCACTTACCTCACTCCATATTACATACTCCTAATTGATACTCATTTCACTCCCTTTTAATTCCTGCAAACCTGCAATACATATATAGATCTATCACAAATACCGTAACATATATATATATAATATGTTTCACCCTTTTATCTTATTCTATAGTAAAAAAATAATAAATAAAATTTACAAACATTCAAAATGAATAAAAAGTAGCCATCAACACAGAATTACTGCGAATAAAAAATTACCTAATCTACAATTTTCCCCTTACTCTCTCTTTTTACCCCTTTTCCCCAAAATTTCCTTGCAATCAAACAGATTTTTGTCTCATTTAATTTCTTTTTTTTTCCTATATTTTTTTGGTAATCAAATATCTGAACCCTTTTTTTTCCTCAATAGATCAATAACAAAGCCAATGTCAACCCAGCAAATAATGAATCTTTAAAAAATAAAAGATAAAAAAGTTGGAGTGAATCTACTAGATCTACTGTCATTAATCAGGGCCTTAAGTTCATCCCTTCTTTGAGACTTCGCCAAAACTGTGGCCAACGCGTGCAGGGTAGCGTGAAGTGCATGAGTGACAACGAAGGAGTCCAAAAGGCCACCGTTGAGGAGAGCAGTAAGAGAGTTGGGCGAGTTGGAACCAAGAGCGAGGCGAATTGAACCAATGAGTTGTGCTCGGTGGAGCTAGTGGATGAGCTTGTCGGTGAATGGGGCGCAAACATAAGAACAAATTTGCATGTAGGTTAGGGTTTTTGACAGGTTGGCATGCAAGAAACCTTAGCAAACATTTGTTATAAGGGAACTATAGCAATGGATACGACATTGGTAGAGTCAAAACATCAAACACGTTGTGTGCTTTAGGCTGAAAAGCAGACAAAGTAACAAGATGCATCGATTTGCGAAAAGTTGAACAAGACGTAAGACATTGTTGAAGAAGACGAGGAGACAAGGAGGAAGGAAGAAGCATAAGGCATGAGAGGAAAGGGAAAATCTTATAGTTTTTTTTAATAAATATGAAATTCTTATCAATTTTTGGTTGTTTAACAGCATGTGTCCTTTTTAACAAATATTTCGAGTTTTTCAATATTTCAGCATACGAAAGAATGAAATTACCATCATTTTGTTTATGGACTCTTAACGGTTGTCTAAGAATGGAGGTCAATATTTGACCTCAAAATATCTGAAAAAGTTGGAGGCAAAGTGTGTCGTTGACCAAAACCCGGGGTTCCCTAGTCAATTCCGTTACAAACCCTTTAAAAAGGAAAAATTAAAAAAATAGATAAAACTAGAAGTTTAAGAAAAAATATAGATATATCCTGATAAATTTTAATTGTATAGATACTTTCTTTGTAAAATAACTAAAATACTCTTAGAAATTCAATTTATTCCTAAACTCTTTATTTCTCTCTTCCCTTGACTTATCTCTTCCTATTTTCATAACTGTCTGTTGTTGAGCTTTCAATATCCTTTGACACCGTTCAAAACGGAGTCCGAAATGCAGCAAGAAGAACAAGGAACGATGAACCTTTGAGGATAGAAGCAAGAGGAACGAGGAGAGAAGCAAGAGCATTCAGTTCGGGTAAGTTATGATGTTGATTTTTTTTATTTTTTTGCTAATTTTATTGATCGTTTGAAATGATATTCACCTTATAAAGATTGAAAATAACGTTTAGATTAGGCATAACCCGAAGGAATAGAGATGTATATAGGAAATTCACACATTTGAATTAATTAGGGATTTGGGCTAGGTTTAGGGATTTTGAATTTGGGATTTGAGTTTCCGATAGTATTTTGTACTTATTATGTGTTTGTGGGCTAAATGAAGTATGATTTGGATGATTTTTTGATTTGATGTGTGTAAAAATGGTGAAAATTGACATGTTTCTTCGTGACAAAGACGATGGCGAGTGTCGGCTTTCGCTCGACACTCGACTAACGTGTCAAGTCCCGTTGGATGCATCAACCGACACTGGCCATCGGGATATTTTCGAATACATTGAGTGTCGATTTTATGTAAACTGACATCTCGGTGCATCGAAACCATGTCTCCGACACTCGACGTCGTTGTAATTTGGAATGTCGAATGTCAGTTTTATATAAATGCCCTGATGATGAGTGTCTGTTGAAGCATTCGACAGGACTCACATTTCTTCGACGAACCTATTTTCGCTTTCATCAAGTGTCGATTTCATGTAAACCGACATATGGTGCACCAAAACCATGTCTCTGACACTCGAGGATATGTAATTATGGCGTCGAGTGTTAGTTTCATGGGCTTCAGATGTCGTTGTCGGTTAACGTGAAACCAAGATTTAATAAAAGTGAAAACACTTGCGTCAAGTGTCGGATACAAAATCCGACGTGACTTGAAGCCAGGTAGACGAATCCGAAAAGTATACTATGTCGGATTCAGAATCCGACACTCGATGAGGCCGACATCCAACACAGTCGTATTGTCGGATGTTCGACCTTGCGTATGTCAGTTTCAGGAATCTGTCAAAAGTTTCTTCGGACACTCGAAGGATTTCATCGAGCGTCAGTTTCTCTATTCGAGCTCTATCAAACGTGTCATGTTACATCGAATTGTGTCGAGCATTTTGACAGATTGATTATTTTAGCCTTATTTTTTGCCTTTTTCCATCATATTTAACTACAATGTGCTTTTTTTTTTTGGCAAGTTGAAGCAAATGGCAAATGATTTTGGACTCTCTTTCACCTTGAAGACTAGTTGGTTGATTTCTCATGTTGATTGTGAATAATGGTATACAGGCGCATCTGTTCCATGATGGGTTCGAGAGCACAATTTTGCGTGAGCTTGTAGGACTCCCAGAGGAGATAACAATGTTACGGGCGGAGAATAAGGATATGCGGAAGGAGATAGTACTTCTGTATGAGGTTGTTGTGCTACTGGGTGGCCATTTTGGATATGCTGTCATGGTACGTCGCACAAGTTAATAACGTAATTAATGATTTTCATGATGTCACATCCCTTAACCCCTCGTGATGATTTGGTGTAATATAAGATTCGGATGATGGTATGGGTGATGACGATGACGGTCAGGAGGCAAAAGAACCTGAACCTGTGGACATGAGTGTTCGTGCCGTCGATGCTGCTCCTACTAACTTCGTTTACCTTCGAGGTCGACGAGTATTTTCGAAAAAGTATAAACAGAGCCCCTTCGTCAGTCCACCGAGTAGAAAGAGAGGGAGGTTCGTGCCTCATGAGACAACCTCTGATGTTCTATAAGTACAGCCAGAGGACCCGGTTGTTTAGCCCGTAGAGGGTCCAATTCTTCAGCCCGCGAAGGAGCCCACTTTACAGCGTTAGAAGGCAGTGACACAGGATGCAGACAATGTATCTCGTGGCGTCCTGTGGACACGGGTTCCACTATTTGACCCACATGCCCCCATACCAGATGCTAATTGTCTCAACTTCAATACGTGGATGAATGAGGCGTCTGCGTAGCTGGCCGTGAGTTCTTCGTCACGTTGACCACGCTGTTTGAGTGGCTTGCATCTGAGGTTTGTTTCACGCCTTGTCATCTCCTTCTAACAATATATTATTGCAATATTTATTGATTACTATTACTATATGTAGCATATTGATAGCTACTTGTGGAGGTTACATTATAGAGCTCGCGATATGGGCGCAGGTGTAGTCCAAAGGTCTGCTTTCTTGGACACAACTTTCTGGATAGGTATTTGCGAAACATTTGAAATCATAGTTTATTTGTGTCTGCTCGAGAGTTAGCTAACCGTACTCATGAAATTGCAGTTAAAAGTTCAGTCGTTACGATCTCGGATAGACTGGATGATATTGACTAACCGAACGAGTCAGATATTGTCCAGTTTCTCCTTGGAAAGATGCCCCTCGTTGGACGACCATGGGTCGATATGGACAGGGTGAGTCCATTTATATTCAATGTGTTAATATGTGCTGTTTTAATCAAAATGTTGTTAGTATGTGTTGTTTTAATCAAAATGTTGTCATTGATTTCCATGTTGTCAATTTTCTATTCTGCTCTATATCCCTGTTAACATCGAAAGCGAACATTGGGTGGCAATCGAGGTGGATTTGAATCGCCGTGTCATAGTCATATATGACTGATATGTTACATACAATTCCACCGACACAGTGAGAGATACAATCCGGTGCTTGGGAGAGATGATACCATGTATGGTGTCAATGGAGGTTTACGATCTTCCTGACTATCCCGCAATCCCGTACGACATTGAGCGCATCGAGGATTCGTTTGAGGTACCATAGTAGGAGGCTGGAGAGGAGCATGCGACGTGTATTGTTTAAAGTTCATGGAGTTCTTAGCGGAAGGGTGTTCCATTGATACATATTAAGGCATTCACGGACGAGACAATTCGATGAAGAATGACATTACAGCTTTGGGCTTATCGCGTCCTTTCACACGCGGAGAAGGCCGTCTCAGCCACCGCAGGGCTTGCTGATGTTGTGTCAGCGAATGTTGAGCTGCAACCCAGCATGACTCTACCATGATTTTGTGTCATGCATGGTAGACGTATTGTCCCATGATTTTTTCTTATATATTACACATTTTTTGTAGTGATACACATTTTTGTATATTTACACATTTTTGTATAATTACACATTTTGTATACTAGCACATTTTTTCCATGTATAGGGGTACGTATTTGTATAGTCAAGTGAAAAGGTCATTATAAAAAAATGTAAATACATTTTTTTTTGGATGTATTGGTACATACGTGTATGTCGTCAGAAACGTTTCATACATGAATGTTTTATACATTGACAAAGCACACAAATTCATTTCTCATACATGAATGTTTAATTTATTGATAAAGCACATAAATTCGTGTTTCATACATGAATGTTTTATACATTGACAAAGCACATAAATGAATGTTTCATACATGAATGTTTTATACATTGACAAAAGCACATAAATGAAAGTTTAGTCATTTGAACTAGCCTCTGATGGAATAAAATAAATACACTACATCGCTTAGAGCAAACAAATAATATTACATAAAGAAAAATCCCTTTTACATATATTTGGCAGACATCATCCCCTGTCATGTCGTGGCCCAACAACAGCATCAAATGGAACTGAGTTTTGGCAAGTCTGACGATTGTGCCCGAAACTTTCACACCGCCCGTAATTTTTGAGATGAGCTAGACTCACCGACGGAAGGTATTCATTTCTTTCAAGGACGACCGATTAGTCTTCTCATGATTGACGGTAGAACCACTCTGCTACGTACCTCCTCAGGAACCAACCAATCCTCACTAACTCTAACAAGAACAACTGGTAGAGCATATGCATGTAGTAATGTTTCAGTTGTATACCAATGGGCACAATAATCATGGCACGTCAATAAGTTCATATGTTTGCAAACAGCTAATACATGTGCACATAGAAGCTGGTCAAGATCAAACACCCTACACATGCATGTCTGAGCGTGCATGTCAACGACATTGACACGGTCGTTGCCTCTCACCTCGTACATAGTAAGAGAGATACCAGTAACCCTCATACGTTCGCCCTCCTTTTAAACGCTCCTCCATCAACTTGTTAGCCCATGGCGAGAGATGTATTTCTTTAGAATTATAGACCTTGGGTTTGAAAATGCCTCTCTTTGATCTTGTGATCATGGGATGGCAAGAAGCTTTGGTAACTGATACTATAGGCAGAGATTGTGTATCTGTATCAGTTTCAATTTGTGGTGAATGTGATTTGGCTGGTGAAAGGTATGGTGATCTATTAGGAGTAGTGGTTTGTGATTTATTTGGAGAAGGTACGAGTGAGGCAATGTAGTCTGTGTTGGTATTGAGTTCTCTCAGTTGAGTATTTTCACCTTGTGCAGCTGTATCAGGAGAGTTTTGAGGAGCCAAATTGTCCAGGTGTGATGAAGATTCAAGCTCCTTGCTGTCAGAATTTTCCCTTGTCCATTTATTAAGCAAAGGAAAATTAAAGTTAATTAGTCAAATTATGGAGAGTTATGTGTTTTGATTGGTTATAGTGTTAAGAAAGCCAATTTTGAAGGGAAATTTTATTTCATTGAAGATTAAATGCCTTGAAAGATACATTCTACCATTAGAACTTTGACACTTGAACCCTTTGTGAGACTCACTATATCCTAGAAACACACATTTAACAGAATGGAATTGGAACTTGTGTTTTTTATAAGGCCTTAAGCATGGGAAGAATAAGCATCCAAAGGTTTTTAAAGAATCATAATCTGGTTTATGATTAAACACTTTTTTCCAAGGTGAGATCCCATTTAGGACAAGAGTAAGAAGCCTATTAATAGTCCAAACAGTAAGAAGCCTATTAATAGTACAAACTACTATATGGAATGCCTCCCACCAGTACTTTAGAGGCATACTTACCTGTATAAGCAAGGTAAGTCCCATTTCAACTAAGTACCTATGTTTTCTTTCAACTTTTCCTTGCTGCTCATGAGTGTAAGGACAAACAATTTTGGATTCTATTCCATTTTGACTAAAGAAATCAGCAAAGTCTCTGAACTCTCCTACCCAATCTGATTGTAAGCTTTTGATTTGCCTTTCAAATTTTTTCTGAACATAGGCTTTGAACTGATTAAAGGTGAATAATGCATCTGATTTGTTTTTGAGTGGAAAGATCAATATGAATCTACTATAATCATCCACAAAGTTGATATAATATCTATATCCTAAGCTAGAAGCAATGGGGCTGGTCCCCAGAGATCTGTATGGATCAAGTCTAAGATTTTTTTGGCTCTACTATTTGACTGTTTAAAAGGTAGTGTATAAGATTTCCCAAATTGACAAGCCTCACAAAAGCTGCAGTTTTCATTAATATCAACGGATTTGTTACAGCTTTCCAAGACTTGATTCAAAATTTTGATAGAAGGATGCCCAACTTTTATATGCCATATATTAGGGTTTAACAAACTGACCCTGAGATGACTTGATCGAGAAGAAACTAATAGAAGGTTTATGCAAGAAGCTGGACCCATTCAGACTAGAGATTGCAGGGACAGTAGCGAGGTAACACTTTGACAAATTCTTTCCTTCATGAGCTTTCAAGAGACTTATAGAAGACTTGGAGCCTAGACAGATTTGATAAACCCCTTTCGTAGCTCTCCCTTGTAGCAGCACCTGATCAGTGAGTTTGTCCTTCACAAAGCAAGAGTTAGAATGAAATTCTATAAACACTTGCTTGTCTTTGGTAAGTTTCGATACACTTAACAGGTTTTTGGTAATCTTAGGCACACACAGAATGTTTTTCAATTTCAACATTGACTTAGCTGCAGGTAAATATGAGTGTCCAATGTGTGTGATTCTTAATTTATTTCTATCACCAATTGAAAGAGAATTCTTACCATTGTATTCATTTCTGGTATTAAGGAGATTTGGCTTAGCAGTCGCATGATTAGTTGCCCCACTATCTGCATACCGGGCTTCATTAGTAACTGAATCTGGTGTAGCAAGATGTACTTGCTGGGGAAGGTTATGTTGAGGGAATCCTTGCTGCTAAGGAGTGTTTTGTCTTTGAAATCCCTACCTATTGTTGTTATTCCTGCTTCTATTTCAGGATCCTATGTAATTAAGGTCAGTCCTATAAAAGCATATTAATATAAGGTGTCCAATCTTGCCACAAATCTGGCAGATTGGTCTAGCATTCCTAAATCTACCTCCTCTTCTTCCTTTCAGACTATTGTTGCTTGAACCTTTCTCAGAGCCTTGATGTGAGCCTTTGTTACCAACCTACTTGCAAGTGTCTATAGAATTCTAATTTTGTTTCCCAAAAACAACATTTGTGGAGGCTTGATTAAGACTGAGATTGCCAAAGTTATTAAGTCTTTTAAGCCTACTTTCAAAAATGAAAAGGGTGGCCTATAACTCCTACCAAGAGATCTCATCTTTGGACTGAATCTAAACCCCAATGGGAGTGTAGTTAGCATCAAGGCCCAAAGTGATAAACGACAACAAGTCATCCATCTAAACTGGACTGCCAGCAATAGCCAGGTTGTCTGCAATTTTCTTTATGTTTGTAAGGTATTCACTTATCTTTAATGAGCCTTTTCTAGAGTTTTGAAGGTCAAATCGAAGATTAGAAATCTTAGATTTATTTTTAACTCCACAGAATTGTTCAAGTGACTTCCAATGATTAAATAAAGAGGAGATTTGTCCTATTACTTGAGCTGTAATTTCAGTAGTCACTGACGCAAGTAACCAGCCTAGTAGTCGACTATCAGTAGAGATCCACTCTTCGTAGGCTGGATTTAATTGGAACCAGGAGTTGGCACCATCTTCTGATGTTGAGGAGATTGAAATGAACTCAGATGGGCAAGGCTTGGTTCCTAGAACATATCCTTCAAGTCTTTAGCCTCGGAGAGTAGGGAGAACCATAGCTTTCCATACAGTGAAGCTATCCTCATCTAACTTGATGGGAAAAAATTGGTTTAGAAAGTTACCCAATTGTGAACTCCCATTGAAGAGGTTAGCTTGAGAGGAGGAGCCTGAAGCATTGCTGGTGGTGCTTTTATCTGCAGAGCCAGGATTTATGGCACTGGCCTTAAAAGGCTTTGATACCAACTTGAAATTTGCTGAATGTTTTGATAATCTGCTCTCACAGCTCAAAAGTTGTTGTGAGTAAACGTTTATATATATGTACAAGAAAACAAGAAAAAGTTACATCCTAGCTGCCAGGCGTAATGCAGCTCGAAAATCATTTTATCAGCTAAGAGGACCAGAACACATGTCAAGTACGAGAAGGTTCTAAGCAGAGGACAAAATAGAATTCACCTACCTTAATAAAAGCTAAATACACATAATTATCTAATTATATAAGACTGAACAACTGACTACAAGGTGAGCTTCCTTAACATTGTCAATCGAAGAGTGTTGGTGAAGAAGATATACAATAATTTTGTATTTTATTTAATATATATATATATATATATATATATATTATTTAATTATTTTTATTTCAAGTTATTTTTGGTGAAATATGCTTATTTATGTAAAGGATATAACAGTCATTTTAAATTCAAACATTTAAGTTAACAGAAGTAGAAAAACAGCAAGGTCATTTGAAGCTATTTCCAAAAAGTGTGAGATAGAAGTCAAATTAGGCCCTACCTCGGGGCCATGAGCAAATTTTCCTATAAAAATTTCTTGCGTTTCTCATTATCCTTACCAATAAATACAATGACTTAGCGTCATTCCTGCGTCAAACAATTAATTATAAAATTCTTTATATTCTTTGAAATCAACAATTGCGAGAAGAACCCAACAATTTTTTCACCAGTATTGCTACTCATACAAACTATTTATACAAACAGATGTGGCATCCCTATATGATTGCATCATCACCCATGTTAATTAATGTCATTTATTAGTAATATATATTTATCAAATCTTTTTATAGCACGTCAGTTTATATTGGTGAGTTTGTATAAGTAGTTTGTAAAAGTAGCATTACTCTTTTTCCACATCGAACAAGTAACAAATAGTTGTTGTGGTAAATAAACTTATAACTTTAATATTAAAAAGGTATAGTAATTCACATATTAAACAAATATATTAATAATATATTAGTAATTTAGTATAATATTTTTATTAAACATAAAAAATAAAAAAATCCACCAATAAACACTTCTAAAATTTTTTTGACAAGCACTTTTAATTGATTGTTGTGGTAAATAAATGAATGAAAACTCTATAAAGGTAAAATCTCATTTTTCTCTACGAAAATAATATTAACAATAACTTTGTTTTATTTTATGTTTTTTGCATTTTTTAATAAGAATCATAATATTGGAAATGATTTTTTCTTATAATTTATGGTGAACAATTACCAATTTACTTTTCTGTAATTTTTTAAAAAATATATATTTATAATCAAGTATTGTTTTTTAAAAAAATTATATCTATTTGATGTGTGCTCTATTATATTTTAAATTAATATATCCTTTTTAATATTAAATTTCGGGGACAATTTCATAAATATATTAATTTCATTGGTATAATAATATAAAACTTCATAAAAATTGATGGTGAGGGAGATGTGATATTTTATGAACTTAAGGTGGCCTTGTGAAATTTTAAGAAATTTTATTTATACTTCTTTTTTATCAAATGCCAAAATTACACTCCATCAAATTAAAATCAATAACTAATTTATTAATTTAAAATTTGACTTTATTTGACTAAAGTTCAACTGAACCTCAAGGGTGCGTTGGCAAGCTAGCTTGGATAGTATAAAGGGTCCGTTTGTAAACAGTAAAATAAAACATGCATTTGGTTGAAAACCAATGAGGATAAGACTGTAAAATAACGCAAAAGAAACGGATAAGGGGAGGAAATGTTATCCTGGGGGGACTGTGGGTTAAGGCCGAATAAACACTGTTCGCGCAACTTGTATCATTTCAAAAGCTCTTACAAAATCTCTCTCTCTCTCTCTCTCTTCTCTTGAAATCCTTCAGACGACTCTTTCTCATCCTTTTCTCTGTGTCTCTGCCTCATCCTGCTTCACTCCCCTTGTCTCTCTACCTTATCATCTCTTTGCCTTATCCTGCTTCACTTTCGTCTCTCTTTCTCTCTACCTTATCGAATCAGCACCTCTTTTCTGCAAAAATCTCAAGAACTTTGAAAAATTTTCTCTGGGGAACTCAAGTATCACTTTGGTCATTGATTTTTATTTTAGGGAAATTTTTTTTTCCATTTTATTCAGTCACAAATCTAACATATTTTCAAAATATAAGACAAATCTCTCTCAATATGCAAATGTAAGTTTTGTTATTAGCCCTCTCAACTCTTTTTGGCTGTGGTTGCAAGCAGCGGTTTCAATTGACTCTCTCTCCCTTCACTAACTGAGATATGGGATGATGGCAGAGATTTAGGAGATTTGGGACAGATTAGACATAGATGGATTTATTTTGATATGGAAATGAAAGGATAAGAAGAAAAATAGTCAAGGTGAGAGGGTTGACAGAAATGGAAGAAGAAAAGAAGAAAAAGAAAAAGGGAGAAAAAGGATGAGAAAAATTAAGAATCGTAGTATAAATTCAGATTTGCTCAAAGTTAAGAATCCTTTTTTTGCTTTTTTTTTTTTCACATAATTTATTATGTTCAAGTTCTCTTTTATTTCAATATGGTTTGTATTTTAATGTGATATTTTATATTAATTTCATTTCAATAAAATGTATTTTAAAAATAAATATAATCTTATTTTGTACTTATCAAAATAATTTTAATTTTTAGTTTAGAATATATATATATATTATTTATAAATTATTTTAATTTAGTATAAAAAATTAATCTAATATAATTTAATCTTTTACTAAATATAGTATTGGTTAATATTTATTTAATACAATGACAAACAAAATACAATATAAAATTTACTCATTTTTTATACAATATAATTCAATTTAATAAAATATTATTTGTTACAGTGATAATTATATAATATCGTGTGATACAACCAAATAGTGTTTACAACTTCTTTTCATAAGTAGGAGGAGAGAACTTAATAGATCCTCCTAATTTTTCTTGCCCAATAAAAAACGAGAATGCTCCATATATTGAATAATTTTCTTCTCAATATTTTCTTTATTAGATTATATATCTTTTTAATAATATGTGGATATTATATATCATTTCACATAAAAAAATTTTGAATACTATTTGAAATGTCATATGTGTAGCATCGCCAGCCTTAAAAGTACTTTGTGTCATATAAGAACACTACATCTGAAATAAAAATTTAAAATTTTTCGAGGAAATATACCGTAAACATTTCCATTTTCGAATGCTATTTGATAGCATTAATTACTAGTACTTTTTTTCTCCTAAGGATGTCTTCATAATTTATTTCAAAGGACCTATACCGGTACCCCGTGTTTTGATCCACTTTGAAAATGTCAACTAATAATATTACTAAGAAATATATATTAATAGTCCCTTAGATCAATTAAAAATAAAATTCACTATGGTATTCTTTTAAGATAACATGAAATATACTTATGAAGATTTAACATATTTAAAGATGTTACTTGCAAATTTTTAACTAATGGGATTTCTTTTATTGTAGTAAAATTTTTTGAAGAAATAAATAATTTTACTCTCAAGATTTTAAAGTTCGCACACTACAAGAAACAAGGTCTTCTATGGCGGGGGTATTGCTAACGTTAAAGCCTTTCTGTGGCTGCTTTACAGCAGCCGCTGAGCAGCTATAATTAACAAGCGTAGTAAACCATTTGTGGCTGCCTTACGGCGGCTCTTTGGCTTTTAAACGGCTGCAACACTCCCGCCCTAAATGATCATACACGACTCCTCCATAGACATTATAATTTAAATTTCTTTCGTCCCTTGTCAATGTGGTATTTCTAAATTAATTGTTTATGCATATAAAATTGAAGATTGATTATCCCTTGAATTCTGCCCATATATTCCAGAAACATTTCATATCATTAAAAATATTGACAAACAAAAAAGATTTCTTTTCTTATTGATAATTTAAATATATTATTTACAAATATTTAATGCGACTCCTTCCTCGCAAATTCCTGGAATCACAAACATAGATGAAACAATTTCTTCACGAATTATTTGAAGTCACCCAACTTATCCTTCCACAGACATCTACTTTGATAGCCTGGATCTTGGAGTAATGCCTGCTTGATGTCTTCAAAAGAGTGAGAACTTAGAAATGTGCTATGCTCAGCTATGTAACATTATTAACCAAAAAAAAAAACTGATTAGTGTACACTTAGATGACATCAACATATTAAAGATTAGAAAAAACGTACCTTTGAACCTGAACTTACATTGAGAAATCAATGTGACAACTTATAAAACACTGTTAAACTGCAGGGCTAGAGCTTCTAATGTGCTTACTGTTGATAGCAATAATCGTGGCTTGTTTCCACGGTAAATAATGATCTGGCTTGTTTCAAAACGTCTTGTTTTAGATACCTAAAGACAACATGATAAGAAGACCTTTAATAACTATCATTTCGGGGAAAATTACAACATACAACATTTAACGAAGCATAAATCTATCACTAGAATACAAACAATCACTGTTACAAAGAAAAAATATCCATTGGCATAGTTGATCTTGATCTTTTCTATGTATATAACACTTTTATCAATAGTATTACATAAAATTTCTGATGCAATTCTATGCAAAGCAATCTAGAAAAAATCCAAAGAATACAAACTTGAATACTTACTTTTTACATTCATACAAATATTACATATAGATGCATACACAATTACATATATCAAAATCTATACCATTGAATGTAAAATCAGATTTATGGTGAACAATTCAAATAAATTTTATTCAAAATAAAATATTTAGCTATAAAGAGGAAGAAAGCTATAGAGATTGAAGAAGATTAAAGAAAGGTAAGAGATCCAAAAAGAGATCGAAGAAGGTGTTCATATGGTTAATGAAGAAGGTTCTCATAAGATTAATGAGAAAAGAGAAGAAGTACTCTAAGTTGTGTTGTGCAGTAATAAGCAAAAACCCTAAAAAATGAGAGGCAGAAATGGGATTTGTTATACATATATGGGTGTGCACCAATAGGATAGTTGTACATTAAAAGCTCAACAGAATTACAATACTAATTAGCACATATCCAGCCCGTGTACAAGTCACTAGATGGGTACAGTTTTATAAGCTTCTATATCTAGCCCAATTTAAATTTCTCGTCTTACTTCTTAAAGTTGGACCTAAATCTTTTAGGCTAACATTATGTTTAAACGCCTCTTAACAATCCAAATAGAGATCAAAGAAGGTGTTCATATGGTTAATGAAGAAGGTTCTTATAAGATTAATGAGAAGAGAGAAGAAGTACTCTAAGTTGTGTTGTGCAGTAATAAACAAAAACCTTAAAAAATGAGAGGCAGAAATGGGATGCGTTGTACATATATGGGTGTGCATGCATAGGATAGTTGTACATTAAAAGCTCAACAGAATCACAAAACCAATTAGCACATATCCAGCCCGTGTACAAGTCACTAGGACAGGTACAATTTTATAAGCTACTATATCCAGCCCAATTTAAATTTCTCGTCTTACTTCTTAGAGTTAGACCTAAATCTTTTAGGCTAACATCATGTTTAAAGGCCTTTTAACAATCCAATTAGAGATCGAAGAAGGTGTTCATATGGTTAATGAAGAAGGTTCTGATAAGATTAATGAGAAGAGAGAAGAAGTACTCTAAGTTGTGCTGTGTGGTAATAAGCAGAAACCCTAAAAAATGAGAGGCAGAAATGGGTTGCGTTGTGTATATATGGGTGTGCACACTTAGGATAGCTGTATATTAGAAGCTCAACAGAATCACAAAACCAATTAGCACATATCCAGCCCGCGTACAAGTCACTAGGACGGGTACAATTTTATAAGCTTCTATATCTAGCCCAATTTAAATTGCTCGTCTTACTTTTTAGGGTTGGACCTAAATCTTTTAGGCTAACATTATGTTTAAAGGCCTCTTAACAATCCAAATAGAGATCGAAGAAGGTGTTCATATGGTTAATGAAGAAGGTTCTTATAAGATTAATGAGAAGAGAAAAGAAGAACTCTAAGTTGTGTTGTGCGGTAATAAGCAAAAACCCTAAAAAATGAGAGGCAGAAATGGGATGCGTTATACATATATGGGTGTGCACGCATAGGATAGTTGTACATTAAAAGCTCAACAGAATCACAAAACCAATTAGCACATATCCAGCCCGTGTACAAGTCACTAGGACAGGTACAATTTTATAAGCTACTATATCCAGCCCAATTTAAATTTCTCGTCTTACTTCTTAGAGTTAGACCTAAATCTTTTAGGCTAACATTATGTTTAAAGGCCTTTTAACAATCCATTAGAGATGGAAGAAGGTGTTCATATGGTTAATGAAGAAGGTTCTGATAAGATTAATGAGAAAAGAGAAGAAGTACTCTAAGTTGTGTTGTGTGGTAATAAGCAGAAACCCTAAAAAATGAGAGGCAGAAATAGGTTGCATTGTACATATATGGGTGTGCACACTTAGGATAGCTGTACATTAGAAGCTCAACAGAATCACAAAACCAATTAGCACATATCCAGCCCGCGTACAAGTCATTAGGACGGATACAATTTTATAAGCTTCTATATCCAGCCCAATTTTAATTTCTCGTCTTACTTCTTAGAGTTGCACCTAAATCTTTTAGGCTAACATTATGTTTAAAGGCCTTTTAACAATCCAATTAGAGAAATTAAAGCAGTGAATTTGAGAATCTTACGTGGCACAAAAGAGGGACAGGGAGATAAGCATTTAAGTTAAAATTTTATAGTATAATCAAGATGAACAAAACCATATAAGAAATTAACGAGAATCTTTATCACCTACTAATCAAAATAAACATTTCTATATGTAAGATGTTTAGTTGTGCTAGAATTAAAATACTATATTTTGGCTTTAATGGATAAATAGAAAAGAGAGAACATGTCACAACCCATACTAGACATATAAAATATAGCATTTATACGGTCATTTAAATATGAACTCTGTTATTTCTTTCAAAAATTAATATTAGTATCACACAAAATAGAGTTCCTAATCACAACCACACCATTTCACTTTATATAGATACATTCAAAATCAAAAGGATTCCTACAGTATGGCTATGATAATCTAGGTAGCGGGGTATAGTTGCCAAGGAAACTATGTCAGCAATGCCAAAAGTCCTCCATCCATAGCTCAATCTACTGATCACCTGAGGCACACAACAACTTTAATGAGTAAAACTCAGTAAGTAAGCTAGGTGAATATACAGTAATAAATAATAACAATAGAATTCAGTCCACAGTATGAAACTATCCATTTCTAACTACACAAGCATTAGCTAACTCGTTAAAGAAATAATGCCCCAGAGTTCACTTCGGTTACATTTGCGCTCCCGCGCCAATTTTCTTTCTAGACCTCTGTCGGTCGATTCAACATCACATAAGTGAGTTCACATTTTTCTACTCATCACTTTTTCATGTACAATCACAATCACATAATGAGGAAGCTTCCACAGTATCATTTACAGTCACCTAATGGAAAAGACTCTCTAATCAAGGTAGGACTTTTCATTTCATAGTCAGTTCCCATATAATAGCTCAAAGCTAGTCTGACAATCCGGGTGATACCGGGCCCATGCTACCGAATCCCGTCTATAGAAACACATGGTCCAGACCTCCCCTCAAGCCATGGGAGTACGGAATGCTCAAAGCTAGTCTGACAATCCGGGTGATACCGGGCCCATGCTATCAAATCTCGTCTAGAGAAACACATGGTCCAGACCTCCCCTCAAGCTATAAGAGCTAAACTTCCTAGGTCTTGGCATGCCAATCATGTTTCACCATTCACAATCAATCACACATAAAAGAAGCTCGATATCAACTGTCTAGAACAGTCACAATATCTCACATTCAAGCATCAAGATACTAGCAATTAACAGTGTTACAATCCACAAAATTACATATATACAGTACACAATTTATTGTGGCCTCAGAATAGTTAGCTTACTTACCTTGTACAGCTGCTTTTCGATGCTTGTGATTGACCTAAAAATAAATAGAAAATATCTTTTTAGGTCACCATACACTTGTAAAACATTTCCCTTTTTTTTGGCTCTATTTATATACTTACTTCGATAAACAATTTACAACAACAATTGTCTACTTTCAAAAAATTCACACAATTGGTAGAAATCTTTTACACACATACCTCATGTCTCCTTAAAATTTTTAGAGCCAATTGAGGTCATTTGGCCACTCAAAATAATCAAATTCATTACCTCAATAATTCTGCCATTGTATTCACTTCACTGAGCACTATTAACTTAAAAATTTGTAGGAATTTCAATCCTACTCAAATAGCTACAAAAATTTACAGGCTGGTATATATCATATATATATACCTCCATACCAAAAATCATGGATTTTCAAGGTGTTTAACCCATTCAAATCCAATTATTTCTAACTACCCTGTTTTGGAAACTAAAAATTCCAGTTTTAGCAAGCCAACTTTAAAAATATATAACAATTCACACAGAGCTTCAATCTTAGTGAAAATTTACATCTCATATATGACACGTAAAAGGACTTGCATACCAAAAATCAGGTAATTCTATGAAGATTTGGACCTTTAACTAAAATCGTCTTCCCTTACTCTGTTCTAAGACAGGGGAAATGTGCAATACCATACTAGAAATTCAAAAATTCTCTACAATTCACCTACTTCGAATTTTTGAGTGAATCCAATTGCTGTACACTCCTGGACATGTCTATTTTTATCCATAAAAATTTCAGAACAAGAAAATGTTCCCCTGATTTTTGGTAATTTTCGGAACATGCACTGCTCAGTGTAAACAAAAATTCCACGATTGAACAAAACTCTAATTTCAAGCTTACATCTTCATCTCCTTACTCAGATGCATTCAAAACTCATCAAATTCATGTTTCCACACAAATTTCCAGCAGCACAAACAACAATTCACATACCGACATCACAACCCAAAAGAATTCTTGCAAATACATACATAATATACAAGAATTCTAAAGGAGAGAAGAGTTCTTACCACTTGCTTGCTTGAATTCTTGGTGAAATTGTGTGTGTATGTGGAGCTTAGAGAGAGTAAAGGGTTGGAAACGTGACCTGGTAAGTTAGAATGGAAGAATTCTAGAATTCTTCTCATTTTATATATAAACACAAGGAAAAGTTTCCATTTAGTCCATCTCTCCTCCTTTATAACCATTAAATCCAATAGTTTTTTCATTAAGCCCTTCATTCTTTCATTTATTACATTACAATTCAAATACATTACATATATATTAATACATATTATTACATATGTAACACAACATATGGTATAATGTATATTACAAAAACTTACGATATTACAGAACAACTCTTGATTGTAGGCCTTACCAGCTACCACGCTTAATAACCTCCTTAGTAGCAGCATCCAACATCGTAATCATTGAGGGATGAAAGAATATAGTAGCTAAGGTGTATCTTCACTCTTCAGGTTATCTAGACTAAAATTAAACAAATGACAAGAATTGTAATTAGATAAGAACCAAATAAGTATCTGGAGAACCCTTTAGTCTCTTTAAGCAATAAACACTTGCAAGAACTAAACAGGATGTGAAATACCAAGTATGTACAGAGCTTCATAGCTGATAAAAGAACTCTGCTGAAAATAAAGGAAACACCAACAAAGAGTTATATAATCATTTTCAGAATCAATATTCCCAGGAAATTAACCATGAAATAATCTGTTATGGGAAATAGATAAAATCAGCAATCGAACATATGCACTTCACATATCAGTAAAATTATGATAATGTAAGTTTCAAAGTTATGCATCTAAGCTCCAGAAATATATGAAGAGAAGGAAGAATTAGCTTCAAACCTTTGGAAAGAAAGAAGCTACATCCTTTTTAGAAATAGCAAATATATGTTGCGAAATTCCCATATTAACAAAAGTCACTAACTAATATGATAACCAAAGTGGTATCACATTGTGAGAGCTACCAACTACCGACATTAAGAGTAGATACAAAATCATAAACTGAATAACACAACTCAGTTAGATAAATCTAAACTCTTTTGGTTTTCATTAGTAAAGGTTGTTATCTACTTTACCATCCTCTTTTGAAAAGAACTAGGTGACTTAAGATTAGTGTCAACCGCAACAGGTTTTAATGAAATAAGAAAAATTACTCTTCAGCGAGACCATTCACAAGTTAGAATAGTATTGAAATAAAACTGAAGTAGTATTTTCTACAAAGTAGAGAAGAAACTTTTAATGTTAAAAAGAATCACAAAACCAATCAACATTTTGCTTTAATTGTTATATAAAACCTCAATAAGGCAGAAGCAATCAATAGTAAAATTAATACAATGCTCATCATAATCCATTTTTCCCATAAGATAAATCTTAAGACAACCAAAATATTGATTCAAGGTAATGCATCTACACATAGAGTCTAATAAGCTCCTGCTCAAAGCGATCCAAGGACCGTCTTCCACAACCACCCCATTAAACAAATACTGGAAAAGTGAACCTTCAACAGCCAAACCAATTACTCCATCTATTTCTTGCAAAAGCTTATGTATCGTGCTTTACAATGCCAATAAATTCATGTAACTGTGATTCCCCTTGCAGCAACAGAAACCCAATATGATTGAGATATTATTTCCCCTTGAATTAACATAGGCTCTGGATCCCTCAAAACTAAATGCTCTGCTTGCTTCTCAACATGGTATAAATCAACACTCATAATGTCTGCAAGATCAATAAAAAAAAATACCCCAGTTTCTTGACCTTTGCCACGATTTCATTCCTCAATTGCTCCTATCATACCATATATAATCATGACAATCAAATTACTCCAAGCAACAACTTTATGCAAACCAATTTATCATCACAGCCAAATTATTTCAAATAAAAATCACTTAAAAACAAAATTTTGGACAATTAAATCAAAAGAAAAAATTTAACCATACAATTTAATAACAAAATCATCTAAATTTAGTGTTGATTAAAATCACAATTTATCATTTTACATCATCACAACCAAACAATTAGAAACAACATAAGAATTAGTTAACTATACAATTTCAATCATCAAAATGTTGGAAATTTTAGAATATAATTTCATTGGGTAAACTTTCACAATACAATTCCAAGTATTAAGCAAAATTTAAAAACAAGAATTAGTTAACTCTACTTAAACTGTGTCGTAATTTTTAAAAATTATTGCTGATAATTTAATTCAAAGCCTAAATGCCATATATCAAATATAAATCATAAAATTAAATGAATCAACTAAACAAAACTTCAAGATCTCAAAAATGAAACCTAGTTTTCATGGCTTAGATACCTAAGACTCTCTTCTGGTGGAGACATATGCTGCTGTATTTTAAGGCCACCTTAAATGAATAACGTAATTAGCGTGTTTTTTGTAGTGGCATAAGTTAAATTATTGGCAGTATTACATATACAATTCAAAAATTCAATATGAAGCTTCCTTGGTTGAATAATATTTAATTAAAGATAATTCTAATATAAAAAGATTAATAAGAGATTTGTATTATTTTTCGAAATTTTTTGGATTTTAGATAGTTAATAAGAATAAAATTTAAAGTAAGGATGCTTGACACATTCAAGGGTACTATCCATAGTTTGATGGTTGGATACACCAACAACAGAAGATATAGCTAAAACAGAACCTGACTCTCCCTTGCCTTGTTGAGATTCGAGTGCTTATTCTTTGTCGAGCTCAAAAGGTCACAGCACCTTCTTGCTGGCCTCCCGAACCATCATGGCTCCATTAATAAGTATTTGTTTCTCTCTCCGTTAATAGCTTAATGTCACGAGCTTAGAGGTTTGCGCAGCACGCTCGTGCAACACTTAGGTAACTTGACTCGAAAGTTGCTAAGTAAGCCTTGATGCTAGTCTTCTCACCCAAGGAGAAGAGAGGATCGTTGAGCCAAAGAGCCTGTAGGCAAAGAAGAGAAGATATGGAGACAAGAATTGTTAAGCAAAAGAGCTTTGTATTACACTAGAAAGCTTGCTTGCAACTTATGTGTGGATTTCTGTGGATTCTTGTGGATGATCTACAAATGAGGTTGGAGGGGTTTATATAGTGAACCACCTCTCAAATGAATGGCTAAGATCTAATGAATCTAAGGGTACTAATTCATTCTTATCTACTAAGTTATCTAGATATGTATAAGGGAATATTATCTACTAAATAATCTAGATAAATACAAGAAATAATTATAGAAGCTTATCTTGCTAGAGAATTCTAGAAGATGGGCTTGGACCTGGGCTTTCTAGAAGCTGGACCAAGCCTCTAGGCATATTTGGGCTCTTTAACAAGTAAATTGGGCGGGTCGTGACATTAATCATCCTAACAAAGTTTGACAAATAGCTAGCCTTGTACATGTATGCATGCTGATGAGAAATTGCAGTATAATTGCTTTTATAGTGCTTTGTTTACCAATATAATTAATTAATATTGGAAAAAAAAACACGCATGAATATACACAATGCATGAATAAAATCTTTGGACATTATAAATCTAAGTTCTGGATTTAAAGAGGCTGGTAACCTTCCCGGATATTTCATCCATAATCTGATCTAAAATTTTTCAAACAAGGATATGTATGCACTTGACATCGTACTTCATTAGAGAATACCGTACTTTTATAAAATTGTGCTTCTATAAAAGGGAATTACCATATATTATTAGATTAAAATGAGAAAAATTAATTTAAACTATTTAATTATGGTAATATCAACACGCCAACAACGTAGGAAAAATTTAGATTTATATATCGACATACACTTCTAAGTTCGAACTTTAAGAAATAGGGGTCTCTGCTATAAAATTATTCTTAATTTAGGTTTCTATGATCCTACCTTAGAATTTATATTAATATATAAATAAGATATATTTTAAAATTGCGATTTAGCTCCCTTTCTGTTCTGTTGGACTTCAATTTAAAATTTTATTTTTAAATAACTTTATTCGTATATAAACTTATGAAGGAGGATTGAAAAAAATCTGAATGCCCAAACAAAAATTAGGTTTAGATTCGATATCATACCAAAAATATAACCATTTAATGGACCCGAAACCTTGTGCGAAGCAAAGTAAAAACCAACAAATAATATACAAGTAATTATAGGGCAATTTAGGAAAGAAAATAATTTTACTTAAATATTATTATTTATTGATTTTATTTTTGAAAATGCGATTTAGTTGAATAGAAAGTGTGACTGGACACTAAATAGAACAACTCTATATTTTATGTCCATGTCAGGTCCAAGTTCAAATCTAAAGGGTTAATCTTTTTTTTATCTGAAATCTAAATGAGTTTGAAATTAATTTAAACCTGAATATGTCTGAGTATAAAAATTTAAATAATATGTCTGATTCTAAATCTTAAAGTTGTTTATTTTTTTAAAACTAAAAATATCTTAAAACTGTTTACTAATTTGACTTCTCCCCTTTCTTCCCATTCACTATAAGAAATCTAAAAAGAATTCAGTCCTTCGTTGAAAAAGAAAAAAAAAATCTCGATCTCTTCCTGGATATTCCATTAGTGCATCCATTAAATCAGAAATGCTGTATTCAAAATCTCATAATTCAGAGCCCTGCCAGAGGGCAAAGAGGAGCTGTGAAATCATTTATCTTTTTCCTTTTAGATTCTGAAGCATCCCCGCCTTAAGAATAAAAAACCTATACAGTGCTTCGTCATAGGCTGCGAGTGTGGCTACTCTTTTAAGTTTCTCGTAGACGAACCTGACGTTGTAAGGGTGCTCGTAGGACAAGTAATGGGCCATAAGGGGTTCCTCAGGAGGAGTGACCAAATGTCTAAAAAAGCTGCGGCCCAAGTTCAAAATTTGTATAAGCAAATTAAAGAGTGTTTTGCGATTAATTATCCTTGTTTACTTCAAATTAGTGATATTATCTGAATCCTGATCAAACATCAACATGCACACTGGACTAATCTCATCATTGTTCACCAAATGTTTAATAATATGACAATTTAAACTGAATGTCATATCAGCAAGATAGAAAATTGGAATAGGCATGTATTTCATTCAATTAATTATAATTAATTATATAAATAACATAATTATTATAACATATTACTAAGCTATCTAGTAACTTTTCTGTTTTTAATGACCTAAGTGTATAACGTAACATGAAATCTTCCACAATACCTTATAATTAAATTTCATATAAATTTCAGATTACAATACATAAGCAAGAACGTATTTTCACTAATTAACCGTATTTTCGTATTCATTTGTAAATTCTATTTTTTTCTCTGTATTAATGACAAACCATTAGAAGATGATCATGTCAACCACTTGACCGTTATAAAAGGTTATGGCTGACTAAATAATGTTAGCAAACCAACTCCAGAACACTGCTTTTATACAAAACTCTGTGTGTAAATCTCGAGTAGTATGAGACTTAGAGCTTAAATACAATCAAAAGTTTATAATTTCATATAATAGTGTCTATAACAAAAATTCATTCGAAGAGAAAAAAACGAAAATGAACGAAGGAATAAGTAAATTATAGATGTAACATAACTTTTTTTCTTTAAAAAGAAGAAGTAGAAGAATACTACGCCGAAATGGTTGTTTAAACTTAGAATCCACCAAAAACCATTAAAGGTTCCATGAGACATTGACAACCTTCTCTAGTGTTGCAAGAAACGATAACTCTGTGGGCAATTAACTACAGCATAAGCGTACAGAAGCCGTTGCTAGACATTTTTCTTAAAAGCATTTAAACGACAAATTAAAATCAAGCGGCAAATCCAGTCCAATAGTTCAGGGCAAAGCACTTTCAATGCGAACAATACTCTGTAGAAGGATGGCTCTGTCACATATCTCTTCCCACGACAAGTCCCTTCCACGACTGCCCTGGCACAGGCTTCGGTGGACTCGGCCAGGAGAAGGTCCATGTTGGTCTACAAACATCAGATGATTTAACCAAAAAAAAAAAAAAATCAATTATGAGAAATTCGTGTAGACAAAGAAGGCCTAACTGGCTGCTGGTATATATGCGTACCTCTGCTCGAAATTCGGGATTTGTAATCTCTGAGTCAATCAATCCAGGAGTGACTATTGTTATTCCAATATCCGAACCAACTTCAACCCTCAATGTATCAAAGAAGCTTATTAATGCTCCTTTGCTTGCCTGACATTCAGTATTAGAGTTGATTATAATCGGGTAAACCCATGTGCAGAAAATGAGAAACTGAATAAATTAAAGCAAGCTAGCATGTCCATTGCCAAGGTGTCATACATTGTAGAGGCTTATTCTTGGTGCAGGCAGCCATGCACCAATCGAGGAAACGACAACGATCTTCCCTTTGCTTTTTCTCAGATGTGGGATTGCAAATTGGGTTGCATAGACTGAACCCCAGAAATTTGTGCTCTTAAATACAATAAGAACATCAAGTGGAAATCTGTTAACATTTAAAATGTAAATCTGATTTCAACTGAAGCGGATTGACACTTCGGTAGCAAATTTTTTTTCTAGTAACATTGGCTAATTGATTTAAGATATAATGCTACAATACCCCACAGCAAATTATTTTCCTTTTTGTTTTAGGGTACGTTAAAATTAAACTTATAATTGGATATGAAGTTAACACATACCATGATAGGATGGAAATCAGAGATTTGAGAAGAATCTTGGAAAAAGCTTGGTTTAATAATGCCGGCGTTGCTCACCAGGTGATCCACTGTCCATTATTTATGAACAAGTTCTATATATTAATATCCATGTTGTTATTATTATTATTTTGTCAATTAAAAGCCACAAATTAAATTTATAATAATTATTTAAAAAAAAAAAACTAAAGAGAGATTAGATGTCTGCTCACATCGACCGAAGTGATTAGTTGTTTCGTCTATAAAGCGCTTACAGTCTTCAACCTTGGAAACATCTGAAGAAATCACAATAACATCTGTCGATCCAAGCTGTCTAGCTTTATCTGCAACTGAATGAAGCCGATCTTCTCTTCTGGCAACAAGAGCTAAACGAACTCCTCTTCTAGCATACTCGTAAGCAAGATACTAATTATTTACACAACACATATACAATATGATCAATAACCCCTATAATGATGAGTTCTTAAAAAGGATTTATAGACGTTGAAGGAGGGCAATATTCTACAAACCTCACCGATGCCTGAAGATGCTCCTGTAATAAGCACTACTTTTCCAGCCAAATTTTCACTGAAAAGATATTCTTTTATACAGCTAAGAAACTTGAAAACGAGATACGGTGGTAGGATAAAGCAAAGTAGAACTAGAGTTATTGGAGGAAGAACTATGTTCAAGAAGTTGATGATCAAATCCATAGCTCTGCTGATTATGCTGGGGACATAGATGGTAAGTAGTCTCACCTTGGAGAATTTAATAAGTTTCTCTATTCATTGTCCAATCCCACTAACTCCGCTTTTTCTCCAACCATTTAAAAATTGAGCGTCGGCATTAGTAAAATAATCAAATTCTTACTAATAAGTCCCTTTTAAAGATAAGGTTAGAACTTCTAAGTTGTACAAACTATTTAAAAAACCTCACAATTTGTATTTGCCACCAAGAGCCCTCGTAATACTCACCAGAACAGGAGAGTTAAAAAAAAAATTTCATGCATTTCTCACTGTCGTTACTGATAAACACAGTGAATTAGCTAGGATCATTCCTGCATTAGACAATTATAAAATTCGTTATATTCTTTGAAATCAACAATTACGAGAAGAACCCAACAAATTTTCCACATCGAACGAGCAACAAATAGTTATGTCCCACCATCATAGACAACATATTTTTATTCTTCAGCAAGGGCATTAATTAGCAAAACAAGACAAGTAATAAGACTTCCTCAACACACAAAAACAAAAACAAAACATTTCCACATTATTTATGAGGGTTGTGTGAACATAATTGGGAAGCAATTCTATTCTGCCTTGAGGTCGGGAGATTGGATTGTGCCAGGGTACAGAACATGCTTGGCTCCAGTGAGGTCCAGGACCCTTTTGCTGGGCGCTTCAGTGGGTGGTTCCCCTGGCCTGCTGAGATAAAAGAATCTGTAATTCCACTCGAGCAACTCGGGACATAACACTTTCAACCAGTAGGTGATCCTGAACCACGATGGGTGTGTTACGTATCTCTCTCCACGGCAAACGCTGTTCACTATCGCCCTTGCGCACCCACCAACTGATCCAACTGGGACTGCGCTTATTTGGACCTACGCCACAAGCATTGCTATAATTTTAGAACAATCAAATTACCTATTTTGCTCAACATCCATAAACAAACTTAGTTAAGGGCCATAGATTTCCTAGAATAATAGATGTTTCTTGCCTAATCTAGACTAGAAGTACAAGAGTTCTTACATCTCTCAAGTCTTGATCTACTTCAATTTTTCCTTCCCAGTTCAAGAATTTCCCCTGTGTTAATTCCGACTCTATGAAGCCAGGAGTTACAATTGTTATATCGACATCAGACCCAAGTTCAACCCTCAATGTCTCAAAAAAGCTTAACATTGCCGCTTTGCTTGCCTGAGATGGTAAATGAAAATTATTGATTAATTATCTAGAAATGTAATTGAAATACTCGAGAAAAATTAAAGGCGCAAGGAATTGAGTACTAATCGCTTGGCAACATATTGAGTGAAGTACTCACATTGTAGAAGGTATGTCTGGGCGCAGGCAGCCATGCAGCCGAGGATGATAAGACTACAATATTACCTCTGCTATCTCTAAGGTGTGGAACTGCAAACCGAGTGGTGTAAACTGAACCCCAGAAGTTTGTATCCTGTAATGAACAAACCCCACTATCAATATTGAACTAAAAGACCAGCAGTTGATATTAGTAGTCGTGGAATTAATAGAGAACAAATTCGAAGACACGCACTTTGCTCGAAGTGCCTGGTATTGGCGGCAGCTCTTCTGTACTTACTCAACATTGATTAACAGATTTGCTCACAAATTTAATATACATAAAAAATAGATTAATTATGTATAAAAAAATGTTATATAACCAACTCTATTGGGTTAAGTTGGTATTATCAAATAGGCCAAAAATCCAACAAACCAGAGCTTACCCAAATAATTATTTATTGTGTAGATCTTTTGCAATAAATAAGTATACGAAATAATTAAGGAGGTGGCTGACGATATATAGTGAATAATTACCATTATGTATTTGAAATTGGTGATATCATCCGACTCCTCGAACAAGCAAACTGCACTAATACCAGCATTATTTACCAAATGATCCACTGCAGCAAGTACCCAACATGAAATTAGATAAAGGAAATCTCATATAATTTGTTGCAAACAAAATATACAAAATTTGCTCATACATCTCCCAAAGTGATTGATTGTTTCCTCAACAAGATGCCTACAGTCATCAACCTTTGAAACATCAGCACGAATGGTGATGACATCGGGAGAGCCTATGTCACGCGCTCTATCCGCAACTTCTTCCAGGATTTTTTCTCTCCGGGCGCAAAGAGCCAGGCAGGCTCCTCTACTAGCATACTCATATGCCAAATGCTACATATATAATCACATTAAACAAATTTCTTCGTAATATTGGTACACAAACGTTTTCACAAGATAATTAGTGGGTAGCTAGCTGGCAATTAAAGTAGATTACCTCTCCGATGCCAGAAGAAGCGCCTGTTATTATGACGACCTTTCCTTCAAGATTTTCGCTAAAAATGGTGCTTAAGAGAGAGGTGAAGAACTTATAACACTGAAACGGTGGTAAGAAGAGGCTCAGGAAGAAGGTGGTGAATGGAGGTGCAACGAGGTTGAGGAACTTTTGAATCAAATCCATGATAATTGAGCGAGTAGTACTGATCAGTACTTGTTAAAGGAGAAAAATTATCTATATGCTGAAAAGATGAAAGTGCTGATTTGTGGCATGCAGTGAGGTTATAGCCATGCCAAGGGAAGCTGCTGGAAGGATTGATAGAAGAAGGTGGTGGCACCATTGCATGGCAGTGATACGACACGTTGCCTCTACAAACCACATCACTTCCCCATTTGTCTTGTAACAAATACTCTTGATTTTGCCGCTTTAAAATTCAGGATAACTATGCTTTTCGTTTTTGTAACGTCTGTATGTAGTTGCATTTCACTGTAACCTTCTCTTGGTGAGATTTCCGGGAGAAAATCTCATCCCTATTGGTACTCGCTACTCGATCAAGCTACAAATCGGCTCTCTATGAGCCACAACTTATAGCGACAAAAGGAGCGAATTGGGCTATTGGGCTAAGCTTCTTTTCCTATTATAATTTATGGTCGAGGTCCAAATCGTTCCAGAGAACCCAAATTCGAATATGGGCTGACAACATAACATTAACATCCTGACTCCGTAACTTGTAAATTTTGTTCAATTTATTTTATGGAATATGGATACACAAATGCTCATTGCACTTTCTCCGCTAGAATTACTTATTCATGTTTTTAATGCAACAACAAATCTTGGCAAATATCACAACCGAAAGTGCGAGAATCTATTCGACTGAGAGCAGGGTAAATAGTTCAACTTTTTCTTGATACTTCTTTTCTTGGTCTGCTTATTTCGATATTGCTTTTTGAAATTGGAAACCGCAGTTCTCTTCTTTTTATACAGCTTGCCCTTCATTGGTTCTTGCAAACTAGATTGCCATTGTAATTAAGTTACAAATATATATATATATATATACACACACACACACACACACAAACATATATATATGTGTGTGTGTGTGTGTGTGAACTATGTAGTTAATTAATTAATACTCAATAAATATACAATTAAAACGTATTTCTCCTTATATAATTGACAATAGTAATATTCGTTTTAATTTTCTAATGATTCAAACCAATCCGTACCGTGCAACACTTTTGCAATATATTGATCCACTAATAGCTCAGCTTTGGTGTCGATTGTAGAAAGGTTTACCAAAAGCGTTGTCAGTAAATAACTGTAATATTATTGGTAAATTTTCCTGAGAACTTGTATGCTTTTATTTATCGGAAATTGCTTCAGTACTTGAGCTGAGAAGTACATCCACTAGCCAGCCTCTAGTACTTTATGGAACCAGTTTATATAGTAATATATAGGATCTCCGCCTCCACTAAATTACCAAATCGGTATAGTAATAGTACAATAGGGACTGATGAGAGAGAGGGTATTGCTTTTTCCTTCACAGTAGTATAAGCAAAATTTCAGAAGGAATGATATTAAACAATAGTCTATTTTAAGAAGTTCTTAATAATTTTTTAACTAATCAGGTCAGTACTATTCCTTTCCACAACCAGAAGGTGATAGAATGTTAAGATAATGGTCTAGCAAGTGGCATATGAGGCAGCAATCGCGATTTCAAATACTATATTGCAACTAATCTTCTCAAGCCAGGATTCTGATTTGCTTGATACATTCACTGGAAATTATAGACGATCTATATATATATATTTTGCTCCAAGGCATGGCTTTACCAATCGAATACAAATGTGAAATAAACTCTTCAGTTTAAGTTAATTAAACCTGAATCTACCTAGTTAATAACACTTATAAATCTACCCTTAACCCATCTGCCATTATTTTACTTAATAAGATATGAAATTGGTTTTCTCTCTTTGGCTATAGATCAGCTTCAAGCATCCTTCGTCTGTTGACCCTTGCAATGAAATCGTCAGCTCTTTTGCTCAATTCGTCACCAGTGATGGCAAACTTCTCCTCTTCTCTTTTATCCTCTAACTCTGTTGCTTGATTCTCAACCCATCTCTTTTTCACTATGTTCTCGCCACCTTTGCATGTCTTCTTCACATTTTCTCCAAATCGTTTCTCCAACTTTCTCTCTTTGATCTCTTCAACAGTGCAACAATTCTGATGGTCTCGATTCCTTATGTACTCATCATAGTACACAGGGCTACCTGGAGAAGAGTCTGCAGCGAAGAACTTGGATTCTCCAATAAGGATGACAACGATGAGGTTGCCAATTATGAACAAAGTCTTGGGGCTGAGTACCACCAAACCAACTTCTGGGAGAGAAACAAAGAGAAAGACCTTCATAGAAGAACAAAGCGAGGGTAGCCAAAAAGGGCAGGAACAGAATAGACTACAAGTTAATGCTGTTAAAGAATATATAAACAAATTTTCAAGTTGATTATGCTTCTTGGACCTCTTTATGCCTCGAGTCATTCGCATCTTCACAAGTTTACACAAAAGGGGAAATTAATTAACTAAATTTTTCAAGAAAGAGAAGGAGAGCGAATTTTGGAGAAAAGTAGCCGGTAGAAGAGTTCAGTTGCAAATTTCAAAGAAAACGAATGAGAACTGCCATCTGACTGAACAAAATGCAATGCAAATTCAGGATTATATAGGATGGGAGAGAGCAGGGTTGCTTTGGTAAAATTCATTACATGTCACTTTGTTTTCTCTTTTGTATGGGCGGGTAGACTTTTTGAAAAGCTATGGAAGATAATTAGTGCTTATTGGGTACTTTTTTTTTTTTTTTATTTTGTGGATACCTGCTTTGCTTTCCACTTCTTGTTGATGTTTTTCAATTTTCTACAATTAACGAATTCTTACATGAGGAACCCATTAGGCAAAAGTAACTACTACTAGCACCAATTTTTGCTTTGCTTCAAACTTTATACAAAGTGAAAATAATGTTTCAATGACATAAAATTGTTATATATATGATATATAGCAAACGAAACTTGTCATTTTTTGGCTCTACATAATTAATGCTATGCTCAAGAGTAATAGCACTAATTAACAAAACTCTATAATTTAGGCTAGCTCCTAGCTACATTGTGTGTAGATAGCATCAATCAATACTGTTAGACTGAGAGATGAGTAAGCTTAGAGTTTCTACTTAGAATCAAGGAGCATATGAACATTATTATGATGTCTAATTCTTTAATTATTGAGCCATTGCAAAATGCATGCGTCTCGGTTAAGCAATGGGCTAGGCACGCAGTAATGAGCAATGATGGTGCAACCACTCACCACATATAGCTGGGATATTTCCTTTGTTATCAAATCAATATCTTGAGACTTACAGTGAAAAACAATAAAATAAAAGGAGAACTCCACTAGAAAAAGCATCTGTAACATCTTTTTTGATTTTGAGATGCTCATTGGAAGAGAAGTGGAAATCCTCTTAAGGAAGTTGCTTTGGCTTTTCCTTGCATAATTCTGCCAGTAGAAGGCACATTGTTGAGTAGAATAGCAAAGGGAAAGCTAGAAAATAATGCACGAGGTGTGGGTCATTAAAGTTATATTGTCAGAAATGAGGCACATTTGGATATATTCGATATGCAGAAGCTCCAAAAATAATTACAAATCTACCTTGCTCCTTATTATGTAAGTATCTTCATCAAATTTAGGGATTATCTGATTCAAAATGGATAAAACTATATCAACTTCATAAGAAATTTTCTACCATTAATTCCAGATTAATTTATGATATAGGCTAATATAGCATGAGTAAATTGGATTAAGATTACTTCATAGTTTATCCTAACCAGCTTCTTTGTATATATCCTTGTTGAATGCTAATTGGCAAGTATATAAATATCTTTCAATTACGGTCGAATGACCACTTTTGCATAATAGAGATTAATAGAACAATAATTGATATATATGGTAAAAGGAGTAGAATCCAATAATTTGTCATTTTAGTCACTTGATGGATACCTTTTTAGGTAGTGAAAACGCCATTGTAACCAATTTTCTAGTGACATTTTCAAGCAGTATTATTACTGGTTTGATTTGATGTCCATATAATCATATTTGCCTCCAAATTAAAAGTGATGTTCCATCGATGTCATCCTTTGGCCTAAACTTTAAGGACTTGTGTTATAGCTTCGCCTTTATTGCTTGTGTGTGAAATTAAATTGAAAAATGGACTTTTTTGCTTTTGGTTAATTAAAGATTTCTTGATTGATTTGTGGAGAGATTCTGCGAAATTCCTTGTATCTTGACATGCAATTAGATAGAAGGCCTCTGCCGTGATGCCATGAGGCCTTTGATATTTCCGTGCATTTGAGGTTTTATAAATTAAATGACAACGAAAGAATGGGCAATTACTTCTTGTTTGAGTGAAAATATTAAAATTTATAAGAGCTTCCCTTTTTTGTTTTCTTTTTATTTTATTATAGACAAGTGTGCAGAAGGTACAGATCGACAGTGAAAGTAGCTTTATTGTAAACTGATAATTAATAAGAGAGCTTAACGAGAGGGTTTGGCTATCGGAGATCGATGCATGAAACTTCATGGCAGCATAAGCAGAAGAAAAGTTTGACAAAGCACGTACATGCAGCAAATTTATTAGTGTATAATCTACTCACCATAATAACTTAATCCATTGTTTGTTCAAAGCTTGAACGAATAAAAGCATATAAAACAATAGATGTAATGAACTTTTATGGCATGCTCTAATTGTTTGGCTTCTCAAAGGATTATAATATAACACTTGTTTTATAAAGCACTTTGCAAATTGCAAGTGTGTTTCATGTTTGTATACATACAAGGTAAGCAAGAGGAATACCTCGTGTGATGCTTTCGTATACATGCATGCACGGACGTAGACTAACACACTTTAAAAATAAATTAAAAAGAAAAGAAAAGAAAAAAAGAAAGACTGATTAAAAAAGATCAGGTACGAAGCAATAGTGGGATGAATTTACAGGCTGAAAGCCATTGTTGCTGATTGAAAAAGGTAGGAGTTGCCAATCTCGGCCACGTTTTGAAGCTTAGGTATATTTTTTTCGGTTCTTTAATAGCATATACGAGCTATAGGATTAGGGGCCAGCAAGATGCCCTATCAAGTACGACACAAGGGCATCTTGATAAGACACTTTGTCTGATTGTCCATATCGATACTTGAATTGGTACTTTGCTCGAGAATTTGATAATTCATGGCTTTAACCTAATTAGCATTTTGCAATTACGAGTGTCAAAAGAACATCCCTTAAAAAATATGGTATCAATTATTTGAACGTATAAATATATATTAATTAACCTTTGTGGATATGGGTGGATTTTATTATTTTATTTATCTGTTTTGTTGAGCTTGCTGCAGATTTGATTCGTTCTCTCTTTTCTTTTTTTCGTGTTTATTGCTGCAAAAGCTATCTCCTTTAATTTGAATTACAAAGATGAAATATCATTAAAAACAAGTATATATTGTAAAGGTAGATGAAATGAAAGAAAATTTTATGGTGTAATTAGCTGCTTTTTCATTGAAATCATATTCTACATGATGTGGCCATGACTCATTGTACATTATAATTCATAAACATTGATTTCCTAACATATATATATGCAAACTTTACCTTAGATCCAAATTTCCCAGCTAAAATATTACGAAATTAATCTGAATCTATCCAAAGTCTTATGAGCCCAAGTAGATGGGCTTGGCCCAAGGAAAATGGATCCTTGGACCCATGAGAACAGTTACTTAAAAGAAAATCAAACTATTTAATTAATTAGCTAGATAAATAATAGGGGTAATGTATAATACTTTTTGAGAATTCAAGCCTGATTAGTTCATCCCAGTGCTCTGGTTGGAATTTGGGACCAACTTTTCTCTTATCAGTTATCAAGCTCCTTTTAAGTTTTAAGTTCTGATTTACGATCTCCAGATAATTAGAAATTAAAAATTCAACTTCATATAAAAAAAAAAAAAGAAATTAAAAACCGGCCACTCTAGTTACAAAGCTCCAATAAGGAGCAGGGTCAACGTTAAGACTGCCCACCTGATTACTTCTTAATTACTCTGCTGCTGCAGGCTTAGTGGAGTTAGTTAACTTAGTTACTGCTGTTACTACAGTTCTTGTTTCTGTAATCACAATATTAAAATATTAATTTCTTGTGTTCCATTTTCCTTCCACTAGCTTCTAGTAAATGACGTGTATGGCTCTATGATTGGCAATAGACTTGCCCTATTGATCGTTTGAAACCTGGCAGTAGTCTTTGTAATATATTTTATCCCCAAGTAAAAATAGCAACGAGCATTTTCTCCCCTAAAATCAAGTGTCAATGATTTCTTTCAATTTTTGGTTTTTGCTACAAACGGCCCATTCTGTTTTTATTTTGCCTCTTTTTTTTCATCTGAGATTAAAAAGAAAAAAAAATCTCTTAACACTTACTTTTTGTCAATTAATAATGTAAATCCCAAGAGAGTTATTTCCTTCTTGAAGTTTGCTTTTAGCCAATGATGCCCGTTTGTCTTCACTAATACGAAGAGTTAACTGGCAACGCATTCAGGGTTTTGCACTGATTGATTATAATTTGTATTAATAGAACTCTGAGGTCCCAGCTCGACAAAATCGCATAATGGATTAATCCCGGATCAACCAAGCTCCATTTCTGGCCAATTAATTAGCTACGTCGCCCTGCATCCTGCCCTTGGATGCCAAAACAACAAGAGACAAGAATTAACTTCTGCAACTGCTACTCTTGAAATGGCTGACAAAAGATTAATTAATTAACCCACGTATAGGAGCTATTATGATGCTACCGAGCAGTTGATGGTATATAACTTTCGGGTAGGATCTAGAGTCCGAGACACTAGCTATATCAAATTGACCTGGTGATCGAGCGAAGGCCATGGCACGTCTATGGCTACGGTCCGTAAAAGTGATTGTGGTTCCTCTTTTAATCGGGCACTTGAGGTCCATTAATCGCTTGTTGATGTTTCCAGCTAATTTAACATATTCGGTTCTTCAAATGAAAGTTCTAGGCTGAATTGACATCTAGAATAGAAATAGCAATGTTTCAGATATTTTCTCTACTAAGATATTTAAACCAGCTACTTTCTGATAGATGTTAGTTTGCTTTGTGCCAAATCAAATTCCAAACCCGTTTTAATTTTACTTGATGACAATGACAATTCGATCAATCTCAACATCATCTTATCTCTTGTCGTTTGTATTGATACCTTATAAAGGATTGACACCATTGGGAAGACATTCAGATGGGTCTATTTTGCAACTAAAAGATATTGGGAGAAGAGTGAAATTCAAGTTCTAAATAGTCGGTTAAACTCATTATCAAGGGGTCCATTTTACACAGTATTTATATGCGTGACAAGCTTTCATTCGTAGAATGATTACAGGACCATTTCTTCATTACATTCCCAACAAAAGCGTTGAAAGTAGTAAACTTGTTTACATGGGTGGTCAAAAGCTGAAACATTTTCATACAACCACCGAAAGAAAAAATATACATCCATAAAAGCAAAGGAAGAAGAAGATCAGCACAAGGCAAAGCGAGATTCTCTATGTCGTGAGCTTCTTTAGTAAGCCTCATGCTCCCCCTGTCCACACGCAAATTAATAACATCTCATTAGAAAATTCCTATCAAATCTATCTTAGTTTTTTGTGCTCACTTCACTCCCACTCTTATCTATTCTTTTCATATGAATCACAATATCAAAACCCTCTTAAGCATGCAAACAAAACAATCTAAAAATGTAAAATGTTCTCTGAACAAAATTTGAATCAAATTAGTGTGTGCAAAGTATTACTAAACAACAATTATATATATAATACGAAGAAAAGGAAATGAAAGTATATATTAGCTTACTTTCTTTGGTAAAATGAAATCAACAAACTTGTTCCTGCCCTTGCCATTGCTAGGAGGAGACTTGTGGTGGTGGCTGTGGTGATGGTCTTTCCCTCCTGTATAACTCTTGATATGCTGCCTTACAAACCTTTCGTATATAAAAGCTGCTCCTCTGAACTGTGGTAGAACCAACCATGCAATTAACAACAGCTTCACTGTGTACCAGATTGGTATCCTGAAACACACACAGACAATTATATAATACAATATAATTAATCAAAAATGGAAATTCTAACTCATGATATAATCGATTAATCATCTTCCTTTCTTAGGAGTTGTTGTGTGGATTGAAAATTTGATATTTACCACTCTAAAACAGATTGGAGCAGCATCTCTGTAAGAGTTAGGAATGAATACAAGATCCAATAAGCAAGCCACTGCTCATCATCCACTTTTGTTGGACTTTCAATGGCCATAACTGATGCATACCTGCAATCAAACCCGACAAGACATACAATAATTTAATCATTCATAATCCTATCATCACTTAATACATCAAAAATCAATCACTTGGATCACTTACAAGGGATACAGCAACATCAGAACCGGCCTGCACATCATTAATACAATCAGATAATATTAGATAAAGAATATATATACTACGGAGGAAATTAAAATTAATTTAAAAAAAATTAATTACTACATACCCAGCTAGTGCATGAACGTGGGTAAGCAAAGTCCATAAACGACTCATATTTGAGTGTTTTCAATCTGGTTTTGAACTGACTTGAAAGGGTCAAGACCCGGAGAAGAGAACTGAGTACAACAAAGAGGAACTGATCGTATTTGTTTGACTCAGGTGAACAAGAAAACGGTTTCTGTATATACAGACAACAAGTGAACCTCTTGGGTCCCTGCTCAAGACCTATTTATATAGAAGAAGCCAAGACACGTGGCACGAAGGGAGCTAGTATCGGATTCTGCCTCAAACGTGTCGAGATAGATTTAGCACCGTCCAGATGTGTTGTGATCAAAGCGCATGCTGTTGCCCTGCCCCTGCAGTTTATTTTATTTTATTTATTTATTTAAAGCACTAATTTGAGATGAGAATCAAACGGCTTTGTACTTTCCCCCAGGTACAAGCCACTTGTTCATGTGATCAATGGATAGAAGTCGGTGACACGTGTCTTGATATTGTACGATCCATTGCGTTTGTTGTTGAGGCGATGGCCGATTGGACGGATAAACCAATACAATTTGATGTTAGAAGCACTTAACTTAAAATACAATTATTTTAGGTTGGGCCAGGATCCTCGTTGAGACAGCCCAAAGTCAGAACAAAGTGTGGTCCACAACCTGGACTTAGAATAGACCGGATCTATATGGGCCTAATTAGTTCTCTAATTAGCCTCTCAGAAAGAGTTTGAATGAGAAGTTGCATATAGCACCTGTCCTTTCTTTATCTCCAGCAAGATTTCTATTTCGCTGTAGCAATTGAATTATCACGGTATTAAACTTACAAACTAAATACCATCAAAAGTTTACAACATAATATAGTAGTTTATATGACAAAAATTTACTTAAGAAGGACAAAAACAAAAATAAATAAGAGAAATTACATTTTCAGTAGGATTTTATCATTTAAACTGTTACATCAAGTTGTAGACTTTAATTTATATTTGAATTATAAGTCTAAAGTTACTATTTAACAACTATTCAATACCAAATTAGTAAACAGTGATAAATATCATCAAAGCGACCTAAATCTCCATTTCTCTTATTTCTTGTCCCCCTTGCTTACTACAAGCTACTGCTAAGAGTACAAGTTTCAAGCACATAAAGCCCACTAGAACATTTGTGAAAAAAAAATATGTATGATAAAAATAACTAAAAAAAAATTAAAGAAAACAAAGATTCCATTTGAATTCTAAATATGTTCAAAGAAAATAAAGGCAAACTATAAATATTTTTTTTATTCTTATTACAAAATCTACTCTTAATTAAATAAAGACCGAGGTCTATTGAATTAGATGGTGTTTGTATCAATCACTTAACACTTTTTAAATTTAAACACTTTTTATGACTTAATTTACACCACTTAATAGGATGTTTATTTACTCTTTAAGATGTCACTTAAAAAATATGGTAAGAGAATATTTTACCTTTAATATGACTTTTTTATCTTTGTTGAAATGTAAAATGTTTATATCATATTTATTACAATCCCTTAAAAATTAAATAGTTAATAAAACTAAACCAAAATTCTTTTTCATTTAAATAATTAATATTATATTCCTTACAAACCTTTAAAAAATAAATATTTAATAAAATTAAATAAAAATTCTTTTTTATTTAAATTTAAATAGTTAATATTTTATTTATTACAATGCTTTAAAAAATAAATATTTAATAAAATTAAATCAAAATTCTTTTATATTATTAAAAAAATAAATTAAATTAAAAACGGAAACAAAAGGAAGCAGAAAACACAAAACTTTCAGAGAGAAAGATGCGGGGACTGCACTCAACGCCTTTTATGATGGCGCCACCTGGCAATACATCATAAACAATCAACAATATTTCCAACTTATTAATGTACTGACTTTCATATTACATCTCGTTTCTTATAAATCCACCACTCCATTTCCCCCATCTCCTTCTATTCTTTTCCTTACAATCCTCTCTTCGCATAATCAATCAACATGGCTGAGGAGTTCCAAGAATCAGATGTCCTCATCTCCGACTACTACGATCCACATCAACAACAACAGCAACATCAACAATGCAGCAGCTACTTCAGCTATCAAGATATGGTTTTGTCAACGCAAGCCCAAGCACAAGCTGAACAGCAGCAAAAATGTCATAGTGGTGCCGGAACTGAACAACATGGCCGGATTTTGAGAGGATTCACAGAGGGAGAGAGAATGGAGGCTGAGGAGTGAGGACAACAGCTAGGTAAAAAAAGAGATTGAAAAAAATTATAATTGTTTTATATACAAGGGTATTTTAGAAATTTCAATAAATTTATATGTTTTAGAAAGAAAGTAACATTTTTTTCACTTTTTTAATTCACACATATATGCCTGAAAATAAGTGATTAGATTTAAAATAAATGAATCAAAAATTTTTTACATCTGAATTTCATTTAGATTCAGACTTTAGAACCCAAAAAAAAGGGCCTCGGCTCAAATAGATATATGCAATCGTTGAGGCTTGCATGGTAGCCGAATAAAGGATAACGGGAATTGTACGATGAAAGGAATATCACGGGCCACGAACTGTTAACAAAGTTTAAGACAAGTCCAAATACGCTGAACCCACTCAACAGTTTACAAGCCCGCAAAGGCGAATAGGCTGCCCAATTAGAACAATTTATGTTAACTAACCAGTAGTGTCATTAGTTGCTTATAGGGATAGCAAAACAATCCGGTCGAGGTTGGGGACCCAGAAAACCCGGTCATCCGGGATCGGAGAATTACCCGAAAGACCTGCATAATTGGTCGGGGTCGGGGTGTGATTTTTCTGCCCGGCTAGGGCCGGGGTGGAGGTGCCGGGGCCGGGGACCTAGGATTGAACCTAGAGTATACAATTAAAATTAAAAATTATATCAATTTAATCTATTAATTTTCAAATCTTAAATATAACCCCTTAAGCCCATAAACCATTTTACTAAAATAACTCATAAAAAGTCTAATAACTTCGACCCAAGCCCAGCCCCAGCCCACCTTTTTTTTAAAATTAAATAAGTTTTAAGGGAATGCTACAAAGAATATTCGAATCCTTTCCTTTAATAAACAAGGCTAAGGCATGTCATCGCTGGGCTACGACCCACTTTGCACTTAAAGAAGCAATATAGAAATCATTTAAATATTATTCGTTTGAATAAATTAAATGAGTTCCAAATATTTACATTACAACGGATTCGAACCCGAGTCCCTATTATAAACCATAAGGCAGTGGACCGCTGAGCTACAACCCACTTTGGAGCAAAAAATGCATGCAACATGTATATAACTAGAACCGAAAAGAATCAGAATTTCAAAAAAATTATACAACCCAGATTATTGAAAAACCCGGCTTCGCCTGGGGCACCTCGGCCCCGACCCCAAAAAAAAAATTTCGGAAAATTTTCTGTGATCGAGGTTTGCAATTGAAAGCCTGGGCCAGGGCCCGGGCCGACTCCCTAGCCCGGCCCCGAGTTTTGCCACCCCTAGTTGCTTCTCACACAAACTCTTTTGACCAAGCTAACGCAAACAAATGAACCAAATAAATCAAGGTAAAAAATAAGAATTCAGATGTACGCAGTTTGCCTTTTAATTCTAATCATCGGCTTGCTATTGTAACTATTGCAAAACAGGTCTTAGAAGATTGATTACAATCTGACAAGCATGAGGTATCGATTTGAGCGTGTGCCAATCAAACTGAATAGAGTCTTTTGACAAGCACAACAGCAGCTAGTGTCTCTGAACGCTCCAAAAATAACTCCGATAATCGATCGCATCGAACATAAAAGCAGACTTGGAATGCATGCAGACATCGACTTTCGCATGCATGCAATTGCAATGCAACCTGATAAAGCTGAGATGTAAGCTCCAGCAAACATAAGAATGGCAATTCAAACAACACCGCCGCGGTTAAAGTTGCTGGTAATATAACGGTTTTAAAAAATCTGAAGTAATAGATAATAAAGTGCATGCAATGGATGATCGGGAGCCTCTAATTTATTGTGTACTCCAATTAGAAGATTAACATGACAATTAGCCAAGGAAGCCATCTCAAACACAGCAAGTTCAAGCCCTTTTAGATTTATGGGCTGGTTTAAAAGAAACTTTCCCACAATTTTTCTTACTCAGGAAAGAAAAAACGAGAGAAACGAGTCACGAGTCACAATTCTTTTTAGTAATTATTATCCTCTAAATTAACTTGTTAAATTCTTTACATACAAAGTTGATTAAATTAAAGATAACTTTTGCTTTTTACAATTCTTTACATGAAAAGTTGTTGACCCAATTTTTTTAAAAAAATTGAACAATCATAAAGAGAAAAGTATTATATAGACATTTGAAGAATCGAGGGTCAAATTCATTGATGTTTAACCGTAATTTTAATCAGAATCCTAGACTTGCTTTATAGAAACACAGGTTTTATATAAAGAAGACATAAATAATCATATAATAACTCGATCCTTCTATAAGTTAGCTGCATTAGCCAGGAGTTGATTGAGATAAAGACCATTCGGCATTAACTAATTCTGAATTCTACCAAGCTATAAAGACATTCAAATATCCGTGGATCCAGATCTTTCATTTCATTGTCATATATGTTATAGTCAGATTTATACATAAAACACAGTATAAGTACAAAAATTTGGTCCTCACATTACAACTTGTGACAATATATACGCAAAACACAGTATAAGAACAATATTTGGTCCTCACATTCATTTTGTTTTGTATTGAGGGACCAATTTTTGTTTTTTTGATTCTTGTTTCTTGGGAAGAAAGACAATACAATCCACACTTTTATAAATGTCAGTTTCCTCCATTTTTTTCAGTGAAGGGTGAACAAAAAATTGGGCCAAAGCTTTGTTGAACTTCTGGCCTAATTCTACCCAAACTTGTCAGCCCTCTCCACCTGTTTACTAGTGGGTAGTGGAAAGCAAAGCAACCCCGCTACTTGAGGTCGTGGTTATCGTAAAACTTGCTCTTTTGATCATCATCTTTCATCATGTCCATTTATGAACACTTTATACCACAGTTGAAGAACCAATTTGAACCATTTATTTATTGTTGTCTTGTTGGTTGTATTTAAGTGGTCAATATCCTTTTCTCGATTGAACTTTCTGTGGGCAAACATGGGCACCAACATTGTCCATTGATATGCAAATCAATATTGACTGTCCAGTCGCCTGAAGTCCAATCAAGTTTGAGAAGATTTTGACGAGAATAATTATTATATGGGGGGAGTTATTTTAAAACAAATTTTTAACACAATTTATTAAAATAAATTTATAGCAATTGATCTTACAAAATTTAATAATTGAGATTAAAAGTAAATAAGGTGTATTTAATTTCGTTAACTTATCGATCATTTTAATTATTAGATTTTATAAATTAATAACTAAAAAATTATATCTAGTATTGTATAAAAAATGTTTTATTAAAATATCACCTCCATTATTATGTATATGTTCGAAGAGAGTGATCAATTATATTGTTGACGCTTCTACGAGAGAGTAAATAAAGCAGCAATTGGAAGATATTGTTTAATTACAAAATTCTATTATTCTCTCCATACATGTCGTGACTAAACCCCTCCTCTCTGCTGGCATTTTCATCATTCCACCATACATTGAGATGACATGTGACCGAAATGATGGATAAATGCATCTCAATAATTTATTTCACTGTGCTTCACATGTATTATAATAATATCTTCAAATTTATCAAAGCATCACATCCATTCTTTTATTGATTCCATATTATTTTATATATCAATCTTCTAACTTTTCATAATAAAAAATTCATCACCCAATTGAATAATCTGGTTCAATTATCCTCGTATATTCCACTTGTTCCAGTAGATCCCACTCAAAGAGCCATCAACTCAATATTATAATAGGCTCTTTTTGATAATTTGAATGGATGTACTACAAGACAATTTGAAGTTTAAAATCTACATCCAACAAGCTCCAAATTAGAAAGAACAGTGGTAACCCTTTACAATCGAAAGGTCATATTATATTATTAGCTAGCATACCCTTTCTTTATAACTTTCAATTAAAATAATTAAATGATAGATCTAAAATAATTCAAATTGTAAAATAGCCAAGGTTTTTAAGCTATATATAGGCATGAGTATGTTACCAGTCCTCGGGGTGTAGAAAATTTTATATTCAGATATTTGTACCTGCCAATATTTTAGGTGAGAATTTTCGAAGAGTAGAAGATTGCCAAGAATATTTAATGGATGAATCATTTAGGATTTATTGATTTAAGCTTGAACACCATTCATAACAAGTTGTTAGTATTTACTAACTAAAGATTTTCTAATCATCAATTAAAAGAAAAATTAATATATGAATGCTTGCTTTTTAGGGTTTTGAACTAGGTGGTGCATGCGTTACCCTTTAGTGCATATACACTCGTAAATTTTAATCTAATTAAAATTCTTATCCATCTATTCATAAAATATATGTATATACAATTTATCCTCTACCTTAAACCTTATCCATGACACCATCCCCCACATTCCTTCAACAACTGTGTGACATCAATGCCGTCAATATTTGTCTTCTTATCCTCAACTATACATTATATAATAATATATACAATTTCTGCCTACTTTGTTGAACTTATCTTCTTCATGCTTTCCATATTGTTCTTCTTCTCTCAAACTACATATTGTATAAAAATAACTTCTTCGGCCTAATAAGCTGAACTTTACTCAAAGTACCATCAATCTGTCTTGCTTATTACTGACCTACACGACTCTTTCAAGTTCAAGTCTATCTCTTAGACTCTTGACTCCAGTACCCCATGATTGCGCCTGCGAATGTATATAAAATGTCGAAACTAATATTAAAACAGCTTATAATATATAACTTGGGTACTTTAATAGTACAAACAAGTCAAAATTGTGGCGTAATAAACAATCATATGAAGATAGTGACGGTCCATATATAATATATAATTGTGCATGCTGCAGCTGCTGGGTGGTCCACGGTCGTAGTAGCAGTAGTAGTAGGCGGGCTAAGTAGACAAGACAAACAACCAATTAGTGTCACCATGTGATGACCACATAATATCCTCACTTTATTCATCATCCTCAGCCTCAAACTCACGGAGGAAGCTAGGGTGCAGCTGATGTATGGGTACATCAGCTGCTTTTTCAATTTTTGCTTGGGGGTAAAAGTTGTGTTTACAACTTTTGCATAAGTTTTTACCACAAAAAGCAGCTGCTGTATGATACAGCAGCTGCACCGTAGCCAGTCCCCAAACTCACCCCAATTTTGTGCTTAAAGATCTGACAACATAACCAGAGAGCCTGAGGCTGCGGCAGAGAGATGGAAGTTGTAAGTAGCTAATCTAGCTAGAGCCGTAATATTATGAAATGTTATTTAAGTTTAAGAGAAAATTAACATTAGGCATCGAATCGTGGACCAACAAAACGTACAGAGCCATCTGTGATGTTTACAGAGTCCTACGTGTAGGCATGTGAGATATATAAATATAACAATTATTGTTTTCCTTTCAAAGTATTGGAAAAGGGAGCTTTAGAATTAGCCATTAACAAAAGCATATATAATAATAAAGCTTATTGAGAAATGGGCAAATGGGCAATCAAATACAGAGGAGCTGTTTCGAATTCTTCATTTTTGACCGAAGTGCAATTAAATACATGCACAGGACAGAAGCCGAGAAGTGCGAGAGAGAGAGAGAGAGAGAGAAGCAAAAGGGCAAAGGACGTGGTGTCACGTGGGCTCGCTCGGGCCTTAAATGAAATGGCCCATCACGTGGGCCCGATTACCAACCCATCAATTTTTCAGTTTCAAGTGATTGCGATAGCGTCCTATCCTATTCTATTCTATTCCATTCTATCACAGGGACAAAAGGGGATGGGAGGGTGGGGAGATGCCACGCGCGTTTAGCAGAGCGTGAAATGTAAATGTTTTTCATTTTGATTGATGGAATATTCCAAATATTGGTTTCGGAATTTGACGTTGTTGGATCCAAATCTTGCCACGTCAAATCATTGCTGACACCCAAGATTATTTTATTTACGTGATCTGAGGCAATGTTTTTTTTTTTTATTTGGATTTCGATTATATTCTCTCCTTGTTTGAATATTACCCTTTGCTACAGGTTTTTACTGATAAAAACTTTGATACTTGAAATTCCATTTTGGGTAAATATTATTTTTTTTCTTGAGATTTGTCAAAACATATAAATATCATAAGATGAGATCTTTTAATATAATTTTAACTATGAATTCTTAAAATTAGATTCTATAAAATAAATAACTAAAAAAATTATCAAAATTTTATATCAACAATTTGTGTTAGATGATCACAATCCAATATTATATTATAATTTTAAAAAGAGTATATTATATTTATAAGTTTTATATTGAGAATAAATTATGTAATTACTTATTTGTTATCACATCATTCATCACCATTTTTTTTAAATTTTATTCCAATTTTTCTTTCATTCATCTAGTGTCTAATAGTTTATAGCAAAATCATTTTGTATTTTTAATCTCTTAAATCTTATTTGTTATCAATATATTGCAATAAAGTTGAATGACAGAAAAGAAAATTGAAATTTAATTTTAAAAATGTGGTGTTTGTGATTTCAATAAATCTCAATAAAATTTATGAGATGCATCTTTACAAAATAATCAATTTAAAATTCTCTTTCCAAAAAAAGGTTTATTTTCAAAAGGGATTGATAATGTACATATATTTTAGAAAAGTGAAACATGGTGCAAGTTACGAGAAAGGTGAGTAGAATACTGAAAAATAATAATGATGGTAAGCTGAAACTGTACAAATCAAAACCAAAGTGGAAGACTTCGTTGATGATGATTTAGAAAATAGTTTAGTTGGTAAAAGTAAAGGAGGGAAGAAGAGAAGAGGATGATTATTATGAAATTGTCATGTTATGAATTGAAATGGGATTTGCGGCGTATTCTTAAAATAGTAAGTTGATATCACGATCATGATGACGATTCATTGCATGAAAATGCGAGTTGTTACATCAGAATACGAAACCGATCGAACAATACAATACAACACAACACAACAAGCAATTCAATTCAATTCATCACTGATGGTGATGAGGGTGAGGATAAGGTGCCACATCCAATTGCAGTCAAGACGAATTTAGTACCGTATCGAGTCAGGTATCGTCATGCTACACATCGATATCATCATCTATCGCCTCCAATTTCCTATTATTAACATCAACATCTCCAGATTTTGATTATTAATAATTGTTAGAAATGAAAGTGGATTGATAATCAAATGGGATTGTGAGGTTCTCAAAATCTCATTGAATCACTCATCCTACGTGATATCTAGTTTTCTTAATCACTAATCCTCATAATAATTAAGTAAATATACAATAATTTGTATAATTAATATATGTTTAAGTATAAATTATATATCATAAAAAATAAGGTTAAAAAATTTAATGAAAGAATCGATATATACATGCAATATGTTGTAAAAGAAAAAGTTAAAAAGATCAATTTGGAAAGACAGGAAAAAGAGACACCAAGCACGGCCCCTCTGATCTTCTTCCTCCATGCACGCCACTGATCAGATTCAGCTCAGTGCTGCTCGTAAATTTATTTCTTATGACATCAGTACAGTGCCCCAGTAAATATTGGAGGACTTTTTGGTGGACCATTCTCATTCACCTTTGCCTTGCATTTGCTTGCATGGTAACACTTTATTTATTTTATTTTATTTTTTTGTGAAAGATAGTTTTCATCATACGTTTGCGGGATTCCTCATACTATTCTTAATGCTTGATTAGTGGTACTATAATTTGAACTATGCAATTAAGTATTGCCAATTATGTTTAGTATATTATTTAGAAGGTACATTATGTGGCCTTTGGGAAGAGAGCTTTAGAAGTTCAAGGCTGCAATGTCAAGCCCCGTCAACAAGTATCCTCATTCTTAATTTGACTCGATTTGGATTCGAATCAAAATTATTAATTAAACAAAGTGTGACTAGCTCCTGGTTAAGTAATATAATACTCCAAAACTATTCTTCTTTTGCCGTTCAAAGCAACAATACTATGGTTCCACATTGTTCAATGGCAAAAAGTAAACTTAGGGTTTAAGAAATTTTTTAATATATGTAAGTAACGTTGGTAAAAAATGGAAAAAGGAAAGAAAGTTATAGATATATAATCAAGATGATCATCTTGGAGAGTGTTCATATATATAATGAGATTACCATGATACAATTTCTTCAGCAACAAATGTGATTAGTACGAGATAAGAGAAACACTCAAAACACACACTTGTCTAATTTTACGTGTTTATAAGTCTTTTTCTCCTCTAGATTAAATTAAGTTGGGATCAATTAGATGATCCGAGCAAATACAAATTTACTTCTGATTTATGATTAATAAATACAAATATAATAAAAGATTATCAGTTAATCTGCAAATTAATATGCTTATATTATACATTAAGATTATGAGAGGATCGATCCAAACTTCATTGAAAAAAGTCTCCACATCTCTATTTATATATGCAAGTTAACTATACAAAGGTAGCACAGGAAACTTTAACTGAGTGTATACATAAATCAAAGTTTATATATTGAGTACTCATAATTCAAGTTCAAGTGGAAAACTTGCTCAAACACCTAAGAAAAAGGGAAACAAAAATAAAGTGCAATAGGACCACGAAATAATGTGATTGTGTTGGCAAACAATAATATACATCAAGAGAAAAGGTGGATTTTATCCTGCCATATATATAGTGATGGATCTGCAAACCCAATTAGTTTGATCACTTTCAATTGAAATCTACTCAAAGTTTCGCCATCAACAGCACTTACATAGAGATTGTTGCCAAGGACAATTCCAATTTTCTTATATATCTGCTTGTCGACTTCAATATAAATATCACTGTACATACAATTTTTTAACTACAAATTGATGTAACACAAACTCTTTGAAGAACAATGAATAAAAAAATAAAAATCAAATGAATTTATTGCTATTTTGTGTATTAAAAAAATGCTTGTATAAAAAATAGAAGAAGAATTTAAGTAGCAAACATGGAGGTCGACAAAGGCTTTAATATTGGTTGAGGTAGACGATTGGAATGTCTTTCAACAAAATTGAAGAGAGCGCAGTCCTATATGTTTTTATTTTTTTATCTTTTTAATTATATAATACAATTTATATATGCAAATGAAATGCCAAAAAGACGATTTGGCATTGTGCTTTAGGGACCAGTTGCCTTAGATATGTACCTCTACTATACTAGGTTGCAACATTAAATATTAACAAGGACCTATATTGGAATAAAGTTTGTCTATAACTTTATATTAATTTTAATCTATCTTATATGACCTATATTGTACAAGTTATAAATTACATGAGATAAATGTTGTGTATATATAGAATTATCAATCTCAAAGCTTAATTTCTTTGAGGTTATCATTATCGTTTCCAACAAGAACAAAACCCTATAGCTGGAATGATGGAATGGGCATGTGATGGTCGAATCTTAAGCAAACAGAAGCAGCCATATGAGCTTTGAAGGGGTTAAGAGTAGTAGTACTACTTCTGCCTTGCTTGGCCTTCATGGCTACAATCTTTTATATATATGAAGCCATGACATGATGATGATTAACTTGTATTGACTCTGTTGGCACAACTATCGACATATGCTACTTTCTATATATACTGAGGCTAGCTAAAGGCAACGCATGTGCTTAGACACTGGCCAGTATGGTACCTAAGAATCTCTATACCATCATTCAGTTCAATGAGCCCACTCCAGCTTTTTAACTCGCTAACTTGTCAGGACTCACTCGAGTGCATTATTATTGTCGTTTTTGATTAATTATAATTTGTTTTTTGGTTTTGAGAAGAGTTTCCTCTAATGATCATCATGACTGCTTATGAAAATAATTACAACACTGGTCAAATGGGATAGTAATATGTGTCACCGTGGCTTCGTATCTAATTTCAGGAGAAAAAAGGAACTGGCCCAAGATTTTGCCATCCAAATCATTGCATATAGTTATCACTTCCTCTCCAGGCACTGTCACTCTGGGTTAAGTTAAATTTCCTGTACGATTTTGAATACAATGGAAGAGTATTCAATGACATCATATAGTTATTAAGCTGCGGTGGCGCAGCATCTTGAATCAATTTAAAAATCTCTGATCAGTCAAATCTGAAAAATAGTATGTGTATATGTGTGTGTGTGTGAATGTATAAATATAAATAATTTTAATCAAATTAAGGTCAAGTAGAGAGGCAAAAGAAATGAAATTGATTCCAAGATATATATATATATATATATATATATATATATATATAAGAAGGCGCTACAAATATATTTGTTAAATTCTATCCTACCCAATGAGCCTCAATTATTACACGCTTATAGATACATTTCGGAAATCTCACTAGTTTTCCAAGTCCATGTACAGAATTGAATACGTGTGCTTGGAGTTTCTCTCGTTGGCTAGCAGAGCCATTCGGATGACTGACACTGAAGTTTCCTCGAGAGACACTCATTGGGAAAAGCTAGCTTTTCTAGTAATTGTAGACTAACTGCACTCAGATTTGGAAAATTAATTTGACAACTATATGGTCTTCGAATGCTCAAATTTCCAAGATGAAGTTTAAGAGTAAAGTTCCTGAAACCACACTGGTTGCTTCTTGGCATAAAGACTTCCAACTCATTAAAGACAAAATTTTGTATGTATAGACTACGTTATATGAAATTTCCACTAGTGGAAGAATATCAAATGTGGGTTGGTGGATGCCATTAGACTATCATAAATACTACCAAATAAAGCAAAGGGAAAAGTCCCGAAATACTTATGCTTATTTTTTAAAAAATATTCATTAATTATGTAATTATTAATTAGATGAATGAAAAACAATAATAAACACGAGAAATTTTTAAAAAAATTATAAAAATAAACCTAAAATACTATTTAACCACTTTTGAGTCGAAAGGCAGTAGAAGCATGGGGCATGCAGCTCCCACATCAGAGTCCTTTTTCACTTCTTTTATTTATATAATAAAGATAAACCGACCATTATCATCCAATGCCTCTCAATAATCACGTCAAAAGAAATAATTGGGGAAGTGTTGTTAAGACAAAAAACCGATTGGGGCCACTTCAAAGTTGAAAGTCTGAAAGACTATTACTACTACTTGCGCCAATAACAAGTGTCCCACTCACAAAACTGAATCAACTACGAAAGTAACTACCCTACCCTGCTGGGAACTTTTGTCTTAATTCCTCCGCAATGACTACACAGTCAATGTAAGTGCGCTACATATGGAAACTTCAGGTCAATTTCTCCTTCATTTCATTTCATTTACACTCAAAAATTAAACCCACCCACTTGCTCAAACAGTGAGAATATTGATGACCTTCCACCAACAAAATAAAAAAACTAAAAAAAAAATCAGAAAACATAAAAAGGTTATGAGATTTTAATATAAATTGTTATTTATATATATTATATATATTAAATATTAAATATAACTTATATATATATATATATGTATGTACGTATGTATATAAAAGAACTTAAAAGAAGTACAAGCCTCACAAAATTCTACAGATTATCTGTAGATTAGATTATACTTTTATAGAAGAAACACTACACAGTACAATAGGGCACATGGAGAGCAGGGCAGGGAGACAGATAGAACACCCAAGTTTTTTTTTTCCTATCCCCATTTTACCCCTGAGGTCCCCAAGTTTTTACATGACAGAACAGGCATTAGGGTTCTCATCACTGAAGATCTGAGGAGGGTATGCATACAATTCCATGCCATACCTTGGTGGGTAATAGTAATATTCATTTTTCTTGAGCTCCACCACTTTTGTCTCTTCTGTTTCCTCTGCTTTTGCTTCATTGTCACCATCCTTCTTCTCTTTGTTTTCTTCTTCACCGCCTTTCTTTTCCTTGTCACCTCCACCACCTTCTTCCTTCTTCTCTTCTTTGGCTTCCTCGCCCTTCTCTTGTTTCTTCTCCGGAGCTGGCTCTTGCTTCACAATCACCGCATGCTTACCGGTTCTCTTGTACACGTACTCAACCAGCTTTGGAGGATCAAAAACACCCTTCACTGTAACCTGTGAGCTCTTTAGATCTGGTTCTGCAGCTTCCACTCCTGAGAGTTTCAATTTTGTTTTGAAAAATATGATTTTGATAGGTATTCAATAGCACAATATATGGGGTTGGCTCCATTCTAATTTACAATAAGATCATTCCGATTTTTGAGGTTGGTGGGATTTGGTTTTTGAAGAGAAATAAACTGGATTTAAAGAAGTATGTTGACTTCAATTCGGCCAATGAATCTCAATCAATTGAAATAATTTAATGAAGTGAAGAGTGGGTTGGTGGTATTGAAAAATTGGTGAGAGAATAAACTCTTTTTTAAGAGATTCAAAAGGTGGAACATTTTTTTTGTTACAAATTACAATTATAAAGAAATGGAAATCAGAAACACATGACATGAACAGATACAAACAAAGACAACACAAAAGCATGACTCTCCAATAGAAACCAAAAAGAAAATTAAAAAGAAAAAGAAAAAAATTCACCTTTCATTCTGAGTATGCGTTTCTTGATCTCCTGAGCACAAGCCTCGCAATGCATGTGAACCTTTAACACGACTGTAATCACTTGAGGCTGCAGAAACAAACGAGAATAACTCTCAAATCCCATTAACGAATCATCACCATTAATTCACCAACGTCTTAGAAAATGAATGTATTGATATATTTGTTTACCTCCTCTTTTTTCTCTTCGGGCTTAGGTTTCTCTTTCTCTTCAGGCTTCTTCTCCTCCTCTGCTGGTGGTTTCGGGATCGGAGATAGAAGCTCCACCTGCCTGTGGCTCTTCTTCTGAACTCTCTCCAACACCTTCAAAGGATCAGCCTTTTCTCCTTTCACAATCACCTCATGAGTCTTGCAATTAGTCTTTATATCTTCAACTCCTGAAAGCCAAAACAAACTCAATCAGAAAAGCTAGCTTAAAGCCAACAGAAACCATTGAAAATCGATCAAATGACAATGAAATTCATTCACCTTCAAACCCTTTAAGGCAGCGACGGACCTTGCGAGCACAACCCTCACAATGCATGTAAACTTTCAAAACGATTTCTTGGGGTGGAGGAGGAGGCTGTTCTTCTTTCGACTCTTTATTACCTTCCTTCGATTCTTCCGTAGCTGATTGCTTCTCATCTTTCTTTTCCTTCGCCGGCTTCTCCGCTGCTTTCTCTTCTCCCTTCTTCTCTTCCTCGGCCTTCTTCCCTTCTTCCGTTTTCGTCTCCTCCACTTTCTTCTCCTCTGCAGCTGGCTTCTTCTCTTCCTGAACAAACACAAAACCAACAACCTTGAGATTAACAAATAAAATAAATAAACAAAACAGCCAGAAATATCCATAAACAAATAAAGATTCTGAGGATTTCAAGACCTCCCCCATTAGTTTAGTCAGTGAGGAGATAAGCTTGGAAGCTCTGTGTTGTTGCTGGTGTTTTTCTCTCTTTCTGTGAAGAAGCTCTCTCTCTCTCTCTTTCTAAGACTTTTATCACAGTAGGCTCTGGACCATCAGATCTGAAAGCTTAGAATGCTAACTAGTCTATTTTTATCATCATCATCAACATGCTTAACATGACGTGGCATTTTATAGGGGGGCACGTGCAATCAACGCAGCACTTGTTTGACAGAGAGGGTGCCCGATCTTACATGCTCTTTTACTTTGGCCTTTTTTCGGGGTATTTCTGAAATTCTACATTACTCATTTCTACTGTTACTGTGGACAGAGTAACAGCTTATCGTACCACCTCTAATTTCTAGATAAATACCACAAACGACCCTTTAACTTTCCAAAATTAAAACCTTGGATAACGATCACACTTTTTATTATTTTAACCGAGTTCCCTAAACTTTTAAAATCTCATCACAATCCAACCCTCATATGTTTTAAATTTTCTGATAAAAGAATATCTATCAAATTTTATAAAATTTTAAGAATTCTTTATCATATTTTATGAAAAAAATCATCAAGAAAGCATTCCTAAGAATTTATGTTATAATTATTCTTAAACATAAATAATTTCTCATTCAAGTTTTCTTTGATCATAATATTATTATTATTTAAAAATACTAATTAACTAAATTATTAACTGATATATGTATTATATTTATTTATGAAATATCAATGATGTTTTTCGATAAATTTTGATATTTGTTAAGTCTCAAAAATAAATAAAACATTTTATTTTCGAAACTGTATATGGTATATTACATTACATAACCCCAGCACCCCGTTACCATATTGCGTTACAGGTGCGGACCCACAATGTGAAGTCTATCTTACGAGGACGAATAAAATGGAATCATAGCCGTCAAATTGATCAATACTCCACGTGTCCCACACCGAGGGAGAGTTCAACTAGACTGTGGAGCCCACCATCGACAAAACGGTGGGTAAAAGCCTGTAGTACGGTAGTCATACAAGTCCTTGCTCATGCACTTCAAAATTTGGTACTCATCATAAACAATCTGTGGTTTTGGTACTGCCAAGTTAGGAAAATCTTTAATTTCGAGACTTTAATGTACAATATCTCTTCACCAGCCTCTCATAACTCCTTTACACCATCCATACTTCCTACATTTATTATTAATTTACTTAATTAACTAATGTTAAGTTGCATAACACAAGGGTTTTTACATTATTAGTATTTTTACTTAAAATTGTCATTTAAATTTATGTTGACTCAGTCATATTAAAATTTGATAAGTTAACGATATTATGTTCTTTAACTTTTAACCTTCGTCATTAGATTTAATAAAATGAATTAATGGTTAAATATTTAAATACGAATTTGAAAACTAGGATTTAAGTTAAAAGATTTTGATCTAATAATAAAGATAATCATATCATTATTGCATAAAATGAGAGCTTGTAATGTATTTTGAATTTAATATTTTATATTATACAATTTATAATCATAAATTTATTGTTAAATGTTATTATGAATATAATGTTTTGTTATTAATAATTTTGTTAAATATTAACCTTTTAAAGGTCATATAATGTATAGCTTTCTTACAAAAAAAAAAAAAACCTGTTCTATATAGCTAGATTCGATCTTAAGACATAAATTAATGTTCTATTAAGAAGATTTATGTAAATTACAGACCTTATTCTATAATGTTTACAGAAATCTCACATGATACCTTTAGACCACAACATATACATAACTTTTAATTGTATTCCGATATTGACTTAATTAATTAGCCGTAAATAAAATTAGTTAGTGACATAAGAGCTTATGAGATTTACCAAATGAAATAGTTTTACAAACTCTTACATATAAATTGATGTGTCGTGAAGTGATTTAAGTAATAAATATACAAAATCTATTCATTTAATGAAAGGTGATGATATATGAATATTATATACATGGGTTCATATACCTAGTTTATGAGGGTAGCACTATTATAACTAAATTACAAGTGACCGAATTTTAAAGAGGTTTGCAAAATTTGCAAATGAAATCTCTTGTAGAATATAACTAATGTTATCTATTAGCTTTTTTTTTTTTTATAAATATAGAGCTTCCTGTAATAAATAGGACTTTATTTTTTATATTTTGGTCCTAATAATATGATCTTAATAAATATATGTATCATATGACACCCCAACTAAAGTACTTCAATAATTAATGGTGCATTCCCATTTCCTACTGCCAACCCAACAAATTTCTAGGCTTGTCATGTGCTCCTACTATTCCATCACAAACCCAAACCAAAAACAATTTTTCAAAATCTGATTTGATTAGAATGTTGTCTCATTATTAAAAACAAATTAAAATTAATATATACATATGTTTATATAAATCATTATATATATTGTATTATTAATGGCGATTATTTTGTGAGTTACATATCTTGAAAGTGGATAATGGGTTATATTTGTTACTTTTTCCCCTAACTTTAATATATGGGTCCATCCCAGATGTTTAAATTATTAAAATAAGTTAAATTAACATATGGATACATAAATATATTATTATTTTATATGAAAAAGCAAGAGTTTGGTAACACACCAACCATAAATTAAGGCCAACCATGCCATTATTGGAGGACAAAAACCTAAGAATTTCAGTTATTGGTCACTGTGAATGGAAACTCCTTAAATGATGTTAAGAGTTTTGTGTTTCTTTCTCAATTGGGATTGTTTTCAGGATTGAATTTATAGATTTTTACAACTTCTATTGTGACATATACCAACCTTGAAGCTCAAAAGGGAACGGTCGGCCTGGTACTTTGAGCATGAATTAACTACCCATCGATAAATAAATAAATAAATTACCATTTAGATTATTGCAATTTAATTTTTCACTTAAACTTTTAATATTTATTATTGTCTATCCATTACAATTCAATGGCATGAAAAGCTTTTACATGTCTCTTTTGTGATTATCGTTTTTGGACATCTAATTGAGCTTATTGACATGATAAATAGATAATAAATATAATTAACAGTCAAAGTTATATTTATCCACTCAATTCATAATTTATCTAAAAAATTGTATAAAAACCATGATGTTATCATTCTGTCATCTATGGTCAGTTTCAAATTAGATTATACAACGATGATCATCTTCTTATGATATAAAATTAACAGTAAATGATTTTTTAATCATTCAGTTGATATTATTAGCAAATGATCGATTGTGTCTGTAATTCTATTATCAAAGATTGATCATCCAATCTAATACATGTCACCATGAAAGCTTTAATTTAATTATTAAGAATTCAAATAATGATTATGTATGAAATTGACATTATAACAATCTCTTATTATTTTGTGATTATCACCCTTTAATTTGGCTTTTCCTCTTTTTTTTCTCACAATAATTAAATAGAGTATTCGAGTAATTTCTCTTTATTTTTGTATTTTTCTATAGAGTCAAACAGAGAATTCAGAATTTAGAATCGCACTAAAAAGATTAATTAATTAAATTTGTCAATGAAATCATCTCTCTAATTATACCAAACAAATGACAAACTAAGTATCCAAATTTTCAAAGGCTTAATTGGCATTTGTTAATGTTTCTTCCAAATCCCCGAAATGGTGATTAAATGGGACAACTCAAATTATATGAATGAGACGTTTGTTGGTTTCCGATTCATATTTTTATGACTAGGGATGTGTTTGATGACTATATGAAGTGACTTTGATTTGATCTAGTTTGTGGTATTATTTAAACTGAAGGATTACAAAGTAGATAATAGATTTGTTAATCAAATTGCTTTAACTTTAGATGAAGTAATTAATTGTTTAATTATAATAAATTAAAAAAAGCAAAATATGCGCGCATTTAAACCAACATAATAAAATCTGCTTGAAATACTGTATATGAGATATCCTCAAGAGCATTAACAGTGATTAGTGATAAGATTTCTTATCTCAAACTTTTTGAATGAATTCGTACAATAATGATGAACAAACCAGATTTTTTGATAGTTAGTGTTGTGCAGGGGAAAGTCTCTCAGGTAATTGGTGGGATATCGTGTATCTTCTCCTTCTTTTATTTGGGATTTTAGTATCCATTTCGATTAGTGCGAGTTGACCTCAGGTTTTCCACATTGTGAAGATCAAAAAGAAAGCCACCTAGCCCATATTATCAAGCTCGGGAACCATCTTGCTCATGCATTGATTACCGATAGAATTCACAAAAGGGAGAAATCCTAAATATAGCATTAATTCCACACCAAACTTAAGTGTATCCTAAAGATGGATTAACATCGTTTATTGATCTTGTTTACTTTATCACCAAGAAGATATATGGTTTGTCTCATACATTATATTTGCTTCTGTGTTTATATACGTAGATAACTGAAGCTTGTTTCGTAATAATATACCATCGTCATCGAAGCAACAGATGGATCAAGTGGAGCAGCCTCCCCACTGGTGGGGCTTTTACCCATCAAGTGGAAACATAGAGGCTAGACTAGCTAGGACTAATCTCTAGCTCTCCGAGGGTTCTACAGTTATCTTAATTAAGATGCTTTTAATTCCTTTTAAAAGGACCAACAAAGTTGCAAATCATCGTTGCTAAAGAAAGATTAATAACACCTTTCACCAAAGACAAAAAGTACTTTTCATCATCACTTTCTGTGGCTATATGAGAAATATAAAAGGCATCAACATTTTTAACTGTTATTCTACCAAAAACACCTTTGAGCTTCTCACGGGTTTTTTATTCATATAGTTTATCATATGTGAATGAGCAGTAAAGTCTCATGGTAATTAAGTACATATATAAGGAAATAGACTCGGACCCATTTTGTCTTTTTATAATTTTTCCCCTGCAGGACACGATTAAAATTACAGTAATTTGAGTTGGTAGCTACATGCATGAATCTCTTTCTCGCCAGATACTATATTTTGTACGTACCAGTGATTCATTAATAGTTAAAAAAGATGATGACTCCAAAATGGAACTTCCGGTGTATCCCATTATCACACAGTAATGTCGTAGAAAAAGCGAAGCCAATACAGGTTTGTCTGTAAACCTAAACCAGAAAATCTACTCCTTTGTTATGACTCCTTTCAGAGATAAGGTAGATCATATTGCGCATTGTCTCATCAGAGCATAGGAGTTGCGCGCCCGTCAATTTTTCAGTCAAAGCAAAATTCAATGCCATTATTATGCAGCATGGCATCTTTTCATTACCAATAATGAATGGTTCCATAACGATATAAGTGAAATAACACACATCACCTTTCACTTTAAACGTCTCTAATTATCTTACTTTTTTATTGCGCATTATCTTGATTATATATTGCGGTAATCTATTTAGGGCTAATACGATATAGGATTTCGGTAGCCTCATCCATAGCTTGCTCATCTACTTATTTTAATTAAGAATTGAAGTCTAGATGCACATAATAATCAAATTAATTAGCTAAATAAACTTTAAATACCGGCTTGACTAGCAATTACCAAATCTAATTTAAGGACCCTTCAACCTTTTAAGAGTTTAGTCATGCACAGACAGTTAAATACTACTTTCTTTTTCTAATTAGTCTAATAAAGACGCATTGTGATTGGGAATTAATATAAATTTGTGTTGAAAAGTATTAATTAATTATTTCATTACATCCAAATACTTGAGTAAATCTAAAGCATATCTTATCTCCAGCTAACTTTTTCATGATTTGAAATAACATCGAAGGATATTTTAAAGATGATAAGACAACGACAACCGTGAGGTGAATCGATTAGTATAATTTGGACTTGCTATTATGTAGCAGGTTCCCAACAAGGACTTGACATGGCCATACACAGCAAGCCAGAACTTCTTCATAAATTTACCTTTTGTACTCGTCAAGTATCTTCCTATAAAACCCTAATAATTAATATTAATCCTTTTTGCATCATCAATAACATAATTATGTAATTAAATTTTAAGCAAATTAAACTGTTTCTAGTACTTTCAAGTTCAAGACCTTTCACATAATATCTGTCATTAAAATCCATGGACTATAAATTTTATATATAATAAAAATGGAAAGACATCTATCGGGCTCTAGTGCAGGAGGATAGGCAGTCTCTCTCACGCTAGGTCCTACTTAATTTCAAGGAAAAACCCACATTAATTACATTCTCCATGTGAGCTTATCCAATTCAATCTCCAAAATAAACCCATCACGTTCTTTGACTAATTTTTCCATAAATTGAAGTTTCGAGAGCTCAAATGATATCTTCTGGAAAGGAAACAAAGTTAATCTTCTCAGTGGTTCATTTAGATGCCACATGGTGATGATTCATGAAATAGATGTCATAATTATCTTGAGCTAAGTAAGCTTCCTCCGTGGCAAAAAGCCACTAAGGCCCACCTTGAACAATCGGCATGATTATTATACTTAATTTGCTTTCCCTCAGGGCATCATGAAGAACCTGAAGGAACGTTTTGAAGGATTTGTTACTCGTGCAGTTGTTGCCAGTATTCCTCGTTAATTATGACAAGAGCAAATTAGTTCATTAAAATGTGTTGTTTCATACACGTGGCTTGGCGGCAATGGCTGTGTTGGCTAATCGATTGTTGAAAATTGAACTTGTTGGGATGATTTGAACCACTAAAAAGATTTCGAGAACTTGGAGTTCAAAACTGACATTACTAATCATCTTTTCGCAAAGTCCCAAAGCACATTACATGAACTATCTGGATAAGTAAAACGATTAAAATGCCAGAAAGTTATCTAGATACTATTATTTTAAGCATTTGTAGTGGACATATCGGCCGGGCTTCAACTTTGGATCAGATAAGCCAATTGGAAGACGTGAGACCATTCATATTGCATTGGAGGTCCTATGCCTTAATGAACCTGTCAAGGCGCACCAATCATATAGGACCTGCCTAACAAAAAGCTTGGTGGAGTTGATGGTCTCTGGTAGACAGCAGCCATCATGCATAAAACAATTTCTTTTATGTACTATTTTCAACTACCATTTCGCTGTGCCTTGGCCTCTTGATTCCGGAGGACTGTCGGATTTATGAATGTTAATGATATGTGCTTGCAAAATAATTACATTACTAGCTAATCATGTAATCAGGGCCCGTAGTACATGAGCATTCAGTGAATACCAACTTGCTGGATTAATAAGAAAATGTTCATATTGATATGAACAAGTCATATTACTCAAGATATTGGCTTTAAGTTAACTTATCTATTTATATGAAAAATCTAATCCAAAATTTATGAACTAGTTAGTTCAAGACGTAATTTATTAATTGATGCATAAATATTAGCATAAAGAGATTAAAATTAATCTAAACGGGACAACGTATCCTACATATAGGCCATAGGAAATTACATGTATATATATGTGGAAAGAAGTCACAAGCCAAGTGTCAATTTAACTAAATGACTTGGAAACAATTGAAAGGGAGGGATGTCACTCGTTGTAATGCTACATGGCTCTGTCAAATGTAATTGATTTATAATTTGGCAATTTCTCTCATCAAACAAACCAGACAGAGCCAGCTGCAGCTTGCTGATTGAAACCAATTGGCAATTGCGACGATTCATAATTCATCACCAATTCGACAATGGCGTTGTGATCCGAAAGAATGAAATGTGATAGAAAGATTCCCTAAATGTCAATCATGTCCAAGAAAAGCATAACATATAATGGTAAGATCATTTGATTGAATTCGCATGTGATGGTGTCTTGTGGAGCCCGTTGTGGGTCTACTTGGCATCTTAGATTGCATTGCACCAACCTGAGATCGGGCAAACAGTGTCAGTACTCGTTTTACATTCAAGCCTTTTGAGGTCGATTGATCCATCTTCTCATGAACCCTGTAGGCCTCTTAACATTGCAAGTACTTGAGCATCACAGGAAAGAAATTAGACGTGACATGCATATACATGCATTATATGCATGTACACGGGATACAAAACTAATGGCTGCGAATCCTTTGGAGCACCAAGTGGAGTTTGAGCGTACTGTGGTAAGTTTACTATATAGGAGAGATCGAAGGACCCAGTTTATACTGGACGGTGCAAAAGTATTTGATTTGAAAATAAACTATCATATCTTAAATAGCTTTGTGAAAGCAATTATAGATTAAAAGATTTGTTATAAATCTTAACTAGATTCTCTTCATTAGAGAGACACGTTTAATATAAAAGACACATTTTAAGTTTTACATTTATATCTTCGAAACCGATAACTATCAGGATGAACTAGTATATTTTACTACATTTGAGAGACAAAGAGGGATAGAGAAGAGAGTTGCTACAAAAAATTTTTGAGGTATGCATTAAATGCAAAAAGTTTTAGAGTGGAGTTATATGAACCCCTAAATACACTCAACACATCCCAGTTTTGAAAACAATCCTTAAATTTTAAAATTTAGATTATACTCTATTCACTCCATTAATTACCATATGTATCCTTGCCTTATTCAATTTATTTCAGTATAATTATCAATAATAATTTATAAAATTTAAGTCCTACTCAAACACAAATTAGAAAGGGATTTGTCTGGCATCTCTCTATTTCTACATACGTGGTATGTACTATTAAAATTTCTTTTCGTTCTTAATGTTTATGCTTCTATACTACTAAGATTTCCTTTCGATATGCGAGCAAGGCAATAGATCTATCACTTACGGTAAGATTTCATGTCAAATACAAGCAATATCCACAAGCCAAAATGATAATTCGTATTAACTACTGCAAATCTACAAATGCAAATGGGAAGAAGCAGATGGGAAGAAGAAAATGGGAAGAAGATGACTCAATAGGAGTTTTTCTCAAATTAGTATGTTTATGTTTGTTTGATACTCTAGAGTCCAGATGTTATTCAATAGCCATAGCCATTTTGATCACTTTTCTTCCATTGAGAGCATTAACGCGAAAAGGAAAATATTTCAGTGATCACGGGGTTAATCGAATACATTATAGAGTTCACGGGTTAATCTTGAAGATAAGAGCATCATGGCTTAGAACATGAAATAGGGCTTTTATATGAATTGAATTAGGAAAAGAAAAATTAGGATTTTGATAATAGGAATATATATGATGTAAAATATATTTTCTCATACACTAGAAGAAAAATCACCTAAGGCAACAGGCAATTCGCAACGTGCACGTTGTGAAATATATCTTTTGGCAACGTGCATGTCTTGCACGTTGCAAAAACCTAAACTTAAGAATAAATTAAATTATTAATATGATTTTATTGTTAAATAAATATATAGACAATACCAGATAACTAATAAAAAATTAGTCAATCTATTTAAAAAGAGAAATGAAAACGATGACGTTTTGGTCTTGTAGCGGTGTGCAATTTAGCCACAAACTCAATTAACTCGCCACAAATCAATCTAATTCAACCCAAATTGAACCCTAAAATCGTGGCTCCCCTCTTTACCGTTGTAGCGTTGACCTTCCTCGTGCTCCAAACTCATCTATCCAGCTAGTGGCTAGCCTCTCACGTTCACCTTGTAGCTCCCTCCTTGGACCTTCTCTGTCACGCTTGCCTCCTCTTCACCTTCTCTATCAAGCTTGTAGCTCCCTCCTTGGAGGAGCACGGGACTTAGTCAAGTTAAACCGAGAGAGGGATAGCCTGTTTTGGATTCTACTGCTGCTCTGGAATCATTTCCTAAAGACACCCCACCTGGATCTACATGCAGGTACGTCTAGTTTTTTACGTTATTTTCTTATATTTTCTTGGTTTGGATTCGGGATTACTAGACACTAAGAATTGTTGTTCGTTTCTTCTTCGTTTATTTGTTTTCATTTTCATTCCTTAATGGAGTTGATGATGATGAGGCACAACGACATCGTCCAGCATCCACATATCAACAGATTGTGATCTGCACCCAGAGCTGCAACTGGCCTCGCTGTTGGATGGCCAGCTAGTGGCTAGCCTCTCACGTTCACCTTGTAGGTCCCTCCTTGGACCTTCTCTCTCACGCTTGCCTTCTCTTCACCTTCTCTATCAAGCTTGTGGCTACCTCCTTGGAGGAGCACGGGGTTTAGTCAAGTTAAACCAAGAGAGGGATAGGCTGTTTTGGGTTCTACTGCTGCTCTGGAATCATTTCCTAAAGACACCCCAGCTGGATCTACATGCAACTACGTGTAGTTTTTTACGTTATTTTCTTGGTTTGGATTCGGGATTACTGGAGCTGGGGTTGGTGGTTGGGCAAAGTTGAGCGTGGCTTTATCACCGCAAGGGTCCATAACCCTGGTGAGGGTCTCTGATCTTAGCTACCGACTTGCCCCATGCCCCTACCTTGTTCCTCTGTACACGTTCTTAGCGAGTTGGGTGAGTCTTAACACTTCTTAGTTTCACTCTTCTCGTTGCTCACTTTTTTTTTTTTTGGGTTGGCTAGGCTTTTGAGGCATGTTCTTAGTATGGCTTTTGAGGGTCTCTGAAATGCTGTCAAGGTCGGACCAGAGGTCAATTTTCGGCCACACTTTAGATCAATGAAATTGGAAATAATAGCACCGCCACACATCTTTTTACTTGTAGTTGCAAAAATGGTAGTTTTCAAATTTGCTTTTTATTGAAACGGGGAAAAGTAAGCAGTTGAAAGCTTTGTTGAAAGTTCAATAAAGAATGAATTTTGTTAGGTAGAAGTGACCAAATGATTAGGCTTAGGTTTGTCATGTTCGGAATTACTTTATAATTTAGTATTCCATGTTCATTTTTGCTCATTCTTTCTAAATAGCTTTATTATTCATTTATTATTCCATGGAATTACTTTGTTATAACTAGAATCCATAACAGGCCGGGTTCATTAACTTGAACCCAATTTAACTAGTTCCTATCTAATTTCTTCAAGTTGATTTTTCATTTAATCTTTTAATTTCTTTCGGTTTGAATCAATTGTCATGTTGTTGCAGTTCTTGTGCTCTCAGCTCGCTCTTCTGTAGATTTCTGAGCTATTTGTAGGTAATTTTTATAATCTTTCACTTTTCCTTTATTGTTCAATTTTTGTTTGATCAGAGTTTTCTCTCTTTGTTTGTTTTCTTCTTTAAAATTGGGAGTTAGATAATAAATTTATTGTGTTTACTTTGCAAGTAATTGAAATTTCTATCTATTTGCTTCTTTCATAAAATTGTAATTGTTTAATACATTGAAATTTATTGTTCAAGTATTTGAAATTTGGCTTCTTTCACAAAATAAAGTTTGGTGAGGCCAAAACAAAGTTTGGTGAGGCCAAGAATTCATTAAATTTAGTTAGTTCATTAAAATACCATAAACTAAGTTTAAGGTATTATGTCATATTACTTGTAGATGTTCGGAGGAGTATAGGAAGGGTGCACTAAATTTTGTTAACATGGCTCGTGAAAATTCAAGAAACTCGAACATTATAGTGTGCCCTTGCAAACAATGTAAGAATGTACAACGCCATCACTTTAACATAGTGTATGTGCACTTAGTTATCAAAGGAATGGATCCTACTTATACTATATAGGTCCTTCATGGAGAGAGTTATAGTACATCAATGCAAAATGAAGATATTGAAATGATGGATACCTTTAGGATGTATAGGGATCATATAGGTTTTGAAGAAGGAAATATTTCACATAATGATAGTGAAACAAGCAAGGAAGAGCTTACAAACTGTCTGGATGGCCAACTTGAAAGCTATTTTGATGTGGACAATCAATGATTTTCCAGCATATGCCAACATGTCTGGATGGTCTACCAAAAAAAAAATTTGCTTGTCCAATTTGTCGTCAAAACACATGCTCTGAATGGCTACCATATAGTAAGAAATTTGCTTATATGGGTCTTATATTGTTGTTCTAGAAGAATGTTTTGTTATTAGAAGTGTTTTTGATATGTTATGTACTTTTGGAAAATGCTAATAAATAGATGGAACTCTGCCAAAATTTTTTTAGATTGTTATGACAACTATTTTTTTTTAATAAATTTAACTTGGCATAAGATTGTGTTTAAAATAACTAATTTGTTAATATTTTCTTGTGTAGGCCTTGTTGGTGTTTACTAAAATCTTCAAGATGATGAAAGTGTTAAAGAGGATAAGACACTTTGATTTCTAATGGTTGTTTCATTTGTGGTACTTTCAGCACTCAAATCATCTAGTACTTGTTATTTTCTTATTGTTCATGTATGTTACTTATTTTCAATTCCAATGCTTCTTACTTGTTGTATAGAGACAAGTATTTAAACTTTTACTATTGTAATGATATTCATTTCAATTTAAATATGCAATTTGATATTATATATAATTGTTAACTTGAATGTAATCATTCCTAATATGATGTATATAGTTATAAAATATTACAAGTATCACAAATTATCCAAAAATTTGTAAAAATATATATGCATTTATTTTTTTTATATATATTATACCTACAGCAACGTGCAATGTGCGTTGCCATTAACGGTATACAGCAAGGTGCATTGCACGTTGCGAATTCAGATACAGCAACGTGCATTGCACGTTGCTATTTAACAAATGGCAACGTGCAATGCACGTTGCTAAAAGTTTATAATTTTTGGGTATTTAACAACGTGCGATGCACGTTGCGAAATCTCAAATAGCAACATGCAAAACGGCCTACGACAACGTGCATTGCGCGTTACGAAATGTCCTGGACTTTTCGCAACAGGCAGAACAACAACATGCGCCTGCACGTTGAGAAAGCCTTTTCGCAACGTGCAATGCACGTTGCCGTAGGTTGTTTTGTTACTAGTGATATTGTTTTATATAATATAAATATGTTTTATTATGTCCTTAGTTGTAATTTGATTCGTGGTAATTTGGTCAATTAATTTTTTATAAAATTTGAGTATATAGAGTATATTTTGGGGTTCATATAGCTCCACCCAAAATTTTATTGTAATTTAAAAAGATTAAATTTGAACTTTTTTTAATGTGAATAATATGTCAGGGTAATGCTATATCTACATTTCATCTATAACTATTTTTTATACAACCTAAGTTGGTAAGTTACCACTAGATGGGTAAAAAATGAAAATAAATAAAAAATGCTAAATTGAATATCATATTAATTACTCATCCAATAATATCATGGTAAAATCCAAATCATTTAATCTAATGTTATCCAATTTTGATTTGATAATGATCATCGAATTCCAACATATCATATAGAATCAAACTTTATTAGATAAAATTTAATTAATTGCATCTAATGGATCCAAATCGACCTTCTAAAACACAAGTAGGATATATATATATATATATATATATATATATATATATATATATATATATATATATATATATATATATATATATATATATATATATATATATATATATATATATATATATATATATCATGTTTGATATGTATCACATGATCGGTGAAAACTTGTCTTTCTAGTGGGAAATCTATCGAACTCTATTTGGTTCATTTACCAAAGAGCTATATAATTTCATCCAATTCATTCAACTGTATTGCATATCAACTTACTTGAAACTGAATTGAATTCATGGTATTCAGTCTTTTAAATTGTACTAACTAAATAGGTTTGAAATGAAAACTTTGATAACCTACCCGAACTGGTTGGTGAATGGAACTGTAACAAAAATTCAGTAATTGGATATTATTGAAAAACCCAATAGAAATCTTAACCAAAGAATAATTGATCAAGTAACATATCACCATCAACATTACATTTTCAATTCTATAATTGTGTTTCACACCTTTCAAAGATGGAGGTGAAGATGACATGGAATATTGACTATCGAGTACACGAAAATGAAATCAAAGATTAAGATTAGATTCATGTGGGGGTAGCATAGAAAAGGCTTCGTAGATGAGATGGACTATGACTGGACAGTTTTGAAAAATCAGGAGCAGTGAACTTTGAAATTGCATTACATATTGAATTTGTGATGACTGGTGAGTGGTGAGTCATACGTGGAGGGATGCTTAGAAAACTCTATAGTGAGCTCGGATGCTTCAGCCTGGGCTTGTGCAATTCAATTCCCGTTCAAATCCGGATTGGATCTCAGGGGGCACGGCCTTGTTTTGGCTAGTTTAGTATTGTTACAAACATTCACAAAAAACGACATATGGTCAAATAATTAGTTCTCTTTACTATGGAGGATTAATAGCTTCTTGTAGCTGTCATATTTTCCGCTGAAATCCATCAAAACCTACAATGTTCATTTCTGATCCATCTTCAAGATGTCAAATCAAATAATTTGATCTTAGAATGGAGAAGGTGGGATAATCTGAAATTTTTCGGCCTTCAAGATTCGGGATTCAAGGTCAAACTTTTCATCATCGTTACAATGTTACATTGTACCCGACAAATAGCACCTTATGAATATATTTAATTCTTAGATTGGAAATTAATAAATCCAAATCGCCGTTTCAGCTTTGAAAAATCTCCTCAAAAATTGATTTGTTAAGTGGAAGTAACTATAAACTAAGATAGGTAATGACCCACCATGCTTCCAAATTGACGTTCATGATGACACCATAGTGTCATAAATAGAGTATAGACAGTATTTCATTAAATTTCCCTGAAACAATGCATATAATTTCAACTTTCTGCATCTAACAGACTAATATATTACCCAGGGTCTAGACGGATCCTTCTTCCACCAACACTAACTTGTCCATCCATTTCAGCCAACACTGAAGCAAAAGAAAAACTAGCTAGATGTCCTGGGGATGGATATACATAATTTTTATCATTTTGCAAAGCATGCAGTGATTAATGAACGGATTAGCTTCCAGAGATAGGATATAATTTGTCTAGGCTGAACAAAACTGATTCATTGAACAGTGTTGGATGCGGCAGGCCATGTGGAACTCATTTCGAGATATGATTTCCACCTTATTGGTTATCGTATTTTACAGGAAAAAAAATGTTTTTGTTGGTTAACTTAATCATATACCCCGACTTGATGATTCATTCCCAATGTTACACGATTTGTTTATGAGTGATCAACAGTTGAAAATTGAAATGAAAGGTTGGCTATGGAAAGCTAGGGTTAGGTACTTGGCCCAAACGACCTTCTCTAATGATCGGTTGGTTATTTGGTATTTCTCAAATGGCTATGGTGTTTCGATTAGCCTGGAATAGATGCCGTCTAATTGATTTAGTTGTCACATTCAACATTGATCCTAAGAGTTTGTGCTAGTTTATTTATCTTTTATTTTCCCAGTTAGACTTTTACATTATATTTCATTGGTTTTCTCAATTAAATAAAAGTCTCTTGACTCTCTTCATTGCACACATTCATAATCTAGAAGTGTTTTACAATACTAATTTATTAAAACAAAAATTCTGACCATGCCGATATTAGAATAAATAAAATTCCCTAAAAACTATATATATAGTCGTATTTTTAAAAACCAAATTTTGAATTCCTAATAAATGTAAAAGTACAACTTTCTTATTGTCCGTTAAGCTTCACTTAAAATTATTGCAACTAAACAATTTAAAAAATTTTCAAAAGAGTTTTTAATTTTCTTTTTTTCCAGTAAATATATATTTTAGTTGGTAGATAAACCTAAACAAACATTAACCAAGTAAATGAATTCTATATGATGTAAAAGATGATTGTGTATAGTTCTTAAAACGGCTTTGAGTACTGTAAAAGATGTCTATATGTAACTCAAAATGAACAACATTTACTTGGTTGATTGGAGGATTTTAAACTATTACCATCTTGGAGAGTGGATGGAGAGAAACAATATCTACTTGATTGATTTCGGTTGAAGCCTTGAACTATTATTGGGCATGGTGGGTGGTGTAAAAGATGGTTGTGAAATATATCTATTTGATTGAATAGATTCATGGCCATTAATCAGAGCAAATATTATCTTCTTGGCTTATTAGTTCGGACTACTATATATGAGTCGACATGCATTGAGGGTGGAGGATACATAAGTGAAGACAAATTCACTTAGTTTGATTGGGCTTTGGACTTTTTCACCCGCAGGAGTAGGTGGAGGGCAGAGAAAATAGAGCTATGTATTTAGGGTAATGCTAGAGTGCATGATAGATTTAGGACATGAATGCATGGCCCCCATTTTTTAAAAGTTGAAGAATTAAAAGGAAAAGCTAGCATAGTGCTCCTTCCAAATATTATAATAAATTGGCTTGGACATGAAGATGACATTTGCCAGATAACAAGCAAACAAGTTGTCTTCACTATCAATGAATATAGTTTCGTACTAAGAAGATATTTATTATTTATTGGGAGCTCTGTTACCTTGTTTGCTTACAAGCCCACCCACTCAACCAAAAATTTTCCTCTTTGTATTGTAATAATTGGTTGGAGAAGGTGACTCGGCCTCAGCCTCACCCTCTTTCCAAGCCCTAAACCCTAGAAACAAAAAATATATAGTTATCCAACTTTTAAACAGTTTTTATACTTTGGAAAACAATTTGCAAAAGCTCCAAAATCTACATAAACCTGATCAAAGAGCCAGTCGGCGTGGTACGACTCCTTTGTAACAGGCTTTACTGTACACCTAATCTGCTGAAAAAGCCTTGAACCTCTCACTCTCTATCTCTCTCTCTCTTCCTTCTAAAACCCTTATCAACTATCAAGTCTCTCAGGGCCTCAGTGCCTGCAACAACGTCATTATTATTGGGCACCGTCTTACTCTGCTCGAGACTCGAAACCCATCAACAAAAAGCTCTTCAAAGTAGAGTAGTTTCTTACTTCTTTTGAGGAAAAAATATAATAGAGTACTTGATAAAGCTAGAGAGTGCAACGGTTTGTATCTTCTAGGACAAACCAGAAATGAAGGTGAAGAAAAAAGGCGTAATGTGCTCGACTCTTTCTTCTTCGTATAAAGATCCCAACTCTGTGCTAAAGCTTCTGCCTTTGACCATACTAGCACTAGCCTCGGCTCTTCCTGCGCAAGACCAGGAAGTCATCGCTTACATGATAACAAGGTCCATTACAACCTCTACGAACGTCCCATCTTCACGGAAGAATAAATGCAAGAAGAAACCCAGCCAAAAGCTCCCGCTTTTCGATTGCGGGTGTTTTGATTGCTACACAAGCTTTTGGTACAGGTGGGATTCTTCTCCAAACCGAGACCTCATTCACCAAGTCATTGAAGCATTTGAAGACCATTTGGTGCATAAAGATTCTCCAAAGAAGCAGAACAATAAAGGGAAAAGGAAAAATAACAATGTAGTCATAGATCGTTTCGAGTCCAAGATATCGTATATTGTACCGGAAAAAGAGCTTCAAAGCACTGAGATACCGAAGCCTGCAGAGACTGAGATTAATAGATTTGCTGAGAAGAATGATGATGAATGTCAAGAAGATAAGGTGGTGGGTGAGTTGACCGGCAACTTGAACATGAAGGTGGTGGCACTACAAGTGTTGCAAGCTCCCGTGAGTAGCCGCAAGGGTTTGGCCAGGAAGGTTCTACCGGATGTAGTGGGTTTACTCAACTCTCGTCTGTGGAATCTCTGGGGTCCAAGTATCTAGAGCCAAAATTTTCTGGTCTCACCAAGAAAAGCTAGCTTTTGTTTTCTCGAGAATCAACCTGTCTCACATTTGTCGTCTTGTTCTGGGCTTTCAGCTGGGAGCCCTTTAATTTCTAGTAGAATTTGAATAATTAGGATTCAATTTTGCCTCCTTTTTAAGTATAAATAAATAGCTGTATATTATAGTGGCTAGCTAAAGTGATAGATATGAACTCAAATGGACCCAATCACTGTAATAGTTGCAGTCCGCACTTCGCACTTGGCAGTGAACTAGTGTAGCTTAATAATATTCTATGTTCAAGTTATGGCAAATTTCAGTTTTGGCCGGTTCTCTCTTCCTTGTACTAGATTAGTTTTGTATGATTAAGTGATTAAACGACACCAGAAAAGATCAATTTACTGTATTCGACAGTAGTCAATTGACTTTTTGAGGCATGTCATCATTCTTATTAACAATTAATTTCAATTCTTGGCCAAAGGCAATAAGTGATCAGTAAAGTTGAGTCTTATGTTTCTGAAATTTGTTCACATAGGTATCTCCTCATTGATTCATGTTGAAATTTCCACAATGGCGTGGGAGATGTAGGGGTCCGGTGGTTAAACTCATTCAAATTTTCAAGTGAAACGAATTGAATAACTGAGGACAAAGATCCTCTTTCATCTGATATTTGCTTAACTCTATATTCAATATAATAGATCCTTTTCAACTGGCTTTGCTGGTGACAACACGTACAGCTGAGTAAATAAAGGTAGTTAATCTTGCAATAAATAAATGACAGTTGATCAGAGAGCTATCAATATGAAGACTCTGCTACATCCAAAACATCCATTTATTAATTTTCTGATATTGAATCTTAAATTCCTGGCAATTGTAGCAACCCCATCTCTTAAAATTTTAAAATAATATGGAAAGAGCAACCTTGTTCCGTATTTGATTAGTTGAAGCAATGCAACATAGCTTTATTTGACCATGCAATTTCAATTATATTGTGTGAAGAAACAAGACGTCTGCGGAAGCATTATCAACAAGAGTTTTGTTTTGATCGTAATATACAAATGCTAGCTCCATAAAAAGGATAATTAAGCATCAAAATGTGAACGTTTCTTGTTTTTTCTGCTGGATCCATCGCTTTCCTTTGCTATGGACTCTCTGTACTACTGTCACCCACTTAATTACCCGACCCAGAACAAACAACGAAGATATCACGCATCTAACAGGACCTCCCCTTGGGGGTCCATTTATTTTCCAATAAATTAAATTGAAATATAATTTAATATTAAACACTAATTATTTTAATAACAACATTTTATTTATTCTCTTATGATGATTGCAAGAGTTTATCAAAACGTTTTTTTTTTTCTGAAAACGACAGGCCCCGGTTAACCACCCTCTTTGTTTCGTTTGAAACAAGTTCACAAGGTAATCAATTAGATACTCTTAATAGTTTAATAACTCTGGGAATAATGGAATATAACTACCGAATGCTTTTAACTGAATACGAATTTTAAAAAAGAAACTATATTAACCTACAAATTTGCAAATATAGCTCATCGGTTGTAGTTTTTAACTTTCATTTATGGGCATACTCCGTTGGCTATCTCTATTTATAGCCCATTAACAGACAAATCTGCACATATGTTTCTCTGATTTTTGCTAGTCTCTACCCATTAATGATGGATTTTACATGCTGGTAAAATCAACCACATTAGAACAAGATCAACGAATTATCGAAAATTATTTTTGGCTCTAATATTAATTTTTTAAGGGATAAATCATTATTTTTTTGTTTAAGAAATGGGATCACTTTTTTTCCTATTTACATTCAAGAACTTATATGTTTTTTTCACTGTTCCAATTCTGAAAATATTAGTGTTAGACTTACAATCTATATACAACCTAAGCTCTATAGCAGTCTACATTATAAAAATTCACTGGAGGAGGAAAAAAATAAAAAAGAATTAGGGAAGTTATATCTTCAATAGAATTTTATCATGCAGATTGTGACATTAGATTGTATGTAAATTGTAAGTCTAGAATTACTATAATAAAAATTGATAGTTCAAATTACTTGACAATTTTTAAATGTAAAATGATATGTTACTAAACATTATAATTAATTTAATATTTGAAGTTAATTCAACCAACATGCTTAGTATGGTACAATTTATGTGGAGGTAGTCACCGGAATTATTCTTTAAAGTGATGCTATGCACCCTTGAGATTATCAAATTAAAAAGAAAAACCATTTCCAGAAAAAAAAATTTAATTATAGATTAAATATCTTTGTAATAAATTACCTAAAATTCCAATAAGAAATAACAAGACTTACTTTCAATTTTTTTTTCATCTACAAACATTTTATATACTCCCATTATATAAACACTAATTTATACCTCATAATTCACAATTTAAACCCTAGTTTGATATAATTTATAGTTTTTTGACAAATAAAATTAGGAGCAAGATTATTATTAACGTTCGTTAGGGAGTTAATAACACCCATTATAGTTGCCAAGTTTTGAATTTCTTTGACAATTCTTATGCAGACAAGTTTTAACATAATATTTAATGATGAAATTTAAATCTTTGATAATATGAATAGGATCTCAATTTTATTCAAAAGTTAATAAAATAAGAAGAAAAATATCTAGAAGAAAAAGTATTGATTCCAAGAGATACTTTGTTACTCTTAATCTCTCTCTCTCTCTCTCTCTCTCTCTCTCTCTCTACAGTCTGTCTCCTTTCTCTTCTAGCAATTTACTTTTTGAAAGAAAATTATTGTGGGAGCAAGAACCATAAACAGGATTCATTACACTAATGGGTACAAAATTTAAGTAAAATTTTAAATTTATATAGCCTAACCCTAAATTAATACTCTAATTTTTAAGGAGTCATTGACTTCTCATGGGAAAGGGGTTCAAGTAACTTGATGATCATCTAATTAAGATGTTGATAAAGATATATTTAATTTCTCTCTTACATAAATATGTGATCTTATTATAAATTGATGCTGAGTTTTTGGCCGGGTTGTATAAATTGCAAAAGCATAACTCGTATCAGCCTAACATGGCTGCAGAATTCAAATACTTTGCTATATGGTCATAAATATTCATCCTTTGTCTCATTCGCTAGTCAATGCCATAATAACTACCGAGACCCGAGCCATACATCGTTGTAAATTTTGGCCCAATTTTTCAAGCATAACAAATGCTTTGATATTTGGTCATTATTATTTGATACAGCTAAAAATTATGATATCTAATGAGCAAAGATCCTCTAAAAATCTAATTTTTATTTAACTTTAATGATTTTTTAATACATCTACATTCAATAAATATGGATGATCAATATTTATCTTTATTCTCTCTATTTATTATTTCAATTTATTTGAATACCAATTACAGTCTTAAAAAAAAAATTAAAGGTCAGATCAGCAGAAAATCCTTATCGGTGATTTGCTATTTTATCTTTAGTCTTTGTTGCATAGATGGTAATTAACATCTATGTTTTTCACGTTAATGCTTACAAAAAAGACATATCCTATAATTTTCAAATGTTTATATAATAGATGTAAACTATATAACACATATAATGCTTAATAAGACATATATGTCAAATTACTATTCTTAGATGTTTTTCATTAAGAAAAATAAATAATTAAACTTATCATCAAAGCTTAGAAAATAAACATATCATTAATATTTAATTTATACCCATTCAAATATCAGATTTAAAAAATTCCCTAATATTTATTATTTCTCACGTTATTGCATATTAAAATATCGAAATCTATTATCTCAATCCACTATAGTATTTTATATCATATGATCAACATGATTACATGATCTAACATATCTATCAATCTATGTATACCACAATTTCTACTAGCGTTTGATATATACTTCAATACAAAATTGGTTTGCCAAGTGGAAATTGAGTTGCTCGTCCCATTAGTACTCTTGTGCCATCACGGGAAAAAACAAGCAAATGAGCAATAAGCATGGACGCAAGGGACGGTGTAGGCGCTCTCCCTTGAGGAGGTTTCACGTTCTTTTAACGTTTTCGAGTTTTGCGTGAATTTGAATGAAGATGTAGCGAGAAACAGTCAGAATATCTATGAACCATGCCAAGCTCATCAATATCCGTGAAGCTTTCTTCGGTTACAACCATATATTAATTCCATTTTTTACTTATTAAAATCCTACACTCTTCGTTTCATAATCTTTTTTTAATTTCCTTTAATTAATTAACTTTATCATCGTTTCACGACCCATTATTCTTAATAGATCATATGTAACGTTTTTGTTGATAGAACTTTGGCTTCTCTTACTATAGAAATATTCTTTTCCAGCAGTGCTAGATTTACAATATAAATACAGTTTAAAGTATACAACTTGATATACCTGTCTACATAATAAAAATTCGCTGAGAAAAGTATATCTTTAATAAGATTTTATCACTTAAACTGTCACATCAGGTTATGAATTTTGGATTATAAGTCTAGCATTATTGGTTCTTTTCAAACTTTGGATTTCATTTTTACGTATAACATCTCACGTGGTTGGTTATGGCAATGCCAATACATAACATGACTCACCACCCCAAAATAAGCCTAATATTCGTCATGTGCATGTTGCCTCGCCACCTCATGCAATAAATCAACAAATCCGTCAACGTTAACCCACATTCACTCCTCCCACGTTGCATTAAAACGCTACCAACGCCTACGCTCCTCCCCCTCTCCAACTCTATAAAATCCCATCACCTCCTCCTCCACCATCAGCAGCACCTCCTTCTTTCTCAATCATGGCAAGTTCTCTATCATCTCCACCGTTGAAAGATGATCTTGACATCGTCATCCCCACCATAAGGAACTTGGATTTCTTGGAGATGTGGAGGCCGTTCTTTCAGCCCTACCATCTCATCATTGTCCAAGATGGGGATCCCACCAAGACGATCAAAGTGCCTGAAGGTTTCGACTACGAGTTGTATAATAGAAACGATGTGAACCGGGTTCTGGGTCCCAAGGCCAGCTGCATTTCCTTCAAGGACTCGGCTTGTCGCTGCTTCGGCTTCTTGGTCTCCAAGAAGAAGTATATCTTCACCATTGACGATGATTGCTTTGTAAGTTGTCAAAATCTTCTCTTGTTTGCTCGTCCCTAATCAAGTTTCCGGCTTTAGTTTCTCGGAAATATCTCTGTAGGAAAAGAGGAGTTTCGGACTTTCAGTTTGACCAAAATGTTGACTGATTGGCATTTGTCTGTCCACGTTAGAGTAAAAATTAGAGTGACACGTGTTTAGTCCCAAAGAAATCAGATCTTAATTTCAGAAGTAACGGACCTCATTTGATTAGACTAGAAAGTTAGAGAAGAGAGTCCATGCACTCGGGCCTCAGACCAACACTCCCTGCTTCTGTCTGAAATCCTTTCATAGCTATTGCATTTTGCTTAGTTCAAGGTTTCATTTCTTCCGTCAAATAATTCTTTAACAAAACTAATGTCATAATTTTATCACTATTTATGAAATTGATTACTAAATCAGTTCGAAAGACAGCATAATTAATTCAATTAATGGAGTAAGATGATGATATTATTTGCATTGGTGGTTTGGAAATGTTATAAATAAGGTGGCAAAGGATCCAAGTGGGAAGGAGATAAATGCATTGGCACAGCATGTACAGAACTTGTTGACGCCATCAACACCCTTCTTCTTCAACACATTGTATGACCCATTCAGGGAAGGAGCAGACTTTGTTAGGGGATACCCATTTAGTTTCAGGGAAGGAGCCCCCACTGCTATCTCTCATGGACTCTGGCTCAACATTCCTGACTATGATGCCCCCACTCAGCTTGTCAAGCCTCTTGAGCGCAACACCAGGTTAATTTTTATTTCTAACACCACTGCTAGCTAGCTAGCTAGCTAGCTAATCAGTATTACAACTAGAGCAAGAGGAATCAAAAGCTAGGTTTGCACATTTGTTTAATTGGCTTAATGTTTGGTAATGTGAGTTAATTTTAGTTGTTATAGGTATGGGGATGCTGTGATGACAATCCCGAAAGGCACACTTTTCCCAATGTGTGGAATGAACCTCGCTTTTAACAGGGAACTCATAGGCCCTGCCATGTATTTTGGGCTCATGGGTGACGGTCAACCCATTGGCAGATACGATGACATGTGGGCTGGTTGGTGTGCCAAGGTATATATCTTCTTCATAAGCTTGATTCACTTTTGCTTAAATTAGCATTTTATTTATTGTTGGAAAAAAATAGAATAGAAAATACAGTGGAATAGCAATGTGTTTTGATGATGGAGAATAACACAAACACAGGTCTCTAGTGTTTTGATCAAAAGCTTAATGCTAGTTGTAGCTATAAGACACCAGCATTTCTTATTTAATTTGTTACGCTAGTTATAGCTCCAAGGGACTACCATTTCTTAAAACTAAGACACCAGCATTTCTTGATTGTTGTGAGGCTAAAGAGCTTAGCCTTGTTACAAATGGGAGTACATGCCTGTGCTCATAGTGAAGTATGTCAGTTCATTATTCAATTAAATATTAATTTCCTAAAATTGATCTTCACATGTGAATGCATTTAGTTGATTGAAAAGTGCGGCTCTTGGCTTAGCTGCAGCCGACTTCTTCTTCTTCAGTCACATGCATTTCATGTTAATGAAGTGGCTTGAATCTTTTAGTCTTACATGACTCCACCAACTTTAGTTTCTAGAATTTGCATCACGTTTTAACATTTATCAATTTTAAAGCAGGAGATTAAGATCTCAGTTTCTGATACTTTGTTGCCTGTTTTATTAGTTTCCAAAGCAAAGATAAAGTTTGAAAATTTCTAATGTGCTATTGGATTCTTAATTAGGTGATCTGTGATCATTTAAGTCTTGGAGTGAAGACAGGGCTGCCCTACATTTGGCACAGTAAGGCAAGCAACCCATTTGTCAATTTGAAGAAGGAATACAAGGGCATTTACTGGCAGGAAGAGATCATTCCATTCTTCCAATCCCTTGTCCTCCCAAAGGAATGCACAACTGTGCAGAATTGCTATATTGAGCTCTCCAAGCTAGTGAAGGAGAGGTTGGGGCCCGTGGACCCTTACTTTCAGAAACTTGGAGATGCCATGGTGACCTGGATTGAAGCTTGGGAGGATCTCAACTCACCGGCGCAAGCATTTCAGTCGAAAGAAGTTAAGAAGAAAGATGAATCCTCTCAAAAAGTCAAGTAGACCAGCTTGTAGTTAATTGTTTGCAGTCCCTCACATTACTTCCTATATACTATTTTGGTCCTATGGTAGTTTAAGATTGAGCCTGTCTGTGCTGCTTCTTTACTTCTTGTTTCCTTCACGTTCAGGAAAGATCTGCTACTATTCTTCTCTGGTATTCTCTGGAGGATTGTCATTTTACATCTTTGATAATAAAGATCAGAGTTTTATTTCACCACACGATCGGATGTTCAGTCAAACAAAAACATATTAAATGCCAGCTCAATGCCCTAATAGTAGAATTAAAATGAAACACATATGCATCTAGCTCATATTTTAAAACTACGTGACTCTGGAGTCTGCACTAACACAAGCAGATTATGCGAGTAAAATATTGTGAAGATTTTAATATTTACTAAGAATCAAGCTTGGTGCGTCCCAAGTTGTGTCTAGGAGAACTCGTGCGTGGTTGTGAGATATATATATATATATGTATATCAAAAGAAAATATCTCTAATACGTGCAATGCTTATAGAGCAGAGAAATTAAGCAAAATATGGTATTCATTGAGCAATATAATAAAAGCTAACTTGAAGCCAAACAAATTAAGCAGGGGACTTACATTTGCTAGAACAAGATGAAGCAAGAGCAAGAAATTCATTACATTGCTGAATATGGATTCCCATCAGCCTCTGTTAGCTTTGTCAACATCTTTTCCCTACAAGTATTGAAAAAATTGAAAAAGACACTAACATATATCACCTTAAATTTGTTATAGGTAAATAAAGCAAAAAAAGTCTTAAAAGGTCGGCGTTTTTGATCTGATAATATAACTTATCCTATTACATATACAAACAAAATTTTAATTTGTATTAAATAATGGTTATGCTATTTAGAAAAGTTCTTTTTATTCATTAAACAGAATCGAAAAAAGAATTTTCTTAAAAAGTTATAAAACAACCTATCATTGTTTATTTAAATCAGAATTCTCCTTTGTAAAGCTTACAGATGATGCAGGTGAAAAGCTTTATCTCCAAAAAGTGGAAAAATGATAAATAGATAGTGGGGCGTGCATACAGAGTCAACTATATATGTAGACAAATTGAAATGTCCGATGCTTCATGCATGCACAATGAGATTAATGTATGTAATGAAATATTATTCAAGTATTGGCTCCACAACGTTATTGGTCAATGATGACCATCAGATGAGCATATAAAGCATAAAATTTCAACATTTCGCATGTGCATATCCAACAGTTCTCTAATCAAAACCTCAGATAAATCCAAGCGCAGGTTCTCTTTGCTGCAACTTTTTATTATTGGTAATCTCCATATAAACACTAATTCTTCACTATTCTTATCTTTCCACATAATCACCAATTAACTTTTCACTGTTGTTATGACTTTACGTGCCGTTTACGGAACCAGCTTTCTCTTTTTGTGAGGGCTTCACCCATGAATGTCACACTCTATATTTCAATTTTCTCTGTAGTAAGTGAAATTGTACGTTGGCCATTATTCGCCGCCCACCTTTTTTTATACATATTCTTCTTTTCCAATTTCGTATCAGCTAGCTCTCTCTTCAGCTCCTGTGTGTGCCTCATCATTCTTCATATCATTTCCATGGATAACTTTTGTTTGGTTCTCTCTGGTTCAGCAAGATTTTCAGCTTCTGATTCCACGTTCGACATGGGAAATCCTCAGACTCAGGTTCATGCTCACAATATTGCTAATGATCAAATGAAGGCAGGAAATAAAATTGAACAATACTGTGTCGACAAAAATGTTTCGAGTAGTGGAATCTCCGGCAGTTCTGGAAGTGATCAGGTCAAAGCAAGTAAGAAAGGAGACAATAAGGGCGTCAGAAAGCACAGATACGCATTTCAAACTAGGAGCCAGATTGACATACTCGATGATGGGTATCGCTGGAGGAAATATGGGCAAAAAATTGTTAAAAGCAGTAACTTCCCCAGGTGAGAACATTCTTCTTAAACTCAACTACTCTTGCTTGCTCATAACAATATTAAAAGCCAAAACTATTTTGCTTAAAGCTCTAAATGATACAAAAACTGATCACTTCATGATCACTCTCGAAATTAAAACATGACTGAGCATGATTGAATCTAGGATAAGAGCTTATGATTCCCTCTTGGTTCGAACTTTGATTGCATTGATGCATGTTGCATGTGGATTAGAGAAGCCTTCCTCTTTGTTTTGATTATGGTATATCCAATTTGGTTGCCAAGTTTCAACGATATTTAGGTCAACAAATTAGCCATGGCATCCAATAAGTGAATTCAAAGCAATCAAAATTCGATTTATTTGATCAGAAGATAATGAAATGATGAGATCGATCGATTTATGTAATTTAACGCTTTCCATCTTCAGATCATTTAAAGTGTTTTATGATTAACTTTTACGAGACATTCGTTGGAGCATATATACTTTTGCACACTATTTTTGAGAACTTGACTGTTTCAATTGTTTAAATTCATTGCATATTATACCGAAGGGAAAAATAAGTCTTACCATACTTTGAAGTTGATCTGAAAACATTCAATAGTGTTTGATGCATATTTAGTCGCTCCCAGCCTTCAAAATTTAACCCAAAAAAAGGAAATTAATGGTTTTGCTAGGTTCTTCTTCCTTCTCATTCTATCATTTTTGCATATCAAATCAAGTCTAATCTCATCTATAGTTTTTCTGATATCATCAAATGAATTATTATCTTGTCCTGTCACTCATTCTCATGTTATCTTTTCTATTGCTTTCGGTCACCAAACTCGTTACAGTTAATCTGACACATAAGATGAAGCTTATTACTGTATCCTTCAAGACTCACAAGCCACGATTTCTTGACTTACCCCTCTTCCTCTGACATCCTTTTGTCAAAATCCTGAAATGGCCGCTTGTATTTATTCCATAAATGTTTGTTACTTGAATTAGTTCTGCTTACAAAACCTTGGCTTTCCGTAGGACTCTTTGCTTACGCTATTCTGAGAAGTCTCCCCATTCAATCTTTTCAATTAGGTCAAACCATGAAGTGGAGCATTTAAGTACGTTTGAATCCACTTAATTGGTTGATATTTGGACGACAAAAATGTGTTGCGTCTACAGAGTAACAAAATACTGATATGTGTTAGATCTTTATAGGCACAAATTTACGATCATTATGCACTCAAAGGGCACATAGCAAATTCCAAACAGCTGATAAGATCATCTCTGCCTGTGATTCTCTCACTAATTTTCTCTTATTAATTTGTAACATAAAAATGATAAAAAAAAACTGGCTTATATGCCACTTTTATGAGAGAAACCGAGGGACAAAGAAAAAAGTACTTGGAATTTTTGGGGATATTGCAAATGAGATAATTAATCATCAATTATTCATATTTTCTTTGCAGAAGTTACTACAAGTGTACGCATAAAGGATGCAATGTCAAGAAGCAAATCCAACGCTGCTCCAAGGATAAAGAGATTGTGGTGACAACCTATGAAGGAATGCACACACACCCAATTGCCCAGTTGGCTGACAGCTTCGATCACATCATGCGCCAGATGCGAACATATACTACTTTATAAGTTGTTTCTCTCTTTCAAAGAGAGTTTACAAGTGTAGAATTTGTAATGCGCCCACTTACCTGAAACTATTTCTAATAAAAGAAAAGGGCAACCGCTTTATAGTTCCCTTATTTATATGTGATCTTCCTCTCACCCTTATGTATGGAAAGCTATTTTCCCTTTGATTTTTGCTGGTCATCTACCTAGAATGGTTTGTATTTTAAGCATTGTAGAACAGCTTTGAAGATCAAGGCACCCAAGATAATTATAATTGAGAGTCTAAATGCTGGCTAAAACATTTGGAAGAGAAGATAAGAACACAATTACACCCATCTCCATTTATGCCATTTATGGAAAAAGAGAAGTCCATGCATTTTTTTTTCCTTTCCTTGTCTTGGATCGAATGATTGAAAATGAGTTGAATGTCTCGTACGTCAATTTCTCTAGCAGCCCTGGATTAAGTACACATATTAAATGTGTGTTTAAAGACACATATTAAACCCAGGTAATATGCATTCTGGGATAAAAAGCATCTCATCGTTGACAGTATCAACCTCGCAAACTAGGCAGGTCCATGTTGTAGATAGACGAGGCTTCAATCTTTTACATAATCTTGCATCTAGCATCCTATCATCAATCAGATCAAAGAGCTGTACCTATTTCACATTTATAATGGTAAGTTCCTGGTTAGATAAGATCGATGAATTGCTATCTTTATCATGCTTATAAGTGGAAGATGGAATTTATTGGCAAATTTAGACGTTTATTCATGATGCAAAGCCGTGTACCTGCATGGAATCAAACAAATTAATTACTTGCAAGAACAAATTCTGATGACGGGCTTGCACCTCCATCACTCTAGAGAACTTAATTGGCTACTGAAGTCAATAACATTTAAAGTACCACTCTTCTTAAAGTCATTTTAAAGCGTCCAAAAATGCACACATTAATAAGAAGTTTAAAAAAAGATAAATAATGAATTTTATCTTCCACTCTATGTGGATTTGATATTAAAGCATTAATGTAATTTATATAGTCTTGCTTTTTCTAATGAAAGCTTAGTATTGGAGTAAAATATATATATATAATTAATTAAGCTGAGGAAGTTATGGATTGATGACTTCTATAATTCACTTGATTAAATTTCTTCTCTCCATTGAGATATATTTTCTTCTCTAAATAATGATAATATTACGTTTTTGTACATTTATACATTTTCCTAAGAGATATCTACATATATAAGATAAACAAAAACTTCATTAACAACGTTAATTATTACCCACGAATTATTAATCTTGCATATAATATGACTGTATTGTGAAGATTCAATGCTCAAATGTTTTGATTTTTCAAAATGATATCAAATTAAAATTCTATATCTCCAAAGTTAACCTCTGACATTAAAATGATATTTAATTTGACAGGCACGACTACAACAATATTAACACAGTGATCTCATTAGAACTCCATAGTTAAATATGTTTTAAGTATTAGCCGTGTTAAAGATGGATGACATGGTGAAAGGTCTCTTGACCTCTAAATTTTTTTATTTTTTTAAAGAAAATTACTCTTCCTAAATATTTCCTAGTAGATTATTAAATTTTTTTCATTAGTTAGGTGTGTCTTAATTAATTGTTCTTTCAATAAACGTTGCAGATTTCTCTTCCAGATGCCGTCACACTTTATAATAAAAGTTATATCTTTAGTCTTATTTAAGAGGACAACTACATGCTGGGACAGTTTGTAATCTGTATATTACCTTAGTATCATTTAAAGGTCAATTAACTAGTTAAAGTGTCAAGAGTTAGTTAGATAGAACCCTCAAAAATCATTGAATAGAAAACAAATATATATATATATATATATATATATATATATATTGAAGTAATTATACCATGAAGGAGAAGTCATGGATTAATAGAAAAAGTTTGAATTATAATAACTTGATTAGGTATGTTTTATCTAATAATGTTAAAGAGAGTATTAGAATATTAAAATGCTAATAGCAAGAACCTCGTTATTCAAATGCAAACGCAGATTAATTCATGATATGAAGCGAAACTGTCAAAGAGAATGATTAATTTGCTGATACAATGAATGTCCGTACGAGAATTATGGGGAATCCCCTTATTTCGATGTTGTGATATTCATCTGGACAATTATAGCATGAAATTTTCTATATGGGTTGTCTTTTCTATCTTTTTTTTTTCGATTGGAATTTCTGTCATCTTCTCATCATGATTTCGATAAAAACTTAGAAACAGTTTTCATAATTGCATGCCATCACATGATCCCCATTAATTACCAGTATCGTTTCTCCTATACAGATTTAACTTATTCTAACCCATGCATAGCTCACATGGCCATATGGCAATAGTCTTCGATATATGTTGAAAAAAAAAAGAAATGTTATATTTTTTATCAAAGGATAGTAGTAGTTGTCATCTTTTATATCAGTTTGGCAGTAAATGATTAAATGGAATGAACCTGATCATGCCGAAAGAGACAAGGTAGACCATTTTTATATATTCTAGATAACGTGTTTAAGTTGCCAGTAGTAGGCATCCAGCTGCTCATGATTGAACCTTATTTGGACTCGATTAACTCGTGTACCTAAAACCTTTTGTGACTTCAATCCGGTTTGGTATCCCGTTTACTTCTTGTCCAACCTCTTTTCTTTTTCTCTGCTTTGACTAAAATCTTTGCGTTGCATGTCATGTTCTTGACATGGAATATATGATTTTTGTGTTTTTGAAATAGGAGATGCAAGAAATTTTAAACAAATTAAATATACTTGCTCCAAAGTTTCTTAAGAAGAGTTTTCTTATACATAACTTTGAACCAGAAGTCCAAAAAATACCAATTATAACTAGTTGTCTTTCTTTTCTGAGATTGTATCCAAAAGATTATATCTAGTGTTTGAAAAATGTGTTTGTGATGCAGTAATTATTGTATTCAGGGATGTGACTATTAGATAATGTCAATAATAGCCTTAGCTTTACATGATCTAATAGTGGCCGTACTTCATTTTGCATACGTTGGTAAATTTTTAACTGTGATTAAGAAATTGCTAGCTTGAATTCAATCCTGTGCCAATGCGTAATATCATGTCGAAAGAACTCCATAAATTAAACTCAAGCTGTTTAAGAGCTCTGCAGGACAGTCCGGAAATGCATGCATATATGTAATACCATGTTTTCATAATTGTTTACAAAGAACTTAAAAGAGTAAAACTTACATAATATCACCAACACACATGTGAACAAGACATTGAAGTACTCTACTCTCTCCTTAATTAGCAAATGAAATATAAAATGACAATTAAGAGAAATTAGTGAAGATTGTAATTCCTCGTCAATTTGATTTACGAAAGAAATCAAAGACGGAAAGAGAACATGTCATGTTGGGACTAGCACCATGTCATCTCTACATCCACCAAAGCACCTCACAGAGGTGATAACAACTGCACATAAAATCAAAGGAAGAGCAAGGGAACCCAAACCAATCCTCCAATATCTTCCACTAAAAACACCTGATCTTTTGCATTCCGCTTCTGCAGCAACGTTCTCTCCTTCCTCCACTTCATTCCCTACCATCTCGCCAAGCAGAGAAGTAGAACTAGAAGATGAATAAGAGCCACCCTGACAACAAACAGGCAATTCCATGTCACTCTCACTAACTCCTTCCTCATCATCAGAATCATAAGAAGACACTGACCTCACTTCACATTCTTGAATCTTCAAGCCATTCCCACCATTGCACATCTCAGCATCATCATCAAAAAGGCGTCTTCCTTTCAACTTACCACTCTCAATGGCTGCCCTTCTCTCCCTAAGTATCTCTATCACTGCCAAGTCATTGGTCCTCACCTTCCATGCTACTTCCTCTGAAGGATGCTGAAGTGAGGACATTAGGCTTGTTGGGGAGCTGTCTAGTAGTGGAAGAGTTTTAACCATGATGCTTGAGTCGGTTGAACATCTACGTAAGGCTCTCAGCTTTGAATTTTTTACGTAGTCACTTTTTTTTTCTAAGTTATTGTACAGCTTGTCCAACTTGTCTCCAGTTCCTTTTTCTTCTAGAGTTGATCTTTCCATAGTGGGGTCGTGGCTTGAGATCTGTGGGGTTGTTAGATGAACACAGATTATGGCCTTTGCTTTGATTTTGAATGTAAATTACTGTATGAGATTATTGCGGGATAAGAACTGCCCACGTTTGATTCTGGTTCATCATTACTTTTAAATTTGATTTGGCTATGGAAGATAATATATGAACCATTAATTAAAGCCGGACTAAATTCAAAAAAAAGATCATGATGACCACACCACTAAAGTTTCGTCTACAAATCCATATTGCTCTTGACATAGTTTCATTTTTATGAGAGAGCATCATTAGTGCACTCCCTCCCCTCAACTGCTTTTCACGATTGGGTTCCTGGGATTTGCCTCGTTCTTGACATTTGCGTTTTCATTGCTCACAACTATATTTCCCTGCTGTTTTCACCACTAACCTTTTGTGAATTGTGCTGTAAAACAAGCGCATTCACCCATAAAGTGACTCGTTTGCCATTCTAATTATGGGTAAAAAGTCGATCCAGATATGATTATTTGCTAATCTTTATTCTAATTTAGCAGACAGACTAGTGTCCCACCACCCACGATCACAAATTTTTTCGCACAAGCCCATACCAGGCTTTTAACAAACGGCTCCTCAATTTTCCGTATGGACCAGACCCGTGCCACTACTTTTTAGTCACTCATGTCCATCAAAACAAGATCCTGTGCCGACATGGCGCCATAAACCCGGAAAGCATCAGAGTTCACACATGGGGGTCGCACCTGGCATGCATATGCTATTGCAAAACCAGTTATTGTCATCGTGGTGAATATTCCATCGATGCCACAACACCTCATAGATTACTGTAGTGAACTGATAGATGTTCTTCGTGCAGAAATGAAACGATATCAGTCATATCACAGGACTACCAGTATAGCCGAATGTTTAACCTTCTATGACAAGACACAAACTATAGATAATTCACTTGAATAAATAGCTTCATTGCACATTGTCATAGTTCACTAATGAAAGCAAAAGAAATTCCAACCAATGAGTGTTTCATCACTGGTTCATCATGCCCAAGAACTGCAGGGAAGATCAGTTTAACAAGCTAGAATATCCTAAAAGATTGTTAGCTTCTCCCAGGAAATCAACCATCTCAGATTTCCTCTCTTCTTGAGCACTTAAATTAGATTTCTACACTCCAATGTTAGCCTCCCTGCAACAGCTAGTCTAGCTTCCAGGGTTAGGGTTTGATATGTCTTCTACTGTGCCTTTCCCATCCATGACATCAAAGAAGAAAAAGTTCTTGAGAGGTTCCCCTTTGGCTGATATTGCTTTAATAACCTCCTATAAAGTTCAATAGTTAACAGTATCAAATCATTAAGATAATTGAAAATTAATAGTACTATTAATAATAATAAAATGAGTGGAAATTCACCTGCCCTAGTATTCCTCCAATGATGGCACAAACTGGAGGGAATTCTGTTTTACCAATGATTAATCTTTCTAAAAGAGTGTCAGGAATATGAGCTGCATTGAACGCCTGTAAGAAAATTGGATTGCAAGGTGAGAAGATGCAGAAGACAATTACAATAAACAACCCAAAAGACATGCAAAAACAGATTACAAGTGCCTTACATTTGCCTCACAAAGCTCCTTTTTCAACTTCAGAACACCAGGAAGATCGGCAATTGAAATTTCGCCAGCACTACGTCCTGCTGCCTCTTCAAACTGTTCTATAACTACAGGACCAAATTTTAAAAAAATAAAATAAAATCACTTCTTTATGCAAACAAAAAATTTTCAGTCTAAAATTTCATGAAGAAAACAGTAAACAAATCTTCCATATAGATGCTACTTAATGGGCCGGACACACAAAGTACAATTGTTGAACTACAAGGAGAACAGCAGTTTAAACGTAAAGAATATCAGTAAGTTAAAACAGCATCTAAGAGAGGAAGAGGAGCACAACTGCTCCAAATATTTACCCACCAATAAACAATTAAAGATACACACATGTAACAAGCTTGCAAAATCCCTATAATTAAAATGTCATACTCCTCAGCTAGCTCATATAAATTCTTCTTTGTTATCAATATTATCATTTAAAGAACTGATAAAAGCATAAATTACCACACCTCTCATAGCAAAGTAAAGCTTTGATGCCTTCCTAGGAAGCGATGACCAAGGTACAGAAACTGCTTCCTGCAATGGAGAAGTCAAGCACACATATAATTAACCAAGAAGAAACAAACAATACTGGTATTCATTGGCAGCAAAAATCTAATCTGAATGCACGTCACATATAAAATTGGATGGATTGTATTAATAGAGACAAAGATAATGCCTGCCAAACACAGTTGACTTTAGTGTTAAAACATCCAACTAAGTCTTTTTGAAGGACATCAAATAAGCAAATATCAAACTCTAACACATATCAAAAGATATTAGCTCATTGTTTCCATTATTTTCTCAACAAGAGACATGCAAGTTTCCTATCTACACTTGCACCAACATGAATCAATTGATCAACCTAGACAATTTATGGAGATTTTAAAGTATATCTTAGGCCGTACTTAGATGGTAAACAACTACAAACTAGCGAGAATTGCAACTTATTGTGCAATAACACAAACATAAATTGGGGACCACAAGACAAGAATCCAGATCTTTCACTGGGGTATATTACATTGCAGCAGAAAAGGGAGAGAGCAAAGAAGATAAGCATGGTACTAAAGATAAGAAGGAGCAAGCAAGAGAAGCAAAAAATTATATGATATCATTCAAAAAAAGATCATAAACCCAAGTAATACCTCAAAACTTGGATAATCTAATTGGCACTCCTTTGTTTCTTCTTGCTTTTGCTGTAAGACGTGAAATGTTCCAGATGAGAGAAGTTATTGCCTCCATCAACAGATAACAATGTATCTGAAAGAGCTTAAATGCTAGAAATTCACTTCCTATGATTGACTTGCAATGCCATATATTAAGAGACAGAGAAAATAACATATGCAGTTAAAACGTGAAGTCAGTTGACTAGAAACCCTTCCAATCACTACTTAGAAGGCTAACCTTTTATCACTGATCTCTCAACAGTATCATGTTCTTGCTAAGACATCTAAAGACAGTGAGGATTTTCCATGGGAATGAGTAATACAGTATTCATGAGATAAAAAGAAGCAAAGTGAGCACATAAGCATTATGAGAGGAAGTGCTATTTCAGTATTTTGGCAGTGCACTAACTAATTACCTAGTATATCATATGACTAGTGCACAGCAAGTGGTAGCATTGTGCTTAGCTTAAAGCCGTTATTAACATCTCTTTAAAGGAAATTCAACATTAAAGTGGGAACCTGAGGCGAGATCTTTTAAGCTTTAGCAAGCAGTCATGGTGAAACAATTAAAATGAGAATTCTCTATGCTGTGAAAGTACTACTAATGATCAAATAAGCTCTTAATTTTAGAACAGAAAATTATGCTCTGCACATAATATAATCACAACGTGTATATAAGAGACCAAGCCAAGAATCTTCCCGATAATAGATATACCGAAAAAGATAAAGAGGAAATGATCACCTTAGTGTGCTTATGGTTCTTTAAGTCAACAAATATTTCACCGCAAGAATCTCTACAATCAACGGTATAAAAAGCTATGCGTTTTGATGACTTCCGGCATTTCTCATTGATTAATTTCTGTCCATAAAACATAAAAGACAGTATAAATGTGAAACTAGGGCAATGAACACATGAATAAAATCTCATCAGAAAAGCAATATTTAGAAGCTACAAATATCTGTTTAAGAGATCAAAGATCTTTTCAAGAACCTTTTTTGTGAAGGAGATGCAACTGACAACAATTACATCAAATTTATGGTAGAATTCTCCATCAAAGCTTGATAAGTCACCTGTGCATACCAAAAACTTAGGAATTGACTAAATGCTTTCACTTTTAAATGTTAAGGGCTTGAACTTCATCAACCTGGAAGTGCAGGTCATCCAACAAGTTCAAAGATGATCACAAAACAACAACTTGAAAACAAAACGAGGCAAACCTTTTTCAACCGAAACACGGACCATGGGATTGAATTCTTTCAACGAGTCGCAACAAATCTCAGCAATCGTTTTCCCACCATATATATTCTCATCAGGTGGTATCAAGAAATTAGCAGAGAACGCTTCCTCACTCACCAGCCGATCATCCATCAATGTCACACTACCGACTCCCGCCAGCACTATATTCTTACAAAACTACCCACAACAACAAAAAGAAGAGCCACAAATACTACTTAAACCCGTTTACAAAAATACACTCACAAACTTGTTATTCAACAAATTAAACACGTCAATCACATGTAAAATTATAAATTACCCAGAAACTGTACCTCAGCAACAGTCCCTTTCATTCCACAAACCAAAATATGAGATTTGCTCAATCTATCACAAGCAAATTTACAAGAATTAATAAAATTAGTAAATGCAGTTCAACAAAACTTACTAACTAACTACAAAATTTATAAAATAAAATAAAATTACCTTCGTTGAGCATCAGCTCCCCAAACCCTGATTTGACGATCATACAGCGCGGTTTCCTGCTCCGTCAACTCTTCGCCGTCCATATCCCAACTTAAACCAAGTCAACAGAGGTTACTGAGAACAATTTCTTTACTTTGTACGAACAAAACCCTAGAAGCTGACTCGATTGCTGCTGCTACTACCAACTAACCTTGATACAATTCCAAATTCTGCACCTTCAAACAGTGAAGAAGACGAGAGGTAAGTAACGGACCTTGGGCATTTTAGCCTTTGTATGAATACGACCCTGTTTAGCATTTGATTTGGGCGTTGGGCCGTGTTGTATTGAGCCTTGGGCTTTGTTGGCTAACTCATTAATTTTTTTTTTTTAAAAAAAAGGTAATTCTGTTTGACGCCCATCTATTATCTCAATAGCCCCATTAAAAAGATAAAATTGGAACAAAAATTATATTAAATTTTGGGGCACTTATTAGTAAGAAATAAGGTATGTGTACTTATGTTAAGCAATATTATGGTTATAACTCATTTACCAACAACTTTTTCTTACCACCTTAGTTGTCAAAATATCACTGAATAAGTAATAAATAAATATAAATAAAAAATAGTAAATTTTATGATACGGTAATTATTCGTCCACTATATATCTTATCAATTCATATTGGAAAAGAGGTCGGTTATACAAGTTATAGATCCAGTATTATTCATCTAAGGTTTTACCTTCTTTTTTTACCAAAAACAACTCTCCTTCATAGATGCGGTTGCCTCTTGCATTTTTCCTTTTTTCTTCTCCTATGCACAAGAGCCATCCCTCATGGATAAAAAAATTTTGTCCCTTTTTTTTTATTTTAGATGCATAGCAACATTTTTCTTAATAGACAATTACTGTAAAAACTAATATATCCCAACCGCCCTTTATTCATTGAACTATTTCGTGAATCACTAATATAAATTATAAGATATGTTTTAAGATTTTAGTATCATTCAGCAAAAAAGCTTATTTGATAAACGATAAAGATGCTAATAAAATTATGTTGAAATTCATCAAATATGTGAATAGTATTCTCTTTCTTAATCTATCTTGAAATTGATTAAATCTCTTCCTTAATCTAGTTAGAAAGTAAATATAAATCCTTAAATTACAAACTTATCCTTAATCATATAAAAAAGGGGATTGTTGAGATCAGGGGACTAAATAGCACTATTTAAGAAAGAAATGTTTGGATTCTATATGCCTATCACCTATTTATAGGGATTTTTTTTTTTTAATTTGAGAAATTAGTTAAGGTGGCCGAAGCATGGATGGAGATTACTTCTCCTATCAGGTTGAGAATAAGGATGGGGATGGAAATCTATATCATGTATTCAATTAGTAGTGTCAATTCGTGCTCACGAGTTGCATTCGTGTCGTGTTAAGTTATGATATGATAAAGATTGATACAACACGAACACAACTTGTTTACTTTTCATGTCAAAAAGATCGAACACGAACATGACACGATTACTAAACGAGTAACACGACAGACTAATACAAATAATAAACGGTTCTTTTCCATGTTAGACACAAACACGACCTGTCAAACACGAATATGACACGTTTACACAATCGACATGATTTACACATTTAATACGATTACAACACGTTTACATATTTACATGATTATTAAACGTTTACATGTTTGACACGATTATTATATGATTACATATTACAACCTATTTTTAAATGGAAAAAGCAATAATAAGAAAAAATACAAATTTCATCCACAACACAATAAAATTTATACTTTTTAAAATCGGTAAAAAATATTAAAATTTATAAGAATTTGTTTATATTATTCGTGTTAATAAAAGTGTTATCATATCAAACATGTTTCAATTTGTATTCCTGTTAATTATGTCATCAACACATTCGTTTCATAAACAGGTTGTGTCATAATCGTGTTCGCGGGTTGAAGGCCCTCAACCTGAACACGATATAATTATTTAACAAGTTAAAAATTATGACACAAACACGATTAAGTCAAAACCCAACCTGTTAATTTTTATTTTGTTTCATGACCCAAATTGACGCCCCTATATTCAACTATAAACGTAAACAAATAATACAATTATATAGAATCTAATTATAAATCGCTAACCAGTGTAATAATTAATTGAAGTCGGATATAAGTGCAAGTTCATTACGTAAAATTCATTTAATCAAATGTATTATGATAAAACTAGAATATGTGAGAAATGAGATGATTATAACAACCTCCAAAAAATTGAAATAATCATCATTAGAATTATAGCAGTGCTAGACTTACAATCTATATATAATTCAAAATTTACTAGAGAAGAAAAAATAAAACATAATAATAAAAATTATATCTTCAATAAGATTTTATCGTATAGACTACCATATCATATTATAAAATTTAAATTATATATGAATTATAAATTTAGTCTTACTATAATAACTAAGATTCAATTTTGGACATGCAATCCAATGTAATGGTTGTATAAAGTACAGAATATAAAAATTATAATAAAATATTTAAATAATAAAAAATGGGTAAACAGCCGCAAGATGATCATAAGAAGTAAAAAAAACACTCTCCACAGAACACAGATTGTGGGAGGAGAGAGTACAATCAATATTTAGTGATGGCTGGTGAGAAATCTAGCAGGGGACCCCGAGCCATTATTAAACGGCTCTCGTGAATTAAATTGAGCAAACAAAAACAAGTGAAGCATAATAATATAATTGGTATCAAGTCAAATTTTTAAAGTACAACTCAGCAGGATCTCTGATTATTAATCATCCACCGTTCTAAAGACGACCCAGTTATCCGTAATAGAAATAGAAATCGATATGACGGATCACTGGCGTCGTGTCGGCTAGGCAATTCTCACTTCTCTGGGATTGAAATGTGTGGTCATAATTTCGTTTGGAAATCAAATTAGAATATTGAAATAAGAAGTATGTGGACAATATATGTTATATTTCATTTTCTCTTATTGCCATGCAAAAAGTGCAAGAGGTCATGATTATAGTAAATGCACTGCCTCTATAATCATGGCACCATTTATTTTTGTCTAATTATATCGAATTTAGTTAAATAATAATCTAAAACAAATTTTGGAAACTTGTGAAAGCTGAAACAACCCCCAAAGTTTGACTATTTCATTCAAGATAGCCCCCTTCTATCGGAAGCTAAAATTAGTAGGGCTCTCTAGATATATTAAAATTAAGTAAATGACCTCTGATGTAAGAGCAAGGCTATCGATCACGTTTATTATAATACGTCAACCTTTGATACAATTAATGAAACAATAGAGTTAAAAGAAAAAAGTTAAAGCACAATCACCCATCAAAGGCCATGTAAAAAACTTTCTCATTAAGACATGCTTTAATATATTTTAGTTTCCCTAACTTGACTTTGCATCTTGTTTTTCTTATCCATTAATCAATCAAATACTATACAATATTCGATAAGGAGTACTTTTTATGAATCTTTTTAGGAGTAATATACTCTATACATTAGTATAACATATTTACATAAGTTTATGTAATATTGTTTATAGATAAACTATATATGTAATAATGTATTGTTATTGGTTTCTTCTCATGTAAAAGAATACCAAAGTTAATTATTACTCTAGTGCTAGAATTACAACCTACATACAATCGAAACTTTATAACCTGACGTAACAATTTTAATACACTAGAGGAGAAAAAAAACGAAAAAAAATGAGAGAAGTTACATGTCTAATAAGATTTTGGTATGTAAATTACTACATCAAATTATAAAATTTGGATTGTATATAAATTATAAGTTTAACATTATTGTAATTTCTATATCTTAATTTAATTGAAAGGATTCAAGTCAAACTAAAGTGTTTTTGGGTTTTGACACAAATGTTCTAGGTCTTTGTAGAAAATTTCTCGAACTTGTGACACAAGGAAATTAAATGCAAAGAAAGTAACATCAAGGATAGGAAATGAATATGAAATCTCCCTTTGGTGATATATAGCCTACTAAGTGAAGATTGATTCTTTAAGAAAAGATTGTATAGACAATTGATGTAGAGTAAGTGTTAAGAGAGACAAAAGGGGTTCTCTTTGGCAACTAACTTCTCTTTTTTATAAATCATATTTACTATCAACCCTTTTGTTGGGCCCCAAGAAGACTCAACTCACTGAGGTTGTCTATACATTTTGTTCACTATTACACCGCCAATGGGTAATCATTATTATCTAGACAATAAAGTTAAGAAAGTACTTATTTTTCCCCCTTGATACCCATTTTCTTGAGACATTCATCTTTACAATTTCTAATACCCACCCCTTAAGTAACGAATAGGATATAAATTCTTTGTTGATTGATCAATAAAGGCTTGACATCAACATGCCTACCTAGAAAACTTTATTATATTATTATTTTAAAATGAAATGACTTTTAAAAATAATAGGAGAAATAATATATTAATATATGTTACATGCATGTTCTTCAAAGAGGACATAAACGCCCTTTATGATGGGCATGAATGATCCTTTTCTTTCTTGTTTTAGCCAATAAAATATAATAGAAGTTGATGGGGAGCGAGATATAAATGTAAATAAAAGAAAAGTAGAAAAAAATAAAAAGGCAGACTTGATGGATATATAGTAGATTATACTTATCATGAGCACTTACTTTTGCTTTCTTTTGACTAAAAGACAGAACCCATGTAAATAATATTTAAAAAATAAAAATAAATCACATAATTCTACAAAAATATCTTTACAAAAAGAAGAAGAATCCCGTAGAAAGAAATCAAACGTTAGACAAGGGCAGGGCGGAGGGGAGGAGACCCACAAGAAGAAAAGAAAAATAAAGAGCGCCGACAACAATATCTGGGGTCATGGCTACGCATCAAAGAGGGCCATGGCCTTACAGTTCACGCAGACTGGTAGGAAGGACCCTCGGTGAAAGGCAGAGGCAGAGGCAGCCCCAACCCCAGCTAAGAAGCAAGAATTGAGTTTTGTATAAATAAGTTGTTAATTTGTTTGTATTTTTATTCTGAAATAATACGACAGACATTCGTACATTTATAACTCATTTATCATCGTTATAATTTAAGTTAGTAAAAACCTACTTGATGAGATATATTTAATTTTTATTATTATTTTTTTTTGATAAATTTATATCATCTTAAAATATAAAATATTCGTTGTAGAATTTAATTATAAATGCATCGTTAGTGTTTGTTCCGAATCAATTGTTACTTAATAGCTCTAGAGCTATTGGGTCCTACATTCCTCTACTGACATTACCAGTTACAGCTGCCAACACCGACTTTGGTGGTTGCTGATTTAAAAATCTTGTCCCTTGTTTCCTGTACCTCACTTCTTAATCCCTTCCCTCCCTCGAATTAACTTTTGTTGTTACCTTGCTGTTTCTTAGTCACTTGACTTCGCTCCAAGCCCTTCTCACGCGCCCATTTCTTTTTGGTATTCTGGATCCCACCATTTTTGGCCTTTATCATACAACAATACATAACCCAGAAATATTAAACTCAACTTATAACCAGGGTTAGGTGAAGAAATTGCTGGTATTATAAAAAAAAAAAAAAACTTTTTTCTGTAACAACAATAACTCAAACGTGTTTGAGATTGTTTTTCCACCTAATTTAAAAAGAAATTATGCATAAAAAAACTGGATTTATAATGGTACCTAAAAGGAGGAAGTCACCTGTTTTTGAAGACATACTTTTACTTTTAATATAAAAAATATTTAAAAAATTCTTATTAGATAAATAAAATTACAAAATTCTTTTAATTTTTTTAAATATACTTAATTAATAATTAAATAATTTATACTTTTATAATGGCTATATATGTAAGTTCTGGAAGTATGCAGTTATAAGAAGTAAACCGTAAAGTAAATCGACACAGGATAATTTTTTACATGGTTCGATTATAAAACATACATCCACGGATAGCTATAGAGCTGTAATTCACTAAGTTCTTGTTTGTATAATCTTTAAGATCTTTTACAGGGCTGACTCACTCTTACACACTGACCTAATTTTTGTAAAACAAAATCCCGCTAAGATCTTGAACTCTAGTGACACTATTCACTCTCTGTCGCAGATAACTTAACAACACACTATTAAGTAAATCTTAACCACGATGTCTGACACTAAATTACATAAACACTTAACTCGCAAGTTCTCTCAAGTGTACTAATTCATACAGACCTAATCAACAATTCATGTACGATTACAACCTCTCATACATGAATAAAACACTCATAAAATCAAATTAAATAGACATTCATATTTGCGTTGAAGCTCTTCTCTTTAATTCTTGGAATGCCGAAACCTAAACTAACACAACACACCACCCTCTTTCGTTATGAAAATATAACGGTATATATAGTGATATGCCTAGACAAAATCTCCTTAGAATCCTGTAAAAATTATAATCAATATCACATTAGGATAAGGAGAAATATATTAGGAAGTATTATAAGTAATCTCCTAAATGAATTAGGATACAAATAAATATTCTCCTATTTTAATTAGGATACTAGAAATAGTATCATAATATAATGAGATATTTATTATAAATCAAATACTTCCTAAAATATATTTCTAGAAATAGTAAAATAATAAACCATATAATTTTCTTGTTTTATCATAAGCTAGACAAAAATATGTGCATGGCATATGCACGTTGACACCAACAACATATATAAACAACATCCAACTAAAACACCCTCAATGATTAGAGGGAAACTTCTTAGGATTCAAAAAATTTATTAAATTTAGTTAAGTTTAAAAATATATTTAATTAGATAACCAACTAATGAGAGATTTTCTATCATAAAATTGAAGATTTTTTTTCATTTTTTTCAAATTTCATTAAAATTTTAATAAATACGATATTTTTATATACTTTTATTTATTATAATATACATTGAAATATATTATAAATTTTAAAATATTTTATAAATAAATGTGTGTGTTTTTTTAATAAATATTAAATTTAAATGAATTTAATTTTAATATTCAATTAAATTAAATTTAAACATATAAGTTATATATCCTTATGTTTTACATAAATCAAAAATTAATTATATATTTTAGAATTTATATAAAATTTGTTTAAAATAGTTAAATATTATAAATGAATACTATACATGTTTATTTTGATCATTTGCATGAAATAAAAGCTACCACAATAGCAATCCCAAACACCCCTATTCTGCTTTTATAAAGCAAAACAATTTTTAAGAGTTGATTTACCAAACACTTTCTTTTTTTTTAAGTTGATTTTTTATGTAGTAAAGCATAAGCTATTTTTTTTTTCACAATAACAGTAATCCAAAACTGGCCCATAATGTTCTAAAATGAATAATACTACTCTTACAAACGATTTATATAAATTTATCTGTACAGACTGATATAACATCCTTATATGATCACCATATCACACATCTTAATTAATATCACTTATCCCATCACGGTATTTATTTATCAAATGTCACGTCATCAATCTTAATTAATATTATTTATTAATATCATTTATCTTGTCGTTGTATTTATTTATTAGACCATATCATGTTACGTCACTTTGTATAAGCGAGTCTGTATAATTAGTTTGTAAATGTAGTATTACTAATTATAACACATCTAAGATTGCTAGTATTGTACATCCGAGAATAAAATAGGAATCTATCTTTAGATTAATAATAAAAAATGAGTAATTTTTTAGTATCAATAATATACATGCCAAGATGATATGACTCAATATATATATATATATATAAAGTAATACTATATTTACAATCAACTTTTATATAATTTGAGTTAGTAAAATATAATTGGATAAGTAAAAAAATAAAAGTAATTGGTAAAAAAATTAGTTATAAATGACTTTTAAATATGACATTATTGACATAAAAATGATTTATTAATACAGAATTAATACAACAACGATATAGCTTTTTAAATGATTATTATCGACTGAATGATAAACTTGTGATTTAATTAGTATTACTTATTATCTTCTCCTGAAACCTTAATAGTAAAATATTATTTCATGAAACTTTACGGGATGAAAAATTATTTACCCTATAATCAAACATGAATTGCAACATGGAACTTTATAATTATAGACTTGTAACATGCTTGAGTAATAACTACAGCAGATTTGTGATTATAAATGACACGCGTTTAAGTTTTAGCCATAAACAAAATATAAAATTTTAGTAAAGTACAAATTTTGTATCACCACATATACATTAAATGAAGTGACGTAATAACATTCAATTCAATGAATTGTGATTGATGGCATGTGCCGTGCAGAGATTTCATTTTTCACATGTGATTGTGATGGCCCACCGTATAGAGTTGAATATGAAAGAAAATAATAAGCCAAATATTTGATGAATTTAATTATGAGACTTCTGTTTCATATGCAATCTCTCTGAAAATACATGTGTAAATGTTTTTATTTACTTTTTTATTTTTAAAAAAATAATTGTTTTTTTAGCTCTACTGTGTAACTGCCATAGAGGATATGACAATTGACAAATTAGCAAATATATTTTTTCAAAAATATACTTAATTAATAATTAAATAATTTATATTTATATATATTCATGTGTAGGGCTTGTCCCTCGATGGGTCGATGATGATGGAAACTTATCAGTATTCAAAAAATTATTAAATTTAGTTAAATTTAAAAATATATTTAATTAGATAACCAACTGATGAGAAATTTTTTATCATGCAATTGAAGAATTTTTTCATTTTTTTCAAATTTTATAAAAAAATTAATAAATATGATATTTTTATATACTTTTATTTATTATAATATACATTGAAATATATTATAACTTTTAAAATATTTTATAAATAAATATTTGTGTTTCTGTAATAATTATTAAATTTAGATGAATTTAATTTTAATATTCAATTAAATTAAATTAAAACATATAAGTTATACGTCTATATGATTTACATATATCAAAATTTAATTATACATTTTATTTATATTCATATAAAAATAATTTATATAAATTTTGTTTTAAATAGTTAAATATTATAAATGAATACTATACATGTCTATTTTGATCATTTGTGTGACATAAAAGTTACTACACTAGCAATCCTAAACACCTTCTCGCTTTTTTTTTAAAGCTGTTTTTTTTTTTAGTAAAGCAGGAGCTTTTTTTTTTTTCACAGCAATAACAATCCAAAACTAGCCCATAATGTTCTGAAATGAGTGATATTACTCTTCCAAACTAATTATATAAACTTATATATACAAATTGATATAACATCCTTATGATCATCATATCACCTATCTTAATTAATATCATTTATCCCATCTCTATATTTATTTATCGAACGTCACATAATCCATTTTAATTAACATCATTTATCATGTCATTGTATTTATTTATCAAACCATATAATCTCGTGTCAGGTTGTATAAGTGAGTTTATATAATTAGTTTGTAATAGTAGTATTACTGGTTTTAACACATCCAAGATTGCTAGTACTGTACATCCGAGAATAAAGTAGGAGTTTATCTTTAGATTAATAGTATAAATGGAGTAATTTTCAATTATTAATAATATGCATCCCAAGATTATATGACTCGATAAAAAAAATTAATATAATATTTACAATTTATTTTCAATCAACTTTTATACAATATAAGTTAACAAAATATCATTGAATTCATAAAAAGATACAAGTAAAATATAGTATTATTGATATATAAATGATTTGCTAATATAGAATTAATACGACAACAATATAGCTTCTTAAATGATTATTATCGACTGAATGATAAACTTGTGATTTAATTAGTATTACTTATTTTCTTCTCGTGAAACCTTAATAGTAAAATATTATTTCATGAAACTTTACGGGATGAAAAATTATTTACCCTATAATCAAACATGAATTGTAACATGGAACTTTATAATTATAGACTTGTAACATGCTTGAGCAACAACTACAGCAGATTTGTGATTTTAAATGACACAAGTTCAAGTTTGAGCCATAAACAACATACAAAATTTTAGTAAGGTACAAATTTTGCATTACCACATATATATTATATGAAGTGACGTAATAACATTCAATTCGACGAATTGTGATTGATGGCATGTGTCGTGCATAGATTTCATTTTTCACATGTGATTGTGACGGGCCACCGTAAAAAAAAAATTAATAAGCCAAATAGTTGATGAATATAATTATGAGACTTTCATGTACAATCTCTCTGTATACACATGTGTAAAGTGTCTTTTGAAATCTAAATACGGTGACAATAGCAAGGAATTCAAGGATCGAGGACAATTACCTAACTAACTTCTTTGTGGTTTCGTTGAGCCAACGCTCGTGAAAGGGATGAATCTCCTTTTACACTAATTCTTTTATTAAGTAGTAATAGATTTATAATTTAAATATAATAAAAAAATAATAAATTGATGTGATAAGCTACGGAATAAAAATTTACTATATAAGAAAAATAAAAATAAATAAATAAAGTTACATCTTTGGTCACATTTTATCACTTAAATTGGCAAATCAGATTATATATTTTAGGTTATAAATATAATATTATTGTCATAAGAGATTCCTTAATTTGCTCTATTATATTATTATTTAAAGAATAATGCTAGACTTACAATATTTATACAACCTAAATTCTATAACATTATTTGATAGCGTAAATAGCGAAAATTGGCTAGAGAAAAAAAAAATGGATAAGGGAAGTTACATCTCCAATATGATTATATCACTTAATTTATCACATTATATTGTAGAGTTTATATTATATCAATTTTATAAGTCTAATATTATTGTTATTTGAAAGATTCTATTTGTCACTGTTAGAATTGTATTTTCAAGAAACGTGATTGCCTATATATATATATATGTTTTTCAAAATCGTTGCAGGAAGGAACATTTATATGTTTAGAAATATGATTTTTTTTTTTTTGAGAAACTCATTTAATTTCTTATAAATTGCTTCAAAACATATAATACAATTCAAATTATGTACGATAGGAGATGAAACTCTAGTGGAGAACTTGCAAACATTCTATGAAGTTAAAAGTTAGGTTTAACCTTAATTGTTTTTATGGCATAGTTGTGTAAGCCCTTTATCTTATTAAAAATTGTAACTAGTTCGGATTTTTATAGACCCTAATTTATGTATATTATTATTAGGGCAGTTGAACCATCTATACAAATGGTTTATATAAGTTTATAAATCTGATAATACTATTGATATACAAAATCTAAAAGTTGAGATGATTAATGAGTTGATAGTATCAAATATAACTTGTTCACTTTCAATTTCAACCATTTGATTTTATGATATTAATAGTTATAAATTTGTGTTAATCTATTGTGTCAAAAGTTGATGTTAAAATATCCATTCTCCTAAGAGGGAATGAACCTTTTAACATAAATTTTTTGATACAAAACTAAACATAATTTTTTAGTCATTGATCTATAAAATCTAATAGTTGAAATCATCAATGGATTGATAGTATTAAATATAAGTTATTTACTTTCAATTTTAATAATTAGATTTTATAAGATGAATTTCTATAAACGTATCAATAGATTATATAAAAACTTGATGCTAAAACGTCCTTCTCGATACACCAAATTATTCTGCCTTTATATCTAATCCTTGAATAATTAAGTAACGAGGCTATCCATATTAATTCCTCCACAGGATAGAAGGAGAAGTATATTAGACACCTTTTATTTTTAAAATATGGGCAAACCCCCTGACCTTTCCAAATCCGTCAAAGATTCCCCAACCTTTAGACAACTTTTATTAAACTAAATGGTAAAAAGTCTTTTATACCCTCAAATTTATTCAACAAGCACATCTCTCTCCCACGGATTTCCTTTTTCTTTTTCTTTTTTTTTCTCACTAACCAAACACTTCCTCCGGTTTGAATCTCAAACACCAAATCCAAACCAATCCAAACCCAAACCCAAACCCAAACCCAGAAGCACATACGCTTTCAATCAATTTCGATTCGGGTTTTTGTGTTTTTGATAGGCTAAGTAGAAAAAAAAGCTTTTGGAGAAGGAGAAATAATAAAGAAAGGGCAAAAAAATGACGTTAATAAAGATTTTTTTTAATTTAAGAAATTATATAATATAACTGAAGTTATGCATTCCTACAAGACTTCAAAATTCAAATAGCACGTTCCCCTTTCACAAATTTCTAACCTAAGTCAAATGACTCTCATACCCTTGCTTTCGACAGCTCGGCGGAACAGAATTAACGGCAGGAGGTTTTGAAAATGTTGGGGGTTCTGGTCGTTTTTAGAAATAAAGGGGGTCTACTGATATTTCCCAAAAAGATCATCCGTTTGGCACAGCTAATTTTTACTCTACGCTTTTCAAGGTCCCCCTCAAAATAAATTAAGAATTACGAATAAATGGGGCTGAAGTTGACTGACCGATATTAATGAATGACAGAGACAGATAGTTTTCACTCAAACCAAAGCTTCAATAACATAAAGTCCCCACTCGGGAAGGCAAAGAAAAACTAAGAATTGGCATCTTCAACTTTTAAGAGTTAATAATTAATTAGGCTAGCTATTCTACCGTAACCTTACTTAACGGCAAAGATGGAGAAAGTCTACGAACACCCGTAAGATTCGGGAAATCTTTTATAAGATTTAGTAAATCTTTTATAAACGATAGTTAAGTTTTAAATTGATAAATTAGTCATCAATTTTAATTTAATAAAAGGTAATTTTGAATTTTAATAAAAAGAGATAAATGAGATTTCTTAAAAATTTATATAATTATCTTAAGTTTATAAAATATAACGTATCTTTCTTGCCATAAATTTATATCAAATTTTATATTATTATATCGATAAAATGAAAATATTTATAAAGTTATCATCTAACTTTAATATTAAAAAGGATATATTAATTTAAAATATAATAGAGTATGTATTAAATAGGTATAATTTTTTAATTTTGAGTATAAATATTTTTATTAATTTTTTTAAAAAATATATAGAAAAGTCTATTAGGCAACCATTTGTCGTAAACTATATAAAAAAACCGTTCCCAATCTTATGGTTCTTATATAAAAAAAATACAAAATGAAACAAAATTATTATTAATAGTATATCTCATATAGAAAAATGAGTTTTTACCTTTATAGATTTTTCATTCAATTATTTACCAATAATAAATTAAAAGTATTTGTCAACTTTTTTGTTTAAGTGTTCGTTGGTGAACTTTTCTAACTTTTTTAAAACAAAAATACTTATACTAAGTTGTTTTTATTATATTTATTTAATATATGCTTTATTAATTCTTGAATTACTTCACCCTTTTTAATATTGAAATTTCTAATTCATTAATATATTAATTTTATTCATATACTTAACGAAAAACGTGATAGAGATTGATAACAAAGAGAGGTATTTGAGTTTTTTAGAAACCTAACGTGGCTATAGGGAAATTTCACTATTTAAGAGAGATTTATACCTCTTTTTTATCAAATACTCTAATTATCCTAAATCAAATCAAACAAAAATTAAATAATAATACTAAACTAACGATTTAAATATAATCTGAAGTCTACAAATTCATATGAAAATCAAAATGATAAAATCTTAATGAAGATGTAACTTTCTTTATTTTTTTATTATTTTCTTTACAATAAAATTTTTGTTATATAGACTATCATATCAAATTTTATATCTTATGTGATAAGTCTGATACTACTGAAAATTAAAATCAGTGGTTAACTTATCAGGTTAAAGTTTGACTATCCTTGATAATTCATTCAGCCAAACCAAGGGGTGTTTGTGGACTTCTTGATATAATATTGTTTTGAGTGTGTGTGAAAGTCACTCTGCGGGAAAGGAGAGTGGGGAAATGTGTTTTCCAATGAAAAGAAGCTTAAAAGAAAGACATGCCATGAAATGAGAAACACAATGCCACATGCTTTGTCATAAGCATCCATCCTACCTTGTACTTCCATCTTTTGATTTTTATTTTTATTTTGCTCTTCAGCCTATAAAAAGTTGAAAGGAACAAACAGCCTGTCTCCATAATCCTTACTTTCTCTCCACATTTCACAATTTCAAAACAACCAACACTAAATTTGGAAAAACTAAACAATAAAATAATCAACTCAAGTGCAACAAGCTATACAAAATCTAACTCTTTTTGGCCATTCATTCATTTCATTTCAAAACACTTTTACTTCTTCTCCCTCACAACTATCAATCAAGAAACCCTGCTGCAGCTCTCTCTCTCTTTCTCTCTTTTCACCCACTGCAGTCAGCCATTTTTTTTTCTCTTTCTGTACTGTAGAATCCCTTGTTGGCATCGCCCATACACACACACACACACACACACACACACAAAATACATATTTTTCAAGTTTTTATCAATTCTTCTCTCGCTCTCTCTCTCTCTTTTTTAAGTTTACCTTAACTGGCTGGCCAGCCACTTTATCGGTTTGTAATGTAATCCATGTCAGTGAATAAATGGCTGGAAAGAGGAACTCAGTCTTCATATGCTGAACCTGTTTGCTACTGTAAGTAGTCTCTCTCTTTGTCTTTCACACAGACACATCTTTCTTTCTCCTGTTTCTTTATTTAATATTTTTTTATTTATTGTTAGTACTCTTCTTATACTTATAGCTTCCAATCTTTTTGGAACTAACTCTTCAAGTATATGGTTAGTATAATTAAATAAGACAGATAGACAAAAATAAAAAAAGAAGTCTTGTTTTTTGTTTTTGTTTTATATATTTATTTATTTACATTTTTGGTTCCATATCTCTTAATATAGAACAAAATTTGCTTCTTGTATACATGTAAGATGCCTTTTGTACTGTTTACCTGCGTAATTGAACTTACTACTATTCTTGTTTATGTGATTCTGGTCTTTTTAACCAAGCCTATGAAGAAAGATTTATGTGGACTGGGTAAGTTACTGTAGTTTGATTAAAATGAGTTTCTAGTATGGTGCTTGCTTGTACAAAATTTTCCTGTTTCTAACTGCTATTTGTTTTTTCTGTTGTTCTGATGTACCTGTAAACATGATTTTAATTTAGGGTGGTTTAAACAGTGAAGGAGGAGCACAAGTGACTGTGTTGATAGGGTGTTAGAGGGAGTGAAAGAGTAAATCTGACTAGAATAGAGAGATTTTATGGACTGGAACTTGAAAGCAAATTCATGGCCGGATTTTTCTGAATTTCAGCAAGAAGCTATTCACAGCATAGATGCAGTTGATGGGTCAAGTAGCTTCGGAGGAACCAGGACCAAGGGGAGCTTTTCAGTTGATTTGAAGCTTGGTCAGATCAATAGTTCCAGTGATAATTCATTGAATAAGTGGAAAGAACCTGGTGTCTCAAAAATGGTGTCTTCACCTTCAGGGTCATCCAAGAGGCCCCGAGCAGCTACTAATGGAACCCACACAGTTTCATGTCTTGTTGATGGGTGCAACTCGGACCTTAGTAATTGTAGGGATTACCATAGGCGCCATAAAGTTTGTGAGCTCCACTCAAAGACTCCACAAGTTACGATTGGTGGCCAGAAGCAACGTTTCTGTCAGCAATGCAGCAGGTATCATTTTATTTTGTTTTGCATACTAAATTATTTGAATTTCTTATTACAAATGGCTAGTACTTTGGTTGTTGTGATCATAAATGATCTCAAGGATGTATTTCATGTTTAGTGGCTTCTTGCTAGATCATCTTGTTGATTAATCAGGATTATTGTAGATATATGTGACCTCTTTTATGTCTCCTAAATTCTGCTGCAATGAGAATGCGGGGAGGTATGTGACTATGGCTACAAAACTTAGGATATGAAATTGTGATAGCAGAATCTTATGGGTTGTGCCTAATGGCTTATCATTGTGATGTTATGGGTACAGAATGCAAAGTTCACCAGCATAATTTTTGCAAAGAAGAAGAAAAATCCTTTTATATAAATCCAGATATCATATAGAAATCCTAAAATCCTTGTGAAATAACTATCAAATTATCAGCTGAAAATTGTCACTGCAAGGTGACATGTCAAATAGGTTCACACATTTTAATGAATATTATGTCTTATGTCTAATGCTAATATGATAATAAATTATATACCGTAATGTGCTATTGTGGTCATTATATTGTGTGTTATTTGTGTTATATAGTTTCATTTTACTTTATTTCATTAATTCTATGCTTACATTAATTGTTTTTTGTGTTGTTCCTTTTCATGGATTCGTAATGGTGATCAAATTCTGTGGTTCAAAAGCATTAGATTTTCTTGTTTGTTTCACAGCAGTTCCGTTTTCTCTTTTCTTATTTTTATTTATTATCTTTTTTAGATTTCATTGCCTGGAGGAATTTGACGAAGGAAAGAGAAGTTGTAGGAAACGGCTTGATGGGCACAACAGAAGACGAAGGAAGCCTCAGCCGGATCCTCTGTCACGCTCTGGGAGGTTCTTAACGAATTACCAAGGTAAGATGCAAAATTGTTTGAGTAGACTAAGTTTCTGCTCTGAAGCTGCAGTGTGCATACACATATTGACAAACTTGAAGAGTAATGATTCCTCTAAAGCACTTTACCATAAACAACTCAGCTGAGTGCTTCCTCAATTTGTTAGGTTGTTCATAATGAGAATCTAGTGGCCGCTAAAAGAAATTTTGAGTGGTCTAGTGCATCCTGTCTGTACTTTTTGCCTCCCACTCCTCTCTAACAACCTTTATCCATAGCAGAATCTCCTGTCTTTTCTGCTTCCCTGAAAAGAACCCTGAATGGCTAGTGCTACCGAATTTTAGAAATTGTTCAACTGAAAATTTCTTGATGTCACTTAACCAAACAGGATCTAGAAACATATATGATTGTTTGGCAGTAAAATGCTTCAGTATGAAAAATACTATTAGATGATGACCAAATAGATCCTCCCATTCGCACTTACGTTTTGATAATTAGTGGAGAGGATTAAGGATAATGCTTAATAGAATAAGAGTACAAGTTTGTTCCTTAAAAGTAAAGGTACTTATCAAAATATGTTTTTAGGTACCCAATTAATACCATTCTCCACTGATGTACATCCATCAACATCAGTCATGAATCCCCTGTGGGCAGGAGTTGTCAATGCTGAAGCAAATGCTAGGCACTATAACCAGCATCAACATTTGCACTTGCCTGACGAAAAAAATTTGTTTCTTGGATCCTCTCCAAGCAGCTATAAAGGAGGGAAGCAACTCATATTCTTGCAAGACGACAACCCCAATCTCAACAATCAGACATCTCCTGAAGCTTCTGTCTGCCAGCCACTTCTCAGGACTATTGCGTTGTCTGAAAGAAGTGGGGGTAGCCTTAATATGTTTCGTGGCAGGTTAACCACTGGAGACTCGGATTGTGCTCTCTCTCTTCTGTCATCACCACAGACACACACATCTAGGATCAGTTTGAGCCACATGGCACAGCCTAGTTCATTACATCTGGGGCAGTCCCTTGGCCCGAGCCTACATAATCACAGTCTAGGGCCCATGGAATCAGTTCTGGTATCCACCGACAGAAATGCCAATGTTGATTGCCCAGGAATGTTTCAGATGAGGTCAGATGGATCCTCAGCTGATGAAGTCCCTCAAACAATTCCCTTTCAATGGTAGCAAGTCACTACAAGGTTGTTAATTATCTTGTCTCGCAATAGTTCTGGATTTCCTCTTCTTTATAACTCAGCTGCAGTTCCTTGTTCACAAAACTGGGAGGTTGGCTTGTTGAAGTTTGTCTTCTGTCAAATATAGCCATCATCGTTTCAGGTTTCAGTCATTTGATAGCGTGATGTGTAGGAAAACCCAATCAATTTCTTTCTTTGCTGTCTGTTTTATGTTTTTTCTGTGGCAACCTAATAAAATTGTGGAACTCCAAAGTGCTTTGGATGTTAAAATTTGTTATTTAGTCCAATTTGGATTCATAATACAGCTGAGATATGTGTTGAACTGAGCATGCAAATTGAAATCTTGTGATTTGTTTGGTTACATAATCGCTGCAAACAAAAGTAGAAATTATTATATTTGGAAAGTTTCAAATTTCAACTAACAAACATATTATCAGGTTGCTTAAACACTTGCCAATATTTGTCAAATTCAATTAGGGCACGTTTGTCACGCAGCTTAGAATATTACAAGATAGCATCAAGCACTCAATCTGTGTTTGGACTTTGGACAGCCTTTAAACAGGATTGGAAAGCATAAAAAAGGACTGTAGTAAATACTGTGGCATTTAACATTTAGCAAACTTATTCCTAAGCTTCTGTGAGTTAACACCGTATAAGACATAAATTGCTTCTTACCCCGCTTTCACTGATAAACACTAGAAAAAATATATAAATTAAATAATTAACTATTTACGTGATTAATGAATAATTAGTTAAATAAGAATTAAAAATTTAATTATTTAAATAAATAATAAAAATTTAATATTCAATAAATTTTTATTTTTAATTTTAAAAATAATTTATTAGTATTCACATTTATTATTTATATATATATATATATATATATATTAAATTAATCAATTGTAAAGAAAATTGAATTTATCATATTATAATTCTCTTTTATCTTTTATCTAATATAGTATTGTATCAAATATAGTATAGTATTATGGTACACTAAACAGACTTTATTGTATTGTTTTCCTCCTATTAGTATTAAGTCTATATCTATAAACATAAGTTTTTAGAAAAGCGATAAATTTAATATGATATTAGAACCATAACGGTCATAGAAATATATTGGGCGTAGAAATATAGTGCTTGAGTGTTGATGGGGCAAGTGAGCGTCGTTCCTTTGATTTGTTGTAGGTAGGGATGGCAAAAGTCCAGTGCGGGTGCGGGTTTGGCCATTCCGCACCCGGACCGGACTGAAAAAAATTTCCCCGGACCCCGGAAAATCTCCGGATTTTTCCGGGTTTTAGGATATTACATACCGCACCCGGAAAAAAATCCGGATTTCCCCAGATTTTTTTCATTTTTATCCTTACCCGGAAAAAACTCGGATTTTTTCATACTTTTTCCTATTTTTTCTTAATTTTTTTAAGAATTATGCGGGTGCGGGATTTATTGACAATACCGCACCCTTACCGCACCTGGATTTTTTTTTAAAAACAATCCCCGCACCCGGATTTAAAACCCGCAAAATCCGGGTTTTTTCCACCCGGATTTTCCGGGTAAAATCCGGGTACCCGGTAAACCTGGGTTTTTTTGCCAACCCTAGTTGTAGGCTTAGTATACTATGAAGAGATTCTGGTTGCAGTGACCTTCAACAAATCCTTATCTGTCTTTGACATTTCTGGAAAAAAAAAAAAAATCTCAGCGTGGGGAGTTTCATAAAATTTCTCTCCTAATAATATTTTTATCATTGGGCTGCAAACTTTGATTCTTCGCCATCGTACACTTAAAGCCATTCTCTTTGTTACTTAAGACTTCTGATGTACCAAACCTCAGAGGATATACAATGTGATTAATATTATTTAGACAATGAATGTTCAAGTGAGGTTACTTTCTAATACTTGGAATGGTTGATATTTAATATTTCATGTGCATATTAATTATGCATACTAGATTTGATAATCATAAACGGTCCACATATGCTTAGATTTAATAATATAAAATTTTTATAAAAAATATAGAATTTTTTAACCTACCGCTAATTAGAAACATCTAATATATCATTGAAGCCATCAAAATATTGTTATAACTTACACGTTACGTGAAAATTATTTTTGTTTTCCAAATAATATATATTACACATTTACTTTCTTATTCTATTTCCAAGTTTTTTATTAATGTTATTTTAATATGATTATTATTGTAATATCAATAGTTAATTAGTGTATGTTTTTTATATGATATGCAATGTTAGAGACTGCATATCGTTTTATATCTAGCGAGTTCGAATTAGTGTCCGTCCGCCAATATTGCTTGCTTTCCCAACAAATCTCGATAGGAAGCTCGATCATCACGCTAGAACTAATTTGTTCATGCAAAACTTCTGCTGCTACATATGTATGTATTCTCATGGTAACAAAAGCAATACACATTTTTGAAGGAGGGATCCTGGCTAGTGTTCTCGTTTTGGCGAATGAAGATCTTCTTCAAAACATACTCTCTAGACTGCCAGCCTTGTCCTTCGCATCAGCTGCATGCGTTAGCAAACCTTGAAACAAAGTTTGCAATCGCGTTCTCTCTCGTCCAAAGCTCGCTTCCGCTCTTTCTCTCGCCCTATCACATCACGTAGGTCTATGCTGTGTATCTCTAATATTATCAAACACTAGTTCATAGTGTAATCATATACATGTCCGTCTGTTTGGCTCCTGAGGAAGTTCCTTTCATTTCATTTCATGCATAATCCGTTACTTATCCATTTGAGTTGCCAAAATTTTTACGAAGGAACGAAGTCATGGCTGACCCATAATATATTTTGTTATGACTATTAGGGTGCTGTAGAAGAGGTTCTCAACAAGGTTCTTTCCGAGCCCATACGACCACACTTCGCAATTGCCTGCGTTGGCTTGCAGTTCAGCTTGGCAGCTACTCACCGACTTGTATAGATTCTTTGCTAATTATCACGTTTTTGGGACTTCCTCTTTGTCTTTTGCGACATATACATATACATTTTAATTAAATTTCTGTGCAGATCACTGAGAGACTGGGCTATAGAATCCCGATCATTACTAATGCTGCAACTGGGATCATTGGAAAGGATGCTCGTACAAATGAACTCAGAGAGGTTTCTCGCATCTGCCAAATATTCTTTTAAGTTAGATCATAATCGGTCTTCATGTTCTCATGAAAATGTATTTTAGGTGAAGTGGGAAATACTTGAGCGTTTTGGCCTTGATTATGGAGGATATAACGTAGCAAGTGAGCTTAATTATTGTGGAATCGTCTTGCTTGTTGGATACGTACCTGGACTAAAAGTTGACACCACCCCACTATTACGACCAAAGAATGTAAAATCGTCCATGCATGCTTTCTTTAAGGCCATATTTCATTCTGATTTCTGAGTCTATTATGTCGTTAATTTCCATCAATATTTGGTGTAATTTCATTCTGACTTCTCATCATAGCTAGCATTTCTCCTTGATGTCTCAGGAACCTAAAGTGGCCATGGTTGATAAGTTTCTGATGGATATTAGACAGTACACAGCCTCTGTTTCAGGTTGCAAATCCCCTACCGGGATCATATTGTTCGCGGTAAGTTGAATATTCCATTTAAACAGGGCCTGTTTTCTCATATTTAATTTTCATGTTTCTGATGCGTTGATGATTGTTTTCCAGGATCAATGTGTTGACTTGAAACCTATACTTGCGGAGATGGGTGAGCACTAATCTTTTCTTTTTTTTATTAGATAGTTGGTGTTTCCGTGTGAGTCAGATTTTGATGTTATCATATTACAAGCATGGCTTGCATACGGCTGCAATGTACATTTTGTGACCTCTCGTATTTGTTAGATTACGGCATGCCCGAGGAAACAGTCATCGTGGGAGATGCAAGTGCATGCTTCCTGTTTAGAAGTGGGAATGTTTCTGGGAATTTCAGTTGGGGATTCCTATTTCTGCGACGCTGTTGCTCTTGAATTTGCAAGGGATCATAACCACATGTCACCTTTTACTTCATCACTTCTCTGAATTATAGTACAAATGGTCATAGAGATTACTACAAGAGTAATATATATCACATTTGCATAAATGAGCAGATAGAGGAGAGATTCGGTTCCATCTCACATTGTCAACTGGTGTAATACCATTTGGACCCCAACTCATGGCTGTGGCTGTAGAAGTTCACGACACAGATTGTTCATGGTTGAGTGCCAGAATGGAAGGATATAACGTTATTATAGATAGCCAGGGACTTCTGCAAGAAGTAAATGATCAGGTACAATTAATATCCATGCTGACACATTTAGGAATTTTAAAGATTTTATTTATTCAAAGCTATTAATAGTTAAAATTCTATTTTGATATGATATTGTCTACTTTGAGCCTATACTCGCATCAATTTGCTTTTGAATTCTATTCAAAAGGCCTCATACCAGTGGAGATCTTATCTATACTAATATACTCATGGTCCTCCCCTTGTCTAGCAAATATAGGACTTTGGTTGCACTTCGAATAAGATTATTTATATATATTCTGCAGATTGACGATGGTTTTCCTTATTTGTACGTTGGCGTCACACATGGAAGAGATTGCTCCGCTGGGTCACAGAACTCAGCCATATCCAGATCATATTTGTCCTTCTATGAAGTCTTAGGGTAAGATGCATCATATATACATATAAAGCATATTGTTGATTTTATAGGGATAGAACTAGTTAAACTTTTTTTTTTTTTTTTAAATGGGATTTTAATTTCAACAGAGGAACCAGGCATTACTTTGCTGTTGATGGTATTGGCATCAAACCTGGCGATTCCTTTATATTCTTCCACTCAGATAACGAAACTGCATCAGCCACTTCTGATATTGCTTTTGAAGACCTCAGAATTCTGAAGACTGCAGCTGCCCAACTCCCCGCCGCGCAATAGGGGACTTTTTGCTAGTAACAATGATCGTCAGAAAGAGGTGCTGGTAGGTGTAATCTTCTTTTGCTGCTCTCGTAGTGAACTCACTTTCTGGACTTGCTAACATTGAAAGCTTGCCATTCAGTAACAACTTTCCTGGCACCCCACTAGCAGGAATGTTCTGTGCCGGTGAAATAGGACGTGCTGGTGGTTCTTCAAGCCTGATTAGGCAAGAAGACGGTGAAGAAGCAGGAGAAGATGGCGCAGCATCAGGCCGGTGCTTCTTGCATCATTATAGCTCAGTCTACTTCGTCATGTCATACACTCCAACTCCACCACCTTCACAGCCTTAATTTAACTTGTAGCCACCTTCATCTTTGCTTCCATTTTAAATTAATGTATGAGATCAAACTCTGGATAATGAGTATGTTCTATGCTGTGCTTTTATATTATGCAATTACTATTAGGTCTTTTTATTATTGAAAGTTTAATTTTTATCATAAGTTTTATAATCCTAAAATTAATTTCATGCCACTAGAACATTAAATCACGAATTAATTGAATAGATAATTATTTATTTGATAATATTCAAAAAATAAATTAAGCTATATTTACCTATAAGTGATGTTACAACCAATAATTATAAAACTTAAAAGTGACAAAATATCATTGAATGATAAAAAATATTAAATAAAAAATATTAAATTTTATAATATAATAATTCTTCATTTAATATTATTTTATCAATTTTGATTAAAAAATTGGTAGTAAATAAATTATAAATGTAATATTATTTTTTATACGTGCTTCTAAAATCTGAGCTAATTACTTTCAAGATCAAAATTGTTTAAAATTTTTGGGTCTGGCTATGGTCCACCTGCTGTATCATACAGCAGGTGGCTTTGTGTTGTAACATGAAAGCAAAACTTGTAAATACAAGTTTTGCTCCCAAGCAAAAAATTGAAAAAGTCCCCTGCTGTATCATACAGCCGGTGGACCGTAGCTTCACCCAAAATTTTTAGTTGAAATTAATATTACCACCTTTAAAAATTTATATTAAATACGAGGATAAAAAAGATTTGGTTTGGTCCTGGGAAACTCGTGTCTTCTAAAATGGTAGCGCAATGTAAACGTTAATATGGTAAAATGCAAAACCAAAACGACAGCGTTTATGTACTTCCCTGACCCCTCCGGCTCCACTCCACAGCAATGCAAGTATAAAGATTTCTTCTTCTTCTTCACATACTGAGGTTGATCCATTTGACGTCAATTCAATGGATACGAAACAAGCTTCGTCCTCGAAGAATAGCAAGACCGAGATGACGTTCCCATTGATGATCGAAGATGTTCTTCAATCCATTGTTAGTGGACTTGACGCCAAATCCTTCGGAAGAGCCGCCTGCGTTTGCAAAACTTGGAGCAAAGCCTGCAATCGGATCCTCGCTCGCCCCAAAATCGCCTCTGCTACTTCCCTCCGCCCCGTTACTTCTGTAAATTCATCTTCTTTCTTTTTCGTATTCGGTTGTTTTTGTTAGAATTGATTTACTTTGAAGAAGAAGGCAAGGAAGACGAATCTTTTTGTGTCGTAATTGATAGGATGCGTTGAATGAGGTTGTTGCAAAGGTGTTATCGGAGCCAATTCGACCACATTTCGCAATTGCAAGTGTTGGCGGAGGATTTGACCTTAAACAAGCTTTCCAATTGGTGCGAATCGCGAATTCTCACCCTTTTTTTAATTAAAAAAAAGAAACTTTCTTTTTATCTGTTTTTTATTTTTTGTTTAATTTGGAATAAATTTGATGCAGTTAGTCGAAAATTTGGGATCCAGAACTCCGATTATTTTAACTCGAGCTCGTGGGATAATTGGTAGAGATGCTGTTACTGATGAGTTCAGAGAGGTTTGAATTATCTTCTTTGATGATTTTTGTTTCTGTATAGAATGGGGTGGAACCGATGATTCTAGTTGGAAAAAAAAATAATAATAATAAAATTGTAGGTTAAGTTTGCGGATGACTATGATGAACATGCTCGTGCAAGTGATGGAAATTCCGGCGTTGTATTGACAGTAGGCTTTCTTCCAGGATTAAAAGTTGATGTCATTCCTCTAGTACGACCGGAAAAGGTAACATATTCTGCAATTAAGGCTGAAATGATGGTATTTCTTTAGTATAGATCCTTATTGTGGACAACGATTTTCCTTGTTGATGAAATTTTCCATGTCAAACTCCTAGAGTGATTACCAATTGAAAATAATGAGGGTAATATTGTTATCAGTTTTGTGACAAGGTTGGCAACTGAATCACTTTGACAATCTTGACGAGCTGGTCTCAATATATGATAATGTGATATTGCTCATTTACAATTTTAAATGGGATTCTAGAGCTATATTAGATTGTGTATAGTTTAAACTATTTCAATGTCTAACTTCAAAGAGAATTTTGATTGACATCAGGCTTCTCAAGAGGCAACAATTGATAAATTTGTGATGGATATTAGGAATTATACAACCTCTGTTTCAGGATGTTCATCACCAATTGGGATTATAATGTTTGGAGTAAGTTAATATTTACCTGCTTCTTGCCCATTCTTTTACTTTTCCCGAGTGTTTCCTTGACTAACTTGTGAAACATTGGTGATGCTGCAGAATGAAGATATTGAGCAGAAACATATAATTGAAAAGTTGGGTAAGTATTACCGTCTACTGAACATACAACAGTGTTTTTAACTTTTAATTCTTATTTCTATTTAGTTAGGTCTACTAGAAGGAAGGGTGGGATGTTATAATTTGTTCTGGAAAATTAGGGAAATAAAAGTAATTATGTAAGTTTCTAAATCTTGGACCAAAAAATCATTTGTCCTTCCAATCATAATCCTTCTTCAAATCTAAACAATATAGAGTATACCATTCAAATGTTTAGTATGATTGCCGTAGTTTCTTACCAATGCATCCTTCTTCATATCTAACAATGTAAAATTTTCCATTTTTAATGGGTTTTTAATTGACCCTCATTTGTACCAATGCATCCTTCTTCAAATGTTTGTTGGCTTTTCAATGGTTCCTTGTGGGCTTGTTCTTCAAATTATAGTTCTAGTTCAGAGATAAAGAAATATGTTTCCTGCTGGAGGCAAGAGAGGAAATTTAGCAAAATTAGTGAACCACTAATGTTGATCAGAGAGATTAAGAGAGGAATTGTAACTTAGTCAACTGGTTCTTCGTTCAAAAACTGGATAAAGGACTAGCTCTGGTAATGCTATTGGTACTAATTCAACTACTACGGGTTTTTTGACTGGATCAAGATATGGATATGCTTATGGCTCTCCTCCTGCAACCCTAGCTTATGATGCTGGTCCTACAATAGGGTAGCGTAGGCCACAAAGCTTCCCATGGCACGCATCTCGAAAAAGGTTATCTTCATTTATGTTACTCATCTTGTGGCTAGCGACCCAAAATATCAGTTCATGAATTTTTATTTCCGCATGATGATGTAGGATAGGAATATTTTAATTTAGGATTATTAAAGTTATTTTTGTTATATGTTTATTTTAGGGTTTAATTGAATTAGTATTTTAATATCTAAGGATTTTGACTCAATCAGGAATTCTGATTTCTCCTAATTTGATTCATATTCCAATATGTTTTGACTAGTATAAATTAAGTATTTAAGTTATTTAAATTCTTAGGCTTGTTATGAATTGATTATTGAAAATAAAGAATTGTTTTCCCCTCGGTGGCATTTGGTTTCTTGTTAAGAGATTGGTGATTGAGTATTGAGTGGAAGTGTGGGTGAGTAAGTGATTGTTCGTGTGAGTGTGCTTTGGATTTGGTTTGTTTGTTTTATTTTTTGTTACGGGTTCCCCGTCAAATTGGTATCAGAGCCTTGTCCATTCCAACTCTAATCTTTGACAAATTGCTTCAACATACCCCATAAAACCATTCCCCACCAAAAAAAAAAAAAAAGAAAAAGAATTCCATAAACCCTAAAAACCTAACATAGTACGCTAAAGAATCCAAAACACAATATCCTTACTGCTCATCAGTAAGCTACTGTTCATCAACAGCGTTAAGTTTAGTCATCGAAGTTACTGTTCACTTCCGAAAATCACTGTTCATCACAGAAAATCACTGCTCATGCTGTGAAACCAGACTTATAGGTTGCTGTGGAAATATCAATTGGCTCCTTGAATTTTTGAAAAGTTTGTCAAGTCCCTCACTTTCTAGAAGTTGTAGTTTAGCTCTAATGGCTTACTAAAAACATCCGTCTTCATCAACTCGTGTAGAGTCGAGTCTTTCAAGAGGGAGAGAATTGATGTAGGATAGGAATATTTCAATTTAGGATTATTGAGGTTATTTTTGTTATATGTTTATTTTAGGGTTTAATTGAATTAGGATATTAATATCTAGGGATTTTGACTCAATCAGGAATTCTGACTTCTCTTAATTTGCTCATATTTCAATATGTTTTTACTAGTATAAATTAAGTGTTTAAGTTATTTAAATTTTTAGGCTTGTTATGAATTGATTATTAAAAATAAAGAATTGTTTTCTGCTAGTTGGTGTTTGGTTTCTTGTTAAGAGATTGGTGATTGAGTGTTGAGTGGAAGAGTGAGTGAGTGATTGATTGTTTGTGCGAGTGTGTTTTGGATTTGGTTTGTTTGTTTTATTTTTGGTTACGGGTTCCCTGTAACCTGACCTTCATTTACCTTTACTGTCACTTTCTTTTTTTAATTTTTGGATTTTTTACTTTTATATTGTATGTTTATTCTGACGGAAATATATTAATAATATGGATGATTTGTGACTAAATTTAGAAACAGTGCAGTTTAGTTTCTGTATCGAACAAATGGGAGGTGTGCAGGAAATAATCATTATTTATTTATTATTTTTCTTGCAACTACGCAAAGTATAAGGCCTGCCTCATGACCTTAATATAGGAATGAAACTTCAGATAGATTGTAAACCTCTCTAAAGCAGGATTTTGGTTTATGTTATTTTGTTGTTTTTGGTCAATAATGAATTACTTGAGCTCCATTTTTATGGGTCAGTTCTGTACTGTTATCAGTTAGTTTTCATAAATTGTTATGACAAGCTTGTGCGTGTTTATTTGCAGTAGATAATATTTTTATGTTGCAGATTATGCCATGTCTATGGAAACAATCATTGTGGGTGATGAGAGGAGCCGATTTTTGTATAGAAGTCAGAATGAATTGAGAAACGTCTGTGAAAGTCCAGAGTATTTTTCTGATGCCATTGCTCTTATATTTGCAAGTGATAAAGACAAACTTCATGGTACTTATCCATTTGTTTACGTATTTTTGCTTTATTCTATTATCGCTTTGAAAGTAAATGACAATTCAAATTACTTATGTGCATAGCTTGTTCTTGCAAATCTGCCTTACCTTAGAAAGAATAAAAGTGATGATAGTTGTTATCATTCATTTGAGATGTACAGAGGACAGGTGGCATCATTTCAAGTCAATTACAGATACACCAGTACATATTATTTTTGTTGTTCTTTAAAGATGCTTATTTTAGGAATATAGGGAACTTTTTGTGGTTTCAGTGGCAGCTCGCCTCCAGGTGCGTAAAATCTGTATTATGGAAAAGACTGGATATCCTTTTTGATACTTCTTACAAGGAAACTTTATAGAAATTATTTCTCTGTTAAATAAGTAATATTAGTAAGTTATCAAAAATCTAGAAGCAAGCTTCTAGTTTGAAGTCATTGGGGCCTCACCCTGTGGAACTTTCCATATTGTTTTCGTTTTCTTTTTGATCCCACAATTGTTCTCTTTATCATGCTTATTCGTTTTTATGTTATTTGGGGAACTTTTGTTTGTTCTTTTTTTTTTTTTTTTTTTTTTTTTTTTTTTTTTTTTTACTTCCACACACTTTCTTCTTACTTTTTATAGGCCTTTCTCTAGCTTGTTTCTCTCTTCCGGCTGCTAAGTACAGTGTATTTGGTAGTTTATGACAAATTCGGTTACATTATCACTTAAGTGTTGTTTCATGTGTGTGCCTTTTTTTTTTAAAAAAAAATTTATATCTGTGCTTTATTTGGTTTTTTTCTTTAATCATTTAACATTAATATAATATAAATGTCTGCATCCTTGTGCTTCACAATTTAACTGTCTTTCTTTTGTGTATTCATGAACTTTTTGCGTCATCATATAATATAATTTTTTGCTCTAACTAAATGAGCAGGCACTGGGGATATTAAATTCCATCTTGCATTGTCGAAAGGTGTTTCAGCAATCGGTCCAAGACACAAAGCAGCTTCTGTCAAAGCAAACAATTCTGATCGTGTTACGTGGCTCACTGCAAGACGAGAAGGGCACGAAGGTATCCTTGGTGGTCTACAAATTTTAGATGATATCAATAATGAGGTATGATCCTACTCTCAATAGGTAAATTTGTGGTTTGGTTGTTCTGTTGATTTCTTGGAGACTTATTTCCTCCTTTTTAACAAATAAAAATAAGCCACACTCTCTAGCATTATTTTAAAGAGATTAGTTAATTGAAACCTTGGTTTATAGTTCAGATTTGATGTATTCCTTGAGATCTTGAACCGTGCAGTAGCTCAAAACTCAGATAGAAAATTGAAGACTAGAGCTCAGAGATTAAGGGAAAATTATATGATTGAGAGACTAAAAGCCATCTTCACTTCTTACTCACAACCATGATATTTGCTAAAGAATAATCGTAATTGTAAGCATTTAAATTGAAATACGAATACAGTCTTTTATACCATCTTCCCAATATCAAAGAACTTGTTTTTAGCTGTTTGAAAGAGTCCCCATGAAAACTGATGACAACCTGAAAAGGACACAGAAATCGGAAAGTTCCCAATCCTTAGTGTAAGCCCACTTCTAGGCTCATTTCTGAGATATCTGAATAAACTGGAATCTATAATCCAACTGCAGCTACTGGAATTGTTGCAAAGGAGTCAATTAGCAGATCTGTCTGGAGAAAGTACTTCTTCATATAAAGTGAAGGCATATGAATACTTCGTTCCTTTCAGTATATATTTGTGTGTATATGGTTTCATATCAGTTATTATACTGTATACTAAACTGTTCCCCTTTCTAAATTGAAATTATGTGACAGTTGGAAAACTTAGTTATTCAGTGGCCTGACCTGTACATCGGGGTGACAAAACGAAGAAGGTGCTCCATCGGTTTGGAAAGGACAGGGCGTTTTACTTCCTTGGCATTCTATGGAGTTGTAGAGTAGGAATTCAAACTTTTTCTCAACAACATTTTACATAAATTATCTACAGATGTTCTTGAATTAAAATGTGTTTACATCTTAAGGGATTTGTGCCAAGTAATATTTAGCATCTCATTTTTCCTTAAAGTAACAACTGGATTTTATTTACAGAGGAGATGATGAGTACCTTTATGCTGATGGTCTTGGTATCAGAACTGGTGACAATTTCCAGTTTTACCATCCTGATCCAGCTGCAGCTTTGGCTGCGTGTCAGAACATCTCCGCGAAGCTCCAAAATTTGAAACAAGATGTTGATAAGAGTGAAGTTATAGGAGGTTTTATTTTCTCTTGCTGTGGCCGTGGAAGCTCATTCTTCGGAAGCTCTAACATTGATAGTTCCCCATTCTTGGAGAACTTTCCTAAGATTCCATTGGCAGGAATATTCTGTGGCGGGGAGATTGGACGTGGCTTTTCGAACTTGATGGTGGAACAACAAAGTCAAGAAGAAAGCTCTTCTCATTGTTGCCTCCATGTATATAGCACAATATATCTAGTGATGTCGTATACACCGGCTCCTCCAGAGCATTAGATCGGTTTTATGAAAGAATGTGCTATGGTTCAAATCCCTGGTCAATCCTATTTGTAGGAGCAGTTGACAATTGAATCCAACTTTTTCCCTTCATTTCGTGTCCGTAGGGGTGCGAAAGGAAGGCACGGCTTAAACTTGGTTGTAAATAACTAAAGTATGACTGGTGTCTATTTTTCTTCTTGTTTCTATTTCCTAGATAAAGCAAGGTTTAGAATGCCTGCTACTGGAATTTACTGTATTTTGGATCAATGACTGACTGTATTATATTTAGAGACTGAGCTCCTTCCTTGGCAACTTTTGGTAGATATGGAAATCAGGCGACGAAGTCAACTGAAACAGAATCTGGATTTGTAATGGATATCCTTTTGTACGACGGTAGTGGAGTAAGCTTCTATTGTGTGCTATATGTTATAGAAAGTGAAAATAGATCGACTTACTTTGCTGCCTTTTGGGTTGAACTGTAGTTATATGTATGATGAATTCGAAGCTTGTGTTTCTCAATTTTGATTCTCGTGTCCCTTTATTTTGAATCTTCTAATTCTTTCATCTAAAAGGTTGTTAAAATATGAATGATATAACATATACAAAATGAAAGAACAAAAATAAAAGGATCAACTTCATAAAGACGAAGGAATGATTTGATGGCAAAAAAAATATATATATATATATATATCACATCAATGAGTGCAGAAATTGTCTATATTAATTATAAAAAAATTGAAATATTACTCTCTTAAACCTGAGCGTTAATTTCTTCGTGCAACAGAGACAAAATGGTTGGCGAAAATGAAGTGTGCTAACGCCAACGCAACGGTGCACTGAAATTAGCTTCAAATTTTCTTGGTTCTCGCCAATGAAATGTGTTTCAATAAGTTGAGTCCTTACACGTCTCAGCTCTTCGAAGGTTGAGATAGCTCATTTTGTATCTTCATAGCTAGAGGAGCCTCTTTTCTCTGCTGGAAGGAAGTTTACAGGTAACTTACAGAACCAAGTCAAGATGATATATACGGATCAACTCCTTCTTTTTGCGCCAAATATCTTATCATTTCCCATGTGATGTCCAAACAAGTCAAGATGATACGCATCAACCCCTTCTTTTTGCGCCAAATATCTTACCATTTCCCATGTGATGTCCAAACAAGAAGCATGGAACCAAAAAAAAAAAAATTTAAATAAATGATATCCATGTCGCTAACATCTCTTATCGTATTTACAGTGACGCTCTCCTTATTGGAAAAGGTACGTACTTCTGATATCCCTTGATATCTTTCTGCTATACATCCGAATAATGCTACTTCATATCTTAGAAAGGAGAGTACTGTACGTACGTGTTTGGTGCTAAATATTTTTGCATTTACCTTCTCTTGAAACATGCAAGAATTAATTTCATGAGATAACTAAGAAATAATCAAGTTTAGAGGGTGTTTTAAAAACCAGATAATTTCTAATTTTTTAACATTGTTTAATCAATAGAAGACATTCATCGATTGGTTAGAAATATCTTTACACGTTTTTTCACCTAAGTTAACTAGATAATAAAAAAATAGTAAACGACTAAATATCATTACTATTTTGGAATTGGAGACAGAAAAATGTCTGTGGGAGACTGCAGAGATGGGATTGTAAGTAAGCAATGTTTTCATCTTGGATTGGATAACCAGCAATCATAAAATACGTTGTAGAAAATGACAATTACTCATGTACATGTATTGTAGAAAAGCGGAAACTTACATAACATAATACATATATAACCCTCAAGAATATTAATGGACGATTTGGACAGTCACTCTCTTGAGAGCTCTGGACCAAAATTCCAGAAGGGTTCAATATAAGTAACCTCCACAGGTGGCTTCGACATGGTCGCAATATTCTGATTGATATCTAACAAAAAGCTGAGCGTCAAGGAAATTAAGCCAACGTGTTACTTTCGGTGAATAAGATAATATAGATAATAGATTAGAATATAAGCAAGAAATACACATGAACAGAAGGATAGTTATTCTCCAACTAATAATAACCTAATCCAAGCTGTTCATGTTTTCTCATCACCATCATTGAGAGAGTCCTTTGACTGGTATAGATATTGAATCAAAAAAGCTGATGAAAGCCATATATATGTGGAAGGTGAAGTCGATAATTTACACAAATCCAAGATTTCGAATTTATTACTGTGAGATATTCATAAGAAATAAGCGAACATGTTGATCAAACAACTCAATCGTTTACTGTGGTTAAAAAGCAATCATATCAAAGTTTGAATGATATATATCCATTCAAAAAAGGTAAAAGAACACTTGAAAGCACTCCATGAAGAATAAGTGTGTATATATATTTATCAAATGTTCATAGGAGGGATATATAAGTTGCTACTCCCTAGCTAGGGCATGCACCAAACATTACCTAAAAAATTTTGTATGAAAAGTCAAAGTGATAGCAATACGAAGATATATAGTTACCATTCAGTGGAAGATTTGTGGAGATCATTAATCTAAGGAAATGAGGGAAACGCAACAAGGTCATGTTAAAGGCAATCAAATTATAAGAATATATAAATAATAGAGGCTCCTCTAAAATAATTAAAGATTACACACATTAATTTATCATATCTTCATGATAACGCAGATGTGTATATATATATATATATATGCTAGATGCTCCCTTGAAAACCCTAGTACTTTCCTTTTCACGAATTTCAGGATCCATGAGTATCATGGCTACAGAAAGCAAACTAGTTAATTAACTAAATTGAAATTTAATACGTTAGATGCAGATATACAAAATGGGCATGAACGTATGTGTCAAAGCAATTATATATATGCATATATATACAGACATACATACGCATTATTTTTTCCTTTTATGTCTACTTAAAACATCAAAATTTATCAATAAACTTAAAACAAGTATCTATGGGATCGAATTTTGTTATTGATTAATATATGATCGACGTGATATATATACGCTTGATTACTATAGTACTTAATTAATACAGTATCGTATGTGAATTCAGTTGGAAGATCTAATCCACCCAAGCACAATGCCAATATATAAAGCCAAATTCCAATATATAAAAGATATCCATCCATGGCTGCAAGTAAAAGCACAAGTAGTTCGCATTCCTAGCTAGTAGTTTCATGTCAACACACCATATTCTCTTGTTCATAATTAAAGAACAAGTAAGAAAAGTACTCGCAATTGGAAGCGATCAATCATTATGCATTTTATATCATATAGCTCAATTTCTGATAACGATGAGGAAGAGACGAAGAGGAAAACTATATTATTAATTAATCGCTATCATTTTATAACGTAGTTCGAAATGTTGACCTATGAGAATACAACTCCTTTCCTAAACAACAATGACCGATAATAATAAATTCACTAAATAACTTCACCAGAATAGGCTAATTAACCATTCTTCATATGCATGATTCCATAGTACTGCAGCTTTCGTGACAATTCAATTAAATCCTTTTCTATGACACTCACACCATAATTTTGTTCTAATAACTATAGGTAAATTGCAAAAAGAGAAGATATAATATATGTCTCTGCATGGGATCATGATAGATATACATGTAGTTGTGTAAATCATCAAAAGATAATTTTCAAGGAACAAACACAAACATTTACATATATAGCTTGAAGGATTGCTTTCGGGACCTTAAATCGAAAATATAAAAACCTCTACTTTTGCTTCTAAAGAAAAGGCTTATAATCAATTAATTTCCCTACAAATCATGCCACATAGTTAAGATTTTTGATATATAGGATGCATATATCGTCTAGAAAAAGAAAAACACCTTTGAAAAGGGTTAAGTAAAGATGAGGTGATCAAGACAACGAATTAGACGAAAAGAAAAGCAAACAAATGGATATGTATTCACAATCAATGACTCTCTCATCGATAACAAGCAGGAGTGAAGCTCATGAAGATGAAGCGAAGGAAACGTGATATTGGCACGGCTCAATCAAATCAAAGGACCCATTGATCCTTGGGAGATTTGATTTGATTGAGCCGTCCCAACATCGATCTCCGCTTTAATTTCTACTACACTTACCGCATACAAATCGACCAAGGCGACCATTTATGTATACATATATAACATAATCAATCATTTGAGCTTGCGTTGACGATAGACGACGTTAACTCGATTTCTTGATCATCTCGTGCCATGCATGATATACTCAATGATGGGGCGATCGGATGAGAACAAGTTTAAGCAGACAAAAGATGGAAGATTGAATTGGCAATACATTGATGTTGGTCAGCATACAAAAGAAAGAAGAGAACGGAAAAAACCTAGAATGGTTGAGATGTCAAAATCTTTGCTTTGTTTAGCAAGAGCGACAAGTTATATAAAATTTCCCATTAGGTTTTCCATGGCCCTTAGTGGTTGATGACATTGGTCCAAGTCCACCCAAAAATTCAAAAAGAAAAAAAAAATAGAGTTTGCTGCCTTCTCTAGTAAATTATAATAGTAAGGTTCTGATAATGTTAATTTCTAGTAATTTTTCAATAACTATGAGTAACTTTATCATTAACGATGTGGAAACCAAACCAAGCACTAATTAAAAGTCAAATTTTTGGATTAGTATCAACCATATTGAAATTGTTTTAGATAATTAAAAATTTATATAAAATATTTTTAGATTATGACACCATCAACATATAAATTCTTATAAACAATTATATTTTTATTTGCAATATGGAGTTTAGCTTTCATACTACTAGCTAGGAAATGGAATCTCGAAGTTGAACCGGCAACTGTTCAACTGTGGCCCATTCAAATAAGATTAGGATAATAATAATGATAACAATAATGATAATAATAAAATTTTAATGAACAATGATTGGCTAGCACTGCTTGTCCGAAATTCTCTTAATGAAATCTGCCAAAATGATCAGTAATTTAATTTCTCGGATGGGAGGTCATAGGGGGGTTGTTGAAAAGTGATTAAAGCATTATCACAATTTTTGGTATTTCATTAATTAAAAATATTTTTGACAAGAAATTCAATTATTAATTAGCAACTATAACTTATAAAAAGATATATTAATTTATTTCATAATTTGTTTGATATTTTTCCTCGTGGGAAGCTTCTGCTCAATGATTTGTCTATTCTTTTCACTAAGGACACAAAGAAACCACAGAATCATCAAGCTTTTGAAAGACTTAGCTACCTACTTTCTTGCCCTAATTTCCCCACAGTGTAGTGCATGCATTTATAATCTATTAATTAGATAACAATTAATCATATCAAAAAGTTCGTTGAAATTGGACTACTAGACCCTTTCCATGAGAAGAGGAAACTTGGCTCTTTACCCTCTCAAATAGTTAATTGCCTTGGAACTTTTGGATAATAATTTCAAGAGATTAAATCTTCTCAGAAATTAATGTTAAAGCTTATTATGGTATAGCTCATTTTGAAATATTGTCTTTAAGCAACTTTAGATTATAAATTGATCAGGAAAAGAAAACAAAACAAAAGTGCACAATCTACTTCTTTTTTATTATTATTATTATTATTGTTTTTGCCTTAGAAGAACTAGTTTACCAATAATGAATCGGATATACCATTGTTAATTATACCAAAACCTAAAGCTAGAATTAGATAGTCTACCCTCCAACAAGAATCTTGATAAGATAATTATTCACTTCCACTTCGTGAATAAAAGCATAAATGTTGGAGTCAGAAGGGTGCTGGTGAGGAAGGTGGATAGACAATTAGAGGGTTAAACAATCATATTAAAAATTATATAAAGGAACCATTCAATTTGAATAGAGAAAACTTGGGACAACTGCCAATAGCTCGTACATAACTCTCTGTACTGTTGATAATTTATCTGTAAATGAAGACTGTCTTAGTTGGTAAGCAGAAAAAAATTGTTGAGTGCTCAGATTTGGAGCAGAAGAAACAAACCAAAGAAAAGAAGAAAACGATAGCAATTATGAAAGTGGCGTTAGATGAAATATTATTGCAACTTTTCACCAACTCTCAGAATCTTATCATCTATGATCCCACTCCACTCTACACCCCACGACCATTCATCTTCAAACATCCTGCCACCACAATGTTTTTGAAAAGTTGTCATGCGATCAACGTATCCTATGTTTATATTATTTTTTTAATCTTCTACTCAATTTTCATAGTTTTATATAGATTAATTAAGTTTATAAAGATTAATTTGTGTGAGTGGTTTGCTCCTTTTGATGTAAAAGTTGAGAAAGTGGAGTAATTTTGACTGGAGAGAACGAGTAAACCCCTAACAAGGGTTGTAGAGTGATTAACAGAAAAAAAAAAAAAAGTGCAATTCGTTCAACCAGAAATTGGTTCATAAGTTTCTTAATCACTCTATTAACCATGACATTGAAACTCTTATCTAGCTCCTTCCACAGCCAGCAAAATCAAATTCAGAGACAAGAATCAAAAACTTGCTTTATATGTTCTCAAGCTCCTTATTTCCTTGCGCGGAAAACCTACAATTGGTACATGAAAAACTGGATATTGAAATAACATTAGATTGAAATCCCCAAGGACTTCTTGAACTTCTCAACTTCCAAATATACTGTAGAGTAAGGAAGAAACTCTGATGAATGGCTTTGGCTCAGATCGTTAATTGCAACAGCGAGTTTAGGGATTTCCAAGGTTTCTTCATGTGTCAAAGTCCTGACAAACCTTGCTGGATTTCCTGCCCAAAGTTCACCGGTTGGAATCCTCCTTCCTGGGGGAACCACTGACCCGGCTTCAAGGATAGCGTGTTTCTCCACCAAAGAACCTTCCATAAGGATAGAATGCTGCCCAATAATGCACTCTGGCTCAATTGTGCATGATCGCAAGAGAGTATATGCACCAATTGTGACAAACCTCTCAACGGATGTCTCTGCCGGTAGCCCTGAAAAGGAAATAGAAGTCATGAACAGGATGAACCCCGTCTTCAATTCATTATAACAAAAAAGCACATAATTTCATCCATTCAAGACACATGTTTAATACGAAAAAAGGCAAATATAAATCAATTTTTGAAAATCAGCAACGTGAGAACTCTAGACACGTGAGATCATTAGCAGGGTTTAAAAAATTCATATTTTTTGTATTTTCGCCAATCAAATTGTACATAAGTTGCTATTTGTATACATCTTCTATGAGGCAGCAAGTTTAAGTAGAAAGCAAGAAAAGGATGACAAAGAAAGACGAATAACAGGTTGGCAGCATTCAGGATTGGAGGTATGAGGACCATAAACCTTTTTCAAAATAATCAGGCAAAAGAAGTTTCCAAGGTCAACATAATCTTTCTACTTCACAACACAAAGCCTACAACGATCATTACAAATTGAATAAGAGAAAATCTTCTTGATGAGGATCATAATATCAAAAATAAGTATCAAGCTACTTGCATAAAGCTCATTACTATGCACCCTACAACTCAAACTATGTTAGTCAAATAATTAGTTGCTAGATAATAAGAATTGATGTCAATATCTACTGCTCTAATTTAATTATGTGTCTGCTATAGAACCATAGAGGATACCCATTCAGTACCTAAAGCAAGCCCCGATCATATAATTGCTAACAAAAGAATCGTTTAGTAACTCTACATCCCCATCTGTAACTGATTTCAATATCTATGTGCAAGGAGGGTGTCAAGAGCAGAAGCATAAGAGAGCAAACAAGATAAAAAGTGAACTAGAGGTCCGCAGGGACATTAAAAACATTCCCCATGAGAGTAAGTAAAAGCAATACACATCCTACTCCAAAAACCTATACCCCTGATAGTATGCCTATCCCAAGCGGGAGCATATGAGAGAGAGAGAGAGAGAGAGAGAGAGAGAGAGAGAGTATTGGCAAAGTTGGCAAATAGAAGACAAGAAAGCATAACAAAGACACATGAAGAATCGTCATTCACCTTCCAAAAAGCTAAAGGTTAGAAAGAACTTTAATTTGGAAGTAGATGTAAATAGAATCAACACCCTGCATTCACATTTTCCCCATTCTAACCAACTGAATTCTGCAGGGAGGCAAGGCAACCGCTACAACTCGGCTGAAATTTTTCTTCAAGACATTCAAACTGCCATTGCAGCATGCTCAGCCTCATCCATATGTTCTAACCATATAATTATTAATTGCCAATACAGCAACTAGACTCTTTCTTTAAGGAAGCAGATTAGAGGTTGGAACGTTTATATTAATTCCTCACTTAATTACACTTGCATTGCATACTACACATTAGGCATCGTTGGGGCTATAAATTTCAATTCAACAAGCAGTTGGTGAATCAAACAATCTCTTGAAAAGATGACACACTGTCACAAACAAGACACTCGTCTTTTAAAACATGTCATTTGCAAGTCCAAGTCCAGCTGAAGCAACAATCTTTCCATCCAAAATCGAGAATTGAAAAAAAAAGCTTAATAGCAGAAAAGCATAATACTGTAACTAATGATTCGAGCAACTTAAAACGAAAATTTAAGTTTTTCCTTGAACTATATCTCTACATATCTCAATCAATCTAAGTATCAAAATTTCCTATTTAGCAATAACGGTTTCTTCAAATTCATCAGAATACCCAACTTTGATAAAATTTCTGAATTTAAAGATCAAAATTCCAAAACCCTAACCTGTAGGAGAAGACCAAGCGGCGTGAATGACGCATCGCTCTTGCACATTGGAGCAGAAACCGATAGTAATCTTGTTCAGATCGCCACGAAGGACGGAGCCGGGCCATACGGAGGCTCCATCCCACACGGTGACCTGGCCGGCCAGGACTACATTGGGAGCCACGTAGGCATCCACCGCAACCTTCGGAAGCCACTGGCCCAACGGTATTATCTTCCTCTGTCCTCGGTAGTCCCACTTAAACCGATCCGGTGACGGCGTTATGGTTTTGGCGCCGGCCGTCGAAGTTGTTGTCGCAGCTGCAGCTGACGCAGACAAAGCTCGGTCGATGACGTGGCCAGGTGAAAGCTTGGTGGTTAGGGCTCTCCTCGTGATCCGTGCTAGAACTGCCATTATCGATCGATCGAGAAAGGGAGAGGAGTTGGTTCAGAGATTTGAGGTCAAGGGAGTGGAAATGGAAGAGCGAGAGAGAGTCAAGCAAGCCAATGGGCTCATTGGGCTACAAGTTCAGCCCAACATAAATATCATTTGGGCTCATTGGGCTACAAGTTAAGGCTGGTTCAGTCCAATTTAAAACTTTCTATACTGTTTGGGCTCAATTGAGCTTTGACTTTCTAGTCAATGCCCATTACATTTTTGTTTTTAGTAGTAATATCTGTTGTACCATATTTAATAAAAATATTTCTTTCATAATAATATTAGTGCAATAACATGAATTAATTTAGTCCATTAACATTTTTTTAACTGTTGAATGTATTTTTTCAGGTCCGAGTTCGAGTTCGAAGCCCAAAAAATATGTTCCAGTTCAAATAACGTTATGATTTAAAAGACCCAATAAGCCTAAGAAGAATCGAGTCCAATAATGATCTAGCCCAAGATGATACTTTGTGTTCATAGAGAGACTTATTCAAAGCACATATAGAGAAATGCATTCCGCAAGTGCCACATGGCAATTAGGTGGGTTTCCCTTATCACAATCCCTAAAATAAAAGGTAGTGCTTGACCAAGCATGATTACATGTGGATGCACTACCTGCACCTTAATTCTCTCAACAAATTATGGTTGAGTGGGTATTAGTGGTCAATGTCATCCTTAAATTCTGTTAACAGCCTGCTATCCCATGATTTTAAGCTCAGGGAACCTCTTCCCCACCTATAAATACTACCTCCAATTGTAAGCAAACAGAGATAAGCTAAATAAGCTTGTTCGATTCACTTAATGAAATTCATTCAATTTTTTTTTTTAGTCGACTGACATTAATTCTGAAACTAACTAAGTATCCTCACTTCGCAGAAAGCTCTAGATTTTATGATATTTAAGAAATAGAATTTGACGATTGCAAGAAGGTAGGTTTCAGGCCTGAACCAGCATATTCTTCATCATTTTCTAGGAAATTTGGACTGTACAAATTTCTACACAAATAGTAGCCTTACTAGAGATGCAAATTATTAATTTTGAGGCGAGTTTGAAAGGATTTTAAACTTTGAGAAGTTATATTATATATACAATTAAGTTATATAATTTATCTCATCCAATTTGAGATAACACAAATTTATTAATGAATAGGTAAAAAAGAAAAATTAATTAAAAAGCTTATTATGTTAGGTCAAGTAGTACTTATTATGTTAGACCGAGTACGATGAATTAAATTATATAATTTGGTTATATATATGTTGTTATTAAGAACTTGAACGAGGCTTTGAGGTTAATTTTGAGGGGTAAGAAATAAAAAGCAGTGCCAACATTCCAGCAATATGGGCTGCTGGAGCAGTGGATAAATCCTACTTGCTGTGGAGCCATAACTTCTTGTTTGATTGCATAGAATCTCTTTATATCGATAGTTACTTGTGAATACTGATCTGATCTCCATATTTCGCTGCAGATAATTATATACGTTGGAGTAAAGTGACACCTGCAGTCAAGTTGAAAGACTTTAGTCCTCCATCTACTGAAGACTTGTGGTATCCTTAACAGTAGCGGGCAGCTCATCATACAAGAGAGGAAAAAAAAAAGAAAAAAAAAAGAGAAGAGCATCATTCCTAGTCGAAGTTATCCATACCATTTAGCTAAGCCTCCATCTTAAATTTGGAGAATAAAGTGGATTCAAAGAAGCAGTACTTTTTGGCCCACATCATCAAAATATAGACTTCTTGATCAATTCAATTCTCGCTTTCTATGATCTATAACGATAATTTATATACAGTTAATCAAACTTCCTGCACTTGATACATATGGAAACTATGCCTAATCCTTCATCAATTATATTAATATATATAATTTCTTCTCAAGTTTGTCTTGAAACTATATTATAAATACAATATAACATGTTTGGAGTAAATTTTCAAGTCCTTTAATTACACTTATCATTCATAAATATATATGTAGCTATCCCACTTTCATCTTCTTTCATTTTTCGTTGCAAATTGAAAAAAAAACTTGACTGTTATATTCAACTTTGAATAAATCTCTGTTAACTTGACGGATACGTTCACAATGGAATATAAAAAGCTGTACGCAGAGTACTCCACTTGTCTCAATTTCATGTACTTGGAAAAATTAATAAGCAAAGTGTAGCAGGAGTAAATTGTACAGCTCCTAATTTAGACCAATTAGAGCTTAAATAATATGCTAGATCACCCCAGTTTCTGGTGATCAATAGTGTTAACCTATATATCCTTATTGGATAACTTGGAATATAAACCATGCATATAATGCTTGGCATATATTACAAAAATCTTTTGGGTAGATATTAAGTAGTATAATACATAGAGAAATGGATCATGTGTTCATATTTTCTTGGATATCAAAGCATCTTAAGTTTCACATCCTCTAAAGTTTCTGAAAAGGGATATTTAGGAATATATCCGCGAGAGAGACAAAATTTTAAAATACAATAACACACCTATCAAGTAATTAATTAACATTATTCTAATATATAGTTTTAAAACTAATTTTGATATGATATTATTCCAATAATATCTAATTAGGGCACCAGCTATTTGCCCTCCGATGCTTCTCTATAGCTAGAGTGATCATCACTTGCTTAAGCAAAGCTGGCATCGTCAGCTACTCAAATATATATCTAGCTGATATTTTGATACGGGACCACTACCCTCCTGAAGCTAGTTTGTAATTATCTGTATCTCTTACTTTTTGGACCATAGAAGCAACAAGAAATTCCTATATAAGCAGCAGTTCTCTTCCAGTGAAAAGTGCACAAGGCAGCAGATCACTAGAAATCGTATAATAATTTTAGCTAGCTAGTGTTAATGGAGAGCAACCAGAAGCGTAGTAGTAGTAAAGTAGGCTTCATGAGCAAAGCCAAAAGCAAGCCTGGTCAATATTCATCTTCAGATCATGTGTATGCTGATGCATTCGTGGTTCATCCGCCGGAGCCGAAGCTGTATTCGTATATTGCAGCAGCTGATTTAGGTAATGACTCGATTGCCCATGTTGAGAATTTGTACTCTTACGATCCAAGTATTGACGCCAAGGCTGATAGGTACATATCAAGCGTCCAACAGCGCTTTAGGCTTGAAATCAAGACTTGATTATTGAACGACGTGTATTTGTTCAATAATTCCTTTGAAAAGTTTGTGTTTGTGGGCTACAAATTAATAATTATGCATCTATCGTAAATATATATTATAATTGGAGTACTATAGTTTGTAATTGTATCTCTTTGTATTTAAATGTGTGTACATGCTTCTATTTGCTTCAATCTTTCTAATGAAGCAAATCAAAGGAGTAAAAATGTTAATATGAAACAAATCAGCAGAAGGTTCCTTGAACCACTTCTCTGATTATATATAGAACTATAAATCGTTCTTATTTTGTTGTTGGCTCAAAGAAATTAGCGTAATCGGAAATGGCATAAAGGAACATGGCAAGGTTCCGAATGAAGATAAAGGGCAGAACAACTGAACAAGCACTTAATTTACTAAATTTTAGATTTTGCAACAGGTTTTTCGCAACTTAATTCACGATTGATCAAGGAAGATTAAATATAAGTATTAATTAATTAATTAAAAAAAGAATTAAATATTATAGTTAGTTACTGTGATCTCCTTTAATTAAACCTTAACACATGAGAGACAGTGAGCCTGGCTAGGAGTTCAAGATCTAGCTAGAAGATGAAAATTTTAGAAGATATTGCGTCTAGTTAAATCGTTACTTTATGTGAAAACGACTAGTTTTGGGGAACCATATAAAATTTGTTCATCTGTCTCATCTTAAATTAAAATTCATTCAATTATGAGATATAAGAAACTATAGTAAATGGGTGACAAAGGTTATTAATTTAAACAAAAAAAAAAAGCTCTGAACACGCACTTATCAAAAGATTATTTATTTATTGGAAAATTTAAAAAATGTCCAAATTTTAAGTGTGGATTACGAAAATAATTCTGTCTATGAAAATTTATATACATACCATAACCCTCCATCGAGTGTCGGATATTATCAAATATAGTCGGACATCGTCAGATAGTGTCGGACACTATCTGATGCATCTATAGGACACTATCAAACACGGTGGGGATAGATTCGTCAGACATCGTCAAACATCGAACACTGTCTTAGCATGTAAATTTTTAGAGACATAGTCATTTATCAAAGAAACCTTTTAATTTGGGACAGATTTTCAATTTCCCTTATTTATTTACAAAACACTATAGAATAATATTATTGAAAAGCATACTAACATAAAGAAATAATCTTCCCATTATATTAAAACTGATAGAATTGTCTATAGTTTGATCTAATTTCAATCTCTAAGAGTACAAATTCATCACAAGTTGGACTGTGGGAGCATTTATTAATCTTGTGTTTTGTAGAGAGCACATACAATTAGATCTTTAAATTTCAGAGATATGAGTGTTGAGAATAAATTTTGGGATACAAATAGCTGTATCCTAGTAAATTTCTCAGTCAATAATTGGTAAGATTCCCAGAGAAGCACAAGCGATGTTATTAGTTTAAAACTCAGCATATTATAGAAAGCAAGTTGTTCTCATGACTATTGGGTAGACAACTTTGCTAATCATACAGTAATCCAGAAAAAAATTATTCTCTTGCTTGTGCTTGTCAACTAGAAAGTGAACCAAATTCAAAAGCTGAAAACTGCTTTGAAGCACTTCATATATGCATGCAGGTGCACTCTTAGTTATATACCTAAAATAAAAGAGTAAAACACGGTAAATATATAAACAAAGCCAGCCGAAGAAGGCCCAAATCAAAGCAATTTTGTTGTCATCACCAACCGAGTTGTTTTACTGGCTCTCAACACCATTTTCAAGGTCAACAACCCTGCATTTCAAAACCCAGAAGCACCTAATTATTGTCGTCAGAAATCTCTATATTATTGTCGTCAGAAATCTCTATTTAATTGCAGGAATTTGAATATATGTCCTGGCAAGCCATATAATAAAACTGCTGCTACCAAACAGTTCTCAGAAGAATAGGAAAACCCAACTTAGAAAAAGCAACGAAACTAGCACGGCCTAGCCCAGCACTGTTAATTATTTTCTTTCCATAGAAACTTTCCAGAATTTCAAATATATATATATATATAATAATAATAATAATTTTTTAAAAAATCAATTTTTAAAAAATTTATGCATAACCAACTACTCTACAATTTTATAGAGCAAATAAAATAATATTTATTTAGGAATAGCTTATATATGATCAATTGTCTATGACACATAAATATTTAAAAAATGATTATTTTTATTTAAAAATTTTTGGTTTTTTTTAAATTTACTCTAAACTTCTAATAAAGGTATTTCCTATTTAGAAACAATAATTTTGTAAGGCTTCTAATAACTTATCTTGTGCAACTAAAACAATTAGTGAAATAAAATCTCATAACGCTTAGAAATATATATAAATCCAACCTCAAATTAAGCTAATTTACCAAAAGCGATGTCGTATGGTTAACATGTCAAAGAAATTTAGTGTAGATAAAAGATTACGTACCCTTGCTGATATGCTGCACATGTGTTTACTCTCAAAGTTGTCAAGTTTACGTTGGCATCATGAAGCTCAATCAACTTAATTACCACAAAAAAAAAAAAAAAATTAGAAAGCTTCATTTCAAGCTTCAAGATTCAAGCCAAATGTAATTATTTATCCAGAAAAAATAAAATAAAAATAAAAATGCCCACAATCGATGGAAAGTTTTACTTACTCTCTTCTGAAGAAGAGCGTTCTCTTGTTGCAGGGATCTTTGCTGCGCTTAAACAAATTGATATTATTTCATTTAGGTTTCAAGTTGATTTAGAAAACTATTTGTGTTAATCAGGAGAAACAAACCCTCAAAGTTTGGATTAATAAGAGACTTTTAGCATAATTGTTTCGTTTTTAAGAGAAATTAATAATCCAAATATATAATAAAGTATTGGTCCACTTACCCTTCTTTTGAGCAAGCTCATGTGCTCTAAGATGAGGCGCCTCTGTTGATTGAAATAGTCATGAATCAATCAAGAAGAAGAAGTTAATCAAAATTATAACTCAACCTTAAAGAAGCATTTATTTTCCAACCTCTACAGTACGCAATTTTAGATGTGAATCATTGTCCATTGAATAATTAATATTAATTAAGTTAGAACTTAAAATAATAAAAATAATAATAGATAATAATACATATTACAAAATATAATTTGTTATATGCACAGTGATATGCATGGCAACGAAAAGCACAGGAAAAGACATTTAAGGAGAGAAATATATACAACCGAAACAGAAGTAAATCTTTGATAAATATTGAGGCTAGGGAAAAACCTTTTATCTAATTACCGATAATCTTTAATAATCAAGAGTGAAAAAATATAACTACATATATAATTGCTCTTAATTAACGTAAACACATAAATTGATCTTAGAATGTCTTACATATATACATAATATTGTTGAAAATTTAAACGAAGCTTAAGAATTTAGAAAATAAAATCCCGGTTAAAATATGTTTAGAGTTCATGCTCCTAATTAGATTAGAAGTCATGATAAGAGATGATTTAATAGTCCAAGTTAATTTTAGATTATAACTAATTATTTAATTTATTTTAAAAATATTAATATTCATGGTTTGAAAAAGATTATGATTGAGTATATTATATAAGTCATTTAATTTGTCATTTTTATTAAGAAGAAATAAAGATCGTTAAGAAGAATTCAAGAATCGATATTTTCTTCTTCAAGTTATTGTTTTCTTGTTTTGCTTGAGTTAGAGTCAAAATTATTTTCTTACAAATTAAGAGAGTAATTCAACAAAGTAGTATCGGGACAAAGTTAAATTCAGCAAATGCGTCAACTACTTCGATCCTTTTTCGAAAAATTATACAGAAAGATTACTGATAAAACTCAAAAGTCGAAAGTCGAAGAATAAAATACACATCGAAGTGCTCAAGCCAAGTATCGAAATTCATACGATGTTGAACATCACATGCACATAATAAGATGATGAAGAAGAAGATATACTTATATATACCTTCTTAGAGCGAATACGCTCAACGCCTGTTTTTAATTGTCGTTCAATCTTTCTCAATTCTTTTAAGTCCAATGTGGATATATCCTCGCCAACAAAGTGCCTACCAGTAGTACAATAAAAATTTATCAATTATTGAAATGAATAATATATATTGATGAAATGAATGGAGCAGACTTTGAAATTTATTAACGTACCGAAGTCTTGCTTCCATGGTAACTATTTTTCTTTCTAATTCTTGAATCTCACTTCTCCAAAGCTGTAAAATTTTACAAAAACAAATTTAATTAAATAGTTTGACTCGGAAATTAATCAAATGTTTACACAACACAGTCGGATTCTTAACAGGATTATTCAGAAGACAAATCGAAAGAGAATAGAAGTATGAAAGAGATAATATTTCAGAGTTAAATATATATAGAAAAAAAAGTAAATAAATAAACAAGGCTAGGAGATGATCTATATGACAGCACATATAGAGTATAATTTCCTACGGTCTATATTTGTCTAACTATATATCTAATAATACTCTTTTGTTTGTACGCTAAAGCAATTTTTATTTCTTGTTATTATTTCTCTTCTCAAAAGATTCTTGACCTACAGCTCCATATTAATTATTACTTTGAATTAATATGTATGCAAGCAATCTCACATTTGTATATAATGATGACTCAAGACCTTATTATCAAAGGCTAGCTAGAGAGATTGAAAAAGTTGAAGTTTCAAGAGACATGAGAAGATTAATTAAGAAATTAAGCAAATAATCAAATTAAGCTAGATAGCTAGCCGCCGCCACGAATCGTCAATCTACTCCGTTAGTTGTGAAAACTAAGGAGGATCCTGTTCCTCCTCTCCAAATTGTTTGCACACGTGTTATTCCGATTTCGATAGATCAGTCATTTATCAATATAGAAAAGTTATTTCTTTGAATAATAGAATAGTACTTAAACCTTTAATTACTATTAATATGCTAATTAACATGTGTGTCTTTAATTAAGAAAGTTAAAAAAGATTAACCTTTGGATCTATTTATTTAAGTATTCTTTTTGTCTCAATTCGATTGTTTATAATTTCCTTTCTTTCATCTTTTAGATCTTGCTGTCACCTTTTTGCCTTTTTCGAATAAGATCATAATTTCATAATATATCATCCAAATTGCTGTATAATTTTTGACGTTACAGCTTTTGGTTCTTCGAAAACTAATTACTGAGATGAGTAAAAATCTGTTCAAATGTCTGCTCACAAAGCCCGAAGGATAATTGATCAGATTCGTGGACGTTCTTATTAGGAAATCCTTATGAAATCAGAACTCATACCTTATCGACCATAATACCTCTTAATTAATTATTTGAGATAGTAACAAACAAACCGAACTCAATAATATATGCAACAAGCTAGAGATGCTGGATCGATAATGATAATAATATGTACCTCCGCAGTATTCAAGCGTTGATTATTTGCATCAAGCAACCCTTCTTTGCTCCGATACCTCGCTATGATCCTGTCCAGGCTGCACCAAACGAAGCAATATCTCAAGATTGAAGAAATGGGGTCTCTTTATAATATAATTATTAATTTCTGTAGCGAAGTAGAGAAATTAATAGATTAAAGAGAGAGAGTTTTAGAGGTACTGACTCATCACTAGCGAACTGGTAAAGCTTTCCAGAGGGAGAGAAGATAAGAAGAGCGACATCAGCATCACAAAGAACAGAAAGCTCAAAAGCTTTCTTCAGAAGCCCATTTTTCCTCTTTGAGAAGGTCACTTGCCTGCTTGCAGAGTTCTCTATTCTCTTCAGCTCCACTTTCCCTCTCCCCATTTCTCAATCAATTTGATGAACACACACACGTATTAATTACCTCGCGATATCCTTAAATATATAAATATGTATACATGCCCATGCAGTGCAAGTATAAATAGCAAAAAATATAGTGAGCTTCTTCTTTATTTAATTTACTTATTATTAATTTGATCGAAGCTAGTCAATTATATTAAATTAAGATGAATGGAGTAGAGTATTAATCTGGTGAAGGTGATGCAGTGGGTGACTCTTGTGACATGACGCCACTAGCTACCAACTTTTGGAAATTATCCTCCTGTTTCATTATTATTACCATGACCATTTGTGACGTACATTTATGCAACCAGGGCATGCAAGAGGTATATCTTTGTATATTTTGATTATAATATTGGTATTGATCTTGTTAATTAGAGTTGTTATCGATCTAATTAGCTTAAGAGTTGTTTAATTACTTTCTGAAACTTTAAGAAAAAAATATCGATGGGACTTCTATGCCGCCATAAAATTCTTTGTTTCTCTTCTTTTTCTTTTTTTTTTTTTTTCTCCTCTTGAAAATAAGTGCTATAAAGGCGTCTATAGTGACCAGGTAATTGGAATTTTTGGAGTCAAGACGCAGACATTTAGATAAGATCGTCGAGGATGCTTCAATATCAACCCATTTTTTTCTAATTCAATAACGTTTAATTTTTATATATCACCAAATGATAAATGCTACGATGGGATTATAGCACAGCAGTAGTATAATTTCATATCCAGCTTACCGAGGCTGAGCTAGGGAAACAATGACACCCAACAAAAATAAAAATTCAGAAATCAAAAAATATTTTTGTTTATTTATCATCGAAGCTCAAAAATTATCTTCAAAAAGACATATTTATTGAATAATAAGATATCAAGTATCAATATTTTCATTTAAAACCTAACATAACCTTTTTCTAATCCAGTTACACTGCTCCAGCACGGGTTCTCTAGCACGGGATGAGCAAGTCTATCTGGGTGTTCCCTCTGGAAAAAAGTTCAAAGAGGAGTCATTTTGTAAAATATTAATAGATTGATAAAATACAATATATTTAATTAATAAACATATATACAATGAGATTATGTTATATAGATTATATAAAATTGACTGTGCATATAGAATTATTTTATCGTGAAAACTCACTGCAAATGCATATTGCTACTGTGAGTGTATTATACGTTGAACAATAAGACGTCACATAGGGTGTTGTGGTCATCACTCATTGATCGAAGTCTTTGAAAATTTAATGTACAAAACCTAGTCACAAACTCTAACAGGGCTATCCCTGTTTGAGAGACGTTTAATGAGCGGTCGACACGTAGAACCTCGTCCCTACGTGGGGATTCCGTTGAATCCAAAGAGAGATCGACAGGTGTTCGATAAATTGATGAATTGATTGATAGATTTGATTACTCATTTCATGGATTCGCAAGGCATCGGCTCCCAAAAAATCAAAAGTGTTTTTGAATCTCATCATTATACGCTTTCAAATATGAGTCTCACAATCTGCTTTCCGGACACATTGTTGACAGGTGTCAAGGTTCCGATGGCATTAGCCAGCGTGAGGATAAATACATGTCGAGCAGAAGAAGGTCTGTGTTCCCCTTGTGGCCCCTACCATGAAAACTTATGATTTATGGCCTAGATTAAGATGAAATTTGTAGCCAATTAAATGGTATTACTGGCTTGTTGGTTAATTAATCAAGCTTTTTCGATCAATTATGATAAAGCTCGCATGAAAATTAGTCAAAAGTTTTAAATAAAAGCATGAATGCTCGAGTGGAAAGGCCAATTCAAAGGGGGCATGTTATGCTATGGCTATTTGTTATGACTTTATTTGTTATGTTTTAACGATCTTGATTCGAGCATGAGACTAGTGATATGGACTTGTGGGGTTGGTAGCAAAGTGACTCAATTTCTCCGAGTCGGTAGAGCTAGTGGTCAGCATCATAACAAAGTAATTTACCGGATGAAGTAATCACAATAAACTAAAAGAGATTACAAATTAAGGTGATTGAAAACTAGTTTTAACTTGCAACCATTAAATTGGTATGACTTTGATATGTTTAAGTTTTACCACTTTTTTAGGGGCCGTTGAGTGAATATAACTCTGATATATTAAGTTTTATCACTATAAGTTTAAGATTATATATACGAGCTTAACTTAAATATTTAAACCTCAATAACGTATATGTTTTCAATTCACTTTTAAAAATTAGAGCTATAGTTATATGTAGTCATGCATCAATTAGTAAATTATATATCTTGAAGAGTTCAAGCATAGAATTTCAAGTTAACCAATTAAATTTCGAGTTTTTATATTCAGTGACCACTTTCTGCCTCTTTAGCCCTTACTTCAAAATTAGGTAATATACCATATAAAAAATATTAAACCCATAAATCTTTCTCATTAAACCCCATTTAATTTCTTAAAAACTATTTTAATGTATAAGTCAATTTTTAATTGCACCCACTTTTATTGTGTTTCTCTAGATTATATCATAGCACCTGCTATCTATCGACTTAAGTGGGTTGTTGGCAACAAGCTATGACTGATTCACTTTAAGCCTCGGAGAAAAATGGCATTGACAAATAGGGAAGGTGCCCTAGTTTGTCCAGAATAGATGGGGTTGGTTGTATATTCTTAACCTATTGACAGATTATACTGTAAATGAGGAGTTGTTTCTTTACTTGCCAACGAGAGTGTGAATTTGGCTCATGTTAACACTCATCTTGAAGATAGGGTGTTGAAAATTACTATTCCAGAGCTTGTTGAGGGCAAGAGAAGCAAAGGTTATTAACATTACTAAGGAAAGTTATTCTTCTGGGGAGATGTTAAGGCCACCAAGAAGGTTGAAATGTACAGTGACTTTCTGTATCTATTATTTTCCTAGACAATTTAACTGTATTTTGTTTGATTGTGGCAATTCACTTTATAACCTATGAACTTATATTATTGTTATTTTTTGGGATTTTTACATGAATAAAGATTCATAATTTACTTCTTGATAAGCAGTCTACAGAATGCCCAAATACGTAACTTTAAAGGGAATTATTGCAAATTGCGACTTTGTATTAGGTGTGTACATATAGAATTAATTTTTTTTTAATCCTCTTTAGTAATATCAATTTAGGATAAAATTATAAATAGAAATCAACATAAAAATAGGAGCTGAAAAATTAAAAAATGTAGACTAAATAAAACAACTCTTAAATTTCAACTGATTTGGGCTTGATGTTTGATGTTGAGCCTATCTGAAAGCTTGAACCCAACCAGCTACGGTTGACATTCGACGCTTATTTGCCCAATTTGCACCAGTCAGAGTATCAAAATTGAATGGTGCTATTTGCACCCCACTTACCAACTAAATAACCCCGCCTCCTAATTTTAGGACGATAAAACTGAAATTAAAACTTAAAAGTATATAATTAAGAAGGATTATTTTATTTCTTTTTAAACCCCATTACGAATTTAAAACTATACGTATTTATATTTTCATATTTCTATTATCTGTCTGTAAGGATTATCTCCCACGATAAAATTAATGGTGAAATTGTTCAGCCCCAGGCCCCAGAAGAGAACTTGCAAATCACCTAACCTCATTGAACGAACCTCATTAATAATCGTTCTGATGAAATGAACCTCATTTAATGTATGAGCAGTCAAGATTGGAGTGGTTTAATAACCCATTTGATCAGTAGTGAAGCTCGAGAGGAACTTAAGAGCAGGATATTATGATTCGAAAACATTATATTAAATCACTCGTTAAGGCAGCATCAGCGTATCACTTGCAGTTTCCACCCACTACAAAACAAGATCCATAAATTGATAACAATCCCAGATGTAATTCTCAAGTACTATTCACCATCTCAAAATAAGCGTACAATAACACGAACCCACTTACGAAATCAAAGCAGCAGCAACAACAGCAACAACAGATACAGGTGATCAAGGTACAACAACACACAAAGAAGGATTATTATACAGCATATTATCACTAGTCAGTGTAGATGTGAACGTGAATGGCAATAACGAATAAGGTGAGCAAGCCAAAGAAGATAAGTGTGTGGACAAGAATAGAAGCGCCACTTGTCTGCATGTTGCCAAACTCAACAACCCTGTGTCTGGCAGGAATCTGAAACAAAAGGCCCGGCGTCAGCAGCACAAACAGCACCACTGCTATCACCACAGGCCCCCAATCTGCCATACTTGCTTGCACCTGTCCTGCCTCACTCTCTCTTCTTCTAGAAATGTAGAAAGATCGCGTCAAGTGCACAAAAAAAGGCTTTTCCTGTGGAAGAGGCAGGAAAGGCAAGTCACAAGTGGGGTTGGAGTTAATCAGTGTTCATTAAAAAGCAGATAGAGATGGCAAAAGAGACGCTAATCGACAAGAACATTAATGGTGATGATTCTCGTGTCATGTAATGGCTTAATGGGTGTACATGGGCGAACGCGTCATCACCGTTAAGCTGGGTTTCGACGGCTGTGATCTTCTTCAGATATATGATGATGATGATGGGGTCCAAATTTTATATGGGCTCTTTTGTTTGTGGCTTTCTTTCCGATGTGACATCAATCGAGGGAGAAAATGATATTAAGCAACAGGGAAATTTTTCTCCAGTTGGAATTCTCCATGTCTTCAACAACAGTCTCGTTTAGGGTCCACTGAAGTGGAAGCGTCAAGCATCTTCTAGTGGAAATAATGTTACTTTTATATGATCGAGACAAGGAAAATATTCCAAAATTGATCGAATAACATCATCCAGCCAGGTTGCAGCTAAGTTAAATGTATGTAATACATTCATTATATTAAAGCTCGGAAACCAATGTCAAATATTCTACAAGAACATGGAAATCAAGGAAAAAAAATTTGCATCTGGGGGAGTTTCAAAGCAAAGAAATACATCACGAAAAAATGAAACAAAACCAAAAGATGGAATATAAAAGAATACAATCATTACTAGCTGGCTAGCCAGTGTAAATGTGAATTCCAACAGCCAGGAGAAGTATTGTGTAGATGCCAAAGAATATGAGAGTGTGAACAATCACGGCCTTGCCATTGGTTCTGAAGCTGCCAAACTCTATGTGGCGCTGGCTTCCGGGCAGCTGGAAGATGAGGCCAGGAGAGAGCAGAATAAATAGCAGCAACCCAAGTATCATGGGCGCCCAATCCACCATTGCTGAAGCTAGCTTGTTTTGATCAGCAGTGTTTCTTAAACTCAACAATGGTTACAAGTCTCTTTAATAGAACACTCAACATTATTTTTCATAGATTAAGATATAGAGATGCATCAAAGGGTTTGGCAAGAGCTCTTATGCTTTTATGTTTGCTGGCTGTAAAGTGTGGCTTATGGGACCATGCTCTTAAATTAACATTAAGAATAATTAGGATGGGTTTATCGGAAGATTGATTTATTTTTAATTGTTGAATCTGTTTTTAAAATATTTGTAATTACTTCATTACTTTTTTCGATAATAATAAGTTTTAGCTAAAGTAAAAATATTGGTTCAGTCTTTTCTAGTAAACCAAATGAGGATTTTGGTTTTGGTATCTTGTTTGGTGTTTGAAAAATATTAATGTTCTTTTCTTTAAGAGCAAGCATGATGTATGCATCTAAAGCCTCAAAACTAGCTAGCAGTTTGAGCATCTCTTGCTTTATTCTAATGTTCTTCCACGTAGTGTATATACTTATACGAGCAATGTTCCTTCTTGGTTATAGACACTTGCATTTTTGCTAGCTTGAACAAAATTCTCACGCAAAGACCCTTTAATTTCTTTCCTGTAAAGAAATGCATCCATTTCATGTTAAGGAAGACCACACATTATCTTGAATACTTCGGCATGTCATAGTTGGCAATAATAGTTTACTCGTATTTTTTTAATTTCTTTTCTTAATTTCTATCCTTTTCAATAAAATAAATGATTAGATAATAAGTTATACAAAGTCATATATATCCAATGAGGTGATATGTCATACAAATTATAGCATCACATAACACTCTAAGAAGTTAATTAAACATAGAATAATCTTAACGTGTGCTCTAAAGACATGCGTTAAACTCTCAAAGATTACGTATATTCTTTCAAAAATTGTAAATATTATAAAAAACTATGTAAAAACATTAAATGTATAAATTTAAAACGAATTTTCACAATCTTTAAAGATTTATTATATGCTCCTATGAACACAAGTTACGACTATACTTAAAACATATAGGATCTTGAGAGTTAAAATTTTATTTTATTGACACTCATTTAAAAAATTATGATAAATTATTTTCATTATGGTTTTGTCGATCTCTATTTATCCAAAACCTGCATACAACGCATATTCTCATTAGGTACTTGACTTACTTGTTCAAACTGTTTCGAAAGGAGGCGGTCATCCTCAAATTAACTATTTTATTATGAAAAACTTGAGCTGTGAGATCATGTTCAATCAAGCATTGATAACTTTATTAATGCTCCTTTAAGACATATTTTGTTATTTAGTTATAAGTTATAATAGGCAAACTTAGACTTAATTATCAGCTTAATTTAACAAATCACAAGTCGATTCAAATAAACATGAATGTATAGCACGAGCTTTGGTGCTGACCTTTAGAAACACTTATTTATTCACTATAAAATTCAGGACGTGATAACCAGATACTTTATATATCATATAAATTTAATTGATGTTTCTAGTTTTTACAGGCCAATTATTGAGATTGAGATATAATTTTTATATACAATTCCTTTCTATTCTATTTTTTAATCTATTTTTTGGATTTATCACGGCACATTTCAAAATTTCATCTAAAATTTTTCAACCATAATAAAATATTATATGACGTAGAGGTGGCACGATATACCTACGTTTCATCTAATAAAATATGGGTGGAGAAAATTTTTTAAAGGCGCATATAAAATCCCTTAATATTTTATTAAACTAAAGAATTCTAACATTATAATTAACAACGACAATTCGGATTATATATCGTGTTAGGATATAAACTAGTAAAATTATAGCTAACACAAATACGATCCATTTAATTATTCGTATCAAGACTTAAAACACGGATAAAATCCGTTTATTTAACCTATCGTAACTACACATAATTATTTAAGACATATACGCTTAACCAACAATATTTTATGAATTTATATTAATTAAAATTATCTACTAATATGAACAATTATTAAATAAGAAATAATTAAAATAATTTGAATTTGTTATTAAATAAATTAATTTGTTTATTAATTATTTGTTCTCGATACGATATGTTTAACTATTTTTATCATTAAACAGTTTAACATGTTGAACACTTTAAACATAGATCCGACAAATTTATTAATTATGTCGAATATCCTAACACTAAAATAACTCAATTAATAATCGTATCAATACTAACGCGTTAATTTTGTGTCGTATCAAAAATTAATAACTATGTAATAATAACAAAATCCTTAAATAATGAGCAAAAAAAATCAATTTCACTATCTTTTATGGAGCCAATTAAGCACGTGTAAGTTTTCTTGCAAACAGAAGTCGCCTCCTCTCTTTGCCTCCAACTTTGCAAAACGAATAAAGCTCTCCTTCATCTCTAAAATCTTATCCAAGATGATGTCATCATTGTTTAATTAAAAATATTTAATTCAAATCGCTCAAAATTATAAGTTTAATTCATAAATAAGTATATTATTAAAGGCATAAACAACAACACAATTTAAAGAATAATTTTTTTGTTTCAAAAACTGTAAAGAATAAAAATTATATTCTTTTTTTTATTATTTACAATAAAAATGACCACAAACGTGGAATATATCACTGTCTCCACAGAAAATTATATAATAAATTTTTGTGAAGATTAAGTGGGCCATGCATTCGCGCGAACCTCACACTTGTACAAACTCATGTCACCCAAAGCCAAGAACCCACGCCATTGCCTCACGTGCGTCTGCACGCCTCAATTTAACAAGCTTGTGGTGAACTTTCACGCTCTGTCTTGAGTGGTTCTTTTTGGACAAGTTCTTTTAGATCATTAAATTACTCCACTGCCCTTGAACTTTGAACCAAAACAAACTCAATAATCTTGTATAAATTAATTAGGGCTTAACTAATTTATTTGACAATAAAATTATCAATTCCTGATACTTATATAATTTTTAGTAATCATCATACAATTTAGAAATAATTTGAGGCTAATATGGGATTTTTTCCCTTAATTGGTGGCAATAACAACTTAAAATTAAACTAATATATGCTGTTTAATTAAATGTTATTTACTTTATACTAGGCCCTATCCTCACCAATTCTCTCATGATATCTTACCTTAACCTTTATCAATTTAGTATTATTTTAATTTTATTTAATTAAAATTTTAACATTTTTTGCCACGTGTTGATGTCCAAATATTACTCGTATTATTTGTGGTTTATAGTATTCAAATATTATTTGTTTCCTTCCACAGGGTTAATAACGTAATCTCACCGAACCATTTAACAGTAGCAAATATTCAAACCTCCGAAGAAATTTGAAAGCCTCACAAAATCCCCTTCAAAAGGAAGGAAACTGAGTTTAAATCGTTGACGTGCACGAATCCTATTGGTCGTTCTCCCAGGGAAATAGAATTTTCAAAATCCTCTCTTTTGTTAGGGTTTCTTCTCTCTTCTCTTTCTCCCCATCCCTCGCTCCGGTCGGTTCATTTTCCCGGGAAATCCAATTTTCCGACCTCAAATCTTCCATTTTCCCGGAAAATTGCTAAGCATCCGATCGGTTATCATCACTCCCTTCCTATATGAATCTCGGATTTCATTCTCTCTTATCATCCTGGCTTCTTCGTTTCTCTCATTTTTTCTGAATATATTTTTTTCCTGTCGTGATTGAACTGTTGAATTAATCAGATTCTAGTTTCTGATTGAATTGTTTGACTTCGAGTTTTCTCGGCAACCAAACAGAGGTTATATATATTTTCATAATTTTATAGATATATTTTTTTCTGCTGTTTGTTTGAAATTTGAATGACGGAAGAACAATAAATATTTGGAAATTCTCGTCTCTGTTTGTAACTGACGGTGACGGTGGTTGTGTTTCAGCGTTTTGGCGACGGAGAAAATGGCAAGTCAAGGGGGCTCTTCGAGGAAAAGTATGTCGTTATCAAGTTCCTCTCTGAGTGGGAAAAAGAAAGCTGAGAATGGAGGAGCTGAGCCTATCCGAAAGTCTTTCTCATCTCGTTCTATGAATACTATGAATATGTACGTTCATTTGTATCTGTATTTTTGGTTTTCTCATGTTCTGTTTATCATTCTTGAAAACTTGGTTATATTATCAATATTATTATGATATTCATAGGCCTCCAAGAATTGTGAGAAGAAATTCAGTCGAGAGTACTTTCATTAAACGCCTCCAATTGTTAGCTGTTAGTGTGTTAAGAGACCTTAAAACGCGGGGTATTTTATTGTGTGGTGCCATTGAATTTCTTATCGTATTGGATTTGGATTGAATGGATAGAATGCTTGGCTTCATTATATCTTTTAATGAAGAAAAAAAAAAAAGTAGAAGTGTACTGTCAAATGTTTCCAATTCTATTCATCAAAAAGTTTGCTTGGTTTGATTTAATGATTTCGGCCTCTTTTCTCTTTTCACTTTTCTTTTGGGCACTGAAACTGTTGGTGGAAGAAGCACATAGAGAAGGAGCGCAGGGTTAAACTATACCATCTCTGACTCTACCAGAGAGGATAAATTGATTCATTGGGCACATCAATTGTAATTTTTATCCATTGGAGTAGTAATCTTGGTATCTTCTCAACTGCTTTTGGAACAGGGCACTAACTGGGGAACGCACTGTAAAACGACTGCGGTTGTCAAAAGCCCTTACAGTACCTGAAAACACAACCGTTCAAGAGGCTTGTCGTCGTATGGCTGCTCGTAGAGTTGATGCTTTGTTACTAACTGATTCCAATGCTTTGCTCTGTGGAATCCTCACAGACAAGGTCTGACCACAATTCTTATGTAGTCACTACTTATAGGGAAAAAGAAAAGAAGTTGTTTGCTCTTACCTAGAGTTAATGGCTGATAAGTGCTATATTTTGTTGTTCCTTTTTGTGGATGAAGGACATAACAACAAGAGTTATTGCTCGTGAGCTTAATCTTGAAGAGACACCGGTATCCAAAGTTATGACTAGGAATCCGACTTTTGTTCTGTCTGAAACTCTTGCTGTGGAAGCGCTCCAAAAGATGGTGCAAGGTTGGTGACAATCTGAGGGCTATTTTCACTTTTTTTCTGTTTTATAGTCTTAATGCTTGTCTGTTGAATTTAGATCTCACACATCCATCTGTACAGGAAAATTCAGGCACTTGCCTGTTGTGGAAAATGGAGAGGTCATTGCTTTACTTGATATAGCAAAGTGTTTGTATGATGCTATCGCTCGCATGGAAAGGGCAGCTGAAAAGGGAAAAGCTATTGCTGCAGCTGTTGAAGGTGTTGAAAAGCACTGGGGAACATCCATTTCTGGTTGGTAGAGAATTTTATATCATACGACGTGTTAGATCTTCTTCCAGTTCTATCAGAATACTTATTTGATGTATTTTTTATTTGTAATTTAAATTCTCATTATAGCTTTCCTCACTTTAATTTTTTCATACTACTTTTTTTTTGGGTTTGGTATGCAGGTCCCAATACATTTATTGAGACACTTCGAGAACGGATGTTTAGGCCCTCGTTGTCTACAATCATTCAAGAGAAAACAAAGTAGGTAATATCTTCTTTTTATTTATGAATGGGGTATTTTATATCTATTTTATTGATAATAAAATTCTATACTGTAAGTGGCTTCGTTTAACATATAGTGACATTGTCCAGGATTGTAACAGTTTCACCAACAGATACAGTTTTGCTGGCGACAAAAAGGATGCTTGAACTTCGACTGAGCTCTGCTGTTGTAACAGTTGAAAACAAACCACGGGGTATCTTAACGTGAGTCTTGGGTGATGAAATTCCACTTCACCATTGAGTTAAACTGAAAGGAGCTCATTGATGTTTTCTTCTTATGTTTTAAATCTTTCTTTTTCATTTGTTATTACACGAAGAGATTTTAACTTTTGCCATTTAATCTGGTAGCTCAAAGGATATCTTAATGCGGGTAATAGCACAAAATCTTCCCCCAGAGTCAACTCTTGTGGAGAAGGTACTTGCATTGCAGATGTCAAAATGTTGTATTCCATTGTTTATAGAGAAGAATATGTTGACACTTTTCTGTTCAATCTTTGTGACTTGATCTAAGTTGGTTCACTAGTGTCTAGGAGCATGTATTTTTGTGTTCCTCAGATAAATGAATAAATATTTACACATCTGGGAGTATCAGGATGTTAAGTTATCAATTTGATGTACAGGTCATGACTCCTAATCCAGAATGTGCAACGATTGACACACCAATAGTGGATGCTCTGCATATCATGCATGACGGGAAGTTTTTGCACCTTCCTGTAGTAGATAGAGGTAATTAACAAAATTTTTATAAATAAAAGTAGCCTGTTGTACATTAGTACCTGATGAGTATGAATGGTTGTGCACAGATGGAGATATAGTTGCTGTAGTGGATGTAATTCATATTACTCATGCTGCGGTGGCTACTGTAAGTCAGGTCTATTCCCTTTGATTATAAGTTGGTCTATGATGTTCACGTTAAGCAAATTATATTGGTTTTAATTAGTACATACGGTCATTCTTTGAGAAGTTAGCACTTAAGAAGGAAAAAAAAATTCATGATCATTAATCTATAGTTTGATACTGTTGGGTATAACATGGGGTGCTAGTCTGTTTACAATTTGATTGCAAGTTTTTCTGATTTTACAAGTGTGGCTATTTTTTGGCTGCATGGTGATTGAATGCCTACTTTCTTGGTGCCATCCAACTATATTTTCTTTTAAATCGATAGAGATTTGCTTTTGGTTTAGGTACTATCTGTGCTTCCCTAACTTTTAAGAGAGTATTGCTTTCTCTGTATCTCAGACAGAAAATAAACAAGGCAGAAGCCTGAGATCAATTGTTTCCCATCACATATGCAACTTCCTTCAGAACATATGGTTGTTATCCCCTCCCCTGAAAAAAGAAAAATAGTAATAACGATAGACTGAAAAATAAAAAAATATGTAAATACAAATTGAATTAAATTAAATTTCGGGTTGTTTTGTTGGTCATGTGAGAAATTTTGTCTCTTTTGGTGTCTAGCTTGAAATTATACCAATTCTTGAATATCTTTTAATTATGTCCAATCATGTAAACAAGTCCTAGGCACATACCAGATTATCTTTGTATCAATTTTTTTGGGCTGATGAGGGGAGCATAGGGAAGAGGAGGGATGGGGGAGTTTATCTTTATTGGTAGAGAATAATATAATTTGATAATTTCCTTAACTAGGTGGGAAATACTGCTGGAGTAAATAATGAGGCAGCAAGCACAATGATGCAAAAGTTTTGGGACTCTGCCATGGCCTTGAGTCCTAATGAAGAGGAAGAGGACAACCAAAGGTTTTATACCTGTCATTCCAATGTTAATGTGATTCTGACTTCTGCAACTAATATCTATTACTTACGAGTAGTGGAATTACAGTGAAGGTTCCATGAAAATGAATTCTGATGGAGGAGAAACAGGGAGACTTACCACCTATCCTTCATCACTGATGCCGACTACTTTTGCTTTCAAAGTGCAAGATAGGAAGGGCCGAATGCATAGATTTAATTGTGGTATGTTACCAACTCTATGTATATAAGGCATGATATATAGCTATAAATTTTTTTTTTCTGTTTTGCTTTGTGGTGGCTATTTGGTTTATTGATGTAAACCCCTGTTAATTTTGTGCATCTTGGTGATTCACATGGAATGCTGAGCTTTTGTTTCGTCCTAAGTTCAAAACTGTCCATCAGCCTTTGTGAATTTATTTCAATTTATAATTATGAAGTTAAACTGGTTGTGGCTTTGTGGTGTGATTGGTTGAGACATTTTGTCTTCGATAATCTTTGACTTGAGTCATGTTATTCGGAATGGACTTTACTCAGTTAGATACATTGATGTGCATGGATTTGGTAGTTGATCAAGTCTAGTCTTGGGCTTTTTGCTTCTGGATACAGATACTCGAAGTTTGACAGATGTGATAACTGCAATCCTTCAGAGGGTAGGGGACGACATTGACCGCAACAACCTACCTCAAATTCTGGTAAATTTGAGAACATATTTCATTTTCATTATTGTAGATTCTTGATTTGTTTTAATAGTTAACAGTTTGCTTATTGTTGGCTTGCACAAATGTAGTATGAAGATGAAGACCATGACAAAGTCGTTCTGGCATCAGACAGTGATCTTGCAGCAGCAGTGGAGCATGCAAGATTAGCCAATTGGAAGGTGGGTTTCAACTTGATCTTAGTTTTTCTCACCAGCGGAAACTTAGGGTATTATTTAGTGGAATTAAAGGAAAATTTTCCTGGGAATATCTGCGAACATTAGACATTAGTTTAGACTTGGGAAGATTATGATTAAGAAAAATCTTTTTAGCCTTGTACAACTTAAACCATAATGGATGAGTTTACAGATAACCAAAAGTTATTTGATTTATTTCTTAAAAAGTGATAAGAGATATTTTGAGCTTTGCTATGTCTGACAGGATTGATGGTTTTTGCAGGGTTTGAGATTGCATTTAGATTATTCAGGGACAGGCGTTGGTAGGGGTTCTGGAAATATGGATTATGCTCGTGCAGATGCATGGGCTTCCGCATACAGTGCTGTTGCAGCTGGGGCCGCTTTAGTTGCTGGTTTAGGCTTAATGGCTTACTTGAAGAGAGCGGGTCAGTAATATTGTTAAAACACCCACGGTTAAATGATTTGCCAAGTGCAACACAACTAGGTTTCTCCTTAACTTAAAAGCCAAATCAAATTTGGGCTGGGGGAAGGGGGACACTTATTCCTTTTTGATATATCATTTCATACAAACAATAACGAAAGGAAAAAAGCTATTTTTTGGGTGCCTATTGTTGAATAGATAGCATACATGCAACTCTCTGTTGCAAAGATTGCATAACTGACTGTATGGTTCTGTTCATTTTCTGTGACTGATGTTCTTTTTTATGTATAAAAACACATGATACAGTCCTGATTATATCATTTGTTATGAGGTTCTTTGAGTTTCGAAACCAGCAGTGTTATCACAGAATTTTAAATGCTTAATGCAATTTCATATGCTGCAGAGCTCATCAGACGAAAGTGTTATTTGTTACCTTGGTAAATCAAACTCATCTGACTACCACGATACAAATGATCGTCGATTATTTTTCCAACTGTGCCAGGCTACAAATTTTCTTGGCTGATTTTCTTCGCATTTCTGATTTAACTATAGACACTCTTTGGACTTCCTTCAACTTGTTTGAAAACACAAATCTTGCTGTCTAACCAGTTCTTCAGATAATTGTCAACCAGCAAGCGCAACGGGTCCTGTAATGCCTTGCAAAATCTAAATATATGGAGCATCTTCTATCTTGAAGCTAGTTGGGTTCATTTTCATTCCTGTAACAGCAAATCGATTGGGTTTGAAGTAGATTGCCTTAAGTCATAGCTCTAAAGGAAAATGTTCCGGTCAATTCTTTCTCGACCCTTTATTTTCTTTTGTCCTTTTCAAAATTTATATGACTTCACTGGTGACTACAGCAAAACCACCTACGGCAGAGTTCTACCTAAATAAGATTCTTCGAAAAACAAAATCTTACAATATGAACCGTGAGAGAGAGGCTTGCAAGAATGTCAAAACTTTTGTTTGTTCTGTGGCGTTCATGAACATATTTCAATACGAAGATTGTACCAATTTGGAACCTTGAATCACCCCCACAAGAAGCAACACTACAACATATAAAACAAGGAAAATAAAACTGACAAGTTTTGGTTTTACTGTGATTACCCAGGAGGCGACGAGAACAACAGTACAGGGATATCCAGCTCAGCTGAAAGTCGGGGCATTCTGGTCCATTCTCCAACTTGGGTTGCATTTTAATCCTCCATTTTCATTCTTGAGTCTCGAAACTTTCCACACTTCAATCTCTCAATTGTCGGTGCTTCATCTTTTTTAATAGAATAAAATTCTTGACCTTTTGTTCTCCAAATTCATCTCTCTTTTGTTTTTTTCCGCTGAGGGGCCTCGCAGGTTCACATGCCTTAGTCTCCAAAGTTGACAACAGTTTGATTAATTTATAGTATAAACTATTTTGGACCAGAAAACATGGCTTTATCTACCCTGTTGACTGCGTATATCCTCTTTTATAATCACCATAGATTATGGAAGCATGATCTTTAAGGGAATAACAATCACCTCATCCATTCTTACAATAAAAAATAAAATAAAATAAAATAAAAGCAATAGAACTTAAATCAAATATAGAAGATTGTAACATGATATGGTGGGTTCACATGCTATGCACTTCGTGGAATTTAATATCACTCTATCCAAGAAGATATGGAATCTAATTTCACTTATTGTAGTTAATTAAGACTAAACTCCATAACTATGTCTTAATTTAGACAGTATACTGATATACCAGCAAAACAACATGGTTCTGAGTCATGAAGCACCAAACCCACCTTTTGAAATTCTTCACCTCTTTTGTTTTTTTTTTTTTTAAGTCCGAGTTAAGATTAAAAGAAAAAAGATTATTTACTAATAAACGTTATTATTTTGACAAATTGCTTATATAAATTTATATATACAAACTAATATAACATCTTTACGTGATCATCGTATCATTTATCTTAATTAATGTCATTTATTATTAGTTATATATTTATCTAATCACGATATTTATCAAATTACATCATATTATGTGAGTCTGTATGAGTTTGTAAGAATAATGTTATTATATATATATATATATATATATATATATATATATATATATATAAGAGTAAATTCTAACCGATATAGGATGCTTATGACTTAAGAATTGCTGCTCAAATCTGTAATAATTAAGCGCTTTTGGAAAATCACTTTTACTTTTCTACCTTAAATAATATATATATATTTTTTGAATGGATCTTTTGTTAGTAGCTCTTATACTTATCTCTCTTTAAATTTTTAGCAAAGCTAGCCAATACTCTGTGACTTATATCAGATTTGACGACCCTTTTCACAAAACTTAAAATACTTAGGATCCTCTTTTTAATGTACTTTATAATAATTAACATTATATTTTCATATTTAAATAAAGGTTAGGACTTTAAATTTTAATGTGATTTAAAATTTCAATCATTAATGTGATTCTATTCATCATGAATTGATAGCATTAGATGTGATTTCTTACTTTTAAACTCAATCATAGAATATGTGACAAATGGTTAAAAATTTAAAATCGTGATTTTCAATTAAAATAAAAATCCCATCTCTTATTTAAAATTTTTGTTTACCTTTTAAATGATGTGATAACTAACTCCTATTATTATCAAATAAACGTAAAACAAAAATTAACCGATGGATGACATGACTGTTTAATTTTGAAATCAATTATCATTTCAATCAAGATTTAAAAGCTTTATAAGTTAATTTAATAAATGAATTTATCTCCATAAATTACTATTGAATAGCTGTAACGTAACTGAAGGCTGTAGCATTACAGTACTTTCTTTCTCGAACATGTTAAGCTATCCAGGTTCGGTGTAATTATTCTTTGGTTGTCAACTTCTAAGAATAACTTAAACCTTTTGCAATATTTTCCATTCTATTCACATTGCATGTTTTGGCATTGCCAATTGTGAAAGCATGTGCTGCACAAAAACAAAAATATTTCACTGTTAGCTTCTTGGATTCTGCTTCTCGTAGAAAAAAAACCCAAGTAGCAAAAAACCCAAATAATGAAAACAATAAGCCTAGGTTAACTATATAGAAAAATAAAAAAAACTCAAAATTTAAGTGTAAGTTACAAAAATATCATGTCTCTAAAATTTATTTGTTATAATTCTCTGTTAAGTGTCAGACACTATCGAATACTTTTCGAACATCATTTATTGAACATTATCTGACACACTTGTCACACCTATCGAACACCATCAAATTTATAGTATATAAATTTTTACAGACATAATCATTTATCAAATAAGTCTCTAATTTAGGATATTTTGTCAATTTATCTTTGATATTTCCCATGTAAGCATTTTGCTTCTCACGGTAAATAGTTCAGCGCCACCTTAACTACTATCTTTACTTACAATTAACATCATACATTTTAGGAGACGCTGTCAACCCTAACAATACTATACATATCCTCATTATATTTAATAAAAATTAATAATAATATTTTTATATGTTATTATTTATTTTTCATTTATTTATTTTTGACAGTTGATCAATGGGGCCATGCCTAAGTAGGCTGAACAAGCTAAAATTGAACTAGTCACTCACTCTAGATTAGCACCACACAAACTATTGTGAACGTGACCTGTCACTAGTTTATTTCGACAAATCTTAATAGAAATCAATAGGACAAATTAGAAAATCATAGATTCAATCTAATTTGTAAAGAAAAATAAACAAAAACATAAAAATCAACCGTGATCCAACGACAGGAATAGTGGTCCATGAAATTATAGTAGCACTTAAAACACACAATCATCCCACAGTTAACCAAAACTCTGAAACTGGTTAAGACGCATGTTGGATTTGACCACGTTCACACAAACTTACCCACAAAACAATTTTCCTGTTTTTTGAAATAAATTAAAACAAAAATAAGCCAAGAAAATGAAAGAGAACACAGTAAGTGACACGTCACTTTCTACTTTTACTTTGTTGATGGAGTTTGCTTTGATTTTCTACTTTATAAAGCACTAACACAATAAAAAAAGAAAGCAATGCCCAAAACCAAGAGAACCAGAATCTTCTTCTCTTTTCTTTGTGGACTGAAGTGCTTTGTTACCAAAAACATTCAACTGATAAATTCTGCTGATATTATTCTCTCTCTCTCTCTCTAAAATTGTGTTGAATTAAGTGACAATATAATGTACAGTATCTACAATCAACTTTACGTTTTGTGAACTTTGACATTATTGCTATGTGTGGTTCTTGCGTATCAGATCTCTCTCATTAAGCCAAATATAAATAATGAAGATGCTATAGATAAGCCAAAGCTCTAGCTCTTTGTAGACAAGGGTAAGGCAACCAAAGCAAAGCTTCCCCATTTGCCTAAAAAAAATCAAATTTTTGTTAGAGGGAACCATGAGAGGCTGTGAAGGAAAGTCACCACCTTTGTTTTCTGCCATTTTCATGGTGGTTCTCACTCTATCATGGGCTTGTATTCCAAGGCATTTTGTGTATGCAGCAGATGGGCAGTCACCAATCAAGACTATAGTGGTTCTGGTGATGGAAAACAGATCTTTTGATCACATGCTGGGGTGGATGAGGAACATTGTCAACCCCAGAATCAATGGAGTCACGGGCAATGAATGCAACTCAGTTGCTACTAACAACTCCAAGTCCCACAACATTTGCTTCAGTGATGATGCTGAGTTTGTGGATCCGGATCCAGGTCACTCCTTCGAGGCTGTGGCGCAACAGGTATTTGGCTCTGGTACTGTCCCTTCAATGACTGGTTTTGTGGAGCAGGCACTGTCCATGTCTCAAAACTTGTCAGAAACTGTCATGAGAGGCTTCAGGCCTGAAGCTGTACCTGTTTATGAGACGCTTGTGCGTGAATTTGCAGTCTTTGATAGGTGGTTCTCTTCGATTCCTGGCCCAACTCAACCCAATAGGCTCTTTGTTTACTCTGCGACTTCTCATGGCTCAACCAGCCATGTCAAGAAGCTACTTGCTCAAGGCTACCCACAGAAGACCATATTTGATTCACTTCATGAGAATCATAAGGAATTCGGGATATACTTTTCAAACATACCCTCAACTTTGTTTTACAGAAACTTGAGGAAACTGAAGTACATATTCAAGTTTCACCAATATGATTTGAAGTTCAAGAAAGATGCTCGGAAAGGGAAATTGCCTAGCTTGACTGTGATTGAGCCAAGGTATTTTGATCTTAAAGGAATCCCTGCAAATGATGACCACCCATCTCATGATGTTGCTGATGGGCAAAAGCTTGTTAAGGAGGTTTATGAGACACTGAGAGCAAGCCCTCAATGGAACGAGACACTTTTGGTCATTACTTACGATGAGCATGGTGGGTTCTTTGATCATGTCAAAACTCCTTATGTCAACATTCCCAGCCCAGATGGGAACACTGGTCCTGCTCCTTCTTTCTTCAAGTTTGATAGGCTTGGTGTTCGTGTGCCAACAATTATGGTCTCTCCTTGGATCAAGAAAGGAACTGGTAAGATTAAAGCTTTCTTAATTCTCTGTTTGCTTTATGGTCTCTTGTGTCAGAATTTATTATGTAAATGGTACAATTTGTACTTTTGATGATTTTCGTAGAGTATCCGACCATGATATGAAAATATGATACGATCAGCAATTGCATATGTGTTTCGTGTTTTACTTGGGTAGTTCCAGAAATGATTTCATTTTGTCAAAAGGCCATTGACTTTTGAGATTATTTTCGGGCTTGTAGGTCCTATTAGTGCCTAATCTTCTGTATTTTATGCAAATCTAACTAAATTGCGTATTTTATACAATTTGTACTTTTGATGATTTTCGTAGATTATCCGACCATGATATGAAAATATGATACGATAAAGCAATTGCGTATGTTTTTCGTGTTTTACTTAGGTAGTTCAAGAAATGATTTCATTTTGTCAAAAGGCCATTGACTTTTGAGATTATTTTCGGGCTTGTCGGTCCTATTAGTGCCTAATCTTCTGTATTTTATGCAAATATAACTAAATAGTGTATATTTGAGGTAAATTCATTTTGAGAGGTCGGTATCGAGTCATAATCTGCAATCCACAGCTTGACAGTGTTTGTGGGTTTGGCTAGAATATGATATTTTAGCTGCATATTATTGAGTATTTGTCAAATGTAAACAAAATTGGATATGTGTTTATATGTTTCACTCTCATTGTGCATTGTATTGATACATACTTGTGTTCTCTTCAATCTTTTCTAGTGATAAGTGGCCCGAAGGGACCTACCCCAGATTCTGAGTTTGAGCACTCTTCTATCCCTGCAACCATAAAGAAAATGTTCAACTTGTCATCTAACTTTTTGACTCACAGAGATGCTTGGGCTGGCACATTTGAGGATGTTGTCAGCGAATTAACCTCTCCCAGAACAGATTGCCCAGGTACTTTTTTCAGAATAAATAGTGGTTGTTGCCAATTTAAGATTTCCAGCTCGCACACGACTTCGAATAAGTTGGACTTTGGCAATATATTCAATGACATATCTAAATGATCTAACATTGCGCGGGGAGTCAATATTAAGTTTCAGAAAATTGTAGTATAGGTAGGATAATAAAGAAGTTACAGAAAATTTGTCTCCGCGTCACCTGATGAATATTGGACAGAAATTCATTGTTTTTTTCTTACGATCTTTTGCAGAGACTTTGCCGGATGTGGCACCATTGAGGAAAACGGAAGCAAAAGAAGATGGAGGGCTCTCCGAATTTCAGGGTGAGATAGTTCAATTAGCAGCTGTTCTCAATGGTGACCACTTCTTGAGCAGCTTCCCGGATGAGATGGGAAAGAAAATGACAGTAAAAGAAGCTCATGAGTATGTGAGAGGTGCTGTCACTCGGTTTATAAGGGCAAGCAAAGAGGCCATCAAGCTAGGAGCAGATGAATCTGCTATTGTAGACATGAGGTCGTCCCTCACGACTAGATCCTCAATTCACAATTAGTTAATCCTCCTCCTATTACATGTTAGAATCCATTTGTCACAAAGCTTAGAATGTCTCTATTCTTAGTGTATTTGTGATGTTAAATGCAATAAATTAAGGGAAGCAATAGTGCTAGAGGTATTTGGTTGCTTTGGTTTAGGCACTAGAAATGTCTATGGATGCAACCAAAACTGCTCTGTCAATATCTCTTCCCTATACTAATAGCGTCACTGGTCCACCTAAAGGTTTCTAAATGGGTCTCTTAAGATAGCTTAGCGGTCACAGAGAAAGGTTTCGTCCTTTTTGAGTTTGTAAAAATGTCAGTTTATGTAAATTGTAATGCTCAGTGTGACACCTAAATAGAAAGCTTTCGAGTTTCGAGTTTCGAATTTCGAAGTGCCACTCTTCTGCATTTTTCAGTTCTGCAAAGCAGGTGATGGCGTTTGCTAGTACTTTGTTCCATATAATCTGTTGATGCCGCATAGACTAGCACCAGTAGATGATCATAAAGCTTTATCTACACAAGTGTATTTTTATCTGCTAGTACCAAACTTGGGTTGACACTTTAATTAATGGAGAACCAGTATATTACATTTGCAGATTCCTTAAATGAAATTCTTTCACTTGACGTTAAGAAATAGAATAGACGACTAATTAATCGTAATCGCAAACATAACTTACGATAAATCATGTAGTGCAAAGATCTAAACATAAGCCTCTTAATTAATTTGGTTATAATAACTTGTTATGTTCATCATCAATCTTAATATGAATTGTGGATGGTTGTACTTTGGTTTATCTATTACTTTGTGCGGTGGGTGGCAAACAAGCATCGGCACAATGGATACCAATCTTAAAGTAATTGAGATGCGCAAGGCTGCAATCCTCTAGTTTTGTTCTATTTCCAGCTCCCAAACACATGGTCTGCCTCGAAAATTAATGGCTCCCAATATGTGATGTCACAATCTGAAATGGACTCATAAACATACCTTACATGGAATAATGCAAGTACGACAATAAATGGAATTTCATTCAAAACTAAATCAGTGTAGGGCACCTTTAGCAGTAAACAAAAAGCAAACTCATTTAAGACCCACATTCCCTTTCACCCTCTAGGAGATTCATTTTACCTCAATATATGGGTTATCAAGTCTACACCTTTAGAACCGTAGCCTCACTGTTGTGTCTCCTTCAAAATGTAACACCAAAATGTAGAGAGAGGCATGACCCAAGGCAGTGAGAATAGCATGACCTGAACTAAAGGAATGCCATGATAATCAGTTCTGTAGACTAAAGGGGAACCTCAAAAGTAATTTTAACTCATGTAAGGATCTTAAGATTTAAAAATTTTAACATTTTTTTTTTTTAAGGAAGATAAAAAACATGTGCCAAGTGCAACCATTTCCAAATTCTAGTTGTCAGGTCAATTGTTTCTGGCACTGGGGAAAACAACCATAGCAATATCGAAAAGCACCAGAAATTCAATATAGAAAGGATTGAACCAGATAGTAACAATTATAACTAGCAATTCCTAAAAAGATAATAAGATTCAACTATCTATAACTTTTCAGATCAAGGGGCACTGCAAACAATGCATGCGTAGTGAATTTCATGTTTACCTTCCACCAGAAGAATTCAGAGTCATCAATATATAATACATGACTTTACATGATACTTAAGCAAGGACTTTATCACATCAATTAAAATTAAATCACAAAATTCATATCCGAAATCTGTTTCAACAAGCACTTTGTCAGTTTTGTTAAAAGCATCCAGATGTACGAAGCCTCTACTTTTTTCCTATAAACTAATATTACCACCGAAAAACCTAATCATCCTCTCTGACTTTAATTGATGGAAAAAAAAAATCCAAGCTTAAAAAATGCAATTTCAAGATCAGCACCTTGTTCAGATTTCTAGGCTAAATCCTCTATTTTCTGTCACCATTCTACCATACAAGTAAGTTCTGTTCCACATTTCAGACAGAACAAGGACTTTGCCATGTAGCTATGTCAGTAATAAGATCTCGAAGCTGGTCTATGAGAAGCTTAAGATACGTGTTCTTGTTCGCAAGCTCCTACATGAAAATAGAAAACCAAAATTTAGCAAGGCAATAATCCTCTCCATCGAAACAACAGCAATAGCTCAAACCATCCAAATATCCCACAAAACCCTTCTCGGCAAAACGACTAACTTCATCTCTTACTCCCGAATGCCAACTTAAAGCTATAATAATAATAAAAAAAAAAAGGTACCTTCCTCAGAAGAGAAGCTCGCTCTTCTAACTTATCGATTTCCACTTCATCTACCGGAGACAGAGAACTGCTTCCGGGTGAACCAATTTCAAAAGCTTTTGCCTATTATATGATGAACAAACAACAAATAGAATTAGTAAATTAACAACTTGCACGAAGATTTAAGTTTCAAGCAAATATACAAGCAGCTCATCCGCACCAAAATCATCTCCAATTTATTTAAGTTCTTGCATAATCCCAAATCTTATAAAGTTTAACAACATCAATGACTCTTCGATTCTCATTTTATAACACAAAAAAAAAAATCATTTGAATAACATTATTGATAGAAAGTTTAAAATTTTAACTCAAAATTCCAAAGCTTTAGGGTTTCGAAGAAATTGACCTTGTGGGAATTTGGAATGGCGGTAAGCACGGAACGAAGCGCCGCCACTGAAGTCTTGTAGCGTTGGCGAGACTCGTCGAGCGCACCGTTCCCACTGCCACCAACAACGCCGCCCATGTCCATGTGATGGTTAGCGTCAGATGTAGCGTCGCCATTGACGAGGACGCCGTTAGTGGTGGTGGAGGCAGCGGCGGAAGAAGCAGTGGTAGTGGACCACAAGGTGGGGTTGCAGAGCTCGTCGTTCATAGACGAGAGGATCTGGAAAGCTGCTTCTATGGTTTCTTCTAGATGCTTCTGCCCTTCTTTCGCCAGCTCTTGTGTCGTTTTGGAGCTTGTTGCTGCGTTTGACAGTAAGCTGCTTTCTTCCATCTTTTTCAAGTTTTCCGGGAAAAACAATTACCTTTCTTGGCAACCAAACAGAACTCTAACGATTGCAAGTATCGACCTGAAACGACTGGATGCAATAGAAATTTAAAATTAAAAATTTGAAATTAAAAAAAAAAAATTAGTACAAAACGTCGACAGCAGGGTTCGAACCTGCGCGGGCGAAGCCCAACAGATTTCAAGTCTGTCTCCTTAACCACTCGGACATATCGACGGTCTTGGTCTGCCAATGAGACTATTACAACAATTGTAAAGTAAAAATTCGAAATAAAAGTAATTCACTTCACAACGTCGACAGCAGGGTTCGAACCTGCGCGGGCGAAGCCCAACAGATTTCAAGTCTGTCTCCTTAACCACTCGGACATATCGACTCTCATGTCCTGCAATTGAATTTTCATTTAATAAAACTAAACGTCGACGTTTTGGAATTTCAGCAGAGCGTACCGAGTCAGAATCAGAAAACTAGAGGAAAGTGAAGAGATAACCAGGTTACCGAACATGAGTTGTTTGATTGGTCATCTTTTCCCTCCACTTGATCCTTCACTCTTCAGGCCTTCTTCAAGACTCCATCAAATCCCTGTTTTTCCTTATCAAAATCCCAGTAGAAAACCTCTTTTATTCTCCAACTTACTTTCTTTAGCTCTCACGGTAACTTTGAGCTCTCCATTGCCTTCTTTGGCCATTCCTTCTATCAACTCTCAGCCTCCTCTTCTCCCTCCCAGTCCCACCACCCCATTTTCTCAATCCAAGAACTTGGAAGTAGGACTAGAAGATGGGTACATATGTCATGTAGATAGATTACTTGCATTATTATCTCTGAGCTTAATGGCTTATAATAACTTTTTTTTTAATGTATTTATGGGATGGTTTTCTTGTTGCAGGAAGATTAGGGCTTGCCCCTCTATAAATCCAGGTTGTGTTTCGACAAACCCGAAATCATCATCTTTTGCATTTCCTCTGATGATTCCTGAGAGTTTCAAAGAAGATGCAATTCAGGTTTTAAGGAATGCAGCCTTTGTTTAATTTGGAAATTCAATTTTTCAGAAGAATTAGCTGCTTTTGTTCTCGCTTTCATTTTTTTTTTTTTTTGGTAGAAATTGGAGGAAGCTATCCTGAAAACACAGAAAAATGCTAATATTAAAGCTGTGGAAGACACCCCTTATGGTAATTTGCCTTTTGCTAGCTCTGCACACATTGTGTGACACATTACTTGGAACTGGAAGTGCTTTGAAAATGTTTAATTTAGGCTTTCTTCCTCTATGCATAATCTGAGATAACTAGTTCATGTATTAGTTAGTACATATTAATTTATTTTCCGTTTTGCCTATTAAAGACACTACTGATGATGGGAACAAATCCAGGCCAATATTTACAAGCTGAAGTTGATGGAGGGTTTGGGCCATTTGGGCGCGACGTGCTAGAGTTTTTGGTGAGAGGAGATGTGGTTGCTTATAGGTCTATGGCCACTAACGTTACCTATGTCTATCCCTTCACAACAGCTTTAGGGGACTCGAAAGGAGAGGAAGAAAGAATGAAGAAAATTATTGATGAGTTGGGCTGGTATGCTCCAAGTTTTGATTCCATGGATTAGACTTATCTCACATATCAGGTACAACATAAGAAGCTTAAGCCCCTTTCTGTAAAAGATTTTATCAATCCTTATTTAGCCATCAGATTGTATTATTGAGGTCTTTAAATTTACTGATATTCATGAATATGTTAGCACTTAATGCAGTTTTTAAATATGTGGATTCTTGTTAAATCAATTATATGATCTCATTGCTTCAATAATTTCTGGAAAATCTTAAGCCTGTGGACAAGCCTTCACGAGGTGGCTTCGTTCTTCTCTAATTGTCACTGATGGAACAAGAGAAAATGTCTTAATTTTGATAGCTTGTTCAATTAGATGATTGGTGAAACTATTCTAAGCAGAGCATACAAGCAACCCAGATGTATCAGTGTTGTGTAGTAGCAAACTAGCAATGACTGCTAAGTCAAATTTAGGAATATTGTACTCTGTAGAAGTTGATTTCCTCTAATCTACATGAAGGTCCTGGATGGGCCATGTTACAGGATGCAATGAAATATAACTTCCCTGGAAAAAATAAAAGATATAAGATGTTGTGGCGAAGCTTGTGATCATCTGTTGGTGTAGTTGTTATTGCATAAACATTCAGAAGAGGAATAGTATATGTTAAAGGCCTCAGGATTCCCGATAGGACAAATTAAAAGAGGGACCCTAAAATGCTAAAATTTTAATCTGCAGATGATGAAAATATATGGTGGTAGCAGATTTAATGAGGTATTGCTCAGTAAGTTTAAGAAACTTAAAATATAAATTTCATTCTGAAAGTTCTGATGTTTATGTTATGTCTATCTTTTTTCTTCGGCCATCTTCTAGGCCTTCAATCTTTAACATGGGCATTGTTTTCATGGTATATATTATTTTATGTCTTTAGTATGAGGAATGTGCGTGTGAGCTCAAATTTATGGTTTCATGGTCCTGAGCAGGTGAATTATGACCACATTTTAGTGTTGTTTGTTGCATTCAGTTCCTTTCTATTGAATTTGTGTTATAGGCATTCAACATTTGCTTTTAAGTATCATTAATTTAGGTTGTTGACCAAGATCATAATGTTTCATTATTTTGACTTTTGAGCAAGTTTGTTAATTGTTATATATAGAATTCACAATATTTTGTAAACTGTAACTTCATCTTTATGGCATTGCAATTGTATTGAATGAATTCCCTACTAGGCTGCTACTGGATCTGTGCTGTAGCCTGTAGGCATGGTATCATTGATCGCAATTTGCGAAGATTTTATGATTTGAACTTTATGGTCCATATATATTCATCTGCACAAAGTTGTAATTGCTTCAACTCCCTGCTATGGAACTTGTGTTGCTGTAGAGAATTGAGGATCTTCAACCAATCAATTCCACCCAATAATCAAGCAATGAACAAAGTAACACAATAAAGAAATCAATCAGATGGCATACAATCAAGCAAGCAATCACAAACAAATAATACCAAGATTTAAGTGGTTGGGCTTAATATGAACCTACATCCACTAGGAAGAGTGCAGAATAATTTTCACAATGAAGAAAACAGATATATGGCCTTACAAGTCTTAATAATCTGTGATCTAACACTCTCTCTAGGTGTGTTTTCGTTCCCCGACGAATCCTACTAGAGAATGCCCCAAAAGTCTCTTAAAATACAATTAAGAATCCTTTAAATATGAGTCAGTTCGCCACATTGAGCCGCGGCTCCGTCTCCTTTGAGCCACTGCCCCAACCTTTCTGCCTATGCGACATGACCTTCCAGTGAATGTTGAGCCTAGGCTCGCGGCTCAAAGGCTTCTTTCTTGACACCGAATTCTATCAGATTTGAGAGCCAAAAAACTAACTGTCACAGGCATCAAACCATTTCACCGCTCAACATCATATCTGGTATATTCTTACTTGCTAATGCACAGCATCTGAAGTTGCATGACAAATTACTTGATTGAGTATAACAAGTCAAAAGAAAGCATTGGAGTTGTGGTGGAGGAACTTGAAAAGATAATCACCCATGTACCAAACATGGATATATTGTAGACTTTCTAGCATGTACCAAATATGGATATATCGTAGACTTTCTAGCATGTTGGTAAGTTGGTGACCTTTTACTATCAAAGTAAGAAATGGCACTTCCTCGAATTATGCATGGTCCATTTCATTTTCACTTTGCATACCAAGTCTTGCAAGGAAACACTCTAGAGATCATCTCTATCACAAGCACTTATTGTCTTGTCCTTCCATGGTGGGCATCTTAGCATACTAGCATAGGCAGAGAGAGGAATAACTATTCCCATGTGATGTGAGAATATTTACTCCAAGACTCCAAAAGTGATTGCTTTTACTAAAATGTTATGAAAATGAAACCAAACTAATTGAAAGAATCATAATAGAAATGATATAATTCTAAACCAAAATAGTAGAAAGGGACAATTCTATGGCTAATTTATAGTTGGTTAAGGGACTATGAAGAGCCCTTATTCTATGGTTGGCACACCTACTACCAATACTAATAATATCCCATCATGAAAGGCAAAGAAGTATTATTGATTCTCCAAAATTTTATTAATATAAAACCAAAAATTCATCGAAATTTTGGAATTAGTTGGAGATTTTTCTCATACTACGAGAATCATTATAAATTTCTCTTGTCAATGCTAGAGACAAAGATCTAAGGTTGTCGTGTTAATAATTATGTCAACTTAATTAATCTAATCAAGATTATCATATTATAAATCGTTTTCAATTTCCAAATTTCGTAATATTTAATTACGTACGTTCCATGGCGTGAACGTAAACAACAATTCTCTCGTAGCCATGCACGGTGTTTACATAGTCAATGCTGGATCAAAGAATTGATTATAAATAATTGTGTACAGTAAACATGCATAATTTATTATTAAACAATTTTATCAACTAAAGACGCATATTACTTCTCCTACTTGCTTCGTAAACTAATGAATTTTTAAATCAGATTCAGTTCACCAAATCAATATATCAATCAGTCACTATCTTTAATCTATTTTCCACCATCATTGGCTCTTAAATTAATAGGAAAAACTAAAAAAAATAGATACAATTAGGGACCCTTAATGAAATTTGAACACATCCTGAAAAATTTTTATGCCATAGACACTTTCTTGAGAAAATGACTAAAATATCCTTTGAAACTCAAACTTAAACAAAAAAGACATAAAGTTATATCGAGTGTTGGTCCGTGCATCCGACAAGACTCGACACGTTATATCGAGTGTCGGTCTGTACATCCGACAAGACTCGACACGTTATGTCTAGTGTCGAGTGAATACCGACGATGATGTCGAGTGTCGGTTGAAGCATCCGACAAGATTCGACACGTCGAGTGTCTTCTTCATCACGACGAAACGCGTTGATTTTCACCATTTTTACACACATCAAACCAAAAAATCAAACAAATAACACTTCATTTAGTCCCATAAACACAGAAAAAATATAAAATACAAGCCCAAACTCAAATCTTCAAATTCAAAATTCCTAAAATCTACCCCAAATCCCCAAACACAAAATAATTTTCTCGGTCCTCTTGCTGTGTTTCAGATTGCGTTTTCGACGATGTCGATAGATATTGAAAGCGTGACAATAACAGACGGTTATGAAAATAGGACACGGTTATGGAAACAGGAAGAGGTAAATGAAGGAAAGAGGAAAATAAATAGTTTAGGAATAAATTGAATTTCAAAGGGTATTTGAGTCTTTTTGTTAAGAAAGTGTCTATGACATGAAAATTTTTTAGGATGTGTTCAAATTTCATTAAGGGTCCTAATTGTGCCTATTTTCTCAATTTTCTCAAATTAATATTACAAATATATTCTAGTTTGAAAATCACATTAATTAATGTTTAATAGGTAACCTCGTAATGTCTAAAATACCCTTTGATCTTCTGACGATAGGAACCTTTGATCTTAAATATTAGCTGAGGGGTGGTTTCATGGTTTTTCAAATTGGGAGGGAGCAATGAATTTTGCCAAACTTCAAAGGAGGTGGATGATTTTATCCAAAGATTTTTTCGAAAAAAGATGAGTAACTTAATCACCAGTGGCTGGGCCCGAACTCATCAAATGCAAGGGTCAATTTGCTTCCACATAACAAAATTAGTTCTTTTCAAAGATGCTGGATGCAAATCTCTTAATGTTGGTTACTATTAATGCGCGTCATTCGTTGGACCGGTAACGTGACTTATTTGAAGACGATTACATATAACACGTAGATTTTTTTTTAATATATACTTTTAAAGATAGATCTTATAAACATTATTTAAGATTGATGGAAGAAATTTCACATAATTAATTATGGCTAAGAAAATCTCATAGATCTTATCTATTTTTAAAGATAAATCTCACAATAGATGATAATTCGTATTCGTCTGTCGTATTCGTATCTGTCAAACTGAAATATAACAAAAATTGACCTACCATGAACATGAATTATTTATTATTTCTGTCAAGTAGAGCCAAAACGAATGCAATATAATTATTACACGAGTAATACGATAAAACGCGTTAACACAAACAATAAACAGATTATTTTCACATAAAAAATGAATATGATTCGTCGAATATGATTATGACATGATTTACACATTTAATATGTTTACATATTTGACACGATTATGGCATGTTTGCACGTTTTACATAATGATAACATGATTATAATTTACAAAGTTAAAAAAATAACCTTAATCTACAATTCAAATTTAAAAATCAATTAGCTATTCACGTGAAATCTTTTAATCCTCTTATAAACAGATTTGTGTCATCCACATATTGGAGGCCTTAATACGAACAAGACACCATAATTAAATGAGTTAAATTATTCAATACGAACAAAATTACGATCACTCCAAATTCACCAATTTTATGTCAGTGTCCATTTCAGGTTCGTATGTTGTATCAAAAATTGTCCTCTTAAATATCCCAAACATTATTTGATTGAAGATTTCACATAGTTAATGATCACTACAAAAATCTTGTAGGCCTTATCCAGTATTGGGTAGTGTTGAGAAATGGGAAACTTTCACTTGTATCCCTAAGTTTTCATGAAATTATCCTCGAGAACAATTCTTTTCATTTTTTTCAGCACTTCTCCTCACGAGTCACAAACCCCATTTGTTATTAGAGTTCATTAGCACATCTCGAAATAAACAATATTTGCAACATTTCTTTTATTTAATAGAATGCATTAGGGGATATTAATGATAAAGAAAGTTTGTGAGATTTTTAAAATCTTATATAATTATTTAGTGTCTAGTAAAACTCAAGGGGAGTTTTAAAATTTAGCAGATCTTGTTCTATCATTAAATTATCGTCTTATTAAACGACAAAAGCATCATCAATTCACATGACTAAAGAAAGGCGATAATTTTAAAGGTTTCAAGAATATTTTCTTGTGATTTGATGTCCAAATGAAGACTTACATGGTGTGCTATTTTAAAGATATTATCTCTAGCCCTAGTTGGAATTGACCATTTTAATATTCAGTAGATGGCACGTTTCAAATCGTTATAAGATAAGTTTTCATATCTAAGCTGTAAACTAATAATCAATTATGCATTATAAGATTGGGTTACATCTTGAGATTCGAAAGTAATAAATTAACTACAACAAGAATAGGAGGACCAAAGTTGATGTTATTTAATGTGTTTCAAATTTAATCTTTCAAGAACAGGAACACCCATCAAAATTTTTAATGATTTTCTCCTATCGGCAACCAGCCCCTTCGATCCAACTTAATTTCAAGGTAATATATACTCTCCAACCACTCAAATTTGCCAGCACTTCATTATCAATGCTTCTATCACCACAAAAAAATAAAAAATAAATAAATTGAATTCCAGCAAAACTAAAAAGTGGCAAAAACTTGAATAATAATTAAAAGAAAAGCAAAATGAGACTGCTCAAAAACCATTTTTGAAAATCAATTGCGTGTAGTATTGTGTTTTAATGTCTGGGGAAATGATAACAACCTCCTTTAAAGTTTCATGAAATCAATTCTCCAGCAAAATTGGAAAAAGCTGTTCAAAACACCACTAAATTCTATTAACTACCGGTCAACAGTAGAATTTGAAAACTTTTCAATGCGCAGCCTTGACCAAAAAAGAAGAGAGCAAGCGACTTATCATTTTATAAAAAATATTGCTAAACTCTCAATTTAGATATAACCAAAATTTATAATTTGATATGGCCTACAAAAGAAATTACATTTCTAACATAATTTTATTAATTAAACTGTTACGTCAGATTGTAAATTATAAGCCTAATTTTATTGATAAAATGTAGTCACACAAAGATACTATAATCGCACAATAGCTTTCAAGAATCAATAACGTGATACGTATAATAAATATTTATACCAACCCAGATCAACTTTACTGTACATATTCCTATCAATCTAAAAAATGAAGGAGAACATGTGATTGTTACCATTTTTAGCAAAGGAAATAATACCAACTTGTCATTTACCACTTAGTTTTTTCAGGTCCCTATCCAATAAAGGGAATGCTGGGGCATTAGGCTCTGAAAGAGTTTCAATTCACAAAATTATTAATTTTTATTTCCAAAAAAAAATTGTGAACCTTAGAATTAGAATATAATAATATCATCAGATTGATAGCGTTACAATACTGATCCAAATACTGTACTGTACCACTCCGGTGCCATATAACATTTTCGCGTATGACCAAGAATTTGTCAGTAGAGTTTATAGTGACAGTTAGCGACCACTCACCGGTCAGAGCAAGATTGTTTTACCGCGCAGTGAGACACAAGCGCACGTTTTGTCGGAAGCTCAAAGCTAGACGAGTCAATAAAATAAGATCATCTTCGGGAAAAGGTCTGCTTGTAATTGCTTAAACTTATCATCAAGATCTCAAGGTAGCTTCTCAGTGAAGAGAACTTTAGTTTTGGCAACTGGAGTACTATTACTAATAGTGATCCTTGGAAAAAGAAGAGAGTATGGTATATTTAAGTGGGAAGCTCAAGGAGTTTGCAAGCAACAGATGGCTGGTGTTCGTGTGTGCAATGTGGGTTCAGTCTGTTGCAGGGATTGGATACTTGTTTGGGAGTATATCACCTGTGATAAAGAGTGCCATGGGATACAATCAGCGGCAGGTTGCTCTGTTGGGTGTGGCCAAGGACTTGGGTGACAGTATTGGCTTCTTGGCTGGGAATATGGTGGAGTATTTGCCAGTTTGGTCCCTTTTGATCATCGGGGTGGTGCAGAACTTTGTTGGGTATGGCTTGGTCTGGCTTATTGTCACCGGCATAGTTCCTGCTTTGCCTCTTTGGGTGGTAAGTATCGAGTTTAATGTTTTTGTTTGATGTTTGCTTGGCTTTGTTACTTATGGGAAGATCAATCTTTTTCTATTTGGGGTGGTGATAAAGATATGATTTTTCTTTGTGGTTGACAAATGCTAATTCTTGAGTTTTTTTGTGGTTGATAAATGCTAATTCACTCCCTTTTTACGTTGAGGGTGATGATGAATTATAATGATCTTTATGCTTTCTTTGTGGTTGACAATTGCTAATTCTTGAGCTTTTTTGTGGTTGACAAATGCTAATTCACTCCGTTTTTACGTTGAGGGTGATGATGAATTATGATGATCTTGATGCTTGCAAGAACTTTGTCATTTCGGATCGATGATGTTTTCTTACCTTCAATTATTGGTTGAGTTTGCTCTTATGGGTGTTGATTAGATTAGGGAACATGATGGTATTTCAATTGATTTTGCCAGAACAAACTGAAATGATAAACAATCAATGGAAAATTTTCAACTTTGAGATGATTGGTCTTCCTCTCTCTTTCTCTCTACAACTATCATTTGTCATTCAAATCAACTAGTGTTGCAACTTGTTATCTTCTCGTTAATTATTTGTATATATTGTTTCTCAGAAGCTTCGGTAGTCTAGTTATTACATTTCAAAGGAACGCCCATTTGTGATCTGAGACATATTTTCTTCACGGAGTTTTGCTTTCCGTTAGAATTTATTATTAATATTTTTGCTATTGTAAGTGTTCAATTACGTTAATAGTTCTCCTTTGATCTCAATGGAATGGTAGTTATACCTTTATGTCAAGGAATGGTTGTTGAACTGAGTATTTTTGGTTTGGTGTTAAGTGCACGCTCTATATCTACTTACGATGCCATGTGATGTTTGGTGAGGAAATGATTTCTGATAAAACTTAGTTTACCGGTTTTTACTGGAGAGTCTTGAATACTTACACGCAACAGACTGATGTTTGATTTACTTGTTTTATAGAAAGAATTAGATTAGGGATGTTTTTAATTACTTACGGACTTCAATTGGATAATTAACAGTTCTTTAATTATAACTGAAACAGACGTGTGTCCTTGTTGGTCACAATTTTGAAAAATTGTAACAACTAAGTCCTTCTATCTGTAAGAAGACAAACAAGCACGTGACTAGTCCCATGCTTATAGATCATAGTCTAAATTCTTTGGTCTGTATGTAGAGAATGAATGCCATTTCACTACATATTATGGAAATTTGGATGAACACAAAAATATAACTTTCTCAAAAATTTGTTGAATAGTTTAGAGGTTTGGAGTTTTCTTTAACCATTGATGAATTTTATTCTGCAGCTGTGTGCTGCTATATTTATTGGAACCAATGGTGAGACTTACTTCAACACAGCGGCACTCGTTTCGTGTGTTCAGAACTTCCCCAAAAGCCGGGGTCCTGTTGTGGGGATACTTAAAGGATTTGCTGGGTTAAGTGGTGCTATTTTGACTCAAGTTTATCTCATGATCAATGCACCTAGTGAATCAGCACTGATTTTCTTGGTTGCAGTTGGCCCAACAGTGGTTGTAATTGTTCTCATGTTCTTAGTTAGACCAGTAGGAGGTCACAAACAAGTGAGGCCATCTGATAATTCGAGCTTCTTATTTACATACACTCTTTGCCTCGTTCTGGCAGCTTATTTGTTGGCCATCTTGCTGCTTGAGGATCTAGTTGATTTGAGTCAAACAATGATTACAATACTTGCTGTGCTTTTGATCATTCTCATAGTACTTCCCGTGATAATCCCTGTTTTGTTGGTTTTCTTCTCGGAACAACCTACACTAGAGGAGAGTCTTCTCCCTGGGCCGGATAAAGAAATAGCAGGTAAGTCTCAGCAGGATGGGGAGGTCATTCTAAGTGAGGTTGAAGATGAGAAGTCACCGGAAGTAGACTCTCTTCCAGCTTTAGAAAGACAAAAACGAATAGCCCATTTGCAAAGTAAACTTTTCCAAGCAGCAGCAGAAGGAGCAGTGAGGGTTAAGCGGAGAAGAGGCCCTCGTAGAGGAGAGGATTTCACCTTATTCCAGGCATTGATAAAGGCTGATTTCTTGCTTCTGTTTCTATCCCTTATACTGGCATCTGGATCTGGTATGACAGTAATTGATAATCTGGGGCAGATTTGTGAATCTCTTGGGTACACTGATACAAATATATATGTATCCATGATCAGCATTTGGAACTTTCTTGGCCGTGTTGGTGGTGGTTACTTCTCGGAGGTGATTGTAAGGTGAGTTTAGATAAATAATGATTTATACTCAAGTAATTTTACTTTAACCAATTGGGAACTTCTCTTGATGTTAGTTTGCCTGTTTCTTATTAATCAGAAATTTTGCTTACCCAAGACCAGTGGCCATGGCTGTGGTTCAGGTTATCATGGCTTTTGGACTTCTCTACTATGCCATGGGATGGCCTGGCCAAATATATGTTACTACAGTGTTGATAGGACTCAGTTATGGTGCCCACTGGGCAATTGTGCCAGCTGCAGCTTCAGAGCTATTTGGCTTGAAGAGTTTTGGTAACTTATACAATTTTCTGACACTTGCAAGTCCTGCTGGTTCTCTTATATTCTCTGGTGTCATAGCTAGCGGCATATATGACTACTATGCAGAGAAACAGGCTGCTCTTCTAAACCCATATGCAGGAAATGCAGTTCCTTTTCGGCAAGATGAAACACTTACTTGTGTGGGTTCCATATGCTACTCCCTTACATGTGGTATTATGTCAGGGCTTTGCATCATTGCAATGATATTGAGTCTGATTGTCGTTCATAGGACTAAGAGTGTTTATGCTAATCTCTATAGAAAGCAAAATTAGTCCTAAGGAGAAGCAACAGACAGTTGTTTTGCATTGCTATACAGGTATGAAGAATTTTATCAAACTTACTGCGGTTGGATATCTTTCCATGAGAAGAAAGCTGGAGCTAGCATTCTGCTCCACATATTACTTCAGAAGCAGCAATCAAAGGAAATTCTTCATTATTATGATAGTAATAAAACAGTTCTCCTAAGATCTTTTTGCTTTAAATAAGAGTCAAATTTATTTCTAGTCCAGGTCGATGTTTCGTGTTCTGTAATTGACTTTTAAACAAGTCTTGATTTTTTTTTACCTACAGATTATTTTATTCATCTGCAGGCCATAAGCAGGATCATGGTTGATGGTTCTACTGTTGAGTTCGTGTTGTAGCGATTATATCATAATTACATGTACTTCATGTCTATCTTTATTTCTGCGTTTCCTTTCCAAAACTCTTCTATTTTGTTGACAAACAATTAGAAGAATTGAGGTTGATTATGATCAGAGTTATTTACCGCATGGTATGTTCAACAGTTCGAGATATTTTTGTGCTTAGTTTAGAAGCTGCAGATTACTGGAAAGTTGCTGTTTTCAGGACTCTCTTGTAAGAAGATAAAAGTATGAATTGCTTTATTATTTATTCTCTTTGGTGAAGAAGCAAATATTTTCAACATCAGCCCTTGATTCTAATGCAAATTTGTTTTCTCCCACTCATCGAGCTGTTATAGTTAAGCAGTGTATCTTCATCATTTCATAACCTTATAGCCAACCAACCCTGGAAAAATTTGAAAGTTTCAATTATTAAAAACAAGTTTGCACTGATAGGACAATGTGCTGGAAAGTGGAAACCTCATCCCCGTGAAAATGCAGAACATCAGGAGGGCCACTTTACCATGTTATGCTACAAGTTTGTTAATCATTAGTAACCTCAGGTGCATCTTATTTCACTTGGAAGGCCAAAGCAGCAGTGTCCAGTGGCAATAATTACATAATGTGATTATGGCATACTGAGGCAAGGTAGAAATATGACCTGTATATACCTAATCTGAGGTGCTTTGGTTCCTTCACATAAGGATGTTAACTCATGAGTCTGCAGAAATAACACACTCACACAAGGGAAATGAGATCTACTAGCGCACAAGTTTGAACCTCTCTGATAACTCTTCTGATCCAATCTTTACCCATGGCAGGGGTCAGTTCAACATTCATGTGCTGCTTATCATGCTTAAGCATAGAATTGGATTCTCTTTGTTGAACAAAATCTTTAGGGTCCAAAGCATATGGGAAAAACTTTAATGTGAGGATTTCGACAATGCCACGTAAAGAATATGATGTTACAGTCGTTAAAGAACACTAATAGTAGTATCATATCAGATTATGAAAGAAAAAGATTAATGTGGCTGATAGCATGACAGATACTAATATGGAAGCACTGAAAAGAGCACTGAAAGCAAAATTCCCCATTTGACAACAAATTTGAGAGATTCTCTGGTGGGTAAACAAGAAGAATAATATTTCCACTTTAATCATAATTTGGTACATTTAGAAACTTGGTTAAAGAATTACCATTTAAGTTTGGAAAACCTAACCTGGGCAGGAAAATCTTTGCTGCCATCAATTTAGTGTTCTAACTATGGATATCATGAGCAAAAGCCAAATTTTGCACCAATATGGAGTTCTTAGATTGCACAAATTAAATTAATGATTACCATCCAAAATGATAATAAAAATTAAACTCTTGCAAGAAATTTTATTGAAAATTTGTAAAAACTTCCATCAAAACTAAGATAAGTGTGGGCATTTAAACGATTTCTTTTTTGGATAACTTAGCGATTTGGTAAAAACTATCCTATTAACATATCTTATAATGTCAAATTCAACAAAATATAACTATTAAATACTTCAAAAACAACAAAATTTAAAATTATACAAGACAAAGAATTCATTGATTGATGCTACCTTGAAATTCCCAATAATCATAATTTGCCATACTTTGACAACGTTGGACAATGCTGCAACTCTATTAACCAGAGTTACAATTTAACCATGGTTAGGGTTTTTACCATATATATACACATTTTAGTTGAGTCATGTGAAATTTTTTATATATTTGTATATATAAATATATATTTACAAAATCCTTAAAATACAAGGAATACTCCTATTACCATTTTATAAAATTAGTATTTATATATAAACAAATTTATACAATTTCTTTTTTGTGATAGTAATAGTATCTAGGCCTAAATTTTAATAACATATTTTTTTCTCTTTTTGTGGTATTTTTTTTTTCTCTGGGTGGTAAAAATAAAAAAGCGAAAAACCAAAATTGAGGTGAGAATTCATCAATGGCGTCTCTTTTGATCAATTCACTGAAAAGGGTAACTTAAATTATACATTTTTTTCTTTATTTTTTATGCAATAATGTATATGATTTTATTGGTACTTCCTGGATTGCTGACTGGTAAAAGGAACTTTTTTTAGGGTTTTAGTCAAATTATTGAGAAGGGTACTTCGAACGGGAAATCTAATGTTTAGATTGTTATTTTTCTTGTTTTGGGAAATTTAAGGGAATATGAGAAGTGGGTATTTGTTCATTTCTCGTCTTTTGGTTGGTTCTGTTTGGTATTGAATTGGGTTCTGCCTTGTCTGTTTTGGATTATTTGTTTTTTTGAAGTGCGTGATGACTAAGATTATAGTTATAGTGTGGATTGAGAATTGTGTTTTTGGTTGCTGAGAAATCATGGAAAAAGTGAAGAAAACCAGGAATGTCTTTTGACAGTCATATCAATAGCAACGTTACATGAGATTTTTGAGACTTTTCATTCTGTTGCAATATTTTTCACTAAACAAACAGATAGTGGGGATGTTTGTTTTACTGCCTGCTACTCATTTGATTGATGATTGTTGTGGAACAATGTGGATGGAATTCTAATTGTTTTCTTAACAGTTTTTTGTTGTCATATTCACTTATGCTTATTTTGAAAGTTCAGTATTCGACTTCCCCGTCTTTTCCATTTGATCATTTAATGGAAAATCTTGAATTGATGGTTCCCAGGAAGCATTCAATGGTGTCAAGTCTGTTATGTTGGTCATTTAATAGAAAATCTTTTGTTGTCAAGTCTGTTATGCTTATTTGAAAGTTCGGTATTGGACTTTTCCCGCGTTTTCCCTTTGATCACTTATTAGAAAATCTTGAATTGACGGATCCTAGGTGGCATTCGATGGTGCTTCTGTCATTGTAGTTATTATTATAGATGATCATGGCTTTATTATTCGGTGTTAATTTCTTCCTTTTTTGCATAATTTGTTTTCTTATACATTTATTATGTTGATGTATTAGGATTGGCACAACTGATGGGCTCCTTAATCATGCAGCAGGGATATCGAGATATAGACACCTAGATTTTTGCTGGCTGAGTTTTTGTCGATATCTTAAGCTATACTTAGAAGAAACTGAAAAAGGAATAGAAAGTGCTTACAGTCTGGGACTGATAAATATAGTCAAAATGGATTGTAACAAAGATGAGGCCCTCAGGGCCAAAGAACTTGCGGAGAAGAAGTTTGCAGAGAATGACATTGATGGGGCAAAAAAAGTTGCTTTAAAGGCCCAGAAGTTGTATCCCGAGCTTGATGGTCTTCCTCAGTTGTTGGCAACATTTGATGTGCATATTTCCGTTGCGAAAAAGATTAATGGTGTGGTTGATTGGTACAGGGTCCTGGGCGTGGAGCCACTGGCTGATGATGATACAATACGTAAGCATTACAGAAAACTTGCTCTAGTTCTCCACCCTGATAAAAACAAATCAATAGGTGCCGAAGGTGCTTTTCAGATTATATCTGAAGCATGGAGATTGTTGTCTGATAAAAACGAGAGATTTTCCTATGACCGAAAGAGGAATGGTAGATGTGCTCAAGTTCCAAATGGGAATTCATCTTCATCAGTGCCTACTGGTGAGAATGGTTTTCATTACTCCTCCAAGAACATTAATTTGAATGGAAGGGATCAGAAGAGTGCTACTTTTGCCAAATACCCTCCTCATTTTCGACCTAAACCCAATACCTTTTGGACTACCTGCAATGCTTGTAGAATGCATTTTGAGTACCTTAGAAATTATCTAAATCATAGTCTTATTTGTCCAAACTGCCGTCAGCCTTTTTTGGCTATTGAGACAGCGCCCCCACCTTTAAATGGTAGTATTTCCTCTGCTCCATGGGCTAGCTACATGCAGCAACATTCTAGTCTGAATACAGTGATTGGAAACTCGTACTCTCCAGGGATGAAGCCGGCTCCTGCTTCAAATGAGACAGCAAGTTCTTCGGGTTTTGACCGATTAAAAAAAGCTTTTCAGCCAGGTTCATTCTCAAAATCTAGCTCTGACAGAAGTGCACCGCCTCCATCTTCCTCAGCTGCTCAAGGTGCAAGTGGGGTTCAGTTATCCTGTGGACAACTAAAGAGAGGTCATGAAGAAGCGGAAACAGCTTTCATGACAGAGAAAGCCTCCAAGATAAAGACTCATGATTTTAAGAAAGAAGGTTTGGGCTTATCTTCTGGATCCTCTTCTACTGGTTTCAGTTCTGTGACAAAAGAAGATAGGCCTAAAAAGAAAAGGCGCAAAGATGGATACAGGGTGAGTAGTAATGAAAGAGAGATAGTGAATCAAATTTCGAGTGGAAATCAAGGAGTGGGCATGTCTGGATCTGGTAATGGTGGCTCTGAAACAGGAAAGATGAAAATTGCTGGAAACCAAAAGTCTAGTTGTACTAGGGAGTTGTCACAGCTAGGTATTCGCAATATGTTGATCAACAAGGCTAAAAAAGAGATTCGCCGGAAACTGGATGAGTGGAACAAAGATTCTGTGTTAAAGACTTCATGTGAAGCAAAGAGTTCAGATCACGAGATCAAAGAGAAGAAGAAAGAATGGCAAAAAGATAACATGAATGTCGTGAAAGCTGATGCAAACAATTGTTCAGAGTTCGTGGATACCAAAACTGGTGTTCAGACTGAAAAGTTTTCCCCTGCTAATTCCGATGTTGAAGCTGTTAAAGAGGAAATGGATCCAACATCCATCAGCGTTCCAGATCCAGATTTCCATGATTTTGACCAGGATCGTACAGAAAGATCATTTGGTGAGAGCCAGGTTTGGGCTGCTTATGACGATGATGATGGAATGCCGCGTTATTATGCTATGATTCATAGTGTGATATCATTGAAACCATTCAAAATGCGAATCAGCTGGCTTAATTCTAAAAGCAATAATGAACTGGCACCACTAAATTGGGTTGCTTCAGGATTTCCCAAGACTAGTGGAGATTTCTGGAGAGGCAAATATGAAGTCAATAACTCTCTTAATTCTTTCTCGCATAAGGTTAGGTGGGCAAAAGGCACAAGAGGGGCCATCCAAATATATCCTATGAAGGGAGATGTCTGGGCTCTTTATAGGAACTGGTCTGTTGATTGGAATGAACATACTCCAGATGAAGTCATACATAAATATGACATGGTTGAAGTGCTTGAAGATTACAATGAGGAGAGAGGTATCACTGTTGTGCCACTCATTAAAGTTCCTGGATTTAAGACAGTGTTTCGGCGGCCTGCAGAGCAAGGTAAGTCCAGAAGAATTCCAAGAGGAGAGATGTTCCGATTCTCACACCAGGTTCCTTCTTACTCGCTCACAGGTCAAGAAGGTCAGAATGCTCCCAAGGGTTGCTTGGAACTTGATCCTGCATCTACACCTTTGGAACTTCTCCAAGTGTTAACTGAAGCTCAACTGGAAGAAATGCAGGCTGCAGAAATAGCTAAGGAAGAACATACATTGGAGGTTGTGAAAAATAAGAAGGAAGAAGAGCTGGTGGAGAATGGAAAAACCACCAAGGAAAAAGTTATTGCAGAAGATGTTCACAAAGAAGTTGATGCAGAATTGACAAACAAGAGGAAGGAGACCAGGGAAGGAATGATGAAGGTTTATAAGCGGAGACGATAGTTCAAGAAAGCTACAGCATAGAGTTATTACCAATTCATTATTCTGGAATGGGGGGCTTTACTCAAATAGAGGAGAAAAATTATTGAAAATTTATTCTGACAGCCAAGGAGATGGGGAAAAAAGTGAGAAATTGGAGAATTTACTGTTACCATTTGGACATAATTATAGGAGTTCATAGTCACCATAGTTTATCTTCTTCCCTCTCTTTTCTTGGGATCAAAGACAGCATTAATCTCAACAATTTTGTTATGGAAAACACAGTTTGTAGGCCATCTCTTAAAGACTTGTTTAGTTAATCGTAATTCACAGCTCCAAATCCTATAGGCTAAGTTCCCCGTTTGAAAGAGTAATTTTTTAAAAAATTTTCTGGTTTTGGGCACCCTCTTAGAAGCACAAATCCTTTTGCAGCTGGTTAAATATTTGTGCCCAGCAGCTGCATATTGTTTGATACACGGATCACATTTACAATCCTTGTTCTCATCCTCACAGCAAATTTGGCCGTAGTTCCATTTAACAGTTTCTCTTGGTGAGTAGAGCTATTACTATGCTATACATGTGTAATCCAGTGGAATGTGCAGCAATGACTACCAAGTACTTTTGATTATCAGACCCACCCTGTGAAGATGCAAACCATATTATAATGCTAGGTTTGGTTTTTGTTAGCCTTGTTATGATATTGCTGAAGACAAATAGCAAGCGCTTGTTGCTTCTACTGCCCCTTTTCCCATTAGAAGAATCACAAACAATTAAATGTGCTTTTAACACAACTAGTAACCCGAGTCTCGAGCAACAAGGGAAATCCTAACAAAAGTTTATTAGCCTAAATAGAAGTAAATGAATGTCCACCAATGCCTCTCTAGGCAAGAAGTGAAGTGAAGTGGGCATCGAATTCTAAAAGTAAACTAATGATTGTTTAAAAGCACACTATTAGTCCTTTCAACTTATTCAAATTCTACTCTGCTTCACAATCATGCATGACAAATTATTAACTGAAAAATAATATATTATTTATTATGTTTGTTCCAAATTGGTCTATCAATTCAATACTTTATGAGGTTCTCCACTCCATTAGGGAGAGTTTAAGGAGTCAAATATGATTTTAAAAAGATAATTAAAAAAATAAAGTTCGTTTGGCTGCGTAACTGAATGTTTAGTTATTTACTGGCACATATGTGAGCTGGTGTTGTCATTTTTTATTCTCATCGCATTATTTGACTTAATTAGTCAAAAGATTAAAGGTATTGAAAGCCCCTCTCCAATATTTTATTACTTAATCATGAACAACTTTACCCAACTTAGTTCAATTAATTAATTAATTTAAAACCAAACTATTCCCTTATTTGATTTTACCGGTCAAAAGGTTAAGGCTTTTTAAAATTTCTATATTTTATAGTCTATTTGTGTCAATCTTTTCTTTGAGTGACTAATTACTTGATTCTTCATATGACTTAGTTAAAGTTAAGCTTTTTTTTTTTATTAAATCACAAAATACCCGAAAGAATTTACTTTGTAAACATAATAGAATTTAAAAATGTCATGAATACAATTTTTTTTTTGGGGGATAATGATGGTAACGAGATAGGCGTAAAAGGTGATAATAGGAGTTTTTTTTAATTAAAAAATATATCTAAATACTCCTAAACAAACTTAAAGAGTCAAAACCAAAAATTAGAAGGGAAAATTAAAAATTTGTCCTGAATTTAAGTATAGATTGTAAAAATGTCTATTTACATGTCACAACCCTCTGTCGAGTGTTGAATACTATCGGATACTATCGAATTAGACATCGTCAAACACTTTTGAATTAGAATAAGGTCATAGTATGCAATATTTTTAGAAATATGATCATTTATTTAAAAAAATCCCTTAAGTTGAGTTATTTTTTTAATTTTATTAATTGAAAAAGAAATCAATTAATTAATTTACTAATGACAAAGACAATAAATAAAATCTCTCTATGGGAGAAGTCTCAAAATACCCCTGAGGTTTGACAAAACTGTTTGTCAAGGATAGTCAAACTTTAAACTAACAAATTAGTTCATAATTTTAATTTTATAAAGAGCAATTTTGGTATTTGATAGAAAAAAAAGGTATAAATGAGATTTCTTGAAATTTCACATAGCTGTGTCAAGTTTATAAATAGCACATCTCTCTTAACATTAATCTATATGAAGTTTTATATTATTATATTATTAAAAATAATATATTTATGAAACTATTCTCAAAATTTATTATTAAAAAACTATATTAATTTAAAATATAATAGAGTTCATATTAAATAGGTATAATATTAATACTTAAGTATAAATAATTTTGTCAAATTTTTTCAAATTCTAGAAAAATCCATTAGTAATTGTTTGCTGTAAATTATAAGAAAAAAACACTCTTAATTTTACAATTCTTATATAAAAACAGAAAAAATACGTAAAAAAGAAAAATTTATGATTAATACTATTTCTTATATAGAAAAATAAGTTTTCACCTTTATAGAGTCTTAATTATTTACTACAACAGTTAATTAAAAATATTTAACAAAATTTAACTTAAAGTTTTTTTTGGTCTTTTCTTTTTTATTTTTAATAAAAATATTAGACAAAATTAGTAATTATCTTTATCATATTTATTTAATATGTACTCTTTTAGTTTTATTAATACATATCTTAAATTAAATACTTGATAGAGATCGATGACAATAAAAAGTATTCGAGACTTTTAAAAATTTGTGTAATTACGTAAAATTTCAAGAGATCTCTATAGAGTTTTGTGCATTTTTCTATTAAATATCCAAATTACCCTATATATCAAATCAAACAAAAATTAAAATTAGGGACCATACTGTGAGTTAAGTTTAACTGTCCTTCACAGTGCCTCCCAAAAGTCAGGGGTGTTTGGGGATTGCCCCTCTCTCTCTCTCTCTCTCTCTCGTATTATCGTTTATAAGTTAATAATAATAAAATGATAAAGAAAGAGAAAAAGGCAGTACAAAATAAGAAATGTGGACTCGGGTGTAGCTTATCCCATCTTCTCAAGGGGCAAAGAAAATCTGGACCATTCAATCCCCGACTCATCTCCAACACCTCCAACCGGGAAAGCCAAAAGCGCATCTCCCACATCTGATCAACACCATTCCCATCCGTCCGCGTTTCAATCATCCCAACTAAAATTTTTCAATTTTTCAAATTTACAAAATCCCCCAACCCCAACCCAATGGAGAACAACCAGCAAGCCCAATCCTCCCCCTACGCACCCCAACCCACTTCCTCCGCGGCCGCCGCTGCTGCCGCTGCCGCCGCCGCCGCCCCGTTCCATCACCTCCTCCAGCAGCAGCAGCAGCAGCTGCAAATGTTCTGGTCCTACCAGCGCCAAGAAATCGAGCAAGTTAACGATTTCAAGAACCACCAGCTACCCCTCGCTCGCATCAAGAAGATCATGAAGGCCGACGAGGACGTCCGCATGATCTCCGCCGAGGCTCCCATCCTCTTCGCCAAGGCTTGCGAGCTCTTTATCCTCGAGCTCACGATTCGTTCGTGGCTTCACGCCGAGGAGAACAAGCGGAGGACTTTGCAGAAGAACGACATCGCCGCGGCCATTACGAGGACCGATATCTTCGACTTCTTGGTGGATATTGTGCCGAGGGATGAGATTAAGGACGAGGCTGCGGGGCTCGGAGGGATGGTGGGGGCGACAGCGAGTGGTGTGCCGTATTATTATCCGCCCATGGGCCAGCCTACGGGGGCGGCTGGGCCGGGAGGGATGATGATTGGGCGGCCCGCTGTGGACCCGACTGGAGTGTATGTGCAGCCGCCGAGTCAGGCGTGGCAGTCTGTGTGGCAGACGGCGGGTGCTGGAGACGACGTGTCATATGGGAGTGGAGGGAGCGCTGGCCAAACCAATCTTGATGGCCAAGTCTAGGGTATGTTATGTTATGATTGCTTCATTCATGTGGGCTTTGCTTTGCTCTCGATTCGAATTTCCTTTTTTGTTTTTTTTATTATGATTGTGGGCTTTGGTTCAAGGTGCTGAATTTCAGGTTTAAAGTGCATTTGCATTGTCGAAATTGTATGTTCTGAACTTCTGATTGTAATTCTTTTCCTTTTAAAAAATGTAATAATTTTGCTTTTTTGCTGGAGGGCTTGCTTTATAATATAGTTCTTCAACGTCTAAGGAATATAGTGACGAGAAGCTTTTTTCTTTGGACTGATATTAACTGACAAGATTTGGGATTTCCCGGGATTTCTTTTAAGAGTGACACAGCTTGCTAGATTTGGGTTGTAGGATTTCCCTTTTTTTCCTTTTGATTTCCTGCAGTTGGTCCTTTATTATTTATTTTTTTATTGTAATTGATCGATGCTACTTTTTATTGGTAGATTAGGATCTAAACTTCTGTCATTAGGTTGTGATGAGTTTCGGAAGTACATTCAAATTTTGAATCTCTTCTGTTTTGCGTTGGAATTGCCTTAATTGTACTTTGTAAATTTTATGAAAAAAACTTGAGAATGCTTTTGTAATCTTCCTTTAAAATTTTTAAAAAACAATAATAATAATAATAATAAGCTGTTTCTCATATTATTGGATCACTTGATGCTTACACGGGAACTGTTAGGGGTATAGGAGAGATTGGGGTGAGTGTCCTAAGAAATTTAGTCGTGTAACTGTCAGCTGAATATTGGTGAGATGATGGAAATATTTGCATTGGAGGATCAGAGATGAGGAATGATGCGGTTGATGAACAGCTTGTAAAGATTTTGTGCAGGGAAAGAGAGAAGATTGCTGAAATTTCTTTGAAGTGCCTTATCCTGTGAAGGTTTTTTTTTTTCATTTTATTTTATTTTTTTATCTGCCACGTGTGGTTTATCATTTGTGAGGAATTGTATTGCTGGATAAAATTATGGTTAAAAAGTGGTTTTGTGAAATGTACTTGCTAAAGTGGGTTGATCACTTACCTTAATGAAAAGGATATACGCGGTCGGTGAAGGCTAATTTGAGAAAGTCTGGCTAGTTTCCTTTTTTTCAATATTTAGTGAACCTATGGATCAAGGCAGGTTGAAATTGTCAATTCCGCTTTTACATTCTAGGGGTCAATGAAAGTAACGTGTAAATATATCTCTTCTATTTGTTGTCTTTTTTATGACAAATCTATTTCTCATAGCAGTTGACTTTCTTTTACTTTTGAACAGTTAGAAGAAAACTCTAGTAACAAACTGATAGAAAGTTGACTCCAGGTAATCATTAATTACTATTCAAGTTCCTTTCAGTTGTTGAGCTTGAGTGGCTCCCAGACCATATGAAGCTGCAGCTGACCCGAACTTGAAAGATAATTTCCTTCTCTACTCGAACTCAGGCCAAGCCTGAGTACTGATTTGATATTACTTGGATATAGTAAGCTTGAGAACTTTACTGGCTTGGCTCAAAGCACTAGAAACAAGCATTTTGCTTGCTTGATGACAGTTTTCAAAATTTCTAGCAACTATTTTTTTTTCTTCGTTGTCTTTTTATAGTTCAGCAGTCAATCACCTTCCACAAGTTTTGAAGCATAGTTTTTCATTATAAGCGAAGATGAGACTAAGACAAGTTGTAATTGTTTATTAAATGAGAGTTTTGTAAGAAACTTTGAGTGCGAAGCATATTGACTTTGTTTAATGTACTCTTCATTTAGTCGTATGTCATGTTGTGTAAGCACTTGTTTTGCTTAATGATAGAGCATATGCATTATCAGATGTTTCCTTGGAAATTATGGATTATTATTGTTTTTGTTGTTGTTGTCGTCTTCTTCTTAAACTTTCAGAAAAAAAAAAAGAGTACAGATTTTTGTTGTCTTCTTGAAATTGTCAAACGGCTGTTGACATGTTTTAGCTTTTCAACAAAATGCTTGCACGTAAAATTCTATGCAACTTTTGTTTTTGTTTTTGTCTTAAACTTTCAGAGGAGAAAGAGTATAGATTTTTGTTGTCTTCTTGAAATTGTAAAAAGGCTGTTGACATGTTTTAGCCTTTCAAGAAAATGCTAGCAAATAAAATTGTATGAAACTTTTTGCTTATTGAATGGCAAATCTTGAAAGCAAGCTAAGTTGAACACATTAGATTAATGATTGGTTGACTTGATCGACTTTTGGCTTTTAAGTGGTTTCAAATTTAGGAATTGTAACAATAATCTAATAGAAGATTTGACATATGTCATTATTGTCTGTCGCTTCTGCAGTGGCATGGAGCTGTCTCCAAATTAATGAGCTGACTTTTTTTTTTTTGCCTTGGCTTTAATTTGCCCAAGGTCAAACTGATTCATATGATGGAGACAATCTCAATCAATTCTGTGATCATTTTGGCTCTGCTATAGAGTTTTCTCTGAAACAATGTTTTTTATCTTGAGATTTTCTGGCCTTCTGTTTAGTGTATCGCTATTAATAAACTAAAAGAGATTTGCATTCTTAGTTAATAAGATATTATTATCTGAAAATGAAATTTGTTTTCTCACATTACGAAGTGGGAATATGTATTATATATGCTAGCTTTCTCATCACTGTCAATAGCCTTCAAATTTTAATTGCAGCTATCTAATGAAGAAGTTTGGAATGGATTAACGTAGTTTGATTTTTGAAAGGTGTAAGCTAAGTAATGGTTTACTACTTCTTAGGAAAAGGGTACCATGTGGGGTTACTCCATGCATTTTAATCTTCTGCAACCATCAATAGGAACCGGGGCAGGATTTTCTTTAATTCGCATTTGTATGGGAACTCTTGGAGGAAATTTAATTCTTTGTTAGAATGATATGTTACATATTTGCTATGTCTTCAGAAGTTATGGAAAATTATTTCTATTTTCTCGACTTCAGAATTATATTTCCTGTTCGCTTTTGTCATACAAGAATATCGTAGCAGTGGTTTTCAATCATAAAGTGTGTACTTTTTTGTCTGGCTCTTGGAGTAGTCAATTCTCCAAATTCACCTCTTAATATCCTATTGAATGGTGTGGGGTTAACTGAGGCTATTCCCTAAGCTGCTTAGCTAGGTTCCTTTTCAAGTTTTTTTTTTTTTTTTTTTTTTTAATTGGATGCAAAAAGATGGGATGAGACAAGCAGAATGCTATCACCTTTATCACGAAAACATTATCCTTTTCTGATCTATAACTGGTCTTTTTTGATATGCTTAAGCCAGCTGAGCTATTTTTACTTATGTTATATAATATTCAATAAATGCTAGTTCCTGGTTTGCTAGTCTGCTTTCTGGTGTTATTGATTGTCATTGTCAGTTTGTTACCATTGTTTTGAATTGGTTTTAAAAGTTAAAGTGTTCCAGTCTTTATGTTGTTAAGTGATTAGAGTGTTGAAAAAGTATGCTTGTTGTGATCCTCAAGGGTTTAATTGAGTGATGCTTGTTGTGATCCTCAAGGGTTTAATTGAGTGAGCTTTAAGCCAAGAGCTCGAAAAAGTATCCTTTGTGTTTTCTGACTATTTAGAACTCAGTGAAATCCGAAGACCTGGAGATTTCAAGATATCAAAAATCAAAAAGGAAAAGAAAATGTATTCTTCTTTTTATTTAATATATATAAACCTCACCAAACGTGGCACCTTGTGCATCTTTTAAATTGCAAGGTACTTATGTGAAAGGGGAGAAAGTGCTCTAGTATTTTCATTTATGTTATTTACAGTTTATCAGGTTTGTCCCTGATCAATCTCAAACTATTCTTCCTCTGTGTTTTCTGCAGTTTTGCAACTTGTGCTGATGTTATCGTGCTCCATGGTGTGATGGAAGGCGGTGGAATTTAGCTAATGCCTGTGGAATTTTGCTTACGAATGATTTACGAATCCACTTGTCTGTATTGTTTATGGAGACTAGTTATAAATGTGATGGCTTCATTAGAAACGCTTAAAACTTTTAACTTGATTTAGTGCAGCGAAACGGTTGCTGCTATGACTTGGCTAATTAATATCCAATGTGCAGTTCTGGATTTGTGAACCATTGGTTTCTCATCAAATTATTCTCCTTTATTTATAGTGTTTCAGTTCAAATCTCGCAGCTGGTTTTCCATGCTTCATTCTATACAGAAAAAAATTGCCCCTCTTCTCACTTGGTATGGAGGTTGAAGGTAATGAGCTTGAAAATTAAAACTCATAAACTTATAATTTAATTGCAATATCATATATTAATATAATTAGGGCATTTTAATTCTTCATACGAATCAAATCTAAAATATATGAGTTTAATATTCGTATTATTTATTGATTTGTTAGTTCAGGATATCCTTTTACTGAGACCAGCCAATTCAATGTGCTGTGAATTCATTTACTATAGTTCTCTGTGCTTACAAGCCAATGACTGCCTCCAGCCACCTAAACCATATAAAGACCAGAAAAAATTGACAGATTGTAAAATGGAGATGCCCCCGTAAGAGAATTGAAACAATGTTGGCTTAATCTCTCTTATTATAGTATACTCATTGCAGCCTTATCTACTGATTGCTTGGGCATTCCGGGGGCTGTTTTTCGAACCTTGACTTATCCGAGCAATAGTCATAATACAAGTACTTGCTCCTCGTTTTGTCGTGTAATCTTTGCTCATGTGGGTTCAGTTTCCAATATTTCTGGCTATTCCACCAAAATTTCGGAGAATTGCATTTTCTAGCCTTATTATCTTGTACTGCACAGCCGTCCACATGGAATTGCATGTAGTGGGCTTGGAAGGGTGCCTGACTCCAATCAACTTTCTTCCCTTCAGATGCCCATGCTTCTCCATTCCATAAACTTGCCATTATGCGCATTGGCTGTGATGGGTAGGGGTAGCTCATATTCGATATGTTATTCTTGAACACTCTGATTGGAACATCGTCCACATAGAACCTGATCAAAATTCAATATTAGTTAAGCCATGATCGATATTGAAGTCAGAAAAGTGAGATTTGAGTTCAAAGCAATAAAACTATCATTTTGATGTTCATTTTAAAAACCAACAATTATATTAGTGGTTGTGTTTTGTTAAGTTTGTCACTTTTCTACAAAGTTTAAACTTGTAAAAATAGACTTAAAATTAATTCTCTAATACATCCCCTTACGTGCAAAGGTCCTACACACTTATAACGTGGATCGAATCAAGTCTTAACGGGTCTTGTAAGTGGGTCAAACAACACTTTTTTTAATTAATGTTTTTTAACTTGTGATTGTTTGGTCATAACGACTCTGATATTATGTTAAGTTATCACTTGAACCAAAAGCTTAAACTGTTAGGTAATGACTCAACATTAATATTTAAGCCTAACATGTTTCATGAGAAAAGATGTCAAATAGTATGATTATTGTTCCAAGATTTTTCTAGTTCAAGATCTTATGACTGTGAGAGTGAGAAAATTTGTGCTTACACTACTTGATGTTCATTCCAGAGAATTTTGTAGGAATGGAAATGTTTTGTAGGATCAAACCAGAGATTAATTCTTTGCTCCCTATTCCCTTCACCTTTTGAAAACAAATTTGTGTGCAGTTTATATGGACGCCCATTGTTACCCAACATCTCAATATCGATCTCATCATGCTGTGAGGAATTTGAACTTAACTGCACAAAATGGTCTTGTTATTTTCCAGTCATCTATAAGTTAAAAAAAAAAGTCCGTTAAAGCAATAGATATAGCTCAACAGGGAAGAAAATTAATTAATTAAGAAGCAAATATATGAAAGTGTTAAATCTCACATAGAAAGTTGTAACAACTCCTGAAGAATTCCTAGCTGGTATTTTCATTCTGATGTGAAAGAACCCAGATCCATACGTCTTCTTGGACTCAAATCCAGCCCCTGCAGTTCATTACACATAAAACAAACAAAAGCCTTTTATTTTATGAAACCGCTCAAAGCAAATATTATTGCAGAGCCTAGCTTGGTGCCAACCAGAAATCCGTATAAATAAATGAATAACATGTGGGTGTGCAAGAAATTGTGATGAGGTAAAGATTAACCAGAATAGTTGTCCAATGTGAGCTGCATTTCTCTATCTTTCTTTAGAAGCAAGGCATGATCATGTCCCCAAGTGACATAGTAGTTATCATGGAAGCTAGTAGCGTTTTGAACTCTGCTTGCATGCACTGATGAAACAACAAAAAGACAGGCAAAGATAAAGCCTAGCAGGCAAGAATCCATTGAGAAATTTTTTTGGAGAAGAGTAAACTAGCAGTTAATAGAACTCAAAACACATTCGACCAGTGAGATTAACACAACGGATTCATATATTTATAATGTTGATTTTAATGATGAAATTAAGAATGGCATTGAATTATGCATAAGGGTTTTGTTTGGATTATTAATTAACCTTAAATTAACATTTCTGTTTCTCAAGATTATGTTGAGAAACGCATTAGGGGTAAGCAATTACTATTGCATTCACAAGATTGGTAATTAAGCATATAAGAAGGAATTCTTTTCTCACAAATTGGTAAAATTAACTCTAAACTTTCAATAGAAAGTGTTTATCAATCCTTAATGAAACACCTATTTCTGTTACAAGTAAAAAAAAAAAAAAAGTGTGTTAGGTGAATGCAAATTCGTGCAAATACACATTTGTTCAAGATTTGTCATCCATCCAAATCCAAATATTGTAGATATTTATGCCAGTAATTTTATTAAAAAAAAATTGATTGGCCATAGGTGCATTCTATAAAAATCAGAGAGAATAAAAAATATGTAATAATATTTCATTATTTATAGAGGTCTAAATAACTTGTTAACCATAAAATATTTAAAAAAGTAGTAAGAGAGAATTATATACATATTATCTATGATTTTTTTAATATGTGTGCATGTTAAGATATTTCTTTGAATGTTTTTGAACATTCTATTCTATAGTTGTTACTCCAAATTATTTATTATTAATTATTATTAGTACTCTAAATAACTTTTTATTTAATTTAATCCAATATTCTAAATATATATTATATTTTTCATTCAAGTTATTTAAAGATAGTTTGAATTAAATCTAAAAAGTATTTTGAAAAATAATAAATTTAATTTTTTTAATTATTTAGTCAACCGTCAGATCCGTCAATCCAAGAGGATCTTTACTACAGAAAAGGTATTCAAAACCGTGTAGGAGACCTTCATTTCGCACAACTACTAAGTGGTAAAAGTAAAGAAGAACTCATCTTCTTTCTTCTTTGATGACCTTTGAGAATGTATAAGATCGAATCCATTTGATTTCTAAAAAGGACTATCAATCCTTAGTTTTTCAAGGAATCGATCATCAGTGGTTGTGAATGACTTATTTTTCTCAATCTTTTCGACATTGGGTCTGTAGGAGCAAGTCAACAAGATTGAGAAATAGAACCATCTGATTTGATTATCTCTTGGAGTTTAAATATCATTATAAGCCCAACAGCCAACTCCTTGTCCGCTTGATTAAACAATAAGAAAATAAAAAAAAGGGTTAATTAGTTTTTAAAATATCTCTTTACTTTGATTATTTTCATATTTCATTTGATGCTGTTGTTTGTAAAGAAATGCTCATCATCCTCTCTAGATGTTCCTTTAAATAGCTTAGATCTGCTTTTTAGTTTGATAATTCAAAAGTTAGTTAATATGTCTTTAATAAGTCATTCTATTCAGCCCTCAATTTTAGTTTCATTAGACCCTATCTCTAATTTGGTAAAGATAAAATTGTAATTTTATAATATTTTTATTTTTACTATTATCATGAAAAGAAAAACGTTATCTAAAAAATATGAAAAAAATATGCATATAAGGAGAATACAATAATCAAACTATTTATCATCCTTATATCTTGAGAAAACAAATCCTTATTTATGTCTCCAAAAAAATATTGAAACTAAATCAATTAACACAACTCTTATGTAAGACTCTTCCAATAGCAGAGAATCTTTCAAATCTATTACATCCCTCCTTTTCATCCAAAAATCTAGTCAAATAAATTGTTCTTAAAACTCACTGCTGCAAGCTCCATGTCTTCTTGAGGGAATAACTATATATTATGTTTTTACTTTGATTCGCATGATTTACTTAAGTCAGTGTTAGAGGTGAATTAGGTGCGGAAAGAGATAATCTTGCCGGCTAATTTTAACGTTTAGAGATATCAATTAACACTGTTACTTTTAAAGAGGTATTAGTTTTTAACATTTAGAGATTTTAGAGATAATCAACATTCATAAATTTTAGGGTTAGGGCGTAAAGAATAGGTGGACTAATTAAATAGGAAAAAAAGAGAAATCGGACTAAGTAATTCTTTCCGTTTAATCGCTTTAATAAATTTTTATCTTATCACAATCCTACCCTTATCTAGATTTGAAAAGAAGTAAGAGATAAAACCTGAGGGCCGAGTAGAATCACCCATCTTTAATAAATGTTTGAACATATTTAATTTGAAATTAATTTGCTGAGTCTTGAATGAGGTCGATGGTGATGGATCTTTTTGGAGGCATTGCTGTCTCTAGGTTCTATCTATCAGGGTCTAGAAATCAGTTCTTTGGAGATATTAATGACCTTTTTAAGCATCCATTTACTTAGTTTGTAATAAATAAAATCAATTCATTAAATTTGTTCAGGGTTGGCCAAGGCTAGAGTACTATACTTGAATTTTTAGCAACCCAACCCCAACCAAGCCAACTTATTGCCCCGCCAGAATTTTGAGAAGAGGCAAGCCATAGATGAAATGCATGTTGGCCAAGTACAAGGAAATTGTAACACCCCAAACCCGCCAAGCAATCCATTGTGCAAAAGGAGTCCAGAATGCCACCAAATTCAGTCCTAATTTTTCGTTTCTTTTCTTGTCCTCTGTCATTTGTTCAGTATTTTATCGTACGTCAAACTCTACCAATTTGGGAATTTTCTTAACTCCCTTAAAAGAATATTTTCACTTAAACTCTATTTGTTTCCATTTCCTCACTTTAAGTAGAAAAGCTCAGCCATAAGTTTAAATTTCAAAAGTAATATTATCTTATCACTACTTTGAATTTAAAATTGTGGGTGTTACAGAAATTATAAGATTTCCTAAGGGTAAGCTTACGAAAATAAATGCTCCTCATTTCTCGAAGGCTTGGCAAGTTTAATGTTAGTCTCAAATATTTGATTGTAGTCTGATATAGATTATGTCATGGTTAAGCGCTTGGGGTTGGCGTTACTGGCATAATTAATTTGTATCACATCGTTTCATTTCACATGTAAGAAAATAGGTTGAGGATCGAATGGGATTTCAGTTCTCCTATGTGTTAAAATAGGAATAATATTCTTTTTGGCTGTTGATTGAACCATTTTATCAATTACGACCCAATCGGACTGCAAATTATGTGAATCAAGTATCAAAATAGTATTATATATTGTATGTGTTTGGAATTTTTTGAGAAAGCCCCCTTTTTTAGAAAACTAAATGAATGTAATTTGTAATGTAATAAATCTATATAGTATTCAAATAAATCATTTAATTCACAAATTACGAATAAATATATACAGTATCCATGTGACTTCGAGCACAAGTTAATACTACCCTTATTGTATAGATATGGTGTGACATTTCAATGGTAGTATATGATTTTTATGTTTCTGAAACTTTGTTTTTGGTGACATTGCAAGGAAATTAGTTTGCTATCGAATGCAGCTATTTCCCCAATTAGGTTATTTCTTTGGTGAGAAGAATTCTTGATGTAGATTCATTTATAATTACTTGACTTCATCGTAGTTTTATTGGTATTCTTTGACAACGATGTTGACTATGGAGAAAGAAATAGGGAAGATAGATAGATTAATGTTTATGTAGAAAATTGGTGCTTTCTTTTTTTAGGTAAAAGAATTGATGAACATTGCTTGATTTTCATTCTTCTTTTTCATTCTGATTTTAGAATTTCCTGTTTTTGAGCCCTTACCCTGTTCTCTAATTTCAATCAAACCCCCCCAACTAACGTTGATGTGACTGAGATTAGATCTTAAATCATTTTGAGCAGCTACAAGAGGTCTTGCAAGCTGAACTATGCAATTGCCAGGTTGCAGTTGTAGCAGTTCAACGGGACTCGTTGAAACAATGAGATGCTGTTGTATGAGATGTAGAGGATGAAAATCATTTTGGTTGATATCAGGAAGCATCAAAATTACTTTTTTTTGTTTCCATTTTCTTTCTTTAATTTCCATCCTCTTGTGTGCTTCACAGCTTCAGCCTGGCTTACAGAAATTAAACGAAGACAGAAAGATCAAAATGCTCTGGTTATAACTCATATAGTCGAGGGGCATATTATAGAATTGATCTGATAACGTTATCGGATAGTTCAAATTGGACTAGTACTAGTACGACATTTGAATTGTAGGCGAAAAACCTACAGTCTACTTAGGTTGAGACTAGTAAACAGTAAATAAGCATTATTTTTTTCTAAAGATGCTAATAACATTGTCTAATTCATATTTGCTTCTTCTTCTTTGATCTGTATAAATGCGCCAATGTGTCTTGCCTTTATATGGATTAACTTCATATAATGTGTATATTCTTTTTATCACATTTCATTTTGTCAATTTAAGAAAAATAATTGATACTTAATGAGAAAGGACTATTGTTAACATTTTGTTGTATTGTTTTTATTTGTCAAATTATATTCATTCGTCTATAGTAGTCTTTATCAAAATGAACGACTATCAGTAGTTTTCAATGGCAATGTAAACATCAACTGTTAGCTAGTAGACTAGTCAGAGAAATTGATATTAGTTTTGGCAAATGCATCAAAATGCGAAGAATGGAAAAAGGAAAGATTTTGGACAGATGAGATGCATTTTAATTTAAAGAACGGAGAGTGAGTGGAGGTATCGCTGTCAGTTAACAATATATTTGGCGTTTCTAAGTATACTAAACTTATAATTATAAATTTTATCTGGGCCAATTTTAAATTGGAGAAATTCACAAACAACCTCCATGTTTCAAAAATTATCAAACTTATATCTAGTATTACACTTTTTATCCGTCGTCGCTTAGAGGTTTCCGAAAATTCATGAAACAAATCCGAAATTAATTGAATCTATCATTTCCCATGAGTTTGAAGGTGATCATTTTACAATTACTGTTTTGCCCTTAATTTAATTGAATGATGAAAGTAACCCTAACGTAAATGTGAGAGGATTCCTGAATCGTAATGCACCTCCTGACACATAATAACTATGCCCACCCGCCTCCAATCAATAACTTGACTCCAAAGAAATGACGTGATTCCCCTATTACGAGTTTACTTGTTTTGGCTTCTCCAAATAGAGTTTATGAGAGTATATCTTATGAGAGTAAATCTTATACAAATAGAACTTTTATTAAAAAGCTATTGGTTATATGTAGAATAAATATATAAGCACTTATTATAATTTAATTACTAAAAAAGAGCTTTATTATAATGAAAGAATATGATAAAAATTTAAAATTAAACGAAGGGTATCTTTGATATTTTATAACTTAAAACAAGCTGAAAAAGAGCTCATTAAAAAAGTCTTAAATTTAGGCTTCTCCTAGTAGACATAAAAGAGTTTTTTTAATTATCCATAAGCTTTTCTCAAATGCAATTATTTGACATTAAAAAAGCTCTTTTAACTAATAGAAAAGCCAAAACAAAAGTCATCTAATTCCTCTCTACTTTTGTCTTTATTAACTTCCTCATTCTTCACCACTAAATTATAGTTTATAATCAACCCATTTGTAATTGCTCATTCATTCAGTTCCAACACAGAGATCACAAAGAAAATGAAGGTAGTGGAAGAAATTAAAGAAAAAATAAACAATAGAAATTGAAAGCCCAAACCATATGATGCATGAGCCATCAACCTCGGCCTTTCAAGAACTCAGTCCCCCTCTTTATGTGTATCAAGCATGTGAATATTCAATGTAGAAGCATGTTGGCTCATGCCATCCTCAAATTAAGCTACGAGCAACTATGAGGAGGCCACTGGCTTTGCAGGTGCTGGCGATATAGGCAAGGTAAAGAGAAACTTTTGAGTGATTGCTGACAAAAAGTGCAATAGCAGACACACATCTGACAATTTTCGAAACATTGAGGGTAGTTTGTGATTTTTTCCCATTTCCAAGTGCTTAGCAAATAATTTTAGTTATATTGCAATAACTGAGAGTCACTGAAGCCAGTTTGAATTGTACTTACCATGAGGCCAAAATAAATAAGTGCTTACTTAAAAAACCTAAAATGGAAGCACGTATCATTCTATTTTCTATATGAGGAAGTTTAAATAAATTGTCAAAATTAATTATTTCTTAAAATATTTATTACGTACTCTAAGGTAACGTTAGGTCAATAATGGAAAGATAATATATAATTAAATAAAACTAGTCATATTAATTTGGAAAATGCATTTAAATGTGCAGCATGTAACTCAAGATTGATCTCTTTCTTCTCTAATGAAACAAACAGAAAAAAACAACTTCACAGTGATTCGCGGTTAAAATAAAGTAATAAATTAAATAAATACATAAATAAACGGAAACAGATAATAATAATAACGAGTCCGATAAAAAATTAAAAAAAAAAACACACAAAATAAACCCATCTCCCAAGCCCAACACTGGAATAAAAAACTCCAAAAATTTTGTAACTCCACTTTCCAACTCTACCTAGACAAGACAAGGGAACCAGAGAGGGGTATAAAAGTAATTTCGAAAGATACGCATCACGTTCGAAGGATTCATAAATCTCCCTCTCGCTCGCTCGCTCGCCACACACACAAATCCCTCCCTTTAATTAACAGCCAAGTGGCCCAGAGCGCCTCTGCATGTATTCAACGATGGCGGCCGCCGCCACGTCCTCCGCCCACGCCTCCTTCATCAAACCCTCTTCGTTCATATCTTCCAAGACCAACTACAACAAATCTGCATTACCCATTTCGAGATCTGTGGTTCTTCCCAGTAACCGCCAAAACTTCACTCTCCAAATCTCCAACTCTCTCCCCAAGCCACCCTCCGCCGCTGCCGCTACTTCAACGGCTGCGCCGACTACGACAACGACTGCTCCGACCCCTCAAAAGGAATTTGCTTCCCGATTCGGTGCTGACGAGCCCCGCAAGGGCGCTGACATCCTCGTTGAAGCCCTCGAGCGCCAGGGCGTCACGGATGTGTTCGCCTACCCCGGTGGCGCGTCAATGGAGATCCACCAGGCTCTCACGCGCTCTAACATCATTCGGAATGTGCTCCCGCGCCATGAGCAAGGTGGCGTCTTTGCTGCTGAGGGCTACGCCCGTTCGTCCGGGAAGCCTGGCGTTTGTATAGCCACTTCGGGCCCTGGAGCCACCAATTTAGTGAGCGGACTTGCCGACGCTCTTCTCGATAGCGTCCCGCTGGTGGCGATAACGGGTCAGGTCCCCCGTAGAATGATCGGAACGGACGCGTTTCAAGAGACGCCAATTGTTGAGGTAACGCGGTCGATTACGAAACATAATTATCTTGTGCTTGATGTTGGTGACATTCCTAGGATTGTCAGTGAAGCGTTTTTCTTAGCTACATCCGGGCGGCCTGGCCCCATTTTGATTGATGTACCCAAAGATATTCAGCAGCAGCTGGCGGTTCCCAATTGGAACCAGCAAATTAAACTGCCTGGATACATGTCTAGGTTGCCTAAAGACCCTGATGAGGCTCACTTGGAGCAGATTGTGAGGTTGATTTCGGAGTCGAAAAAGCCAGTTCTGTATGTTGGTGGTGGGTGTTTGAGTTCTAGTGATGAGTTGAGGAGGTTTGTTGAGCTTACTGGGATACCGGTAGCTAGTACTTTGATGGGCCTAGGGTCGTATCCGCTTTCGGATAAATTGTCCTTGCAGATGCTAGGAATGCATGGGACTGTGTATGCTAATTATGCCGTGGATAAGAGTGATTTGTTGCTTGCTTTTGGGGTTAGGTTTGATGACAGAGTAACGGGGAAGCTTGAGGCTTTTGCTAGCCGAGCCAAGATTGTTCACATTGATATTGATTCGGCTGAGATTGGGAAGAATAAGCAGCCTCATGTGTCGATTTGTGGGGATGTGAAGTTGGCATTGAAGGGGATAAATAAGGTGCTGGAGAGTAAAGCTGGGAAAGTTAAGTTTGACTTTTCGGCTTGGAGGGAGGAGCTTGATGAGCAGAAAGTGAAATATCCATTGAATTTTAAGACATTTGGTGAGGCGATTCCTCCACAGTATGCAATTCAGGTTCTTGATGAGCTGACTGATGGAAATGCCATTATTAGTACTGGTGTTGGGCAGCATCAGATGTGGGCTGCTCAGTTTTACAAATATAAGAGGCCTCGCCAGTGGTTAACATCCGGGGGACTAGGGGCTATGGGTTTTGGATTACCTGCTGCTATTGGAGCTGCTGTTGCAAACCCTGATTCAGTTGTTGTAGACATTGATGGTGATGGGAGTTTCATCATGAATGTCCAGGAATTGGCAACAATCAAGGTAGAGAAACTCCCCATTAAGGTATTGCTGTTGAATAATCAGCACTTGGGCATGGTGGTGCAATGGGAAGATCGGTTCTACAAGGCAAATAGGGCTCACACATATCTGGGAGATCCCTCAAGAGAGTCTGAAATATTCCCGAATATGCTAAAGTTTGCAGAAGCCTGTGGAATACCTGCAGCGCGTGTTTCAAGGAAGGAAGATCTTAGAGCTGCAATTCAGACAATGTTGGACACCCCTGGGCCGTACCTGCTGGATGTCATTGTGCCCCATCAAGAGCATGTTCTGCCCATGATCCCTAGTGGTGGAGCCTTTAAAGATGTGATCACAGAAGGTGATGGAAGGACACAATATTGATCTACTGAAGTAGCATATATCTCCTATGGCAATGTACCATGTTCTGCGAAATTGCAGGCTTAAGATGAGTGTAGTAGCGTTTTTAGCTTGCGAGTTAGTTTCGTACTAATGTTTGTTGCATGGACAGACTGTGCGTTCTTCTATATAAGTATTAGTTTGTTTATGTATCAAAGTAGTTTGTTTTTCTGTTAATTTTCCTCCCATTTATATATGTATTGAGGGAGTAACATATCACCCAGTTATTTTTGGTAAAACTTTGGTGAAAAATCTGTTCTCCAAATCGAGGTGCTCTCTTCTCCATGTTGACACTGTATCGCCATATTCATCTCTCTTCTCGGATATCTTGTTTTGGAGTTCTTATAATGCTTGGAAATAGCCAAGATAGACCAACGAAAGGATTCGGAGCGAGATAAATGAAATGACTACGAGATATACCGGCAATTTGCAATGTGTTGCTTTTCTATTGCATTTAGACAAACTAAAAAATAAGGGTATGGACCAAGTAACGTAGAGTGTAGCAGTAACGTAGCATATTAAGCATTGTTCATATCGATTTGGCTCAATATATACCACCACGAGTTCGGCTTTGTTTTTGTCGATGATCAAGCACCCTATGGAACCTAAACTTGTGATCCCAAGTCCTAACCAGGCTAAGCTAAGTTGACCACAATATTCCTGAAAGTTTGTGCAGTTCAGTTGGCCCATAATCAAATAATTTGAACATATAATGGAGCTGTTATTTGGGTCTTCTATGAGCCTTGCCTAGCTTTGCCCAAACGTCAAAGTAAGTGGCGCCGCGCTATTCCAAACCCGTTCACTTTTTAAGTCTCTCCTCCATATATATTTTACATATTATCATAATTACCCTTTTAAAAAAACTGATTAATTAACTGTGAAGTTCATTGTCTTCTTTCTCTTTTAACCTTTTTTCCCCTTTTGTTCTCCCTAAGAAACTGATTTTTGGCTTTGCAAATCAATCAAATGATATGCATCATTTAAAAATAATAATCTTGCAAATTATTAAATTAAAAGGCTTATTATTATTATTATTATTATTATTATTATTATTATTATTATTATTTTGGTTCCTTCTCTCTAGTGAGAATAACATTTTAAATGATATAGAAAGGAAATGAGAGTATCCAATTGAAATCAGACAATTTTTTTTATTTTTTATTTTGCACTTTGATGTACCCGGTTGATGCTAAAGCCAAGCGTGGTGGTGAAGAGTCGATGGTATGAATAATCACAGTTCTCAACTCCCACATTCAGAAAGACTATTGGAGGAATTTCACTCCATTAAATAAACAATACCCTTATTAATATAAAATGAAGTAGTACTCCCACAGCTATTAACACAATTTTAATGTCATTCTTTACCCTATCCGTGACTGGGTGTGTTTGATTTTAGGCAAATTCCTCCTCATGTATGATTTTATTTGTTTTGCCGATAAGATGATTGTTTTTTGCCAGATAAAGTAGTCTTGATGAAAATAATTGAAAGAGATTATTTGATTTTGAATTTATTATTTTTAAGAGTTTAGTTTAGAGATCTGTTTGTTTTGAATTTCATATTTGAATGGTTAAAAGTTCAAGCAGGAGATTAATTTGTTTGTTCAATATTTGACTTATGAAGATTCTCCAAATGAATTTTTTAAAAGTTAAAAAATTAAAAGAGGGTATTTTTGGTATTGACTTACATATATATTTAAAAAAATGTGTTTGAAAAGAAATTTTAAGAGGTTTGAATAACAACATTCTAAATTTATAATATGGGGCCTTTAACCGTTTACCGTTATGTTTAATATTTCTAATTTCTTGTTGGATCAATAACCATTGCCAAACTACTTTTCTTTGCAAATAGAGTTGTTTTATTCTGCCCTCATTTTTAAATACGTCCAATTAAAAATTTTAAAATATTTATATTATCTCATTAGACTCCATTTAGTTTCTAAAATACCATTTTTAATGAGTAACTAATTTTTCATTGCACCAAATTTATCTACACGGCTTTTACAAATTATTTTATAATAGTCGTGCGATCTATTCTCTTATTATTAATTCATATCAGTTTTCTTTCTATCCTTCTTAAAAATAAGAGCAGTCCACTAAAAGTTGACTTTGATTTTCATAGGGATAGTTGCATATCTTCTCCTTTCCTGGGCTTGAGAATGAACTTCAATGAACTTTGCCTTAAAGAAAACAGTTATTGAACAGCCTTTTTTCAATTTAATAGAATTAAGAAGATAGAAGAGTTAAATAAATAGACTTAGCAATCAACATCAAGTAATCATTGTGGTGAGAGTTTAAATTAGTTTATGCAACAGAAAAATCAAATTACAATAAAGTATACGTTAATTTCTATATGAGAAATCTCCTTTAACCTCAATTCAGTCTAGTCAACATTAATATTTCTCTTTTGATTTCTTCGGTAACACTTTGGAAATTCATGTTTTAATCCTAGAAGCAACTTACCATGATCAGCATTCAGAGTGCTTGATACTTCATAGACCAAACCTTAATTTTTGATGGAAAGGATTCCAATCTCACGGCAGACGCCGCAGACCAAGACTTGGGACAGAATTTTTCCTTATATAATTTTCTTTTCTTTCCCCATTTCACAATTTCTTTCTCACTTTTATCTTCTTTCTCATATACTTAAGCAATTAAATATCCATAAAAATATCAAGTAAGGGATATATTGTTACTTGATTATTTGTGTTGTTATGGAATATATAGTTACTTGATTATTTTTATTGTTAAGGATATGTAATTGTTCGATTTTTTATTTAGTATAAAATTTAATAATCATAATATTAAATAATGTCAAAGTAAGAACTCAAAGAATCAAAATCTTGAAAAAAAAACTATAAATAAAGCTTTAAAATCATTAAAAAAAACGTGGTAAAACATTATCTAAATTTTGGTCATTTTGATCAACCATCCGAAAATACCATACCTGCCCCTACCCTACCATGTGGAGATGTGGTATGATATTGTATTCAAGAATGGTATGATATAGTATAAAGAATTGTATTCAATGCTGCCTTTGTTCGCAAATTAGCTCCTATGTCCTTTTTGGAGTTAAACCGTTCTTTCCTCGTTGTCTTGATGCCATTCTCATATTATTAAAAATGGAGGATGGTTCATAGTTTAATTTTTTGTAAAAATATTTGCTTTTCATCGCAAGCAATGTTTTGAGAAAAATAAAAATAAAAAGAGAGAATAAGAAAGAATGTAAAATATGTAATATTTTTTTGGATGATACTTTTATTTTCTTGAAAAAACAGTTAAAAATCGTCGTCGTCATCATTATTACTATTATTTTCAACAACACAAATTGGTGTTAGAATCTGCATCTTGTATGACACTTAATATGATAAAATGTATCCTGTCTGTTGACAATGCCATATTCAAATGGACTTACTTTAAACTGAATTCAAGGCATATTACAGCCTACCCTTTTGGTAACTAGCTAAGACATTAACGGTAATTCCAAAGACTGGCGCAACAAGGTTCGAGTGGGACTATAGGTGAGAGATAGAGCAGACGCACTGAACCAATCAATGGTATAATCTGATGCTGCATCTTAGAGGAACTCGTTTTAGATGTTGATATCTGTCCTTCTACATTGCACTGGACGCTCTCTGAACTCTACATGGACAAATGCATTTCATATAACTACATTCTCAAATTTCCAAAAAGATGTTTAGCATGTGCAATAATATAAGTATATATTATGTTCAGAATATTTGCGTTCTGGTGTTTTAGATAATCATATGGAAATATGCAGACTACAATTGTAGTTTAGAGAGCTTGAGATTGTCAAATGTCTAATGAATTTCTTAGAGAGCTTTAGATTCCAGACTACCAATTTAGAATCCCTTTATGCGGAAAGCTTATTTATTGGATTGGTTGTTCCATAACAAACAAATATTTACTTTTTTGAATATCCAAAATGCAAACATGTTTCAATAATCCTTAACAACTTTAAGCAATACTATGTATTCACATGAAAATACCCCTTTCACTCATTAACCGGAGCTGAAGTTGATGTGTCAAAGGATTTCCTCCTGATCAGAAGGCAAGTGATCCTTGAAGGCTGCGCATGTGTATTTTCAAGACTACACAACACAAAATCAGGCCTGTGAAGTGCAAGGTTTAGCCGATCCTCCCCTACAACAAATGCAGTTGCATCAAGCAGAACATGCCATGAGTTTCTGTGAGCTTCTGAAACCCAATGCATCGAATAGCGTGTCCCATTAATGTCAGCTGGATAAGAGAATAATCCTTTTGGTGTATGCTTGCATTTCCTCCTAAAATACTGGCTAAGCTGTGATCCTTTGATCCTCAAGTCCAACCATGACTCTGGTGCCAGGATCACTTTTGATTCCTTGAAACTGGCAAATTCGCGTATGTAATCCATTTCTTCACCAATAATGGTCATATAGAAGTTTCCTCTGAAGAAAGGGTAGCTCTCCCCAACCAACATCATTGCATCCTTGTAGTTTGGAGTGAAGAGAACAAGATACTCACCATCAGTTAATCCACAATGATTCAAAACCTTGTTTCGAGCTGGGATTTCAGGGATTGAGATGAAACTCCCTGGAAAAGAGGATTTTTTGGTTAGGATATCAAGCAGTCTTGATGGTTCTAATTGAGTTCTGTCTAAATCAGGAAGATTGCTCCCAGAAGAGGGTGTAGAGGCTTCTCTAAAACTACCCCTAGGCGACTTTCGCTTGTCTTCAGGAGCAGGTTCTGAGGACTCTTCACTGATACAAAGACTGGAGAGATCTACCTTTTCACCACCAACAAGGCCAGCATATTGTGGGTACTTTGCCAAGACATATTGCTCAACGTATTGCATTTCTGTTGGTGTGATTGGACCTGACCATCTGAGGTCAAGACCACGAAGTGTTGATATGGCTTCAGCTACAATATGTGCAGGAATAACAGTTTGTGCTTTCTGTTTTAATGAAAAGTACAGTCCAACAATCAGAAATACTAATTAGATGCAGAAACTTGGAAAATACTCATAAAACAGGAAAGTGAAGCTGAACATTTTACCTTGATAACCATACTGCTTGGCCTGCCATTTTCTGTTGGTGATTTTGGAATAGAGGCAAACAGGGATGCTTTATATTCACCTTTTATAATGTCCTAAAATATCAAAATTTCAATCAGATTCTTTGAAACTTTATTATGGGGACTTTGTAAATCAGCTTTCAAATTAAGTATGCAGAATGATCTTTGAACTTTAAACTCATACCTTATCTCCTGCATGTGAAACAATCTGTTCCTCAGCGTTCCTTCCCATAATTCTAATTCTCTGAACCACTCGTAAACATACAAAAAGATTTGTTTATAAGCCAATAGACAAAACTTGAGTAGGTAGGGTGAGGAATAGACAAAATTTGGGAGGAAAAACAGAGGTCTGTATGCAAAAAAAGAAAAAGAAAAAATACTTCCTACTAAACTTCTCTTGGTGCAGAAGTGTGTCTACTGGCTACACTCAGAACTTTGAAGGAAACGAAACAGAATAACCAGTGGTGAAGATTATAGGTACCAGAAAAGACAACAGGATAAAATCATGCCAAAGCCATCAGACAAACTCCTCTGGTTACATGAACATAAGTTGGTGTATTAAATAATAACCTATAGAAAATCTGAAGAGGGAAGAAAAAAAAGGGGCAGGTATGAAGAGAGGACTAAGCCAAACTCTCTAAAACATGTCTGGTAGCAGAGGTGGATCTAAAAGTTATGTATTAAAGAAATCTAAAGAGCTCAGGATGACTAGAAAAGGCGCCGACTCTGACAAAAGCAATGTTCTGAAACAGGGAAACTTGAAACCTTATAACCTTCCAACACCATAACCATGGTTCAGATGAAATTATTGTCAACACTAATATGCGGAGCCTGATTATTAGATTATTATTAGACTAAACCTTGTTGATTAAACAATTGCCTCTCTTAAGTTTAAGCCTCTATCAAACCAACTAGAGAAGAGATAACTAAAACTGAATTTTTTAGTGATTTAATGAAACGGCAACAAATATGAAAATATATTCAATTGTGAATGAAACGTCAGCTTTGAATTCAGAACTTTTGAAGGAAAGCGACTTTTAAATATATTGGTTGAAATTTAGAAGTATTGCGACAGGTTGGGAATTGGGAATCTTGAGCTTGGATCAGCCCTGTTAGAAATCCTTATCAGCTGCTTAGTGGTCCTTAATTATTGTAGAAAAGGTTGTTAAAGTATTGAAGTTAAGGAAGATTTCAATGGCTGCTAGATTTGATTTGAAGTACAATCAGAATCAGATTCAGAACCCTTACAGTTCTAACAGTTGAATATTTTCAATAATCTATATTTGTCTGAACTGAACGGAACATTAGCCAATTCTTTTCATTAATATTAGCGCAAGTTTCACAGACTGGATGTCATACAAAGAGCATGTTATGCAGCCAACTACTTGTTCAGGATGTGATGTAAAGAACCGAAGTATACATATGCAGCCAAGTTCAGATTTTGATCTTCTAGATTTCTTCCACATTCTAGTATTTATTGATAGAAGAAACTCATATCATAAAGTAAACAAAGACCCTGCAGAGTCTATGGCCCCATTATTGGTTACGTTTACAACATTGAAGACCGGCAAAATCTTTCCATTGACAATCGAGTGATCAACAATATCAGAAGTTTCTTAACCACCCCAACCCCTACTTGGGGCTATCAGAACCTGACGGCTTCAAATTGTGACCCACAAGGACTTTCCTTCCGCTAAGGGGATAATTCTAAGATACCCATTAATAATAATATTAAGTCGATATCATTGGTTAGATTTTTTGGAAAAGCGTATTAACGTATAAGTAATACTTATGCTACGGTTATAAAGTCTGTATACAAAGTTTGTATCCAAAGTTAATATAACGTTATTCATTCAATATCACATAACTTATCAAATGAATGAGTGATACTAATTTGATAGTATTAGTTACTCATATTATTGACATTCTAGTAGCTTTACATTTAAGATCATAATATTTATATCTTAATTTATTTCGTACAAAAAAAAAAGAAAGCAATAATAATTTCTCTTTTTTTTTTCAGTGTAAACAGTGTTTTAGGGAAGAAAGAAAGAGGAATTATGCCGTTCAAAGATGCCTCAAACAAGAAAATAGATACAGACAAAGACTATGAAAACAAAAGTTTAGACGAGGTCACGAGAAGAACATTAATTATTTTATGTGCAAACTGGCATTAACATGGTATATTCCAATCATGTTATTGCACCATTAAAATTAGTGGGAAATGTTGAACTTAATTACTTGATATTCTACTATTTTAAATATAATTAATAGCTTTGGCTCTCAATTGGTGTAATTATATTTGTAGTTTTTTAAACCAGTGTGTCCCCTTGTTGAAGTTTTCGGCATTTGATGAGCTTCCTGGAAACCCCTCCTTGGTTGCCTCTTGGAAAGGAATTAAAAATGCTTTAAAATGTCTCTTTCTCTCCCTCTTCCTCTTCCGCATTGTTCAACAGTTTGTAATTTTTTAATCATTGAGAATTTCTTTCTTTTTTCATATTTAATTATAATTTTCACTGAAACAGACAGGAAGAATAATTAAACTTCCTTTATGATTACAAATAATGAATGTGATGAACTTCAATGATCTGTTTAGCTTCATCATAAGAAGTGCTCCATGTTGTACAAAATTTAAGAACTAGCACAGGATAAAAGCAATTACATATAACTTTGTTTTCTCCCTCATTGATAATCTTTTAATGTTCATTCTTTTAGTGAAGTTACCCGTAAGCTGGACCGTCATTAGCCATCGACAAGTACAATTGGTGAAAATTAGGTTCTAACAGAAATAAGTTTCTATAGAGCTCTGTGTTATCTGTAAATATCTGCCTAGTCTGATCAGCAACTGGGCAACCACCTGAATGTGATTAAGTGCCATCTGACAACGACTGTTCACTTGTTCTCTCCTACCGGGGTCTTAGGCTGTTATTTATGCATCACATTGCACTGTCTTTGTCATGCACCAAACTTAGGTTGCTGTGACCTGGTAGCCTGGAGCTCAAGCTAAATGGGTACCGGCATAAAGACTGGATTCTTATACAAAACAGATTCATTTGGATGAGAACTTTCTTATACGAAACCTCTCAACCTCATCTAATAACTAATCAATAAAGACCAGTATTCATACTTCTCAATGTAGTACAATTTTCTTTTTCATTATTTGTTCATTAATATATAAACAAGATGACTTGGGTATGGATTAGACATGTGCAGATTAAGTTTAATCTGTTAACAGAGTGGGAATAAAGAGGACTATAGATTAGGTGCAGAAAAAAACATCTCTATCAACTATTCCACACAGCAGTATCAGGGTAGGATATCAGTCCATGTGCTCAAGACCCTTGACCGAGAACCATTATATTTATTTTCATTTTTCGTTTTTGAATTCTCAAAAACACTGTTGCATTAATTGGATTTTTGGTCAGGGGGTATCAGATGTAAGCAAAACAGATTTTGGCATGTAATACCCTAGCCTTAATTCCCAATCGACATCATTACCAGAAATTGACATGCATATTACTTGCTGAGGGTGATGCAGAAAGTCAAAATAAAATGAAAGTGACTCAACAACTACTCATAATTAGGCTTCTTCAACTACACTCATGCCCACCAAACAAACCCAAAACAATATAAGTAACAAAAATGAACTAATGAAGCAACCTGTTGAAAGTTGCAGTACCCAACCAGCGTATCCCAGCAATTAATTAAAACACCAACCTTTCGTCAAAAAGGGGTACACATAGGCAAATTTTTAATTTCTAGAACGCAATATAGCATCCGCAGCAATTAGGTAACCAGCTAACAACTCAATGGAAGAAATGTAACACTTCAAACAAAAGCAAAATCCATTTCTTACTGATCACTCAAGAAATCACCAAGGAGAGTTAACATAATAACAACTTTAAGTCATGGAATACCTCACAGTCACATTTACCTGTGAGAAGGATTGATCGTACTGCCTGTAGAGGTACTAGGAAGAGAGATCGAACAAGAAAATGCCCCCTGAAGTACCCTATTGCCGGCCCCTTCTAACTCCTATTGTTCATTTTTCACCTCCAGTTTCTCCTATCAGCCACAAATATTGCAACAAATATTGCAGAGGAACTAAGAGGATGAAAATTCCTGGACAAAAACTTATTCCTCTGCTTATTTTCATCTTAGCAAGCCTCTCCATCCTCAGACTTCTTAAACTTGCCATCATTACTTCTCCCTCAACGTCTTTCTCATCTTCATCACAACCTCTACAACGTAATTGCTCCTCGCCAGAATGCAGTAACGTTCCATCAAACTCATCAGCAACCTCAACAAGTCAACATAAACCTTTTTCGAATGCAACCACACTCACAAAAAAGGAATTCAACCTTCTATCAAATCTCGTTAAGAGTAAAGCACCATGCAACCTCCTCATTTTTGGGCTGGAACTGCAGTACCTGAAGCTCTCAAAACTAAATGCAGGAGGGATCACCATCTTTCTCGAGGATAATTGGAACAAGATAAGTGCAGTCAAAAGAAAATCCAATAGAACTCGGATCTACAAGGTCGAATACCAGAAACCTGCAAAAGATGCTTACAAGCTGCTCAAGCATGCAAGAAAAAACCCAGCTTGTACACCCGGATCAGGACTACTTCAAGCATCAAAATGCAAACTGGCATTGAAAAATTTACCTCGAGAAGTTTATAAACATAAATGGGATGTGGTGGTGGTGGATGGACCAAGTGGAGATGCACCAGAGGCACCAGGCAGGATGACAACAATCTATACTGCTAGTATGATTGCTAGAGCTGGAAATGCAACAGATGTTGTAGTACATGACATAGATCGAATGATTGAGAAATGGTTCTCATGGGAATTTCTGTGTGATGATAACTTGGTTTCTTCTAAGGGGAAATTCTGGAATTTTAGGATCGTGGATCAATCAAATTCTACAAAGTTTTGCCCTGACAAAACTATCGTGATAGAGTAGCAGCATTCTTTTTCCAGGGTGATTGCATCAGGAAACTAGTTCGCCCAAATGATGAACCACCATTGCCAGAGACATCTGCATTTCAGAGTTCATGCAAGGCAAGACACAAAACCAATTGAAAGCCGACATTTATGCAGTTTTTCGTCTCTGCCACTCCAATTAATACTATATACAAAGACAGTAACCATATCATACGCATAGAACTGTGTAAATGATTGAATGAATGTTTAGTCTTCTCGGTGTTTTAATTATTCTCCAAGAAATCAATAGTCTGCTGAGTCGAGTTGCATTTTATTTATGTGTCAAATAGAAAACTCTACCGAAGTTCACTTAGATAACCCAGAACGCTACTCCTAGAACCTCATTTACTAATTTGCTTGTCTTGACTGTGCAGAATTCGACGAGTATCGGAAATAGATCAACCATTCCTAAGTTATCTCAGACAGGGAGCATGATCCTGAAAAGTGAAAATGGGCTGCGCTTTAGTATTTTAATGGGCAAAAGCTAGATTAATCAGTTTCAAACTGGAGCATAATCATTGGCACCTTTAAGGCTTAGATTACACTGTGATGAGTTAATACATCTTTACTGGTTGAGATTACATTAGACACATAATTTATATACGTTGAAAATGACATATTAATCTTAATATTAACTTTTTGAAGTGTTATAATCTAATGGTCAGCAACTGGTCTCGTATTTTAGTCCAAAATACGAGGCCATTAACCCTAGCCCTTCAGAAACAATTGGTGTCAGCTCACACTCCCAAGGTTCCAATCAGGATACAGCATACAGGCGATGTGATATGATATAGATATTAAAGAACATAACCATGTACATCGATTGAAAATATCTAAAAAAACTCTTTTGCTTTATGCATGAATTATATCTAGCAAAATGCTTTTGAATGCAATTCCCTAATTCTGTTTCTCATCCCAGTGAGCAATAAACATCTAATCCATACTAATTCTATGCTGTGACATCCACCGGGATCACATTTACCTCAAAATTTCTGGAATCTGTTAGATCTAAAACAAACTTAGACGGAAAAGTTATACAAGGAATGCACATGTGATCCTCTCAATAAGGACACCATTACCAAAGCCATCAATCTTTCAAACGTGGATCACTGGAATCTTCACCTGCATCTCTTCGCTGCAAGGAGAAGAAAGATAAAATGCATGAACCAAGAACTTCTTTATGTAATCTAATTTCAACTACAAGTTAGAAGCCAACATTCCTAAGTATCATTCATTATCATTAGTCATTACTCGTCAAATCAGCAACAAGCTTTTATCAGGCATATGTACTGATTAATTGCCCACCCAGCCGCGGTAGTGGTGGACCAATTACATTCGAACAGATAGCAAAAGTGCAGGACATATTCACGCAAGACTTACAGTTAAAAACTCAAATTACAATGTTCAGCAAAGACCCTATCTACTGCTTCCTTAAATAGTAGCAGCATGGCGACACAAAGCATGCATGCATGTTGCGAGCCAGATGCATCCATACACAAAAGCTAAACTGCGATACTTTATAGCAAAGAAACTCTGAGTTCCGAAGCAAAGTCAATTATCAAGCAACCTTGTTTATTACGATAACTTCAAAAAAAATAAAAATAAAAATAAGTTCAGAGAATAGGATAATATCTTAAAACTATTTTTGAAAACATTTCAATCAGATACATTTTCCTATAAGTTTATTGTATCCCTTGTTTTCAAAAGCAATAAATTTCTTTCTTCTTTTTGTTTCTTCTTAGATCTAAACCAAATGGCCCTTAGATTTCTAGAAACTAAATATGTGGGCCAACTGCAGTTAGAATTTAAATCTCAATTTTAATTTCCAAGAAACTAGTCAAGCCAACTAGAAGACTCTCTCCTGTCCTGTTTCAGCTCAAAGACAATGATTCATACGATTAGATAATAAAGCAATCACAAGTTTAGGCAAATTCCAAACAACAAAGCATATTAGGAGTATCTCCATGCAAATGCAAAGTCAGGGAATCAATTGAATATTGAAGTATATCTCCTAACTGCCAAGGTAGGAAAGCTTACCATCCGTTTGCTGATATAAGGCTGAATCTTCATTGGCATCTCAGACTGATTTTGAGCCTTCGGTTGTTTTCGTTTATCAATCTCAAATTCTTTTCTAGATTCCTTCCTAGTACCTGATTGCCAAACTCTACCAAAATTAGGCAGCCAGTTAGAATCAAAATCACTCTTAACAATCTCTCCTCTTTTTTCCATTTCCATCTCGAGCTTCCTCTTTTCTGCCCAAGCAGCTCCCACCCTTTTTGGGTTCAGTTTAGACTTCCCTGTCTTATTTGAAGAAGAAACAAAGCCACTTAAAACCGGTTTTAGCTTATCTCCTTCAATTGCTTCAAGCCACGGAGGAGGTGCCCCAGAGTGAACATTTCCTCCAGCCTCAGGTGGATACTTGGACGAAATTTGAGTTAAACTCAGCATACCTGAGGGAAGAACAAATTTTAACAAGGTGAAGAATATCAATCATATATAAACAAAAGACATCTATTTAAGAACTCTAGGTCATATATATTTTTATAAATTCAATAGAGAGAAAACATGCCATTCAAGTAATGTACCAAATAGTCACTCACAAGGAAAAATGACAAAACATGAAAAGAAAACCAAAACAAACTATTCAAAGATGATTACCCTGAGAACCGATCTCTCTGTTAACCACTCTTTCATCCTGAAATACCTGATACATCTATATAAAACACATTACATGTTTGCAAAGAAATCTTAGAATAAATGTCATTTATAAGCAGAAATTAAGGAGAGGCAATCACAGAACTAACAAGCATATGCACAATCACAAAATTCAGGGGTTATCTACAAAAGCATGCAGTAATATAACTGGAGATAAACCATATCTTAAATAGTTGCAAAATGAGTAAGAAATACAAATATATGACACTAATTCAAAACTAAGGCAAATTCCATCTAATTTTTCCAGCAACTTATTCTAAAGAAAAAGCATTTGCTTATTCGGAGTCGTTTTCTGTCTCACCACTTGTGTATGCAGATATTCAGGCACATTAAAAGCTTCAGGCTTCAGGCTAATAAAATAATTATCCAAATAAAATTTATCCTAAATAACAGAAAGCGTTTTAGGGTAACTGATCACTAGCAAATTATTTAAAAACAATTGAGAACTCATAAGAGTCATAGGTTATCAATCTGAAAGCTATCATGAATAATTTAAAAGTTAGGAGAAACAAATAGCACAACCATGAAAGATCTAGTAAAGGAATTAATGCAATGATTACAGGAGAAAATTCAAGAAGATCCGCACAATGACATCTTATATGTATAAAGCACATCATTCAATCAATAAAAAAAGAAGATTTTTTTTTATTTTATTTTAATGCCTATCAACAGTGAAAATGAAAATTTTTACTTTTTAAGAGTACAATGCAAATGACAAAAATGTGGCTTCAAACACTTTGTCAAAACCCAGTCAAAGTGGCCACCTATTCACTATCTCTTCCAAAAGGCTGTCCAACGGCTAGCTACTTATTCTCAACACATCTTTTTCTTATTTAATTATATGAATAAAACCTAGAGTTTAACCGTGGCCATTCTATGCTTTTACTAGTTGAGTCAAAGCCCAAAGGCCAGGCACATCAATTAATAAAGGGAAGAAATAAGGCTGGTTAAAGGGAAGAAACTTTGGCTAGAGACAACCATAAGTTATCCCCACTGGCAAACATAGACTTCATAAAACAGTGAACGGGAGCTCCAAGGCCCATGAAGGCTTTCATTATCACTTTTGCACCAGAGAATCCTAGTACCTAACATAAATGAGAATTGGGTTGGATTATGGTAGTGAGCTTGTGTTGGAAATTGATAAGGATGAATTGGGCTTAGATTACAAATGAATAGACTTAGACCCATGAGTAGCCTTGGATATATAAGAGAGACATGAGGGTTCCAGAAGGGGGAGGGAGATATTTTCTTTCTTTCATTTTCGGGATAAAAGGGGAAATTTTGACGGGTTAAAGGAAGAAGAAGAAGAAGAAGAAGAAAAGAGAAGGAAGAAAAAGAGAGGAAAAGAAGGAAAAAAATCAAAGAGGTGTATAGGCTTGGAAACCAAGTAGGGATTTTCTAACACTATACTTAAATTGTATTATCTATTTTGCTATTTCAAATTGATATGGGTTTACAGTGCATGTGAATTGTTGTTAAATTGATTGTTTGTTGCTTGAATGATGAATTAATTGTGGAGTTATGTGCTTATGAAGCTTTAACCAGCCATTGATTGCATGGAAATTGGATTTTGAATGAAATTTTGGTGAATTTTTTAAGTTTGTGTTTTAGATCTAGAAATGGTTCAGTTTCACGATTCTGAAATTCTGATACTGGCTGTGAATCCGACACAACTCGATAGGCGGTTGTCAAGTGTCAAGTGATGTTGTCGAGTGTCAAGTGCTGGTGTCGAGTGTGGTGTCGAGTGTTGAGTATTAGCGTCGAGTGTCGAGTGGCTGGTGTCTAGTTGCTAGTGTCGAGCGTCGAGTGTGACGTGCCAAGGGTTGAGCCATGAACGTGTCGAGTGTCTAGTGTGACTCGACATGAAGTGTCGAGGGTCGAGTTATGAACGTGTCGAGCGTCGAGTGTGACGTGTCGAGGGTTGAGTCATGAATGTGTCGAGTGTCTAAAGTGACTCGACATGAAGTGTCGAGGGTCAAGTTGTCAACTTGTCGAACGTTCGAGCACGACGTGTCGAGGGATCGAGCATCAAGCGATCGAGTGTTGAGCGGTATAGGCGCCGAGTGTCGAGTGCACAGTATTGAGTGTCGAGCGGTATACGTGCCAAGTGTCGAGTGCACAGTATCGAGTGTTGAGCGGTATACGTGCCTAATGTCGAGTGCACAGTGTCAAGTGTGGAGCGGTATACGTGCCGAGTGTCGAGTGCACAGTGTCGAGTGTCGAGCGGTATACATGCTGAATGTCGAGTGTACAGGGTCGAGTGTCGAGTGGTATACGTGCCGAGTGTCGAGTGCCAGAGTCAAGTATCTAGCTGTGTCGAACGTCGAGTGCCGAGTGTCGTGCATCGAGTGTCGAGCGCTCTAACAAACTCGACCGAATGTACCTTTCTGACAGAATTTTTCATAAAAACGGTGCTGCCTTGGGACTTGTTTTTAGAAATAATATTGAAGAATTTATAAGCATATAAATTAGTCCTTGGATGGGCCGTTTTGGATACGGATCCAAGGAGAAATGCGGATATAAAATTCTATGTGTTAGACCTTGGATGGACCGTCTTGTGTACTGATCCAAGGGGAACACAAATATAAAATTGATGTGTTGGACCTTGGATTGGCCGTTTTGTGCACAGATCCAAGGGAAACACGAATATAAACTTGATGTGTTGGACCTTGGATGAGCCATGGGAAACATTAGATGAAAGATTTTGATTGTTAAGTGAATAAGTGATACCTTGATGTGTGAATGAGAATGATTGCTTGACTTATTATAATTGGTTGTGTAACTATGTGATTGAGTAACGGTTTGAATGCTTGTGATTTACTATAACGTTAGAATCTTTCCTATTGGGCTATATGCTCACCCCCTCCCTCCACAGGTATACAAAAAGATATTCGTACTAGTGGTGTTCCAGAGCTTTCCTAGGGAGTCTGGGCGTTTACATGTATGTGATGGCTTTGGGAAAAGTTTGACTAGCCTAAATTGTGATAAAAAATTTTATTATGTGATTATCAGCCCATATTCTAAGTGTGGTCATCAGTGTATGTAAAGTTTATCTTGAACAAATAGCCAGATGTTGTATTGGATTCATGTGAAACATGTAAATATATGTATGAATTGGAAAATGAAAAAAAAAAAAAAGATATTGATGATGTCTTTTTATTATTTTTCTTAATCAATCACCCTTAAAGTCTCTAAATAAGAGATTTTAGAGCATGACAGTTAGGTACTAACATAACCAACTTTCCAAAAGAACCTAAGTGGACTAAAGGATGTTAATGGCCCTCATAGCTAGTTCCCTGCACTTAACTTCCAAACTAAAGTTAAGGATGTGTACTTAATTCTTTCCAAATCTATATCATAACACAAATTGTAAAATTCTTTCAACACACTGACCCCAACATAACGTACATTTAACTTGGAAAAGACTTCAACAATTCAGGCATAACAGGTAACTTCATCCAAAAAGCATTGACACCTCATTTTTAAAATGAATAAGCACACACAAAAATAATACAATAAGCTCCAAAGGGAAAGAGTTTAAAAGACCTAACTTACCCCTTCTTTACGAGGGTAGACATTGCCTGAGTAGTTGGCGCCATTGGAAAGGCTATTCCTGTCAACTAAATCATGCAAGCAAATAAAGATACCACAGGGAGAAACATCAGCCATACGATGAACCAAAAAACAAGACTAAAGAAAGAAAAAGCAAATACAGAGCTCTTACATACCCATCAAATTATTAGAATTCCATAAACTTGAACTAGAACAAGCATGCGCAGGCAAAGAAGTGGTAACAACATGTGGATTTTTACCAATATTTGCAACTCCAGACTGTCCCAAATGAGATACCTGATACTCATTCGTATAATACTGTAAAGGTATAACACCATTTAAAATATTTGAATTAAGAGGATTAACAGTATTCTTTTTAAAGTTATTGATATTTTCAAAGTTGAGTTCATTGTGGATATCATTTGAAGTTCCAGACAGCATTCCCGAAGATCCTTCACCAGAGGATGCAGCTTCACTCAATGAATTGCACTTCTTCTCCCACTACAGTCACAAAATAAATAATAAATAACTAAAACCCAGTCATTGTAATTTACGTATCTGGAAAATCTTTGTACCTTCAATTTTTAGCCACAAAACGACACAAAAAATAAGATTCTAATCTTAAACAATTCAATGATGACATACAACACTTCAAACAACAAGAGTGAAACAATAGCTTGTTACATATTTTCAAATAAGATGGTGAATAAACCAATACCTTAGCTACATCAGCTTCCAGAATCCTAAAAGCATCCACACGATCCATTCCAGCACCGTATTTCCACAGAAAATGCTTCAAATTCTTCAAATGGTCCACACTCGCTAAGTGATTAATTGCATTATTACTAACACACAAAATAAATAAATAAATATAAATATAAATAAAGCATTAGTTGAGTTACTTAACCAAGTGTTTTTTTTTCAATTTAGAATTAGAGACAGAAAATCGTTACCAAGCAAAGGCGCTACCAAGCTCGTCGATATCGGAGTCGCAAATGACGCACCAGAAGCGATTACGAGAGGCATGTTCGGGGCGGAGAACGGTAGGGTTCTTCAAAAAGAAGCGAATTTCGGTGATTTTGGTCTGGAATTTAGAGAGGAAAGTGGAGAGCAACTTGGCGTGGCTGGGGAAGTACTTGTGTCGCTGCCCTTCGTCATGATTTCGATTGCACACCTTGCAGAACTCGAATTCGGCCTTCTTCTTCTTCTTGGGATTTGTAGAATTTGATTTGGTCCTCAAATTAGGGTTAGGGTTTTGTTTCTTAGACTGTGATTGATCCTCCATTGCTGTACAGAGGATTTCTCACTGGAGCGGGTAAGAGGGATGAAATTTTAATAAAATAAAATAAAATGGAAAAAGTTAAAAAAAAAAAAAAAAAAATCGGACAACGAAACGCACCCGCGTTATTATTATTTTTTTAATCTCTATTGAAAAAGCGGCAAAACGCACCGTTGCTTTAATTATAGAAAAATTGAAAAAATAGATATAATTAGATATTTCAAATAAAATTTAAATATATTTTAAAAATTTTTTATATCATAGATATTTTATTGATAAAAAGATTCAAATATCTTTTGAAATTCAATTTATTCATAAACTCTTTATTTTCCTCTTTCCTTCACTTACTCCTTACTATTTCCATAACCATACCCTATTTTCATAACCGTTTATTATTATCCAGCTTTCAATATCCCTTGATACCGTCGAAAATGTAGTCCGAAACGTAACAAGAGAAACGAGAAACTTATTCTGTATTTGGAGATTTGGGGTAGATTTTAGGGATTTTGAATTTGAGTATTTGAGTTTGGATTTATATTTTGTATTTTTTCTGTGATTGTGGGGCTAAATGAAGTGTTATTTGGTTGATTTTTTGGTTTGATGTGTGTAAAAATGGTGAAAATCGACGTGTTTTGTCGTGATGAAGAAGACACTCGACGTGTCGAGTCTTGTCAGATATTTCAACCGACACTCGACATCATCGTCGGTGTTCACTCGACACTAGACATAACGTGTCGAGTCTTATCGGATGCACAGACCGACACTCGATATAACGTTATGTCAAGTGTCGGTCCGTGCATCCAACAAGACCAACACGTTATGTCTAATGTTGAGTGAATATCAATGATGATGTCGAGTGTCGGTTGAAACATACGACATGACTCGACACGTCGAGTGTCCTCTTCGTCATGACGAAACGCGTCTTTTTTTTTAAGTTCGAGTTTCAAAGGATATTTTAGTCATTTTCTCAAGAAAGTGTCTATGGCGTGAAAATTTTTTAGAATATGTTCAAATTTCATTAAGGGTCCCTAATTGTGTCTATTTTTTCAATTTTTCCTTCAATTATAGAGATGTTCTATAACCTAAATCCGAATAACAATTATATTCTTTTTTTAAATTTGATTACCTTTCAATAATGAATTATGCGTTTTTATTTTAAAAATTTTTAGTTGAAAATGAAAATGAGACATATGCTAACACATTATACGAAAAATTGAATTATGTAAAAAGATATTTGATATATAATATTTTATGTTTTTATTTGAAAATGAATGATAGTAAAAAAATATTTTTATTTTTAAATATTATAAAATTATTAAAGCATAATATTTAATGAATAAAACTATTTATATTAAAATTATAAAAAATTATTTGAAATAAAATACGAAGAAAATGTAAAATTAAAAAAGTTGAGAGAAGAGAAAAATAAAAATTATTCTCATTTCCATAAAGAATAATGCATTAAAAGCATTATACCTTGGTTATGCAATTTTTTTTTTTTGTTTTCAAGTGAAAACATGTAAACAAGCGATTAGCGATTACTTCACATTTTCCGTAAACTCGTACCACAAGTGAAACATAAAAAATGGGAAACCAAATGGGCATGACTACTCTATAATTTTCCTGGAGATTCATGAAAACATGTGACAAGTTATACTATACCTCAGTGGACTATGCTATATTCTTTCTTTAGTACTTTTTAAATTTTAGGCCATGACTTGACACATGCTTTCTATAATGGTTTCTAAAGTTGACCCACTAGGGACAAAGAGATGAAGTATTGTACAATGTCATCTTTCTATGCCATGTCCAAATTAATACAATCTTCCTAGAGATTCATGAAATATATCAAATGATTATATACATTCTTTTAATCTTTTGATTTTGGTTGAATTGTACTAAATTTTTCTTTTCTTTATCCTAAATCGAAGAGATCCCCATCGCTTATATCATTAAAATTTTGTCTTTAGATTTTTAATCACAAAAGAGGTCATTTTTTTTTAAATATTAAATCACTATTGAATAGAACACAGACTCATGAGTCATGACATGTATATATAAAGAAGGCCAATATGTTAAAAATAGAAGAGGATATCATTATGATAGGGTAAAGGTGAGGGGCTGTCAGAAAATTTACCCTAGTAGGTTATCATGGTCTGGGAAGTGTCATTTTCATCAGAGTTTTTGCCACCTCGTTTAGTGCAAATTAAAGTTCTTGTTCTTGCAAGTGAGAAAATTATTCTCAGAAATTTACATCCTGAAATGACCAAGTAGCAAAAATATTTACATTGTTGTCATTTGTCAGTAAAACCCTTTTGAGAATGATCAGTAATGTAGATGGCTTTATTCATGCATCCTTTTTCTCTAGTAGCTTTTTTTTTATAAAAGATAGAAAGTGCTTCTCAGGCCAACTGTTAGGCTTAGATATATAGCTAAGCCAGCCAAGTCTACTAACGTGGGTTGTGCTTTTCACATGGTGTGACTGCAAGGGACTTTGAGTCCCACCATGATCTAACTTTCCCATCTTCAAAAGTAACCTTCCTTTTATATATATGTTCTTTGATTATAGTAATGACTTGACTAAACGATCTTCAACTTCTAATATCTTTGATATTTTTGATGCCTAGAAAGTGATGGCTTTGGCAGACACCGCTTCATTGCTTATGGAGGAAAGTTTCTTCCGCATTGATACTGTATAGGGTAATACATAGAATGATAGAATTTTTGCTAATATCAGTATCAAGTGACATAAGGTTATCGCCAATAACAGGGTGTAGAAATAGACGTTTCATGTACCATAATGTATTGTCTAAGTTAAAATTGTCATACTATAGATTATTACATTTGCGAATATTAATGTTACTTTTTCTCCTTGGGGACCCAATAATAGAAGATCATCGAATCCTATAAAGACAATTCAATTAAAAGATTAACTTAGTCGACCAAAACTCTAAAAATCGTGACACAATGAATTTGGTTATTCTGATGATTATGTATCAAGTGAAATACATATAAATACTTACACATCTGATACACCACGTCAGTCTGCTGATGTGTCTCAAATTATGCAGAAAGGAATCGCGGCTATACCTAACAAGTTAACAGGCTAACTTTTTAACCATTATCAGTTTTTCAACAGTCAGATGATAACTCCTTATGTGGGCATCAATGGAAACAATCATTTGTCAGTTTCAAGAACAGGGAACTTGAGAAAAAGGTTTGCTACGTGAGACACAAAGAGGCAGCAGAGAACTACAATTATTTGGTAAGGTTCGATTGATGGCATTTCACAGTCTATGATAATGTATTGTTTATTTGATTGAACATATCTATAGCAGATTCAAATAATAGTTATACTGTATCACCTCAGAATAATATGCCGACAAGTGTGAAAAGACAAATATTAAGGTTTTGTCATAATGACTATTTGGATGGTTTGGCAAGTGTGTCCTACATCTTTATCTTGCTTTTTAGCTTTTTGAATGATTTGATAGGCCTCCTGGCTGACTCACATTGTTCACAAATGAAAGATATATACGAGATAATAATTATCCATTATTATGTAATTAAGATAGCTAGCTCCTTCATTAATATATGTTGATCATATATCAAGTGTCTCTATGCAACTTATTTAGGGCACAATTACCGGTTAGCTAACTTGCTGCCTGTGTGTGGAGGGCGCATAATTCCCATCAGTACTACCAGCAGCTATTTTTCTAGGCAAATAAAGTTACCACCAAAGAGCTAGCTACTGGTCTGCAGCATAATTACTGCATTGAGTATTTCGGATTCTTATGCTCCGCATATGAGAAAATGGGTGTGTTTATTCTAGAGAATGAATACCTGTCGGCAAATTAAACAACAAAAAAATGATATATATATATATATTATGATGGCAACGTTTTATCATGAAATTAGAAAAGCAAGATATATATAAGTCTACTTTGGAAGTGAAAAAGGGAAATACTCTTTTGATGATCCTTGATTAGGTCAGGCACTTAAAGAAGACTCCAGCAAACCCATAATATAAAGAATCAGCCAATCAAGCTATAATAATTAACTTGATCAGGATGATGATCACTTTGTTGATAGCTCTTTGCATAAGTAGCTTTCAGGGAGGACCTAAGGTAGAAACTTGATGATTCTTTAGAGCCCACTAGTTAGATTATATCTTGAACCACAGAAAAGAATCAAGTGAGTGTATTATTGAAGGTAGCTAGCGACCAAGGCGATGACAGGTTAACTGTACTCGAGTAATCTATGTTTATTAGAGAGAGTAGCTAGGTTGCTGACAAATCAAGCTAATTTCATTCTCAGGACATGTTGAGAGAGAAGGGGAGCACTGTTGGATGGCTGTGACTGTGACCGATGCTTTTTCGTAGAGCGAACCTATCCGAAGAACCGTTTTCTTTTTGTGCTGGATCCGGGACAGAGATAGTGGGTGTTTGGTCTATGATAAGCAAAAGTTAAGAAGTTGAATACAAGTGGACACAGCTATCCTGTCTTGTTCTCGATGAATTACTTGCTTTTTGTTCTGATTCATTTGCCTTTCTATCAAAATCGTGCTTCTGTACATAGACTCTGGTGGTATGGTGCGCATCAGGTTTGACTCCTTGAGGCCAAACTATATATGATTCATGAGTAGTCCCGAGTTAATTTCAAAAGGAAAACCCAAAACGTTGTGGACTTGGCTCAACCAAGACATTGACGTCTTTTGATGACCACCACTTCCTCAGAAGTTGATCATGAGAAGTTAAATTAAACAATTTACTTTTCCCTCTCTAGCTAGTACTACTTGTTAATATATAAGGAGACTACCCTCAGTTAACCTTTTTGGTCGTCATAATTGGCAAGTGAAGTCGCAAGCTTTAGAAGGCTGGAAGGCTCTAGCATCTACATGTTTATATATCTAATTATATAGATAGCAGGCTGCCAACTTGCCAACTTTGCGTATCTATTTTAACAATTCAAAAAATCTGCTTACCTTTAACTGCTGTACGTTGTTGTTTCAACACTTTCATTACTCGCAGTTTAGGAGATCAAGTAATGTCAAGTAAAGCTAATTCATACTTTATATTTTAGATCGTAAAGCAACCTATCATGAGCTTTTATAGTTCTTCATGCACCTTAAAATAAATTCTTAATTACTTTTAAACTAACTTATAAGGTTGTTTCGCGCGGTAGCATGTGTTGCAATTATGAGGAGCAAGTAATTTATTGAGTTGTATCAAGCATTAGGAATATATCTACAGTAAATATATACGATGACAGCTAATTTGTACACTCTGTGGGCAGGCAAAGAGAAAGAGGTTGATTTAGTAACTTCGGTTCTTTGGGATAGTACAAGATCAAAAACAAGAAATAAAGCATATGACGAATCATGTATGCTTTTAAACATCTTCAAATTAATAAGCTAGTCAGATTAAAGATATATAGAGCATATGAGTCAATAAGATTTAAGAGAATATATATATATATATATATAGAGGAATGATAATATCATTGTAAGCTTTGAAATTCAAATAACTCTTACCAAGGTGTAAGAGATGATTAATCTGAATTTCGATTTTTAACTATAAATCATGCAAGTTCTTTTGAGATATGTGACTCCTGAATCAAGAATAATGGAGATTAAAGCTGAACATGCACCTATCAGCAAAGCAAAAGCTAGAGACTAATGGCTTTGAAACTCTCATGCATCATCATTTGCTGGGCTTATCAGACTGATACAATTGTTGAAAATTCCCCCTCTCAATGCCAAAGTAATCATTATCTTTGAAGAATAGATAAATACATGCTTCAAGTATCATTAACAGCTAGCAATACAAATCCATACCATGTTTTTCTCATTCTAAACCTTAAAAGTGAATCCAGAATCAGTGGCAAACAAATATCTCCCATCAGGTTTTCATAAAAGTCATCGTTTGGTTAGTAAATCCGTCATAATAAAGCAGACTAAAGTAAAAGAAAATTAAAGAAAATTTCTTAAAAAAAATGGGAAAAACATTAATGTTTCCTTTGCGATCAATAGTATTTCCCTTCTGTTTTATTGAACGAAACTGCAGAATCCAATACCCAAATTTTCAATATTCAACAACTTGATATTGGAATATACTCAACTTGAAGAGTTGATTTCAAGCTACACTGTTAAGGCCTGAACCTTTGCCGGCAAGATTGGCAAGTGATCTCCATGCACGTAGAATCTATCTGTCTAATGGCTCTCTCCTTCATTCTCTCAGCCTTCTCCACCTCCTCTCTAGCTCTCTCCCACATTTGCCTCGCTCTCGCAAACTCAGATTGCGCCAACTCCATCTCCCTCTTCGTAAGCTCCCTCACTCTCTCCGCATACGCCTTCTCGATAGCAGCCAATCGAATTTGCTCCGCTGCCTGCCACTTCAACGCCTCAACACAGCTGGTATCAACCTTATTATTAACATGGTCACCGCCAAAATCACAGATTTGACCCGTTAAGACACAGCTTGAGGGCGGCTGGATTGGCCTCACGCTGATGGAGAGTTGCAAGTCGAGTGATGGCCCTTCGAACTGATGATGGCGATGGCGATCAGACACCATTGTCGACGATCGACACCTGATCAAGGAAGAAGAATTCGACGGCTGTGATGTCATGTGTGATGAAGAAGGTATAGAAACTGGAGTTGGGAGAAGCTGCAGCTCTTTCTGATCATCTTCTTCCATTGAAAAGAGAAAAGACTTAGCCGAACTAACCAGCCAGGTTGGTGATGAAGGAGAATATGGGGTGGCAGAGACTGCTGTCTATATATAAACAACTCTTGCTACTTCAAATTACCATTACGCCCTTCGTTGCCATGCAAAATGACTCAACGAACTTTACTGCTCTGAAAGACTATAATGACCTTCATCTTGTCCACATTCGTACGTTTAATAATGCAACATTAGTTACGTTACCTTGGGTTAATGCTGATAAGATTGAAGGTTATTTTGGTAAATAGGCGAAGAAGTTTGGTTTTGAACAGGGAAAAAAGTCGGTTATAGAAGAGCCAAAACGTGGGAAAATAACGGATCCCGTTATTCGGCTATCGAGTGCCTTTTTTTTTTTTTTTTAAGACGGGTAGTATAAAGTGTTTGCTTCTTTTTTATTATTTTATTGTGATTTTCTTTTTCTATTGGCTTTCTTTCAATTGGATAGGGAAAAGGATTGATTTTACTAATTTAGCTTTTTCCGTAAGAACTTTAGTTTTGATATCACATCGATAATGTTATAAATGATTTTCAAAATCATTGGGTAAATAATGTTCGTTGATTTAGATATTTATTAAACAGACGATTTTTAAGAATCGATTATGGTTGTAAATCTCACAACAAAGGAGGACCATATCATGAAAATGATAACCTTTGATAAAGAAAATTTTTGTCAAATTCCAAATAATAATAATAATAATAATTTTTAAAAAAATAAATTTTACGAATTTTGAAACAATACTAAAGCTATTAAGATTATATATATATATATATATATATATATATATAATCATAGTAGTTTGTATAATTAGTTAAAACATATGATAGGATAATTTTAAAATGTGTTTTAAGACATTTAAATTTTGAAAAAGTTTGTAATATCCTAAGAATTTGTATTTATTATTGAAATTTTATTCAATTAAGTAATTTATTAATTAATAATTATTTCATATATACATAACATCAAAATAATTTTAAAATTAAATTACATATTATGCAAGAGGGTATTATGTAGTTTTCAATTTAAATCTTATATAACCATTTAAGTTTAAAAAATTTATTTTTATTACTTAAAAATTAAGATAATAATAATTTAAAAAAGAAAAAGGGCGGGTAAGAGAGGGGTGATGTGGGGTGGGTGTGGGCGGAGTAATAATGAGAGTGGCACGTGCGGTAAGACGCCAAAAGTGCTGGAAGACGTAAATATAGGGTGGGAGAAGGGGGGATTATAATTGAGAATGGAGATGAGAATGGTTTGGTTTGGTTTGCTTTAATGGTAGGGCAAAGGGTGTCGGCCCTGCCCTTGAAAAAGCTCTGCGCTTTCTAACTCAGCAGCACACACTTCGGCCAGTTTGGCACGTGGGATGGCCACACTGATGTGCCTGACTATGATTGTGGAAACTGACTCTGCCACTTGGACCCTTCATTCCGGGGCCCCATTCCCTACGTCATGTGGGTCTCAATCTCTTTCTCCTCATCGATTCTCCGCTCTGGTCTATTTTCACCAGCGTCTCCTTCCAGGGACCATTTTTCTATTTTTCCTTTTTTTTGAATTATTATTATTTTTTTATATATATCTTCTTTCCTCGTCTCTTCTCTTCTCCTCTTCCACAAGGATTGATAGTAACATTTCCTATCCTCGCATTGATTATTTTTGTTTTTTTTTGTAATTTAAATTGGAAAATTTTACATTTAATATAAGTATTATTTTACGAAAGTTTTGAAAATAAAAAAAATCATTGCAATAATTTAAGTAATTGATTTTTTTTTTTAAAAAGGAATGAACATAAAAAAGGTGAAAACATAAATAAAGAACGTTAAGAATGATTTCTTTTCGATTTTCCCATTTTAATTATAAAATTAAAAAGGTAAATTTATAGATTTTGATAAATTTTAGTTAAATTAATTAATGAATTTGTTTTTTTAATCATTAAAAATTATAAAATCATGATAAATTAATCTTCTCTAGTTTTATTAAAAGAACTTATTTAAATTTTTCATGAATTAATAAAAAAGAAAATAAATAAGTAACTCCTATATATATACACACACACATTTTCAAAATTTATATTATTCTAACCTTTGGATTCCAAATTATCAAACAAATTTTTTAAATAGCTATATAATTCGCTAAAGATTACATCAACTTATAGTTCATGTGACATCTTCAAATCAATCACCATTATTTGAGATATTAAAATTAGATAAAATCTTAAATTACATAACCTTGTTCTAAAAGAAATATTATATAAAAAGAAGATTTGCCAACCAAAAAAATAATAATAAACTAATATATTTTGTCTGCATTTTAATCATAATTAAAGTCAGCAAAACTATTACAAAATAATAATAATAATAATAGTAATAATAATACATGTCTTACTTGAAGAAATGTTTTTCACACAATGTTAAAGCTTGTAGATGTTGAGGAAGATTTTTTTTTTTTTTTTTTTTTTTAAGAAGTTGGGTCATCGTGAACGATGGTGCCTCTGCTGCAAACTTATTAATTTAATTTTGTTATCTAAAAATATGATGTTGGGTGGACAAGTTGCATAGATTGATGTTGCATCTTTTGACATAAAGTGAAACTATATAATATACTTATAACGGATATGGATAAACATTAAGACAAGATAAATATGTTTCTATTATTTGTTAACAACTTTTTGGGAAAGTTAAAAAGATTCTAGTATATTTGAAAAAAATAGATATATACGTTCAATAATCAACATATTGAGATAATATTAAATTTTCATCATATAATAATATATTATCATGTTGACATGTCATATAGTATATCCCTTGCCAATTTGCCATGTTGGCTTCACATACATCTAATATCAACATTATTATTCAATGAAAATAGTGATTAACTCTATATAAATAAAATTAAAAAGAGATTGCACTAAAGCAACATATTGAAAAAAAAATTATATATAAAGTCTTTTTTAAAATATAACACAAACTTTAAATCATTAATTTTTTTTAATTTTGGTAGTACATATATGGAAATGGATCTTTTGACACAAAAACTGAACATAAATTTGTAATCATTGATCTGTAAAATCTAATAGTTGAGATGATTGATGAATTGACAATATTAAATGTAATTTGTTGACTTTCAATCTAAATAATTGGATTTTATGAGTATTATAACCATTGATCTCACAAAATCCAATGGTTGAGAATGAAAATCAATAAGTTACATTTAATGTTTGCCAACTCATCAATCATCTCAACCATTGAATTTTATATATAAATGATTAGGGATTTATTATTTTTTTTTGTCAAAAATTTGTGTCACAAAATCCATTCCCTATTATTTATTAAATTTAAATGTACGAAAGGTAAAATTTTAAGTTATAATATTTTACTAATATAATTTCTTTTGCCCGTAATTAATTAATTAATAACACAACAGTCCACTTTATTCCACAGATAATATTGAAAGTATCAAATAAAAATTTGAAATTTACTAAAAAAATTGAAAGAAATGTAATTAATTATTCTATTTAGTAATTTTTTCGAAATATATGAGATGTAATAATCAATACATTTAAGCAGTCGAAGTTTACAATTATAGTAAGAACAAATAAAAATGAACTCTCCAAAATTTTATACAGTGTCTTTAATATATATATATTTTTCATTTAATTGTTAAGTAATAGTAAAAATGTCAATTTTTACCTTAATTTTAGAGTATTAAAAACGGAAATAAAAAAGCTATAAGAGTAAAATTTGAACTTTCCCTTTTATTTTCACAATTTTAATTTTACTCTTGAATTTATAATACTAAAGATTGACATAAGAATATAAAGAGGAATATTACGGATAATTTGGTATATTTGCAAATCTTAAGATGAGAGTTGTAATTTGACGAAACTCGGAGTGAGAAAACAAACTAGTATTTATTCTTAAACCCCGCGCACTTGTTCGCGCGTGCGCTTGACTCACGCTTCTCACTCTCCTAACTCTCCTTGAACTTTTTCCCGCTAATTTTCTTGCGAGGAAAAACTTTCCCACCGATTTTCCCTCATTTTCTCAGGCATTGAAACTCTATGAATTCTCGAGAGCTGATGTTGGTTTCAACAGCCACCGTATTTGGTGCTTTAGCTACTGCACTCGCCTTTCGTTTCTTCTTCTCTAACCCTAAGAAGCACCTGGGATGTTCCCAAGACGGAGTCGTTTCTAAGAAATGCTCTTCTCAGAGCCCTTTCGATCCCTCGAAACGCAAGGGGTGAGTAGAAATAGAATGCCTTCTATGAAATTGTTGCTTTCTTCTATTTTCTGCAATTAAATTGATCTAGAAACTTCTTGTTACTTGTAAAGATAAAATTTTTACTGTGAGAAAGCGAAGCATTGTAAAAATGGTAGAAATTTGAATTGATTGAAGAGCAGGTACTTGTCATGGGACGATTACTTTATGTCGATTGCATTTTTATCAGCTGAAAGGTCAAAAGATCCGAACAGGCAGGTCGTATTTTTTTTTCACTTATTTAATTTTATTTTGCAATTTAGATGCAATAATTAATTCCACTGATTATGTGCTACGTAAAGGTGATAATTTGTGTCATGCGTATCAATCTATTTAATTATTCTATCGAGACATGAAACACGGATTTAATACGGCTATTAAACATATCCCTCACGTGTTGTAATTAATTTACTTAATTGTTGAATATAATTATTTATAATATATCATATTTTATATATTTATATCAATTAAAATTGATTTTAGAATATAAATAATTATTAGCATAAAAAAATTTTTAAAATCATTATAATTTACTACTATGTAATTTAATTTATTTTATCGTATAAAACTTTCAGTTTTGGAATATAAATATTATAAGTAGGTAAAAATTTAAATTATTAAATGAGCTTACATAATAAAGATTGATAAGATATATTTAACTATTTATACCACTAAACGGGTTAGCATGTTGAACACCCTCGACGCGAATCTAATCCATTTATTAATCGTGTTTCGTGTCTACGTCATGACCCAAATTGTCACCCCTAGTGTTATGAGAGTTGTATTGCGTTTCTGTGAATGCTATAGTCTTGTTTGTGCAACTGATGTTGATTTTGTAGGTTGGTGCATGCTTGGTGAGTCAAGAAGGTATAATTCTTGGTAAGATAAATTTGCTTTAACTTCTAGATTTTAATAGTTGGCATTGTTAGTTGTTTACTTGTATCTCGTTGCATTACATGTTAATATTTCTTTCTAAAGGGAGAAAGGGGAAAGGAAGGGATCCTGCTATTTGTAGTGCTTGCTAAAGTTGCCTTATCTTGGTAGCTCAATGTTTGGGCTGGTGCTATACACTATTAATTTCAACAATTGCCAACAACAAGCATATATATACCTGCGTATAAAGATTCTTTTGTTCTTTGTTTTGTCCACCTTGAAGAATTTAATCCCAACCTTTGCATCTTAACTTGCTGTGTCTTTTACTAATTCTATACTTCATCCTTGTTTGATTAACTCTTGAAATTGAGAGCCAGAAGTACTTTTTTTTTTTTTAATTATTCTTCTGTGAGTCTGTGACCATGTCACTGGTAGAGCAGGCTATGTAAAAGAACTTCCAGAAGAAGCCTAGATTGTAACACATGAGACCCACACAAAATAGTGAGGGTGGGTTATGTTTCGAGTCCCACATAGCCCAGTAACAATTATCCTGATAGGTTTATGTATCCCATGAGCTCCTTAAGCTGTTGGAGGATTTTTGGGTTGCAAAGCCCAAATGTAAAACTTTGGACATATCCAACAGCGGACTGAGATGTGACAATTTATAATTACCTGTTGCCTTTATTGCATTTGGTAATATAGGAGCAAATGATAATGTAATGGCAGCAGCATATATTATTTATGTGATCAATGTTATTTTCTTTTGTTTAGGCATCGGCTATAATGGATTTCCAAGGGGTTGTTCTGATGACAAGCTTCCTTGGGCAAAGGTTGGTATCTGGTAATATATTTTAGTGTAATCAAGGGAATGCTGATGGTAAACCTATTATGTTCTGTTTCAGAAATCCAAAACTGGTGATCCTCTGGAGACAAAGTATCCGTAAGTTTGAATTTGTTCATCATCTATTCCTCTTGATCATGGTCTTTTTCATTTTCCTGATTTTGTGCTTAATACTAGATTTATGTTTGGTTCATGATTATATCTTTCTTCTAGTGCATTTATTAAATCCCCTCCGCAAGAGTTGTGTTCTGACATGCTTGTACATAAATATATATATATATATATATATTTTTTTTTCAGAACTTCTGTTTTCTAACTTGTCTTGGTTTATATAATGCTGTACGTCTAGCTTCTTCCTCATATCTTGAATTGTTCGTTGTAGTTATGTTTGTCATGCAGAAGTTAATGCCATCCTAAACACAAACCATGCATCAGCTGTTGGGCAGGTTAGTTATAGACATTGCTCATCATTCAACATCTATAATATCAACCAATGCTCTATCTCTCTCTGGATCCTGCTTCCTAGTCTGCAAATGTCTTGAATTTGCTCTGTTATAAGTCAGGAACTGTGTTTGAGGAAAAGGTGAAAAGAATATGTATATGAAATACGAAGCATTATAACTGCGTATTGTTGTTAACAAAGTCAGCTGATTTTTATTATAATTTTTTAGATGGTCACTTCTACTTTGACTTTGTGACTTGGCAGAGGCTTTATGTTACCATGTTCCCTTGCAACGAATGTGCCAAGCTAATTATTCAGGTTTGCTGACTATGTTCCTTTATCAAGTGACGAGTTATAACTATTTACATATGATAGGCGTGGTAGCCGAGCTGGAAATAATCTAAAATTTTACCCTGATAATATTTTTCTGATAAAAATCTCCGAATTTCTGAAGTCTAAATATTTTCTTGTTTCATTAGATTGATCAAAGAATATGCCAAAACAATTCATAAGCATTCAACTAGTATAGATTAGCTATCTTCTTTCTTGCAGTCAGGTGTTTCTGAAGTTATTTATTTTGTGGAGAAGAGGCTAACTAATTCAGAAGTTGCCTACATTGCTTCACACAAACTATTGTCAATGGCTGGTGTTAAAGTAAGTTTCACTTATTTTGAATAAAATTTTATATTGGTTTTTCTCAGCTCAACTATTTGGCTTAAAGATTAAAAAAATAAAATAAAAATAATAACTTCTAAGTTGGTTTCTGTGATTCGCCTTTGTTATACGTAAACTTTTACTTCTCACTGCAGATTAGGAAACATCAACCACAGATGAAGCAGATCTTGATTAAATTTGAGGAGCCATAGATTCTCTCTCACATCAAATCTGATAGTTACCTTGTACGCTTCATCCTAGCAAGCTTCATAAACCGGTCAAGCGAAACTTGTTTCATGTACCATTGTTGCTCAGAATAACTTACTGCAAAATTTAGCCATGCATTCAGAAGTATGCTAATGGCATGCAATTTGCTGCTATACCTGCTTGCGCCGCCCATTTTCACACTGCTGTTCTTCTTGTACTCTTTCTTTTAAAGGACTTGAATGTTCTCTTCTGTGTTTGAGGACTTAATGGATTATAACGCCTGTCATCTGTATAATGATTTTATAGATTATGATAACTATGGGCAAGAATTTGTGCATGTTGTTAAATGAAATAATATGATGCCTACCTATTTGATTGCTGGGGCATTGCTATCCTACACCTCTCTATCTCTTTCGGACAAATGACAAAATCGGTAGATTGATTTCAAGAGTAAATCGAGAAAAAAGTTACAATATCTTGACCCTTTTAAGTAATAAAAAATAATTTAACACAAAATTTTGGGATGGCTTTTCCCCATGTACGGACTCCTTGCTACAAAATGAGGGGTAACGGTGTGCAAAAGTAAAGGGTAACGGTGTGCAAAAGTAAAGGGTTAAACCCAAATAGTGTTAAAACAACAGAGCATGATTGTGTTGTACGCTCTAGTTTGAAGCCTGTGATGCAACCAGAACTGGCATTATTTCCCACAAAGAACATGGTTACAAATTCCTTCAAATGTTTCTAGCTGTGTTTTCGCTGGAGTAAAACTGATATTAATCAGCATTGAGGATATCAAGCTGCTTCCGGAGTATATCAAGGTCGTCAGTTGTGTCTGTTTGTCCAGCTTCAAGGGACTGTTGAAACTCATCAGCAGTCGGTAGCTCACGGGTAAGACCTTCAGGTAGAGCATCTGAATAAAGAAGGTTACATTAGAAAGAGGGGCATCCGATAACTGACAAATGAAACAGATATGCGCCTTGAGGTTGCTAGGAATATAAAAGAAATAAATTGGAATCTCAATGAACCCCGAATAAGCAATTAGTAAACAACTAAACTGGAAGCATCAAAATTTTCAGGAACATAGCATATAAAAAGCCAATTTTACCTTTTTATAGTCATTTACTTTTAAGATCTAATTCAACCTTGTAACGGTAATCATATCCAGAGATGCTTTTAAGTCGGTAAACAAGCAAAAAGTATAATCGCCAGCTATGTTACAAAGTGGAGGTGCAATCTTTAAACTAATTAGAAAGATGTATCATTGAGTGAGTTACAGGATCAACAGCTTTCTAGTGGTTGAGGACCAAAAGTATGCCCATCCGCTTAGTACGCACAGATTCAGCTAAGTATGCTCTGGCATTTCATACGTGATCTTGTCATGTTAAAATTCTGTCCCTCAGCCATTGCTTCAATTTTCAAAATAAGTCCAGACTCAACAAACAAGGACCATACTACCCAAAATATTGGAGAACCACTGTGGAGCTATACATATATAACTGACACTATCGTAAGAAGATTCCAGTAACTAAAATTCTAAAGCAACTTGGGGCAGTGAGGGCGGGGTTTGTTTCTCCCCGCTCCCCGCTCCCTACCCCCTCACACCCTAGGATACACCACCTCTTATTACCCCATTTGGAGACACTTAACTAAAAAGGCATCCAAAGTGATACTCATTCAGTGAGAAAAATATAGATTACCTGCACTGGTTCCTTCTTTGCTTTCCAGGTCACTGTCATCAACAACACTGAAGAAACACAAATAGAATATCAATAAGAACCTGGAAGAAGCAATAAAGAATGATAAAATTTTGCAACACTAAAATGAACGATTACTAATAAAGCAATTAAGGATTGTTATTTTCATTACAAAAAGTGTCAGTCATTTCCTTTTCCTCCTAAATGAAGTTAATCCATCATTTATATGTATCTCTAAGTGCTCTAAGAAGAATATTCATATTAATTTCCACTTTGTTAGTAACAGATGCTAAAATGCACAGATCAACAATTTTCCCATGCTGTACCTTATGTTCCATTCATTATCAGCGTGAATTGGACATTCTGCAGCCAATGATGCTTCAGCCTCCATCTTGGCTTTAGCTGCAGCATCTCTTTCTGGCTTTGCTAGAAGATATTCTTTCTACAAAGTAATTATCACTTTAACCATTAGAAGAGAAAGCGAATGACCTTAAAAGTGGTAAATTTCATATTGTCCAACCCCCAATCAATAAAGGGTAGATGTTTATGATACCTGCCGCTCAAGACACGCGGCATTTGAACATTGGGGATTTGGCTTCATTGCCATGGTTGGAAAATAATCTTTAAGAGAATTGTATCCCTGAAATTAAGATACAAAACTAAATCCTGTCAAAACTATGGTTAATTAATCTGCACTCACTATTTTGTATTCACAGATCCTCATCAATTGCAAGAGTAGGCCAACAGGCGTGTGTGAGGGAGAAAGAAATAATGTGGGATTTACCAAGTATGGGGAAACATGTCCAAATTTTAGCAGAAACTTAAGTGTATTTTGAACTAGAAGACCAGCAACAACTCCCTGAAAAAACAATGCAAATAAACAGGATATTAAAAGATAGCACAGGAAAAAGACTATTGATGGACTAAAAAGTAGATAGCTAATTTGATCAGTATCTTATGCTAGAAAAGTAAGCAATTCTACACTAAATTATGACGAAAATTTTAGTAAGTAGCAAATAACAGATCAAGATACTTATGCAATAGCCTGTTTGGTTTAGTTTGCAAAATAAAGATGTCCAGTTCCTTCAAATACTCCAGAATTGCTATCACTCAAGAGTAAATTACTCCAATAGAGAAAGCAGCTAAAGAGAGGTGGTGAAGAACATAAAAAGTTACCATGGTAGTAGGTAAAGATGCGGCACATACTCCCTCACGCTTAAGTGTTCGTTCGTCCACTCCAGAAGCTACAACCTAAAAAAAAAAAAAGGGTAAAAAAACCATTATTGAACTTTGCATCCCTAGATACAAAAGAGATACTTTTATGTATGTACGAACTCATATGATTATGTGCAAAATTGTACATGATACACACAAACTTTTAAATTTGACTGTCAATTTAAGGCTATACAGCATTGAATTCTCCTCCACAATCATCCAAGTTCATTACAACAAACAACTTACCAAAGGAGGTGCACAAGCAAAACAGGCAGTTTCTCCAGGAATTAGCAATTGTATGTGCCCAGAAACAGCATCCTCAGATACACCTGTAAAAAATTCCTTATTGATTAGTAAACTGAAAAAATTCATAAGCATATGTCAAAATAGTGCAGCCCAAATACCTAATGCTAATATAAGGAAGTCCACCAGAGAAAATCAAGTCTAAATTATAACTTGACTCCAAATAAATAAACCGAGGAAATAAAAATCAGGAAACCACATGCAAACCCACTGAAGCATTCCGATCCCACAATTTAACTTGGGTAAAAACTTTTGTAACATAAGTGATGAGTATGCACTTTCTATATCTCAGATTTAGTTTGAAGAACTTAAAAACAGGGAACTGATAGAAACTGTTTGCACAATCTTTTTGGTTAAGTACAACATTCTAGCCCAAATCTACAGATAGGCAATGTTTTAAAAAACTCATGCTAGCAGAAAAAAATTTAAAGCTCCAAATGTTTACTTTTAGGCAACAACAAGTGCCACAAATCTAGCTATAATTCATTAGCTTAACCCTTTTTTAAACCCATATCTCCTCTTAGCCTCACTTGCATGTGCACTGAATTGAAACTGGGGACTACTCTCAAACCTGTAACTTTTATTAATCAATAAAATTGTGGTATATAACGTTGTAGGTAGGTAACCTCTTGATTATTTATAAAGAATCCTACATTTCAACATACTATAGTAGCTGTTCATGAATTAGCTTAAGAGATAGTGATATGTGTCATAATATAAAATCCCTGTGATAGTCTAGTAAATGTGTGATATAATTTTCTGTACTTATACATATTTTATTTATCAATATTTAAATCATTATTGCACACATTGGGCAGGTAGAAGCTTAAATCATTAAACCATATCTGATATATGTCCAACAGGATACATTTGAAAAGCAAGTATCGAAGGAAACCCTTATACATAACATATTTCCACACATCAACAAAACTTTAATACAAGTGAGATTCAGCAATTTCACTATCAATAAAGTACAATACAGAGAAAATATTATTCAGCGTACCAGATTCCATCCATGTTTGATTCAACTCATTGCATGCCTGCATTACCGCAATAAAAATACGATAGTTAAAAAAAAAAAAAAATCAGAACATTCATAATCCTAAACATAACCAGACACCAAGAATATGCCCCAAAAATAACAATGGACATGTATATGCGTGTGCAGTGGCAGAGCCACGTTGGGTGAAGAAGGGGCAATTAACCCCTCGAATGATTAAAAATCTACTAAACCATATATTAAGTTTTACTTGTTGCCCCCTCATAATTCTTTCTCTTACATTATTGCCCGCCACGTAAATATTTGTTATTTTTTAACTGTCCTCTCAGATATCAAAAGTTTCTTTATTGCCCTCTCAATAAGCCCATGTTTCAATGTTGCAATTATATAAAAGTCCATATCTAGTAAAGTCTAATCTTTATTTACCATTACATAAAATAAAATAAAAAATCTCTCTCTCTGTCTCTCTTTTAAAACTCCCCCCTTTCACGAAAGCGATACTCCACTAAACTTCAAAATGTACTTTAATTATAATATAAACATAAAGTTACTTTATTCTTTTGTTAGACCACTTTACTCTCACTTTGTCTTTTCTCTATTATATTTCATCTCCACCAAGCCAAAAACCCAGTTTCAACTACTCTTCAAAGGTTCAAGCATTCAACCCTTATAAACTCTAATTTCTCTAAATTCTGTCCTCTCTTAAAAAAAAAAAAGGAATCAGTTGTCTATAGAGGTGTGCCCTCTGCAAATATTATTTTATTTTATTGGAATAAATAAAAAAAGAAATTAGGCTTTTGAATTTTGATTAAATAGATTATTTGATGAATATAAGTATTTGATTGTTGGGATTTTATATAAGGATTCAAATAATTGATATTATAAAATAACAATGGCATTGGTTGTTACAACTTACACTTATAAAAATGGGTTTATCTAGGGATTTTTTTTTTTAATTTCTTTGATTGAATTCTTTTCATTAAGTTTTTGAATGTAATTTTTTCAATAGATTTATCAATTATATTTATATTGCAGTTAGTTTAGTTTACATTATATCCATTCACTTTACAATTATTAAAGAATTATAGGGTTAATTTTATTTTTCTCATTTAACTTCTTTAATTGAACTCTGAACATTGAGTTTTTACATTAAATTACCTATTAAGTCAAACAAATTATTGATAAAATGCTTTAGTATATAAAAATGTATTTAAGACATATTAAATACCAATATAATCAATTAACGAAATCAAGAATTTCAGTATTTTAAATTTTAGATGTTAAGTCTCATAGTTTGATTTTTGCACCCCCCTAAGCAAAGTTTCTGGCTCCGCCACTCTGTGTGTGTCACAGAGGAAAGTTTTCAGAACTGAGTTATGTAAGAAATCAATAGAAGAAAAATAGGAGCCTGCCTGTTGTAACAATCATTCTTACCTGGTTTACGGCCATCCTTGCTTCATAATTATCTACACAGCTTAAAACCAGATCCACTCCGCTACCTTCTTTACTTGGGCGAAAGGACTTGTCTTTTAAACTTGACATAAAGGTATCAAAGCCTTGAACTGTTGTAATGTTTAGTGTATAGCTCTGTACACATAATGAATAGATATATCAGAATAAAAGAAGTACTATCTAAGATATTATACAATAAATTTATTTCCTCTCTTACAACTACAAGTGGACTAATATATATTTTTCCTTGTGCATTGTGGTAGAAATCCAAATTGGTAACTAGACAAAACAACTACAATCACATTGGTTTCTGAAGAACAACTCACACCCACTCCGCCCCACTCCACCCCACCCCACCATGGAAAATTCTGTCTTTATGCTAAAAAGAAACAATTAGTTTATAAACCACAAAACCAATTGTTCAACTCAAGAAATCATCATGAAACTAAATATTCACCAATGTCTCAAAAATAAAAATTACAGAAGAAAAAGCAGAAAATTATTAATTTCACATATCTGATGAAACGATAAAGAGACAAATTTCTACGAAAACTTACCTCAAGCACAACATCAGGATTTATGTCTGAAAGGGTCTGGACAGCTGCATCAGTCTTTGTCATGCCCGTCTAGAAATACAAATTAAATTATGTAAATTAATGGAGTGGATCCCAAGTTTGTTATAATACACAAATAAAAATAATATGTGGTCTGCATAAGAAAAGCACTGGCATTTAGTTTCTAGTACATTATATATCCAGATGTAGTAAAAAGTGTGGAAATATATAAGCACTAACACCTGCTCTGGACGAAAAAATAGCCTATTCATATTAGCCAACTCCACTTTGTCATAATCGTACAGCAAAAGACGACCTATGCCACACCTTGTGAGCATCTCAGCTGCAACACTTCCAACACCACCAACTCCCTGTGATTTCAGAACGATCACCAATATAAAGTACATCAGATCTGTCAAACAACTGTAATTATGAACTAAAGCAAAAACATGGAAATCGTATGGAATGTGTGTATTCAATAAACATATATCATTTACTACTCAAAATAAATTGAAAACAATTGAAACAAATTAATCAGGGAGATAAATACAGACAACAATGGCAACCGAGAACTCCCGTATTCTCTCATAGTTCTCCACAATACCCATTCGCTGAAGTGCCATAAGCCTACTGTATGGATTACTATCCACCACCTCAGCACTCATATCCTGCCACCATCATCACTTGCAAACACATCAGTATAATAATTAATTCCAACTCTCAAGAATGCATAACTAAACACTGCAATAAACATTTAGAAAAAGAAAAGAAAATAAAAGGGCAGAGAGTTATGAGACAAGAACCTTGACTTTCGAACGCCGAACAGGTGCAGTGTTGGCGATATTCATAAGATTTTCAACACGCACTCGTAGCTATGAAACCAAAATAAATCATGCAGAGAGTTAACTACACATTTCTTTCAAAATCAAGCCTAAAAATACTAGTATATCACGAATGTTCAATTTCCTGAAACAGTGTTTAGTGTCCAAGCTACTAGCAACATTAAAATTAAAATCCCAATCATCCAAACTTACAATTCTAACAAACCAAGACAACATAAAATCATAAAAAGTCAAAATTTTGATTCCTCACTTTCGATTTAAACTAGAATCATGCAATTTCGATTCTACTTAACGTTATGTGAAAAGCTAACTTACTGTCCGGATAAGGCAGTTTACATGAAAAGTCAAACTGAAAGCAGAGAGGTTTGACTATACATTCACTGATCAAATTTTATGAACAGAAAATAATAAATAAATTCAATTCAATTAAACATCGATAATTACATATAATGATCACCGATATTTTAATAATGCACTTTATCAACAATTCGTAATTCCAAAAGCACTTCACCGCCGCTGCAATTAAGAGAGGTAGATCCGAATTGGGATTGAAATTACCTTGTCGATAGAGGCATGGAGAGAAGGATCAGGTAATGATTGCTTCAGCGACTCGAGATCGCCAATCATGTCTTTCAATTCCACCTCCATATTCGAGTTTTTCTCTTCTCAATTTGTGATTTTTATTTTATTTTTTTCCCGGATCTGTTATTTGTCTTCCATAGCAGAAAGAAATCACGTTTATGGAGTTGCTCCAGTTGGAGAGTAACGGAAGTGCTTTCGTAGTAGTAGTAAAGTGCTTTCTATTTATTGGGCTTCATCTGTGTAGCCCAAGGTTGGCTAGTTGGGCCTAACTTCGGATGAAAATGTCAAAAAGCTTTTACCTAAAGCCTCTTGAATTGAGAGAATCTGCAACATGCACAAATTCTCTACTGCTAGTGCCTGCTTTAATCAACTTGTCTAATATATCTTCTTCTTCTTCTTCTTCTTCTTTTTGGGATAAAGAGAAAACTTTTTGATTTATTCTTTATTCTTCCTTTTTATATATTTCGTTTTTCAATTTCACTAATTACATAACAAAAAAATTCCTAGCCAAGCTTAAACTATCAGCTTATGTTTGGACAAGACAAATGGGCATAAGAGAGATGGACATCGCCGGCCATCAGCTCATAATCCAGGAACTCAACGACGTTTACGACTCAGACACCGGCCGCGCGCTCACCGGTTCATGGCTCTGGGACTCCGCGGTAATTTTAGCTCATTACATTGCAACCCATCTGGATATTGAAAATAAGTCCGTCATCGAGCTCGGCGCCGGGGCCGGGCTTCCCGGACTGACAGCCGCTACGGTCGGCGCCAGCCGAGTCGTTCTCACAGATGTGAAGGCATTGGTTCCCGGGTTGATAAAAAATGTAGAGGCCAATGGGTTAGGAAACAGAGTTGAAGTGAGGGAACTCGCATGGGGATCGAACGACTCAGAGCTGAGTCAGCTCTGCGAGTTGGGTGAGTTTGACTTTGTCGTGATGAGTGACGTGTTTTTTGATCCGGAGGAGATGGTGGGCCTGGGGAAGACGTTAAAGAGGCTTTGTGGGAAGAGCACTAAGGTTTGTGCAGCGAGCGAGGTGAGGCCGTGGACAGGTGAGTGCTTGAACGAGTTGGTGAGTCAGGGTTTTAGCGTTATCGAGTTATCAAGGCAAATGAGCGGTGATTCATGCGGTGAGGACCAAACATTTGACGTGTTTGATGTGTACGCGTTAATAGCACCAATAGAAGAGGATTGCCACGTGGCAGACCTCTGTGCTTGAGTACGTAGAACCGAAGCATCAAGAACCCACTCATTTCTAACTCTAGTTTTAAACGATAAATTAAACTAAAATTAATTATAGCCATTTCAATATTATATATCATAATAGATGCAAATTTAATTAACAATAACCTATCTATTAAATTAGAGGCTCAATAAAATTACCATTATATTGAATTGATAAAGGACGTTTTTCACTTTTTTTTTTAATTTAATAGATGTTTCGGCCAAACGTCAATATGATAATACTATTTCAAGGCGATATTATGTTTCAAAATAAAATAGTTATCTTTTCCCTGATTAAGTAAATTGCGGAATCATTCCTCATTCACGTCCTCCGTAAAAAGGTTGAAAAGAAAAAGCCTTAAAGTACGATAAGCCCAAAAACAAGCATTTAAAACACCCAATTTCACATTAAAACCAACCACATTTTATATACCAAACATTATCAAGGGTGGTAATACTTTGCACTAGTTACACTTCCTAAGCCATTGTTATCATCATCCACTAGGTCTATGCAAATAAAAATGTGAGAGTGTAATTACATGTCAGGAAGAAGCTGAAAGGGTTAAGCAACTTTCATCAGCATCCTGTACAAAACTTGGCAGCTGCCTCCAATTAAACAACGGGCAGCCGTACCGCATAAATCAAGTAGATAGCCTCCCTTCTTCATGATCAAAACCCTTTCGAGCAATACATGTCATGTAATTCTATCTCCCTCGTACCAATATTACCTTTTCTCAAAACAATAGAAAACTCCAGGCAGGTAATCGGGGTTATCCTTTTCTTTCTCAGCCCTGGATGTGCCACCCGTGTTTGTGCAGAGACCCATAGTCACTGGCTGAGAATATTTATAATTATTCCCACCATTCACAATCATCTCTATGGGTTGTAGAGATTATCAAACTGACTTCAAAAAGGGCAAATCTGCACTTTTAAGGCAGAAATATTTGGGCACACATGACAGCACAAACCAAGTTGCTGAATGCAAAGACTATAACCCATCACATTCAAAATCACCTACAGCCGCTCAACCGTTATAGTGAACTTTCTGGTTCTGGGAGCCCTGGCCCTGCTGAGGCTGCTGTTGTGAAGCCTGCAAATTTAGTGGTTGAGTGTTGTAATGGGCAAAGGGCTGAGAGTAGAGAGAATTCATCAAGCCCTGCACATAAGTTTTGCCAACTTATATTAACTGCTTACTGAAAAGAAACAACCACCAAGACAAGCTAATACTTGCCAATTAACAGAGGCAGAATGCTATAAACATTTGGCTATTAGTAGAGCCTGTTAAACTCTCTGCTATATGAATTCCATAATTCGCCAAATGTTTCTCACATCTTGCACTTTGATAAATTTATATTTAACTAATCACCAACATTGACAGAAGAAAAAACCTGAGACTGAAGTTGATTAGGATTGGCCACACCAAAGTGGCTCTGTGATGCTTCATCCTGTGTAGGGTCATTAAAACCAACTTGAGTAAATAGACCTTGTGATCCATGAGCCATGTAGTCCTGTGACACAGCACAGCAGTTATATAGGAAGACCACAAATAACAAAAACGACCTCAAAAATTATTTAAGAAGTTTGAGCTTACCTGAGACATAAAATCGTTCCCAGTACCAAAACGAGAATATCCAGCTTGAGAATTCTGATTTAAGAAGCTCCCAGGAAATCCTCCCTGTGCACTTTGAGTAACATAATCAACAGCATATCCACTTTGAGAAGCCTGGTACACAAGTCCACATGTCAAAATACTATCAAGCATATGATAGAGCTTTCAATATTAAACTTGATCCCAGTTTCCAATAGTATACCTGTGTAGAGAAGTCAGTAACATTATAAGGAACATGAGAACCCTGGCTTTTGAAGTCATCACCCAAGAAGTCCTGATGGATGGTCAAAACAAAACAATTAAGAAACGAATACCAACACAAATATATATGTATATATATATATATATGAAAGAGGCATAATATGTATGAATACCTGAGACATGCCTCCCACAGAAAATCCATCTCGAAATGTTTGACTAGGCCCTTGAACTGGCATCTGTTGCATGCAACAAACTCAGTTACCATAATCTTGATATAAGAGTTTATTTTTCAAATAAATAAATAAAAGGTATGCATGTTTGTGTGTGTGTGAGAGAGACACAGAGAGAGAGAGAGAGAGAGAGAGAGAGAGACGAACATTATTAACAAATCCAGGTTGAGTCAATGGACCACCGACAGATGGTTGGCTATTTGGATTCTCAAGAGAAGGAAAGTTGAAAGTGGACCCAATAGTTCCAATTGTCTGTTGAGAGGCTTGTTGGTGTTGGAGATGACTGCCAATAGGAGCACCTGCACTGCCACGACCAGCCCCAAAACCTCTACTTCCTGGTGGAGGTACATGAGGAACAGCTCCAACTGGACCATGTACAGCTCCACGGGTTGGAATAGCATATGGCTGAGAAGGGGGAACACCTTGAAATGGTGGGAGGGGCACACGAGGCATAGGAAAACCTGCAGGATGCACTCCAGGTTTATGGGTACCATTAGGTGGACCGGGAGGCATATAAGAACCTGATATTGGCGAAAAAGTCAGCTCACTAAGAACTACTGATTCAATAATATATCAACAGCTAAAACAACCAGAGAAATCATATAACATAATATAAGTTTCCTAAGGCCATATTCTACTCTGATTTTGGTTATGGATATATTCATAACTTCACAAATATCACACAAGTAAAAATATCTAAAAAAATGGATTTCCAAGTCATAAATTAAAATAGCTAGCAATAGTATACCCCTTGCACGACTGCTTCTCCTATCAGCATTCGGGCTAGATGATGAGATATCATTGGACACAACTCCAGGCCCACCACCAAAGTAAAGCCTTCTATCATTATAAATCTGAGCCACAATACAAACTTTCAAATCAGTTCAATTTACTTTCCAAAGTGCATTATAACGGGTAATCTTATCAGAAAGCTGGATAGCATTCTCAGGAAACACCACCTATGAAAATTTACATACAAAAACTTAATTAAAGCATCACCTTTTTGGGCTTCTGAAATTGGACCATACTCTGCTTCAAGTTATTTAGAGGCCCTTCAACCAAGCACTCATGTTCCTGGTGCACCATTCATAATTAATATTGTTTAAGATATTAAACAAATAGCAATGATAGGAATCTGCAGAACTGTAAATAATAAACCAATTTAAAAACACCAGAAGTAATTTTTATCTATTTCTAAAACAGGAAGGAAAATAATTGAAGCATGCTGCTGACATCAGACATGTAATTCCAACCTGATTAACAAAGATAAGCTTAGCAGCTGCCAGATGTATAAGACTTGACTAGCTTTAACGTAAACAAATAAACACCATATCACGTAAAGTGGATAGCTTCGGACTCTAATTAAACTGTTTCTACCAAGAAGCATACCTACACAAAACAATCAGATAATAATACCTTGTAGTGTGTCAATAAACTATTCCAAAGTGGCTGTTTGCTCAGAACTTTAGGGTTTCCCAGGATAACGATTCCATATCTTGCACGAGTTAGGGCGACATTAAGCCTCCGAGGATCATTAAGGAATCCAATGCCCTGAAATGACAGCAGAAGCAAAAATTAACACATTTTATACAGTTCTAACATATTCTAATAGAAATGGGAACTAGTATCAGAGATCCTGTGACAATCTTCAATCTGGAATTCTATCATTTTAATAGGATTTTTAAAAAGCAAAAAGAGGAGATACTGATCCACCACCAACTTATAAGGAAATCCTTTGCTATTCAATTTAACAGATAATATAACTAGATAGCTTTTCCAATTCATGCAAGCAATAGACAAGGAAATTTATTTACTTGTATACAAATGAACCAACCTGATGCTCATTACTCCTCACGCAAGACAAAATAATGTAATCTTTCTCTCTTCCTTGAAATGAATCAACACTTGCAACCTGTAAAATTAATAAATTATGTAGCTATCTAAACCAAATATCAAATGGCTCTCACAATTGGCTAGTCAAACCTAGGCATTACCTCAATTTCCTTGTATAGTTGCTGTCTAAGAGCTCCATTTCTTGACATATAGTTCACAATATATGCTCTTTGTCCCTCATAAGGTGTAATCACCCCAATCTGTGACATGTTAAAAGCTTATTTAGACTACAAGAGCAAATTAGCTCTTGAGAACTCCCATGGACTGACTTCAAGATCCAAAGACAAACCTGGCTTGGGACCACACCACTCCTCAAGAAAGTAGTGACAATTTTCTCAACGTTAGCAGCCTCAGTCCGATTTAGATAGGATGTTCCACTGGCACTAATCTCCTCTTGTCCCATCTAAGACAGCATAACATAGATGATAAAATGTAACTTCACAATAAAATCAAGAACCATCAAAGGAAAACAAGCTTTGCACGGTAGCACACTAACATTAATTTACAATGTGGTAAGCAATCAACTAGATTTGTACGCTTGTTTATTATCAAGTCCAATGCACAAATTTATTACAATACAACCCAACTAATTCCCTTTATCATTGTTAAAAATAAAGAAAAAAAAGAAAGATCTCAAACTACTTCTTATCACATGAAGGCAGGTCATCAGGAACATTTCCAAGAACTCTTCTTAAACAGCTATTATACCTGTACGTAAAAGAACATGGGCCGATTAGGCACGGGCCACGGGAAATCAATGCCTGATGATTGTCTTTCATTGATAGTCACTCCATTTTGTAGTGTGCCTTCATAGAAGCTGTTAGAAGGAAATTCAGACAAAGATGGGTGCATCCGGTATTGAACCTATGACCAAGGGTGATGAAACATAATATATTAGTGGAGAATAACATAATATATAAGTGGAGAATTACTATCTTTTTTTAAAGAACTCAGTGATACTGCAAGAAAGTAAGACAGGCTTTCACAAATAACTTGTGAAAAATAAATACCAGCAAACTGGTAAGCATAAGCATCAGTCTTACGGATGCTGTATAAACATATACTCATACAAAATTAAACATTTCCATACATAAGCCTTGTGATTGCTGCAGCTTTAAAATAGAAATAAAAAAACAATGTGTACGAAGGAGCAAAATATAATCGCAAGCAAATGAGGTTTCAGGATACCTGGCATCCATACCCAAGCAAAAATACTAACTAGAATATTTACCTGCAATCTAATTGGTTTCAAACCAAGTAAAACAAGGCGTTCAAAGAGAGATTGGGCAAGCCCAGCCCGTGCTGCTTTCTTGCACATAATGACTGGACCAAGCTGGCAATGATCACCGACAAGAACAACCTGGTATAAAAAGTTCTAGTTAGACGCTAAGCACAAATTAATGCCATGAAAAGAATATTAAATTTAATGCTAAGTACCTGTTTTGCCCCAAGAACCAAAGGGATAAGACACTCAGGTTCTGTTGCCTGTGTAGATTCGTCAATAAGTACCTAGAAGACAGGAAAGCAAGTAAGTTTACAAGAATTTAATAATGATCAAATGCTAACAAAAGATATTCCTCAACCTGGCGGAACCTAAAATTTGCCAATCGAGGATCTCCAGCACCAACACATGTGCAACAGATGACATCAGCACTCTGTGAAATCTCCCTTTCTGTTGCCCGCTTAAGTGCTTTGTATTTTTTCTCATCACTGCTGGACAACTCTCCTGTAATTTGTTTGAATAAAAAAATATAAGCAGGAAAAAAATAAAAAATAAGCAAAGAAGAAGAAGGAATCTCATTAAAATAAAACCAAATTATAAAATTGTGTCACCAAAATATCAAAGTCCCAACAACACAACTCTACTAAACGTATCCAACATTAAAATTACAGATTATAAAATAAAAAGCATACATATGTTTTCTAATATATATCCTAAAAGATGAAATTTAAAGCTTCCACAATTATCAATGGTATGACAAACATATAAGCTACCAAGACAAGCCTCTCTCAGAGTTCAAGGACATGTAAGGATGGCACCCAAAGACAATTGAAAGACAAAATATCTACAAAGGTCAAATAGAATTCATCTTCAACAACAATTTACCAGAACCTACATAAGTCTACATTTTATCTGTATGCTCAATCTAACAAATTAATACACTAATGAAATAAGCTGAGAAGACCTGCATTCACACCTTTTCTCACAACTAAATGCGCTGGAATAACCAACACAGGGAAGCCACAGCGGTGGACTACACTACAACATGAAAATTCACACTAAACCTAACACAAGCAAACATTGACAAACCTCAGAAACCAACTAAACTCACCCTAAATGCCAATACAATCACATTGCAGAAGGGATACTACAATGAATTGTGAGCCAAAAGACTTTCTATGCAGAGAAAAACCAATTAGTATAAATTAATACAAACCCAAATAACTAAAACCTTGAATCAGCTACTTTAAGTAGTTATTAAGGGCCAAGAAGTACTTTCAAACTCCAGACAAAAGCCCCAACAAGTATTCATCGCCAAATCTTTGGAAGAAAAGCACATAAAGTAACAAAGCTGACCTTGTTCATCTTTCAACTGCTGTAACTTATGAAGTTCACTCTTCTCAGACGTGTCAAGATGTCGAACCTAGAATAAGAAGACTCATGCTAGGAAAGTCAACATAAATGATCACCAGAAGACATTAACTTATAACGACACCAATAAGTTAACGAACCTGATAGTGAAGGGTTAAATGCTCAACTGGAGAGCTTACAGCCTCCCTTGATTTTGCACATAGTCTAACAACCTTAAAATTTCGCCCAAAAAAAAATACATATATATACATTAAATCCCAGTCATTAAATAAATTTCAATTACAGGAACCAAAAAGAAACATGGATGTACAACCACTGGAAATAAGGCAAATTTTAAATATGAAAAAGTATGACAACATTATTTTTGATATAGAGTTTAAAGTATAAAACATTTCTTCTACAAATATATGCAAAAAATAAAAAATAAAAATCTCCAGCCATGAATGCGCAAAAGCAAAGCAGCATTCTATAAAGAAAATCTCAAACTTTAAACAAATAAAACAACTACCAGTGATCCAATAAAACTATATGGTTCCTTTTCTGGCAATAATGGAAATGCTTTCTTCATTACCTTTAAGCCAGTGGCACTTATCTTTTCAGCTAATTGATCAACAGCCACATTACTTGGTGCACAGACCAAAACCTAACAAAAGAATGAAACATCATAATGTTATATGATAAAAGACAAAAGAGTATATAAAATATGCGGAAGAGAGGTTACCTGCCCTTGGCCCTGTTTGGCCATGTGATATACAATTGCTGCAGATGTGACAGTTTTCCCTGTGCCAGGTGGACCTTGAATTAAACTTATAGGCCTCTGAAGGACACTCTTTACGGCAAAAACCTATCCATGAAGAAAGGTAAGGACCATCCAACTCAAAACCAAATAGAGTAGAAAAACAATGGAAATAAACAAAACTAAGTCAGGATATACACTTCACAAAACAAAAAAGGTTGAAAAGACCCATTAAAAACATTTGAAGTGTGACATTTACATGAAATTTCAGACAGAAAGTTCATGAACTTTTATATGCTGATTCCAAGATCTCTACAATCTATGAAATCCAGCATTCTACATCTCTAAAAGAGTACAATAACTGCATAAAATTTAAGCATTTGACATGCGAAATAAGAAATGATAATCATATTCTTAAATAAGTTGGACTTAAAAGGGTAAAGGTCAAATTGCATACTTGAGATGCATTCAGCTCTGGAAGACCAGGTGCACCAAAACGACGGGGAAGTGTATTACGAACCATCTGAACTTCAACTTCATGGCCCAACAAGTGGTGGTAAATATACCTGCAGATAAGTTAGCAATCACACTAACTCAAAATCATAAAAATGCAACTGCAAAACAGCTTTGATATCTATTAGATAATTGAAAATCAAGATGCGCCAGAAAGGCCTGATTTCATCCCACTCAACCCAGAATATGTAGCAGAGCATCTAAAATAGACAATGATAGGATGGTTCGGTCCATGCAAACAACAAGCAGGTCCAACTAAAAATTTACAAGTAGAACATATCTAACCCTGTTAGACATAAACAGCCAAATCCCAAGTCTTCTATTTTTTTATCTGGATAACCCAGAAATTCCAAGTCTGTTATAGAAACTTAAATCTACATGATGAATGGTGAAGTTGATAATCTCTTGCTAATTTACTCAAACCCATATAACTTGAAAAAACAAGTCAAATATTCCAAGTTCAAAACCGGGGTTAGTCCCCCAACTCATAAGCTTGGTATCAGGAAACAAAAGACATATATATGCCCCAAATAAGTGGCCTCCTCAGGGGATTTGAGCCCTTGAACTTGAAGATGAGGCAAAGGCTTCTTACCACTGAAGCCCAATCCTAGACGTCAAACCTTATCAATGCACAAAATGCAATCCAAATTAAACCAGAAGACCTACCCACTGACGCTTGTTTCATCAACTGCAAAAGTTTTCATTGCTCCCTGCATCCTATCAAAGCTTGTACTCTTCCAGACAAAATCAACACTAAACCCGTGGCTGATATCAACAGGAACTCCCTGCATACAAAAGTAAAATATAACTTTCATCAACTTATCTCACTAAAAACCACAAGCAAAACAAATAATGTACTAGCAGAACTACCTGACTAGCACGAAGTTCAAGTGCAACTTCCTCTTGTGCCGTTAGCTTGATCTGATAAAACATATTACCATATATAAGATACATAATAGAACAATAAAAATAAATTCTTTCTAGATTTAAAAAAAAAAAAAGAAACAAAACTAATGACATAAATTTTTTTTTAAATTCAGCATTAAATCCAAATAAAATATACCAAACATGTACTTTTTGGAAGCCAAATTTCAAGAAAGAACATACCACATGCCCAACTGACTGCCAAGCTGGATGAGCTGCATCTCCTGAATAACGCAACCGCAACTCATCCCCAGGCACTAGACGCAACTCATTGTCTTCCTACAATGATAGACGAAGCAGAAAACTTCATCAAATATAGATTAAAAAGGTAGAACTAACAACAAAAACAAGTGGTTCATATATACATCTAACTACAAGATTCAAAACTAAGCAGTGAATCACCTTTGGAAAAACAAAATATGCAATACGCTTCTTGTTAAGACCAATATCCCATCGTATTGTGACATTATCTTTGCTTTGAGATTCTTTCATCATCTATAACAAAATCCAGAGAATAAGATTCTGCAAAGTATTTGATGTTATTATAAAAAAAAAAAAAGAAGGAAGTGCATGACAAGTCAAATCTAAAGATTATAACAAAATTAGCAGATAATCCTCAAAAGTTTTGTTGCATACTTTATCATAGTCAGCTTCAAGCTTGATAAGTGGTGCAAATACATTTTGATACTGCAAGAGAAAAGACAGAAAAAACCAGCCATAGTTAGTAACTATAAGACTAGCTGTAACTTCCCCAATAATAAAACAAATCTGATTTGAGCATTTAATGGGAACAGTCACCTGATAAGCATCTTCGTACTTCAATACCACAGACTGAGGTTCATCATCTACACCAGGCTTCTCAAGGTCCTCGAGGGTGGCATCAGGATTTGCCTTCCAAAGTTCTTCAACCTTGTTTATTTGTTGCGCACTGATCTGGCGAGCCCTCAACTGCTCCTGCTCTGAGGGGATCTGTTAAGTGCTACACGTTAGCAATTTTAAGAACAATAAACCACATAGTACAACAAAAAGAAGGAACGCCAACCTTAACAAGCCATTGCAGAAAACACCTATCGTCAATGAGGGGGCACCACTGACTCAGATCCCAATTCATGTCCTTCAATGCATTAACATTCAGGCAAGGTTCCCTACACAGAAGAACAACAACACTCTCTGTCTTAGCCGATATAAAGCCAAGGAGGAACACATTTCGGCATCCACAGTTGTAGCATTCAAGAATAGTCTCTCCCAAAGGACTATCTTTATGAAGACAGACTTCCTTGTGTTTTGCTCGAACCTACAAGATTACCCAACAAAAAAGAAAAATTTATGGACCATTAATATGTCTAAATGGCAAGTACCACTAGATTTCAATTATATCTATCTAAGAGAAACTATAACCAAAGTACCGAACGCAACTGAACAATCACTAACAATACCCCAAATACAAATTTAAAAAAACGAAAGAAAAAAAATCTGGGAGCACAGTTGACAAAATGGTAAAAAATTAAGAGAAAAAGAAAACCATGAAACATAATGTGTACATAAAATCAAATATGTATGACTAATTCCAGTCCATGAGCACCTTCATTTGGCTAAATAAAAGCAATTAAATTAAATTAAATAATTCGACTGAAAAACCTTTGAATCCCACCAAATGAGCATTTTAGACATATTAGGTGCCACTTACCAACCAAAAATTTGTATTCCTACAGCCGCGAGCAGAGAGTACAAGACAACCACAATTGCACAAGGAAACAAAAAAGGTCATAAGTCATCACCAGTAAGGGTCGCACAAAGACAGATCCTGAGTTGAATATTTTACATTTAGTCCTAATATATGCATTTCCAATCCTCAATCTAAAGACTTATACCTAAGTTCGTGTACTCATTGGTTCAAGAATGACTATTGCAATCACACATAGATAATATAGCATTGATTTACCATAGAAATTAACTGATTCTCCAAATCCAAATCCAACTGACCAAACAAGCCTGTAAATTTCGAGTGCTGCATAAATCATTCACTTTACGAGCAGTTATAAACACAAGTGTTTATTTCCAAATATCCGCAACAAAAGATTTGCTGTGCTGAGTATCCTATATTTGGTCTCCTTATTGATCATCAATAATGATTCGGTTTCCTTCCAAAAAGTTAGGGCGTTTAAATAAAATAGCAAACATATATCATGATCAAAATGTATATAATTTTGGATGCTATGAAGTCCTTCAAACTTCCACTAACTACAAAATCAAGAAAAGATAAAACTAAAAATATTTCCATAGATTCTACCAGATCCAGGGTAGATGAACAAATCCCTAAGTATTCCATTTTAGTCTAAATTCACCAACACTGCATAACCAAATGAATGTCAATAAATCTCAATCTCATATCTAAGATAAAATAAGCTAATAGTAAAATATGGAATTCTAACTAGCCTCTAGGACAATCATTGAGCAATTTACATCCATGTGCATTATATTCCCCTAAGAAAATAAACAGAAAAAAAATGTATACACTCCTTTGTTTTATCAGATATAAAATCGCAAGGAGCCTTCATAAAATCTACCAAATTTTAGTCATAATAAACCAATGCACAAGGTCAGAATTGGCTTTCGTTCCAGTCAACCTCAATATCAATATAAATAACCATCCACAATACACTAATTTCAGCATATGTATAGAGATCCCCATGAGCAATCATGTTTATCATAGTACAGAAATGAGAAACAACATCAAAACACTAAAGCCTAAGAAACTCATCAAGCTTTCTCTAAATTGAATTTATTTAAACATTCTGATATAAGCATTTCATCAATCTTTTGAACTAGCGCAATCAGGCTCAGGCCATTAGAATCTTAAGGTAAACAAACTCTCTCTCTTAGTTCGTCTAACAAAATTCAATCTGCTAATTAGAATGGAAAATTAAAAACTTTTCTGCTCCTTACAGTCCAATATGTTGTTTCCTCTATAATAAACTTCCCAAATATCTAAATTTTCCTCTAAGCCAAATGCAATGCCTGCATTTCAAAGCACTCATCAACAGTAAATCTCGACAAATAAAATTAACATAGAAGAAGCCCAAAAAAAAAGAAAATCTTACTTCTAAATTCGTTACGGGTTCTGCACTGCACACGCTCACCACTTATATAAACTATAATTTAATCACTCTACTACAGTTCCTATAACACTCGAAGCAAAAATGTGTATCCAGATTTCGACACCACCTTAATCTGATTTCCCGACAACTTAAAACCTAAAAAGTCTCATAAATTCAACAAATAAAAAACCTAATTGGAAAACATATTACAAACAGTTAAGTGTGAGTTACAAAAAATCGCTTCAATTTCGCTCTCATGGACTTGCAGCCAACTCAAATTTATGTTTGAAAATACAAAAATTTAAAGAAACATACCAGGTGATTAACGATGTGTGAGCCGGAGGTATTGCCTCTCGAATTACAGAACCACTTACGACAAGACGGCACATTGCACCGTACGACACACGCCGGATTCGAAACCCCACAGTACCGACAGGCGTGTTCCGTGAAATCCGCTTTCCCGTACTCGAACCCCTCCACGTCATCACCCGTCTCCTCGAAACTCAACGCCGCTAGCCCGTCCACAATCTGACTGCTACTAGTAGTATTACTACTATTGTTGTTGTTTGCTCCCCTTTTGGACGGAGACGAGGTGCCAGCGTGGGAATCGGAGTGGCGGTGGTGATTGTGGTGGTGGTGATGGTGGAGATGGTGATCGGAGGAGGTCGCTGCCCCGCGCGAATCGGAAGGAGTCGTAGGTGTGGTCGGAGTCGGTGTGGTGGAGGGGTCGACGGCGAGAGAATCGGAAGGAGTGGGCCACGACACAGGCGAGCGGAATTCGGGATAAGCGTCGAAATCGGACTCCCCTTGGGTGTTGAATTCGAGGAAAGTATAGGCGTCGTTCCCCGTGTCTGGTTGCGACGCCGTTTCGAAAAGGTTGCTCTGCTGAGAATCCATAGAACAAAAAAGAAACAAAACGGTACAGTTTTGGTATTGTTTCCTGAGAAGAAAAAAAAAATTAGGGTTAGGGTTTTTCGTTATAGAGAGAGAGAGAGAAAGAGAAGGGGGGAGGGAAGGAAAGAGAAATGGAGAGAGTAAAAATGGGGCGAATTGTGCGAGTGTTTATGATGTTAATGTAATGTGGGTGGGTTTGTGTTGACGTTACGGTGTAAAGAAAGAGAGACAGAAGGCGCGTGGTGTGTGAGTAATATAAACGGAAATGCTGCCGTCAGAAGCAATGCCCTCCACGCTCCGACGTTATTGGACAAGATGTGTGGGTCCCGATACGAATGGACGCTTTAGATGTTGAACCGATTGCATTTCCATCGTATACTGGCGCGTGGGCTTCTCGGTTTATGTCTAATGGCGTTAAAATTATGACGGCTTTTACAACCATAATTATTTTATTTAAAGAGATGATTATTGATAAATAAAAACAATACTATGTTAATCTAAAATACACAAATAATTTCACTTTTTTTTTTCTATTGTACGAGGCTGAAAATAAGATCAAATTTTGTAATTAACTAATATAAGTACGTGAAACTAAATAGATTGCTGTGTCGAGATTATGATTATATAAAGTTGTGGACATAACATCTACTAATGATAAAAAAATAATAATAATAACGTCCAATACCCATCTAATCGCAACATGTTGCTATCAACAAAATACTTGTGTAACCAATTGCTAGCCAACACGCTAAACGACCTTTTCATTCGTGTTTCCCGCGATATTATTACCTTAATGTGCAAGTTAATGTAATGGGGACATTTTGCATTTACAAAAATTACAAAAGTAAAAAGTTGTTTGATCAGAATATACATATTTTTTGGTAACTGAGATTAAATCCGATGTTTATTATACAATTCAAATCACGTTATTTTCGTATATAATTATATATTTTATAAATTCATCTCAATATTAGATTAAATTAAGCCTGAGAAATTTAATACGGCCCCCTTAACATAATACAAACTCATTCCATAAAAACATGTTTTTGATATAATATTATCGAATCGGATCATCAATTGGTTAATACGGTAAAACCCGTTTGATATTTAACCATATTTATGTTTATCCTATAAAAAATCGTTTCACCCGTTACTCGTCATTATTAAGAATAATATAGTAAATTTATTTATGATAAATAAAAAAAATATAATAAAATGTAACAAATACTAGTTTATAATTATGTTTAACCTAATTAAAATTATTCTAATACAACTACATCATTTTTTCTTAGATGTCCATGAGTATGACATTTTGATGTGAAATATAAAGAGGAAACTTATAAAATATCCTATTTCATTTTCAGAAATCATTCAATAATTTGACATTATCAATTATTTATCTTAAATATACTTTATATGGATCTTTAAATGATGTTTGATAAAAAATTTTGTTTGTATTTTCGTATTATATTAAATTTAGATATTTTAATAGATTTTACAATATTTGTTAGGTTTTAAATTTGTGAATTATTGGTTGTATTATATGTTTAGAATTTATACAAATTATGTTACACATTGTTGTCTAACTTGAAAATAAAAAACGAGTTAAATGGATTAGATTCGGGTAACACGTTAAGTTAACAGTCGGATTTGGGTTTCAAGATTTAGACCTAATAAGTTAGTAGGTCAAATTTAGATTAACATAATTTAACACGACACGTATACAAAATGACACGAAATTGCTCTAACATGACCCGTTACCAGGTCTAGATTAAACGCTAACCTTTATATTGGATGCCGATTAGTTAAGGGTTAAAAATTAACTAACCTAATTAGCAAGGATCGATAACTACATCTATTGATTAACGCCAAATCACATACAGTAAAACCTTAATAATTAATATTGTTTAAGATTATAAAAAATATTATTTTATCAAAGTGATTTATTTATTAATAAATGAACAATTTATTAATTCATCTTTAAATGAATAATTATTAATTTAAGAAGATTTTTATGTTTTCATTATTTGTATATATTATTTATTTGATCAAGATTCATGTATGATTTATAAAAAATAAAAAATTTATAATGAATCAACGTAGTCAAAAGTTAATACATTATATAAAGCTATTTTTACTTACTATAAAAATGCAATTAAGATTGCACACATTTTGATTTATTTTAGTGAAAAGTGATGCGGTAATGGAATTACCTATTAAAAAAAGATTATTAAAAAAATAATGGATATACCAGTTAACGATGATCATGATCTAAATGATAGTTATATTCTAACAATTTTTTTTTTTTAAAAGAGATCATTCAAGCAATTGAAACCTTAAATAACTACTTATTACAATATTAAAAACATATAACATAACGTGTATGTTTTACAAACAAAATTAAAAATGAATTTGGATTTAGCTTAGATATAAAAAAAAAAACAATGATGCATATTTAAAAAAAAAGGTATACCATAAAGACTAAAAGTCATTAAGAAAAAAAACATCTTAGTATTATAAATTTATATATTATTCATGCTATGTATTTGATCAATTATTAATTTTTATATTCGTTAAACCCTAAAGGATTTGAAAAAAAAAATTAGTATATCATGCATTTAATCAAATTATTAATTTAATACATTAACCCGAATTAGGAGTGAAAAATATATTATTTACTCAAAATTATTAATTTATCGAATATATATCAATCATTTATCGATATTTTACTGTACTAGTAATTATTACAATCATATTAAATCTTTAAATGTTTCAAAAACCTGTTTATCAGTAATTAAAATCAATTAAAAGTAAACAAATATTTATTAAATTCAATAAATCTATAAATCAAATTATAATATTAAAAGTTATCTATTTTATTTAAAAATGATACTTTTAATAAATTTTCTAACTTACCAGAATCCGATTAATATTTATAATTTATGGCATAACTTGAGAGATGTGGCTAACAAGCCACTTCTAGTTTACCAAACCTCACGAGGATGTCCATGTAAAATTCTCTTATAGCGATCAATAAGAGTTGAGTTATTGCATGGACTCGATGTTTTCATTTCGGACGAATTTGTGCATCAATTCTCTCATCATTTAATTCGAAATTGTTACAAATTAAAATTCAATAAAAAGTAAAAAATAGAAACGAATCATCATTCTTCACTCAACCTCCAAGTCCAATGGGAACGCTTTATACTCTCGTCTCATTCCTTAGAGGCCAAGAGAATAAAAATAAAAATGAAATTCCATTAATAAAAAGCGAACTACTTCAGTAGTACGATGATAAAATGCGACGCCATCCGACACCGTTTTCTCCAAAAACCTTACCATGAAAATAAATTGTACATTAAAACAATTTATTGTTGTCAAATATATCATCTAATATGAGACACATTATTCTATTTATATTTTTAAAACAATGAATCCCTCCTTATCGCGTTTTTATCTCATAGTTTGCAATTTTTACCTCATTTTTTTTAAAGTATGTGCTCAATAATTATTATAAATTTTTAATAAAAAAATAAATATATACACGTATCAATCATTTATTAATATTAAAATATATATATCATCAGACTTTTATAACCTCAGACAAACTGATCTTTATAACCTCAGATAAATTTAAAATCAGATATAGATAAATTTAAAATCAGATGTGCGAGATAAAAAATTAGATAAGTAAAAGTTTTTGGCTTATAAATTTAATTGGGTGCACAAAATGCGCTGGTGACAAAGGCGTGCAATCAAAACATTAATAAAATTAAGAGTAAAAACTAACTTATTCCTAAACTGGACCAGGGAAGGTTCCGAGTTCTCTCTGTTCATTCCACTGCTCAATCTGCAAAACATGAACAATTAATCTTTTTTAATGTATATTCTTCAACCATGATGATCCATTTCCATTGAACAATTAAATTTCAACAAAAATTAAAAATTAAAAAAGCATTAAAATTAAACATATGAGTAGTTATAATAATTAATTAATGTGATCTCACCCATTCACCAGGGCACAACGAGCCATAACACTTGGCAAACTTCTCGCACTCGGGCGTTCTTTCCGATCTCCTGAGTACACCTAATCCAACAAAGTATAAAACAAAATCTAGATACAAAATTTATATATAAAATTAACGCAGTATTATTCATCTAATACCTCATCGACATTTATAACGTTCACTTTCTATTGTTTATCTTCCGTTCATTTGATGTCATATCAGGATTGTATATAGATTTTGTACATGCCGATGATAATATTAATTTAAGGTGGAAATGATGATGATATAAATATAAATATATATACTTGTGATACTCAATGTAACGAGCGTAACAATGGCGAGTTTGGTTCACGAATGGAAAGCGGGCATCCCGTGGTGCTGTTACTGATGACTCCACCTGCAAACCATCATCTTATATATTCATATATGGATATGTATAGAGAGAGAGAGGGTTATGCAAGTATACCTTATCAATAGTATTATTGTTGTCATCCTCATCTTTTCTGGGAATATTATCCTTTTTGTCATCATCTTCATGATTTTTGAACCTATAATAGGTTGGATTAGCAGGAGCTTGAGAGACGGTGCCATACTCGTGAGGAGGCCGAGGCGCTGTTCACCTCTGGCCACCTTGTTCACGTCTCTTGATCTCATCTTGTCGTGTGCATCCAACTGTGAAGCCGACATGTCGTTCCCTACTCTTACAATTCCCCTTGCCTAGCTGATAAATGTCTGTGATTTGTATGTATGTTCTTGGCAATGCATGAACCAAAGATTATATATTAGAGCTCCCTTGTACATGTAGGAGTTCTAGTTCTAGTTCTCTCTCGTAATCGTGGATAAGGTGGTTATCAGCCGCGTTGCAGTGGAGAAGACACCTGTGAATTGTTAGAATAGTTATGTGTAGTTCTAGTTCTAGTTCTTTATTGTAATCGTTGATAATGATAAGGCGATTATCAGCCACGTTGCGGTGGAGAAGACACCTCATGTGCATTGTTAGAATAGTTATCTGTATGCAATGAGCATATATTATTACTATATATAGGATGATCCGTTTAATGTGTTTGGAGACGAGTACTTCCAAACCGCTAAATGCTGTTCCCTCTATCTCATCTTGTATCTTATACATGATACGTTATCCTTTCATTGATAACCTGTAAAGGATCAGAGCCGGCCCATGCATCTATGTGTCTATCGCTAAAATATGAAGGAAAGAAGATTCTTTTTTCTCATTACACAAGATGTATATAGTGAGTGAGACAATTCATTGAAAGTTGAACGAGTACTTATTAAACTTATTAATTAATAAGAATGTTGTTATGTAAATAATAAGAATAAGTATAAAGGGTTTAACTTAATTTCATCTTACTCGTAGTTGAATTTGATGGTCAAAGAAAATTAGAATCCTCTATGCATTAATTTTGCCTCGAATTTTAAGAATTTGTTGATACGTGGATTTTAAAGAAGTATGAGTGCTTCAAACCTTTTAATCAAAAGTTCATTATTGGACATCCAGCATGCATGCTTACATGCTTAGTTGGTTCGTGTATGTACTGTAGGTGATGAAAATCGATAATACATAAATCAGAAACATAAAATAAGTTTACAACTAAATGCATAATGCACATTATAGTATCATATAGAACCGGATGCCTTTACAATAAAGTTATATTATTTGCATATATATATATATATAAACTATATATAAAGATGCAAATCTTCTTATATAAACAGAATTTTGATCGTAGATACATTCACAATATTATAATAGCTTTCAAGAAAATTTGGGAAAAAAAATACAAGAAGTTATTGCAAAAATATTGCTTCTATATATATGCTCCTAATTTATCAATAACTTGTTACCTCATGTAGATGGAGCATATGTTTCTATTTATAAGTATATATCGTTACAATTTTATTAATTTATTTTGCCATAAAATTAGCACAATGGACATGCTATTATATAAGCTTTATATATATATATATATATATATATATATATATATATGCATGAAAGGATGACAAAACAAAACTAAAGAAGAGAGCTAGGCGACGCATATCCATAACAACCAAAAACCAACATCAATCATAAAACAAAAATTAAAGAAATGTTTTGTTTTCAAACAGTTGTACGTGTTTGTTTTCCAAATTTGACACCATAACAATATATATAATTCCCCGACTCTAATCCTTCCCATATTGTGTCAAAGCTTTTAATTTCCTTAAAGCTTCTATACCTCCGTAACCTAATTAAATAAAAATGTCCTATAATCTCCTCTCAAGAATCATCACCTTTCTTGTAATGCTTTTCCTTCCATTTCTTTCTTCTGTTAGCTGTGATCTCGTCCATGATTCTTGTGGAAAAGCAGCAAAGAGCAGTCCAAACTTTAGTTCCGACTTCTGTGTTTCAAGCCTTGAAGCCACTCCCAACACCAAAAACGTTACAAGCCTTGAAGATTTAGCGGTTATCTCATTAGAGCTCACCATATCCAAAGCAGCAAACATTAGCTCCCACATTGAACAACTTGCGAAGGACAGCAAGGAGCAAACCAAGAATGGCTTAGAGGATTGCTCTGGCCTATACATGAAAGCAAACTTAGCATTACAACATGCTTTGTATGATTTAGCTAAGCTAAAAGACTATCGAGGTGCTAAAGTAAAGGTTAGCTCTACAATGGACACATCCACTACTTGTGAAGATGGTCTTAAAGAGACAAAGGAGAGCTCTTCTTTGACTGAGGAGAACGACGCTTTCTTCAAATCCACTGCTATTGTTCTTGCGTTTGTTAATATGCTTCATTAATTGATATACGAGTCAAGATTATAAATCTTGCAGACCTTACCTAAGGTTTGCCGAAATCTCATGTAGTCAAATTTGCCTTTCAGAATATTCCCATAAACCTCTCTTATCGTTATTGTATTTAGTTGAACTTTGAAATGTTCCATATTACTACTTTATATTTGTCATTACTTTAATTTATCAAAGTTGATTTATGATAGAAGAGGTTCGTGAGATTTTCAAAACCAACTGTGATCATGTGAAATTTTGTGAATGTATCATAATAGTTGTATTAATTAATTTTATACATGTATAGTTTCCTCTGACCCATCACCTCGGCAGAGTGAAATTGAGTTAGTACGTACTTTGACAAGCTTCTTGCGTATTCAAGCGCATATTTTTTCCCTTTTCCTGAATACATCTAATTGAAAGATTTAGAAAAGACTTTTAATTTAATTAACCCAAAAAATTAATTTAAATTGTAGATCTAATAAATATATTCCGTACATTCTTCCCTCAAGTCATATCTTATATTTTCAACGAAAATAATATTACTGCAAAAAGTTATACACATACTTAAAAATTTTGATCCTTGACCTCTTCTTGTCACTTTGAGGTATTTAACCAATTAGGCTATCCCCTTGGAGATTCAAAAAGCTAGCGAATTATAATGCGCTGCCTTGTATCTCTGTGTTTTGTCTCGATCGGACTGCAAAGTGGCTGTTTTCGTTGTTTCTATGGGAAGGCCTAAAATTTGGTGACACATGATTCTTCTTAATTCTCTGTTTGGTCAGAATTTTCAATGACTTATTTCTTAAGATGACGCATCTAAGAAGAGTGAAGTATGCATCTAATGTGATCAGACTTGAATGCAAAATTTATGATCGTGTTCTAGTTGTCTAGCCGATAAATACATTCATGCAACCTTCCACTGAAACTCAAATTAGTTAAATAAGAATTAATTAAACGCCTTAGCTGATTTATTCAAGCAAATGCACTGCAGCCATATATTGCTAAACTAAGAAGGAAAAGCAGATTATATCTCTTTTCTTATCACGAGATATGGCTATAGATAGCGTGAGAAAATTCATTGAAAGTTGAACAAATTAACCCTCATTAGTTAAGATTGTGAAGGTGTGAACGAAGCCAAAAATGCAAGTCTCTTGAAGTTTGATAGAAAATGACATTTAAATATCAAATTAACCATATATAATTCCAAACCCCATCTCTATCCCTTATTATAAAAATGACAATATCAATAACTAAGAATTTTGGAAGGAAAGGCTTAACTTCATCGCCGTTAATTATCTCTATTGATAATGGTTAAAAATGATTATTAGTTCATTCTCCATTTAGTTATGTCCTCTATTAATTTGGTATGTTGGCTTCAACTTTTCTTGGTTGATCTCTTTCCCTAACAATTCTTCGAAACTGGCCTTTCCATTAGATGTTTTGGTTTCACACACTTCCACTATTATATGATGTATCTATATATTTGGTGATAAACAAAACTTATCATCAAGGATCGATCATCTTATAGCAGTTCACGGGCGTGCATATATACATGTATGTGAATAGGTCGTATATCCCCTCAGAGAGGAAAAGAAACAATACTACAATAAAAGCGAATTATTTATATGTATGCAATTTTATTAATCAATTATATAATTCTCGGCTTGAATTTCATGTTATTGATTATATATTAAGCTTTAATTAACTGGCTTGTTCGTGTTAAATGGGTATGATCATAAATGTAAACAACTGATCATGGATTCTTATTAAGACTCCAAATAAATTAAATTTTCTTTCGATAATCATTACTGGTCATGTTTAATTGCTTAAGGTTCATTGTCAAAATCAATCAAGAGTAACTATCTCGAAGGCAAAAGAAATGTATCGTTATATTCTACGGACATAACCAATAATAGAACTGATGTTAAATTCCATGATATATCAATTACAAGTAGTAATTGCTTCTTGTGCTCCTCATTTACCAACTTTGCACTTTGCTTTCAAAAGAAATTGATTTAAAACGTAGATATGAAGCACACATGTTTCTATCCTTATTTCCTTAACCTTTTTTTTTTCTGAAAAAGGAGCGTCTAATATACTACAATAGTGCCGGTTGAGTCCTACATTAGATTAGATACTTTAGAGGGTTCTAAGGGTATATAAAGAGGTTTGTCACTCTATTCATAAATCATTGTGATGATTTTTTATTGTTATGGATATGCGTCACTAGCTTGCTTTCAGTTTATTTTGTCATGCATTGCGTGCAGACTACTAAAAAGAAAACAAAAATAAAGAGAATGTTCGGTTTTCTATAATTGTGTCTGTTTTCTTAACTTGGAAAACATATATAATCCCCTAACTCTATTCCTTCCAATATTGCCTCGAAGATTTTAATTTTGAAATTAACTCTCATATCTTGATCACCAAAATAAAAAATGAAGCACTATAGTTTTTTCTCATCAATAATCTTCCCCTTTCTTCTGCTTTTCCTTTTATTGCATTCTTCTGTAAGCTCTGATATTCTCCATGACTCTTGCAGAAGAGCTGCAAAGAGCGATCCAAATTTTAGTTATGACTTCTGTGTTTCAACACTTGAAGCCAATCCCACGAGCAAAAATATTGCGAGCCTTGAAGATTTAGCGGCTATCTCGATGGAGCTTACAGTATCGAAAGCAGCAACCATTAGCGCTCACATTACACAACTTTCGAAGGACAAAAGTTTCAACGAGCACACCAAGAGTGGCTTAGAGGACTGCTCTGAGCTTTACTCGGACGCAACCTCATCATTGAAAGATGCCATGAACGATTTAACAAAGGTAAAAGACTATCAAAGTGCTAACATAAAGGTTAGCTCTGCCATGGATGCATCGGGCAGCTGTGAAGATGGTTTTAAGGAGAAGAAAGGTGAGATCACTCCTTTGACTAAGGAGAACAAATCTTTCTTCCAGTTCACTGCAATTGTCCTTGCTTTTATCAACATGCTTCAATGTTGACTGATACATAATAATATTTAAAGTAATTAATTAAATCCATGAAATTTGTAGCTAGAAACATATAATATTGCATTCATTTACTTGGGTTGAAAACCAAACAAGCTTTTTTTTGCAATAATGTAGCCCTGTGGAATTTCGACAAACCCTCAAGAAGTTTGAGAGGAGTTTGTGTAATTTTCTTTATTATATATATGTCTCCCATTATTAGTAATACTTGTATACGTGCTCTCTATTTAATTCGATTTTAACAAATTATTAAATCATGATTCATGGATTGTATTTTTATTAGCTAGCTTCTCCACATATAAGATTTCAAGCTATGTCCTTATATATATGTAACTTTTTGTCACACAATAACAGATGATACATGTTATAACTTATTACTATCATCAATATTAGTTAATTTTTTACCTTGAAATTTCATTATAATTAAGTGTTTATTTGGCTTCAAATATTTTGATCGAAAGTTCGTTGATATCGTAGGACATATAACTAGTTATGGTCAAATGCTTGTAGAAAAAATTAATCAAGCATATATAAATAAAAAATTAATACGAAAAAATTTGTGCAGAAATTAAATGGTGTATCATTTATTATAATTTTATATTCATTCGACTCATGAATTCTGTTAGCAAGGTAAAATAGACTTTCAATGTTTGTTAACAAAAGAGGGATTCTATGAACCAGGGTGGTAATCGATGACTTCTACCTCTGGAGGCATAATTAAAAATAACCGTATAAACAAATTGATTTATGATTTATTCCCTTAAAATTATATATGAAAACGGCCAATTTGCTATTATATAAAGCACATGCAAGCAACCCATGGAAAAATAACTGAAAAGAGAGCTAGCTACGTGATGACGCAAATCCATAACTAAAAAACAATATCAAAACAAGAAACAACAATAAAGAAAATGTTTGGTTTTCCACCTACTTTTGTTTTCTTAATATAGAAAACATAATAATATATAATCCCGGCCACAACTCTAATCCTTCCAATATCACACAAAAACTTCAATTAGTTTCCTTGGAAGTTAACTTTCCCATCTTGATCACCTCATTAAAAATGATGAAGTACTATAATCCCTTTTCAACAATCTTCACCTTTCTTATATTAACATTGTTCTTCCTTGTATTTCATTCTTCTATCGGCAGCGCTGATATCATCCATGACTCTTGTAGACAAGCTGCAAATAGCAGTCCAAACTTGAGTTATGACTTCTGTGTTTCAAGCCTCGAAGCCAATCCCAAAAGCAAAAGTGTTAAAAGCCTTGACGGTTTAGTGGTTATCTCATTGGAGCTTACCATATCCAAAGCAGCAAGCATTAGCTCCCACGTTACAGAACTTTTGAAGGACAAAAGTTTCAAGGAGAGCACCAAGAAGGGCTTAGCGGATTGCTCTGACCTTTACTCGGACGCATACGCAACATTGCAAGAAGCCAAGAACGATTTAATAAAGTTAAAAGACCATCAAGGTGCAAGCATAAAGGTTAGCTCTACAATGGATGCATCGACTACTTGTGAAGATGGTCTAAAGGAAAGAGGTGGCATTTCTCCTTTATCAAAGGACAACAAGGCTTTCTTTCAATCAGCTGTGATGGTTCTTGCTTTTATCAACATGCTTCATTGATAACAATTAAGTATGATTATGAGGGCATTTATATTTATGTGTCATGTTATTATATTTGGCGGTATTATATACTGTTGTATAGTTGTATATGTGATATAAACCCTAAAGAATGTTCAGAGATAAATATTAAATAATATATGTATTTACTACTTTTAGAAGTGGTATGCTTAACCACTAATATTTAGTCATGTGTTAAAAGGTCATTTTTCTTTTTTCTTTTTAATTTTCTCGACTACTCATAATTGCTTGTTATTATTTCATTGAATAAGATTGTTAAGTTTTCTTTTTTTTTTTTTTCAACCCAACTCATGATCGTTTGTGATCATCTCATTGGCTAGGTTTACCAAATCACTATGTTAAAGTGTTATGAATGTCCTATATAACTCTTTCTCCTTGGGTGGAAAGTGGAGGAGAGAAGTGATTTTATTGCTTTCAAAGGCTTGCAATCGGTTCATACAACATAATGGCCTCCTTTATATATAAGGGCCTAAGTTGAGCACATAAGCTAATAGGATAATTTTGTGAAGGCAAATAATATGTCAAGATGTGGGATATTTTTAGTGGCTATGCGTTAAAATAGTGGGAGCCTGCCTTTTATAAATTATTAAAATATGAGTAACAAAAAAATTGATTGAAGAGAAATCATGAGAAATTAATTATCCTTAAACAAGATTAATTAATTATCTAATTTTTAACTAAAAATCTTAAATATATCTAAAAAGAATTTGAGATACATACAATTTAATCCAACATGCACAAAACAATTCCCAAAAGATGCAACAATTGAGTGTGGAGTCCCATTTTCTTTGTCTTCAATTGGATGAATGGCTTATATGTATGCGCTAAAGTTCTGATCCATTAGGAAGCTTCCTTTAGCTAGCAACCAAACCCACAAGATACATATATTTAGTCTTGAATTATAAGGACTACAATGGATTGTCTCCTATCAAAAAGTTTTTTTTTTAAATTTATTAAAGAAAAATTTACAATACATTACAAATTTATTAACGCGTGCTATAATACACAAAAGTATTATAGTAGCTGTATATCAATTTGATTAATGAAACCTTATCTTGTAGATATACATATTCAAATTTCTTTTTTGTTTGATTGTGAGTACAAAGGAATGCAACTGTAGTCTTTTGGGAAGCTTCGTGCAAGTAAAATTAAAAATTACTCTTTACCATCATAGCTATGCATAACACATATAGTGTTGATTTGCAACAACAAAGCAACGAAATGCAAAATGGGGAATTTTTCTTCATTCTCCTTCGTTTTCTTCCTCTGCTTCTTCTTGTTCTTCATTGTAGCCCCTCAGGATCAAACAACCTCTAGCTTATTAGCTACTGCTACACCAAACGATATAGTTGACCAAACCTGTAAAACATGTGCTGGGAGGTCCATCGTCTTTGACCAAACATTATGTTTAGCATCTCTCAAAACAATCCCAGTTAGCCATGCCACTAACCTTCAAGGACTAGCACTGGTTGCCATGGAACTTGCTCTAGCGAATGCAACCAGCACCATTTCAACCATAAATAAGCTGTTCACAACTGGAAGTTTGGACCCTTTTGGCATGGCTTGCTTGGAGGATTGCTTGAAATTGTATTCAAGTGGGGTGGTGACTCTGATAGATGCCACTGGAGCTTTTTTGAGCGGGGAATATCGTTCTGCTAATGTGTGGCTGAGTGCAGTTATTGAAGCCACGACGACATGCGAGGAAGGGTTTTCGGAGAGGGAAGGAGAAGGGTTTCCTCTAACAAAAGAGAATTACAACCTCTTCCAGTTATGTGATATTGCATTATGCATCATCAACTTGCTTTCTCCAACTTAATTAATTTGCTTTTGTAATATGTCTTATTTAACTTGTTCTGATAGCAGCATTCATGTCAGTATAATACTTAAAGAAAAATCTAGAAAGTTTTTTCTTATCATTAATTTCTAGCCTATAAATATCATTTAGTGGACAAATTAATCTCTTATGAATATTCTTATATATATTATAAATCTCTCCATTATTTAGAATTCTCATGATCCGCACATTTTCTTTCTATCTAAACAATCTAGGAAATCAGCAACCATAGAAAATAGAGTAAGAATTTCATATTCTTCACATGTGTTGGTAATGCAGCTGACAGTCAATGAAAGGAGACAAGGAGAAAGTGAGCCCTCAAACGAAACCAAGCCAAATGAAACTTAGCCTCACATGTTATATCTCTTATCACTGCCATTTTTATTACTGTTATTTAAATTTCGACTAATTATCTCGTTGTCTGATTCTGCCGCAGTTGTCAGTCTGGTAACATGATAAACATCTAAGAACTCTAAAATCATTGTATATTCTGGTTTCCTCACATATATACAGAAAGGGCGAGGAAATAATCCTCGAGTCCGTTGCATTTTGGGATTTTTGGATGATATAAATAAAAGTAATGATAGATCTATGAAAAAATGGGATTTTATTTCCAAATGGCCCAATTCACTCTTTATGAAGTTGCTGGCAAGAGCAAGAGACTGCATTGGAGTAAATGCAACTACACAGAACAAGTTTAGAAGTTATATCTACTTATGAAGTTTGTGAATTTGAAGAACTTGCATCTCGCCAAAATATGGGGAAACAGGAAAACGAAGGCTAAATATTGGAATTAAAAGAGGAAAATGTTTTCAATTATATTAGGCATTGATGACTGTAATTATTTCTACAAACTCTTGTTTTCATCGATGTCAAACTAAAGCAGAGTCCAATATCTTCACAACCTTTAAAGTGTGCCACAGAACTTTTTTTATTTTTTTTTCCTATTATACACAAATTTTACGGCACAAAATCTAAGAATAGCATTGGCAAGGCGAGTGAATGCGGCAAGAGATCTCACATTTTTTTGTGAAATGCATATATAATTTAAATGGCTGGAGCCTGGGGCAGAATAATAATAATCTCAACAGGGCAACCCGTTTTCAGAGAAAGAGCTAATCAAGTATAAATGTACAAATCGATGAATCATGGCTTCGAAGACATTTTGTAAACTGGAAGCACAGGTACAGTCTCTCGGTGGAACTGAAAAGATATAAATGCAAATAAATAAATAAATATATCAGTAAAACAATTGGAGGCAACAATGCAATTGAATCTTTTGAAACTTGATAAATATCATTCTTTTTCAAAAAAAAAAAAAAAAATTATACAGCATACTCTGTGTTTCCTAACCTTTTCTTTTTAATCGACAAGGATGGTTCCTTTAACCTAGTAAGTTTCAGTCTATTGTTGAGGCATCAATCTCATTCTGCTTTTGCTAACTCTAAACAATACAAAACCCACAACCAATAATCTCTCACTACTCCAGGAGTAAAAAGCTGATATTACATTCTTGCAACATGAAGCCCTTCACTTTCTTCCTCTACTTTTGTCTTGCTATCAGAATTTTCATGATTTGAACTGAATAACAATTGCTGATCTTTCTCCATGATGTTGCTACCACTCTTTACCAGGGAAAGCTGATCCATTGCAATAGAATTCCTTTTGTAGTTCCAAACAAGCATTGAAATGTAATCTTGAGGTGAAACAAGACCAAGTTCTCTAATTGAAATTCTTTGCTCTTCCAGTGTTTTTGGATCCTCAAGCTTTATATATTCAAGCAATGCCTCTTCATGATCAGGTCTCCAGTTGCTTGGGAAGGGTGAATAATCAGCCTCAGGTACGAGAGACATTCTAGTGTACAGAAGCCCATCAATAGACTCGGCAAGACCCATTCTCAGCAGATTTTGGTAGTCAGGTGACTGCCCTTTCTTCTCTTTCAGAGGACGGCTCAGATTCCGAGAACCAATTGTGTACACCTTTGCTCGAGAACGAAGCTTGTATTTTGCAGCATAGAGCTTTGCAAGTGAACCCCTTATGATGTAGGAACAAAAGTTCACGATTTTCTTTCTGTTGTCGGCATATCTATACCATTCAACCATTGTTGACAAGAATTTGTTCATCTGTGCATTAGTGTGAGCTTGAGTGGCATGAAACATTCTGAAACAAGGTTGTGGATCTGGATCCCTATCACCCTTAAGAAAGTTTAACTTCCTAAATTGCTTGATGCATTGCTTCAAGCTAGCAGTGACAGACAGGAGCGTGCCTACACCTTTCTCACTAATAATCTTCCCTCCAGTTGCTGTGTACCGAAGAGTAGGATAAACAACTCTGCGGCACAAAACGTGGTCAAGAAACATTATACCCTTAGTTATGTGTTCGATTGGTAGGCTCTCATTGTCAAGCTTGAGCATATATCTCTGATCAACAAACTCAATTAACTGCTTCCTCAAAGTTGCTGCATCAGCCCTTGGTCCCCGAACACCAATCAAAATGTGGCCCCCATATCGAACATAATCCATCTTCCGGGTCTTATCTGGCCCACTAGTTGGCACAAATTCTGGCCAAGATGTATTCCCCTGTTCGCATTCCCCTTCAGGGCTATTCCATATAACATCACTCTTTGAAGGTCGATAAAATTCCTTAATCTTTCCTTCCATCCAACGGTCTAATTCATCAAGACATATGTTAGCTAAAAGGGGACTAAGGATTCCACAGTGCCCCCATGAAGGAAGCTTCTCTGCCTCCTCAGGAGCAAACCCAAAAAAGGTCTCTAACCAATACGGGTCTGGCTTTGGCTCATCCTCCGCCAACACTCTCTTCTTCTGATACTTCCTCTTCTTCTTCTTCTTCTTCTTCTCCCCCTCATCAACCTGACTAGTGATGACTGGTGTAACTAAAGCCAATTTAATCAAATCAATCACCTTCTTATCCCTCACATCCCTCATCAAAGCACTTATCACCAATCCCACCTTCATTCCATCCAACACTGTACTCAAATCCCCCTTTATATACCACAAATACCCAGCAAAATTCCTCCTAATCACTCTCAATACTGTGTGTGCATTCCTCCCAGGCCTAAAAGCATATGACTTCTGTGAAAACCTTGCCTCATAGGTGGGCTCCAAAATCATGAGCAACACCTCCTGAACTATCTTATCCTGAAACGGAGCCGACTGTGTTGTTGTTAATATTGCCTTGATCTTCCTCTTCGACAAAGATTCATATTCAGTCTTATCCCTAGGTGATTTTATAAAAAACTGTAACCTAGCACCCCACTTAAATCTATTATCAAGAACAGCATTTCTTAACCCTAATAAATCCTCCAATGCTGATTTCTGTATCGCACTACGAGGCATATACGTCCCCATTTCATCGGCACATACTTTCTGATAAGCCAAAACCCACAACTCAAACCTACGAAGATAGGAGGTTAAATTGGTAACTATTCTATCGGGTTCCCGGAAATTCTCAATCCACATTTGTGAACAAACCGAGACACCATCTTCCTTCATCAGGTTTGACGGGTCATCAGGATCCGGTGCACGTCGATGCACCGGAGAAAACGAGAGCATGCGAAAAAATGAGAACCCATTTGGCCTAGGGTTTAGACGGTTTGATTGGTGACAAAAAATAGAGATATGATTGGAATTTGTGGAAAAATGATGCGTCAAAATGGCGAGGCGACGATACATCAGTAGACTTGGTGAAAATCAATCAAGAAAGCTTTTCTATGTCATTTTCTGGGTTTCCAAACACAAGAAAGTGTACAACTACGCGATGCTGGTAGTTGCATAACTCAAATTTTTAGAATGAGATATATAAAGAGCACTTACTTGATTGAAAATTTGATCTTTCTCTTGTGGGGGTTTGGAGTTCAGCTTCACTGATGGATTTTGGGAACCGGAAACAAACCCTTGCTAAACCCTGTGTAATTGTTTGAGATATTTCTATTATGCCCTTCATCTTTCTTCCAATGACTTGGTGGCCCACAACTTCCTCCTTTCTTTTCTTTTAATTATACAAATTTTTTCCTTTTTTAAATGAAATGCAAGTCTTTTTTTTTTTTTCATTCTATTTTATTCTTCTCAATGCTTACTCAATAATTGTTTTATTGACTTGTGAATTTTGAAAAGAAAATTATTTTTATCTAAACTGTATTAAACTTGTGAAAGTAAGTAATGAATTTTGTAACAGAAATGGTCCTCAAAACTTGACCATTTTGTCCTATGTTGACTTAATAATTTGACATTCTTTTAAACATTTCTCCATTACCTTATTTTTGGTTTTCTTTTCACCTCAAAACAACAACTACGAGAGTACCAAGAATGCCAAATTGACTAAATGAGTCAAGAAGGTCAATTTTTTTAATTTTCTTTTACACTTAAAACGTGTTTTTCCAAATATAACATGTCACTATAAACCTAGAAATTTGAAAAATATTTAAAAAAATAAATATTTAGATACAACCTATGCTAACCCACATTTTATTACTATTGTTATTAGCTCAACAATAATTTATTATCATGAAAATCTCATAATAATTAGTGCTTATAACTCAATCTATTATATCATTATCCACCTCATTTTCATGTTATTGTCACATTTTATAAGAACATGGATCCATTAATAATATGATAAGATGAATACAATGAAAAAAAACATTTTTTTTCTTAAAATTTTATTTTTCTCCATTACTTATATTTTAATACAATAACCTCCTTGACGAAACCGTTGTACTTAGCTAGACACTCACGTAAACCAAAACGCTTAATAAAATATAAAGAAAATTGTGTTTGTGCGTGTGCCGGAGCAACACTCTGCTTAATTTGCTCCTGCCACAACTCTCTTCAACTCTCTCTCTCTCTCTGATATTCCCCTGCTTCTTCTGCAAAGAAATGGCACCAGTATCAGCTTTGGCCAAGTACAAGTTGGTGTTTTTAGGAGACCAATCAGTGGGCAAAACCAGCATTATCACTCGCTTCATGTATGATAAATTCGATAACACTTATCAGGTATACTCAAAACTAAAGAAATACAACTGGATCACAGTTGTTTGAACCGGAATTTAATTGCGTATTTTGCTTTTTTGTTTGTGGCCCAGATCAGCTTTGGAGGATTTTTCTTTAGTTATTGATCTGCTTTGCTTGCTTAACATGTTTCAATTTATTGTTTCTGGGTTTTCTTCTGTTGGGTTTATTTGTTCCCTTTTGTTTGTATAATGTTTGAGCATGGTCTGATATGCTGCTTGTTTGGTTGCCAAGATAACTTAAGAAAGAAAGGGAAATAAGAGAGAAAGAGTATTGTTTGTTGTTCAAGTATAGATCAATTTAAAGTGAATTTGAGATTTCTGATAGTGGATTTATTGTGAATCTTAACGTTGTTTACTGAAATCTAAAAAGAAAGAGGATTAGAAGATTTTTATGTTACCAACTTAAAGCATTTAACTAACCCAAGTGTCTTGAGAAACAATGTGAGAGTGTTGTTAGGCACGTGTATAGTAAGAGGTGAAAAATCATAGGGAAGTGAATGAAGATTTGGGAAATTCAAGAGTCATTCTGAGCAAAGACCGTACAGGATGATGGAACGTTGAGATGGGATTGTACTGTGCAAGATTTATGGTTTCACCTATGATTGTATCAGCATGGTTATGGTAGATGGAGTCAAGGACAAGTCAAACATCAAGAAGAAAAATTATGAACTCGCCTTGTAAAGGGTGATCTGATATCTTGTTGCTCATCTAGGGAACTGATTTAATAAAACAGTGTTACATGAGTCAATTCCTATTGTACAGTTTCTGAAGTGCTACTTGAATTCAAAATTTAAATGCTCATATACACACCACAAACACTCAAAATAGACAGAATGGGAAGCCAAAGAATAATAGCAGATAACTATTTACCAGGATCTTTGTAGTGTTTCACTAGATATCTCTATAGCCACAGCAGAGAAGAATGGTAAAATGAGTCTCCCTGCCTAAGGTATAGTGATAGTTGAAGGGACTAGAGGATTTGGGTTATGGTGTCAAACTGTCAATGAAGAATTTGATGATGAAATACTTCGATCAAGTTCTTGTGGCCAACAGTTATGACAGTTTCTGCTTCCAAAATGGCATGAATCTAGTTTTTGCACTAATCTTGTAATTATGACTGTAGTGGTCCTTGTATATAATATTTTATTGTAAACAAATTTATCTAGCAATTGCTATCATCAATGTCATCATGACCATTTTACTTATTATTTTTACGTATTTATGGGGTGTCTCTTTTTGAGTTTACATGTAATTGGCCTTCCTATGCTTTAGTACTAAACTGTGCTATGGTTAACTAATATGAATCTTTGTTTGACGATCAGGCAACAATAGGTATCGATTTTCTGTCGAAAACTATGTATCTTGAGGATCGAACTGTCCGTCTGCAGTTGTGGTAAGGTTTGGGACCTTGTCAAGATATGTTTTATGATTTTTTTTTTTTTTTCTGTAATGTGATTTCATGTGTTTGACTATAGTAACTGGATATGTGGTTATCGGTTAATTATATTTCTTATCCCCTTAATTCGGCACCAATTTCTTTGAATATCCACCAACCTTTTCCCATTATTTGTGATTGCTAATCTGAGGCAGCTCTTGTATTTCAAGCATTAATTTTTGTTAAGAAACCGCTTTACCAAAAAACTTAAGTTTATAGGTTGTGTCCTAACATTAAGTCATTAATATGCCCTCTCACGTGTACTAGGCCTCACATTCCTCAGTAAGTCTTAGAAGTGGTTCAAATACAATATATATATCATTTTTAATTGATAGATGACGTATTTGAACTTATGACCATTTGGTCAATTTGGCCCTTATACCAAGTTGGGAAACCACTTTATCAAAAAGCTTAAGCTTATAGGTTGTGGCCCAACATTAGGATTTTAACCTCTAATGAATTTAACTCTGTGGATATTCTCAAATTTATCAAATGAGGATTAAAGGTAGTTGAATTTATCATATTTCTCGGAGAATTTCACCTCTTCATTGGAGATGTTTAGCATAAGAGAACAGAAAACATAGCCTTTCAAATTCTGAAAAACTCCCATGGAGCCAAGAGCTGGGATTATGTGGTCTTATGTTTTTTTTGCCAGTATCTGCTTTTATATTTTTGTGAAACTCTTGCTCTCGTTGTGCTACTCTCCTTCTAAACAAAGCAGCAAATATCCTTGTGTTTCCTTGACCAACAATTGTTATGCTCACAGAATTATCCAAATCTACTTTGCAATAATCAAGTTTTAGTTTTTTTAATATTTACAAGATGCTGTAGCTGATTGATAACAAATTAATAGAACTATTGCAGTCAAGAGATTCAATCTTCAGCTAATATACATGCAAAAGCTAATAATGGTTATGATAAAAACTGATGAAAGGCAAGTAACTGCCAGCAGACAGGAATACAAGTAAACAGCTATATATAGGAATTCACCTAGGGCTTGTTGATTAATGAAGTAAAGCTCAAGCAATTGAGTTAATGCTGTATGATTCTTATCCCATTAAGTTTAGTTTCTTAACATTGATTACCATTATCATTTTGATTAAAGGAATAATTGGATTATTTATATGATTTCGTTTTTTCTTTAGAAGTTATCTTTGCAGTGGAAGGTTTATCATAGGTCATTTTATACTGATGCAGGGATACGGCTGGACAGGAAAGATTTAGAAGTCTCATTCCTAGCTATATCAGGGATTCCTCCGTTGCTGTCATTGTGTATGATGTTGCAAGTATGAAGTTTTTGATTTTTATTTTCTCACTTGATTATTTTCTTAGATATCAATTAGCTTGAATATCTTTTTCATTTTAAGAACAACTGGATAATTGGAATAGTGGTGAACTAAATGTGGTATACTTATTCTTTCATCTGCTTTTGTTGTGATCATGCTACATTGGTTGACGGATGTTTTATGATAACTATGGTTTAGGTCGACAAACATTCTTGAATACTTCAAAATGGGTTGAAGAGGTTCGCACTGAGAGGGGCAGTGATGTTATCATAGTCCTTGTTGGGAACAAAACTGACCTTGTGGACAAAAGGTATTCATAGTCAGTAGAAGGTTAAAACTTAGTTTAATTGTGTAGGATGATTCAAATTGAAATTGTGTGACTTTCTTTGTGTTGTGTTTCTCTGTTCTAATGTAACTTAAGATATGTTTTGCTCTGTAGATGAGAAAATAAAATTAGTGCACCAGTATGAAGTTGGGCTTGAATTTAGCAAATTTTTTCTGCTGGATTAAATGACAGAAGATAGAGGTGACCTTTATGCTATGCTTTTGTTTGATGAGGTGAAGGCTTGTGGGCCTTTTTGTTCAAAGGAGTTCAAAGAATGAAAAGGAATGATGAAAGAACAAAAATTGCAAATATAGTAATTCAGATTACCTAATTTCTTGATACATGTAAAGCTAGATTTATTTGTTACCTTAATTGTAGTGTTTTTTACCAACTTTACCAGACTGGTTTCACATTTCCTTCTTTGGAACCACCAAACTATTCATGAAGTTGTCCATGAAGGTCCTGTGTCACTACAAGTGAATTATGTTGGTCTATTACTGATCCATGATTTTCAAAAAACTTGGTTCTTATTTTAATAATGGTTAAGAAATCTTCATTTTCTTACTGGTTGCATTGATCCAGACATGATAAGAGAGAAGTAATCACCTTTGCAAAGAGAACAGAAATTTGGAAATAGGTTTTCAATTCGTGATAATCATTTATGCCTTCTGGCAAGATGAGAGTTATGTTTTGTTTTAGAATCCACACTCAATTTCCATTTGAGAAGGTGGTATCTGTTTGAAGGAATATTTTTATTTGTCTAGGTAGAGGCATGTGCCTTTGTATTCTGATTTGCTAGTAGCATTGTCCTTCTCTGAAGAAAGTTACAAACAACAGTAAAATACCCAAGGATTTGAAATTTGATTATCTTCTTTTGGTGCAAATCTGGATCCTTCATTTTCTTTTTTCTTTTTCTGTAAATTGGTTTAAGCTTCTAATTGAATTTGTTTTGCCTTAAATATATTGATGTCATTTGCTTGTGGATGATTGACAGGCAAGTCTCTATAGAGGAAGGAGAAGCCAAAGCTCGGGATCTTAATGTCATGTTCATCGAAACCAGTGCTAAAGCTGGTTTTAATATAAAGGTAGATCCTCTCTCTTTATTTCCTTCTTAGGAATATTTCTCATTTGTTGAAAGAGGACATAAGGAAGGTATGCTCATGAATGCCCCTTGGGAAGACTGTCTTTTGTTATGGTTACCTAGAACAACACACGCAGACGGTCATAATGTTCTTATCATTTTGTAACCTCATCATAAGTTGGATGTTTGAGATAGAATTGAAGAAGGAAGCTGGATTTTATGCTTGGAGTCCATTGCAGCTGTTAGCCATTTGTCTATTTGTCTCTCTATAAATTTATTTTCACTAGGAACATATGTAGTGGTGAGTGTGTCTGCAAGCTAATTTAGCTGGTAGAGCCTTCTTATAGTGGTGGGTGTGTATGCATGCTGGGGATTTCTTAGTAATTATTTTTAAGGTATAGAATCTACTGTAACAGAACCTATGATTAGAGACAATAGTTTTGTGCGGCTGACATACTTTTCTGCAGATGAGTGTGATAAATCTCTATATTCTATGGTGGCTTTTCCTTTGAGGGTGACAATTTGTGTTCATAGGTTAGATTTTGAGGTATATTGAGTAGGAATATGCTAGGATATGGTTAACCACAACACATACCCATTTAACTTATCATCTCAAATTTCAAAAACACAAAACTTTCCTATTAAACATGTAACATGACAAGATTCATGTAGTCTGTTAAGTTTACTATTTTACCTAAAAGATCAAGCTAGTAGTTATTGGCTCAACATTAGTTTTATCCTTCAACATAGACCATTTAATAAAAGAGTTTTGTCAATTAGATTACATGACACAACTCATTTTAACCTCTTTGATAAATGGATCATATTGACGCCACAACCGTTACAACCCATGAAATCCATCTATTCAAATTCAACCTATTTGTTTAATTACCTTTAAGACCTATTTAACGCATTCAATAACCTATGTTTTTAATAATGGATTACGACTATTGACCATTGTTTTTGTCTTACTGTCTAGTTGGTTATATATGAGTTTGTTATCCCTTTTTGATTTCCTATTATATGAGGTTATTAAATTGGTTACAAAGAAGTTGAGTCGTTATATGGATAGACATGACCCTATTATGTATGTCAGTTTTGGGTTAGGCTGGTTAACGGATTCTCCCAAATGTATGTATTTGATGGTAAGGCAGGTTGACATGAATTTATCTTGAACATTAAACTCAATGGAAACCAGATAATGCTGTGGCTGGTGTTAATATATCCTGCTTGTGGGTCATGTCTAAAATTGGAATCCTTAACTTTCCTGATCATGGTTTTGAATTTTCTAAGAGTAACCATATGAAAGCCAGCCATAGAGCTTTGATCAGATACAGTTGTCTTGTTATTACTCTCTCTCTCTCTCTCTCTCTCTCTCTTAATGTATATTCTATTGATTAATGATGTACAGGCTCTGTTTCGGAAAATTGCTGCAGCATTACCAGGAATGGAAACACTTTCTTCAACAAAGCAAGAAGACATGGTTGATGTGAATCTTAAGTCTACTACTTCAAATGCATCACAGTCCCAATCCCAGGCAGGTGGATGCTCTTGCTGATACTCTCACCTCGGACTTGTTGGTCCCTGTATTCCATATATTTTGTCTTTTACCACCCAACATCTGTAAAGTTACTGTAGTTTTTGTGCTATTTTCTCTGGCCCATCACATACAACAATTTGTCATGAGTACGAATTTTACCGTTTCATTGAGAAATACACTCTTTCGAAACACAAGAAGCTGAATTGCTGAAAGTACTAGAAAATAGAAAAGTTGGGGATCATGTCATACTTTGGTTAGATTGGTCTACGTTAAACTTTACTGCCTAAAATGGATTTTGATTTTGTATGGTAAACTTTGCTGTCTTAAATAGATTTTGATTTTGTTGTTCTCTTACAAAGAGTAATATGTTTGGATTAAGTCTATTTTACTTGTTTTGTTTTGCTTATAAAGCTCATCTTGATTCATATGTTTGCTTTGCTTTTTTATTTTCAGACATTAATTAAAGGGAAATTACCGCGAAAAAGTCTTGTATGAAAAATCTAGCTGTGCTGCTTCAAAAAGTTTAGGGTGTTTGATAAATTAAATTTTTAAAATTACTTAACGTCTGAGCGTTATGGATATGTGTTTAATAAATCTAATTTTCAAAATCTTAATTTCAACAAAATTACTAAAATATACATAATTTTGATAAAAATTATTATAAATCTAAATAAATTTAAAAGATAATATTAAAATAATTAAATTATTTTTAAATACTAAAAATTAAAATATATTTATTAATTTATTATTTAAAATAATAAAATAAAATAAAATTGAAAATGTAATTGGACGTTAGCCGCTGCCGGTAGCCGTCGAAGTAGCGTGTGGGTAACACCGCCCCTACCATTGTGTTCGACAGTTAACGATCTGCACAGATCTGGTAAAGTATTCGGCATTTAGGTCGGAAATGAACGTGATATGACCGTTAAAGTTCTGGAAGCTGAAAATTTGACCTTTCGATCTGCCAGATTTTCATCCTGAATGACTTAACCATCAAATGATCCGTGTATAATGACTATTGGAGAGTCCTATGGTGGTTTCGATGTCACTCCACGTGTCAGTGAAGGGCGGACGGCAAAGGGTTGTCGGGAAATGCTGCTCCTCCGGTGCCTCTTCTTATTTTTTTAAATATTACATTTTTCAGATATATTTTTAAAAGTAATTTTTGAAGAATTTAATTTATAAATAAATAAACAAATAAATAATCTGAATTTTTAATATTCAAAGTTATTTTTGGATTTATATTATTTGAGAGAGACTATTTTGGTATTATGATGTATCTAAATTTTAGTTTTTCAAAATTGATTTTCAAAAGTTACTTCCTACCTACTTTTAAAATCCAATACAAAATAAATTCTTAGAGTAGTAGCTTTCTAAGCAATCAGTTTTGAAAAAGTTTATCAAACACTAAAATAGTTGTAGCTAATAGCTACAACAGAATTCAAAATTTATTGTCTCTTGTCAAGCAAATAAAACTTTTGATTTTTTTGTTTTGTTTAAAAAGACTTCTTGCACCGCACAACATAAATTCTAATTTTTAATCCCCATTCTAATTTAAACCTAATTTGATAAATTTTAATTTATTTATAAATAAAATATTTCAAGACAATTTATTTGATAGGGGAGAGAGAGAGAGAGAGAGAGAGAGAGAGAGAGAGCGTAGCAATCCAACTTCTGCTTAACAGTTCTACAGCAAAGTCTTGGCCTACATCCCATGCGGATATGCTACTAGTTGCTTGCTAAAAGGAAGAGCAGAGGACAAGACTCATCAATTCTTTGATCTCAAGCTCACAGGGCTCTTAAGCTTCCTTGACCTTGACGACATTGCACATGTTTACCCAAAACGAGAGTTGCGAGAAAGAAATTTATATGGAATAAGTATGCATATAGAATAATTTAGACCTTCCACAGCTCACTCAATTCTTTGAGTTTTGCATCAACAAATTTTCTTGATGGAGTTGGTGGGGTGTCTACTATACTATCGATAAGGATAAATAGAGAAATGTTGGGGTTATTTGCATCCATAAAAAATGCTCCGAACACTCAATTATTATAACTATTAAACTAATTAGAAAAATAAATTAGTACTCCACACAATATTTTAATACTAACGATACCCTTCAAAATCAACTTTATGTTTTCATACATAAACAACTAAATTTATAAAGAATTTTCAATTCATCATATTTGGGTACTTTTAATACAAATATAGATATTTAATTGATTTAAAAACATTTCGTGCAAGATGTGAGCAGGGGCGGACCAGCCCAGGGCTCGGCCTCGCATTTTGAAAAAAAAAATTAATTTTAAATAATTTAGTATTTTAACAGTTTTAAAGTTGACAAAAAAAAATTGGGTACCTTTGATTTTAAAAATAATAAAAAAAACCCTTCTTATTAAAATTCTTTAAAAAAATTAATAAGTTGACATGTTTATATTCTTCAAATAACTCATATACCTTAAATTGGTACTAAGATCATATTTTACTGTAAAATATATTAAAATTTATACTACCAATAGGATTTTGAAAAGATGGAAATATTTCAATAGAATATTATTTCATACTAAAAAAATAGTTTGACAAATTATTAATTAGATATATTGGATTTAAATTGTAGCTAATAATTAAAAGTATGGAAAAATTTATAATAATTGTTTATAATTAGTTATAAATTATTAAATTTGGAATTATATCTTTACATCTAGATATATTTATTAATTTATCATTTAAAATAATAAAATAAAATACAATTGAAAATGCAATTGGACGTTAGCCATTGCCGGTCACCGGCAGCCGTCGAATTGGTGCGTGGGTAACATCGCCCCTTCCATTGTGTTCGACAGTTAACGATCTGCACAGATTTGGTGAAATATTTGGTATTAAGGTCGAAAATAAACGTGATATGGCCGCTAAAGTTCTGGAAGCTGAAAATTTGACCTTTCAATCTGGTAGATTTTCATCATGAATGATTGAATCGTTAAAGGATCCGCGTATAACTACTGTCAGAGAGTCCTATGGTGGTACCGATGTTGCTCCACGTGTCGGTGAATGGCAGACGGCGAACAGTTGTCGGGAAATGCTGCTCTTCTGTTGCCTCTTCTTATTTTTTTTTAAATTACAATTTTCATATATATTTTTAAAAGTAATTTTTGAAGAATTTAATTTTATAAATAAATAAACAAATAAATAATCTAAATTGTTAATATTCAAGGTTATTTTTGGATTTATATTATTTGAGAGAGACTATTTTGATATCATGATGTATCTAAATTTTAGCTTTTCAAAATTGATTTTCAAAAGTTAACTCCTATCTACTTTTAAAATCTAATATAAAATAGATTCTTAGAGCAGACAAGACAATCGATTTTGAAAGAGCTTATCAAACACTAAAATAGTTGTAACTAATAGCAGAATTCAAAAATTAATGTCTCTTGTCAAGCAAATAAAACTTTTGATTTTTTTTTTTGTTTACAAACACTTATTGCACTGCACTACATAAATTCTAATTTTTAATCCCCGTTCTAATTTAAACCTAATTTGATAAAATTTAATCTATTTATAAATAAAATATTTCAAGATAATTTATTTGACAGGAGAGAGAGAAAGAGAGAGAGGACGTAGCAATCCAATGGGTATTATATATATTTTTGCAATAGTTATTATTTTATTTTATAAAAGAAATTAAAGTTTCAATGGAAATAAGGAGATAGGTTGAAAATGATGATTGATATTTATTATTATTTAAATGGGGTATTATACAAAATAAGATTTACTTTTTAAATTTGGGTGTTTAGAGTAGTTTTTTGAGTTCAAAGAACTATACCTATATATAGAGAAATAGTGAAAAAGTAATTTTTGGGATTAAAGGGGTGTATTGAGAGAGTAGATGTTTTAAAAGATTTTAAATTAGGTATAATAAAAAGTTGTGTTCATTTGGCTCAAGTGTGGGATGCAAATAGCACTACCCATTCAATTTTATAATGAGTAAATGTTATGTTTGGATTAAGGTTATTGTACTTGTTTTGTTTCCCTTGTAAAGCTCATATCGATTTGAATATTTGCATTTTTTATGTTTTACACACCCTTTAACGTTCTGGTATTATATTTTCACAAAATCAATACCAATGTCATTATTTGTTTCATTTTTTATAAATTTATTTTATGATTCTTTAAAGTTATGAATAAAGGATAAAAACAAATACTAGCTCTATTCCTTTTTCATGTGAACTATTTTTCTGAAAAATCACGAGGATGAAAGACAGGGAATAAAACAATCAGATATATCTTATTAAATTAATTTTGAGTAATAAAAATTCACAACCTTTAGAATAATTCTTGTAATTGAACATAATCAGCGTTTATATGATATTAAAAAAAATGGGAGAAATGCTTAGCAGTAGTTTATATATATTCTGTTGACATTTCCTTAGAAATCAACAGATGTCAACTATATGAATCAAGTGATAAAAAATATTTAAGTTCACTCACAAGTGAAATAATAAAAGATATATAGTGAGGAAAAATGCATTCTCTTTGAATATTATTCACTTTTTGTTGCAAGTGTTCATAAAATTTTTTATGAAATTATAATAATGATAATTGAATTATTATAAATCCAAATATTGATATTGCTAATGTTTTATAGACAAGTAGTAGGACAAAAGAGCGAATAACTCAGAAAAGGGAAAATCGATCAAAGAGCTAGTCATGATTATCAGATTCTAAGATGACTTGATTCTAGGCATCTGTGAGAGGAATTGGCTAATGCATTATTAGAAATGATATTTTTACAAGCAATCCACTAAACAGAAAATTTCAAGGTAAACTTGATATCTTATTATTAATTTATAAATAGAAATCTAATTTCAATCTTCCCAATTATATTGACTTAAGATTTGTGTTATACATCTTATTTTACTTCTTTTCATGCATCTTGCAAATCCCTCGTGGTTAAAGTGCAGTCTTTGTAGAAGTACAATAAAAAAATTCAAATTATTTTTCCTCAATTTCTTCTTCAAATTATAATATTAGTCCTGCTAGGAATTGTTTTACATGGTTCATGAATATAAAAACAGTTGCTTCTCCCATCAATCCCCTGGGGCAGTTCATGTCATGGAGATCTATCGGCAAATAATAGCCATTATGGGTTCGTGATTTACATTATGGGACTGTACGTACCGATCTCTTCGATGATCTATCTCTCATGTCTTCATCGCTTTTTGGCTTTCTATCTGATCTCCATTGTCTCCATTGTTCTTCACACGACAACCCCACAAAACCAATAAGCTTTTATCAATCATCCATCACTCATCATCTATAGATAAGTTGATCTCTTCCTCCAAATATAGGTAAGAAAAACGTAGCCCTGAATATGGAAAGAATAATATTTGCTTCTTTTATTATAGAGCAAAAAGAGAGTATAAAATGGGTGGATAATTTTGAATTTTAAATATCAATAATTATTTGAGTCACATTATTATAGAGAGGTGATTATGTGCTTAATCGTTCGTATTTTGTCATATTTTTAATAAATATATAGTTAAAATTTTCTTTTTAAAGATTTTAATGTTGATTGCTTCTAACTAATTTTCTCAACTCACATTCTTCATTCGAGTATTTCTTGGTCTAGCTAGTCTTTTTTACACAAATAAGTATTTCTTATACATTAATCGAGGAATTAGCTTATTAACGAAGTTGTAGTCTCTTGACTGTTAGCCTTGAATTGTGGTTAGCTAACGAGGCAGCCCAACTCACACTCATAGTATGTCTCCATCAAAAATCTGGATGGTGTATTGTGTTTTCTAAAAGCATATTTACAGGTAACCTACTTTTATGTATACCGATCAAGTAATCTGATTTTTAATAATCTTTTGACACGCATTGATATTGATAGTCGATATATGGTGCTCTCTGCTCTGGTTGGCTGCGCTTTTTTGCTTGTCATAATCTTTGAAGCGCCTTTCGAGATTGGCTCCACCTATCAATATGTTGAATCCATCTCTGCAACTGTCCCATCATCAATTTCCAAAAGTGTCTTAGAAGTGTTACGAATGTCGTTTTTGGGTTGACATAACTTCAAAGTAATTGTTACTTGTGTGAAAAACATTTGTACGAGACAAACTCAACATGCCACAAAAATCTCCATCAATTTTCAAAAGTGTCCCAAAAAGTATTATAAAAGTCGTTTTTGGTTTGACATGTCTTCAAAGTAATTATTACTTGGGTGAGAAATATTTACACGAGCCAAACTCAACGTGTCACGAAAGTCGAGAACAGAAAGAAATCAACAACAAAGATTAAAAAAATGTTTAACTTAACAAAGTATATTTAATTATTTTCATAGTATCTATATGTTAATGTACTTAGAGCTTAGGGATGATAGTTTTCACCGGATGGATTGAGTATCCAAAAATTCTCTGCACAGTCCGGTTGGAAAAAAGTCCAGAAATCCCCGGGGGTGGGTACTGTTGAGTGCAAAAAAGTTCTCGTGGTGCGAGTATTACTAAAGAACCCTGGGTTCTCAGCTAGCACCCGCAAAGCCCAATCTTTTTTTTTTATTTTACAATGTAAAATGCATGTGACAAGGTTCAAAATCGAGACCTATGAGTTGAATTTTAAGTTGTTAACCATTGAATCACATGACTTTTTATATTATTTGTTCAAGATAAGTTTATATAAGAAATTTTCTTTTATATATTCAATTAAAACTTATAAATTGAGAAAGCTGTCCAGGCTACCAAAACTTATGCAACCAGCTTTGTCACTAGTGCTAACCCATATCTTTGAGAAGTTTCATGCAACCGTATACTATTTAACTCAATTAAAAGCATGAAAATTTTTGAAAGTAAAAAAATACGAAAAAAAATCCAGGGTTTTTTCTCTGGTTGCAGGTGTAACACCCTAACACCCACAAATACCTGCACCGGAAAAAACCTTTTTTTTAGGGGACGGAAAAAAATGTTTTGGTCTGGTGCGGGTGCGGAAACGCTAAACCCACATCTACACCCGGATTTTGCCATCTCTCCTACTAATACATTTTTGTTTGCTTGACACGACAACAAAGTGATTTTAGCTGAATTATTAGACGGACAGAACTTTAAAGTCGGATAGCACAGATTGATATGAAATGTGTGATGATGTATGTCACTTGCTAATCTAATCAAGAGCCTGCAAGACCATCAGTATCAATATCATCATAACCCTTCCACACTGCTGCTCTAATCAAGATTCAAGATCTTGATCTGGATTTTTATAGAGTTTGATCATGTTGAACTGAAAGTTAGTTTATGTAGTTAGGTGCTTAGTGCCAGGTGGTTTAGGCTCACGTGTGTGTAGCTCTGTTATGTCAGCTCAGCTGGAGTTGGTTAGCAGCTTGTTAAGCTTGTAATCAACATTATAAATATCTTGTACTCACGTAACAAGTGATTTATCAGCTAACGAAAGATTAATTCTGTTTACGAAATTCTCTATAGATTCTTCCTTTCAACTGATCATGATGAAGGAAACGATTGTTCTCTACCCTTCCCCTGGAAGAAGCCACCTGGTTCCGATGATAGAAATTGGAAAACTCATGCTCACTCACTATTCTGATTCCTTCTCCCTCACCATCATCATCTCGGAAGCTCCTTTCGAAACTGGCTCTACCTCTCAATATATACAATCCATCTCTGACACTGTCCCATTAATCAATTTCTACCACCTTCCCACCACAGCCACCACCAACTCTTCTTCCGTTTCCGATATCCCAACACTGTCCTTCGAGTTGCCCTGCCAAAACAATTCTAACTTTCAACAAGCCCTCTTAAAGCTTTCTGAGTCCTATAATATCAAGGCTTTGATTATGGATTTCTTTTGCAACGCTTCGTTTGAAATCTCAGCAGCCACTCTCAACATCCCCACCTACTATTTCATTACTGGCAGCCTCAGCGTTCTCCCGCTACTCCTCTACCTTCCTACCCTTCATAAAATTACCACCAAGAGTTTCAAAGAACTCGGCGACAAGCTTATTGAAATCCCTGGTATGCCAGTTCCCATCCCAGCGAAAGATATGCCCTATCCAATGCAGGACCGCAAAAGTAAAGTTTACCACTACTTCTTGGAGACTGCAATCCAGATGCCCAAATCATCTGGAATTATAGTAAACACAGTTGAACTGCTGGAGAGAAAAGCACTTGAAGCGATATTAGACGGACAGTGCACACCAGGAGAGGCAGCTCCGCCAATATTTTGCATAGGGCCACTTATAGTGTCCAGTGATGGAAGCAGAAGTGGCGAAGATAGGCACGAGTGCATGAACTGGCTTGACTTGCAACCAAAGGGAAGTGTTGTGTTCTTAAGTTTCGGTAGTCTGGGGAAGTTCCCGGCAAAGCAATTGACAGAAATGGCTTTAGGGTTAGAGAGAAGTGGTGTCAGGTTCTTATGGGTGGTGCGTCCGCCTGAAGGCTCACCTGATGCAAGCCTGGACTCGTTGTTGCCGCTAGGGTTTCTGGAGAGAACAAGAGGTAGAGGATATGTGGCAAAATCCTGGGCGCCACAAGTTGCTGTACTGTGTCATGAATCGGTGGGTGGATTTGTGACTCACTGTGGATGGAACTCAATACTGGAAGGCTTACGTGCTGGGGTGCCAATGTTGGCTTGGCCTCTTTATGCAGAACAAAACTTGAACAAGCTGGTTATGGTGGAGGTGTGGAAGATGGCTTTGCCTGTCGAACGGGAACCAGATGGCTTGGTGAGTGCAGCCGAGTTGGAGAAGCGTGTAACTGAGTTGATAGAGTCGGAAAAGGGTAAATTGATCAAAGAGCGAGTCGTGATCATGAGAGAGCACTTCTTGGGGGCATTGAATGAGGGCGGTCCCTCTCGCGTTGCTTTAGATAACTTGATTCGCAGCGTTCTCTCAACTTAAATAGAAGTACTCGGAGATTTGATCGCGGTTTGGTTATGAATCTTTATGTTTTTGTTTTATAAAATTCTGCGTCAATAAAATAGATGGTTTGTTTACATGTTTTTCAACAAAAAAAAAAAAAGAGAATGCGTTTATTTATGTATTTTGTAGTGAAAATGTATTTGAAGAAAAAGCAGCGGTCGATCGTTTGGTTTGGCATTTTGGGTGTTTTACTTTATTATGTTTTGATACAAGTTTATTAGAGGATTTAGGCATGTTTAGTATGCCACACTGTATAATATAGTATAGTAATAAAAATATAGTATGGCATTGTATTGTATTATATTGTATAATAATAAAAATAGTGTTATATCAAAATTATATTGTAATTATGTATCTATATATTGTATTAATTTACATCAAAAGATATTAATTTTTTAAATATATATAAAGAACAAAAATATTTTATTTTATTTTATAAAATTAATTACTTGTTATTTTTTAAAATTAGTCGCTAGACTTGCTGCTCACCCGTTGTTGCAACACACCATCGTGCATTTGGGACACCGTAACCATTAGAACAATTGTCAGAAGATGATCTCCATAGTGGACTGGGTTTTGTCGGCAAGAAATACATATTGTGGGTTTAAAAAAGCGCCGGATCGTAAAACCAACTATCGAAAGTTCTGCAAAAACCTCCTAAGCAATGTTGGAGATCGGCTTCTGCCGGTTATTTTGGTGTTAGAGGTGACGTCAGATACGCTTAGAGAGTTGGCGCGGGCGCTGTTTCAAGCAACCACCAACATTCCTCAGACAGCATATGTGTTTTTAAAATTTTACTAAAAACTATAAATATAATTAATAATTTTTATAAAATAATTTTAATTTAAAAACTAATTAAATAAGATGGATTATAAAATTTTTGAATTAGTGTTATAAAATGTAATGCTAATATCACATATTAACTCTATATAACTTCATACAATGTGCATGCATCGAAGGGTTGTACTTTATATAATTTAATACTGTACAAAATTATAACCAAACACATCCATTGCACTATCTAATGCAATGTAACAATTTAATACCATACAGTGCTGCATACCAAATATGACCAAAGTAATTGTTTGCTTAAATATTTTTATTTAAAAACACAAAAAAAATTGCATAACCAAGGTACAACACTTATAATGCACCATTCTTTATAAAAATGAAAACAACATTTTTTTTGTTTTCTTCCCTCTTTCAACTTTTTTAATTATACATAATTTGTCTTTTCTTTCTTTTTTATTTCAAATAAGTTTTATAATTTTATTATAAATAATTTTATTCATTAAATATTATATTTTAATAAATTTATAATATTTGAAAATAAAAAATATTTTTTTAATTTTTTTCAACAATTGTTCATTTTCAAATAAAAACACAAAATATGTATACACATAACCAAACATTTTCTTTATCATTTATTCTCTTTGAAAAATGCGTAAACATATCTTCTTTTTTCATTTTAAAACAAAACTTATAAATAAAAACACAAAATTCATAGCCAAATGGGCCCTTAAATTGTAACAAATTTTATATATAATTTAATTTTATTATAATATTTTTATTTCAAATATGTTGAAGTAGATGTAAAGAAGGACACAGTGGAGAGAGAAAAAAATGTTGAAAAATCTTCTATAGTTCACAAAGTAGTTCGATGCAGCTTAAAACAAAAAAATTGTTCTCTCTAGGCACGTTTCATGCATCATATATGATTGTATTAGTATATTAGGATTGAATAGTATTAGATAGGATGGGATGGCGTTGGATAATATAGAGTACATTGTTGGTGCGATGTTGTATTGTATAAAATTTCATATAATGATAAGTTCGAATTTTATTATGAAATTGATTTATATTACTTTGAAAAATAATTGCATAAAATAAATTGTTTAATTTAATTAACATTCAAATTTTCTAAAATACTAAAAAAATATAGATGAAGAATATTTAATTAAATATTATAATTTATTTATTAATATTTAATTGAATATTATAAATTATTTTAATAGATTATTTAAATATTTAATTTTTTGAACTAAAACTTTATTTAATTCAACAGTGTTTCTGGAGACAGCTGCCTCTCTTATACACAGCCTAAGCCTAAGGCTCAGCAATCAGCATGCATAAAATTTGGCAAGTACGTAACACGGTTTTTTTGGCTCAAATTTTGGCAACTAATACGGTTTTTTTTTTCTCTTAACATAATCCTACGTGAGATACAAGCAGTCCCAAACAGAGTGTTACGTATTTATTACAATGCCAACCCAGGTACCAAATAGCCTCTTTGTGAATGAAAACTATGTATAAACAGGCTTCTACATGAGTTACATTGGTTTTGCTTACACGTTTCCTATCTTGATTTTTATATAAAGATAATAATAGACGATTTGTTAATTGCTACATGCCTGTAAAAAGAAAATAAAATACAGATTGTTTAAAGTTTTTTTTTTTGAAAAAAAGAAATCTTTATAGTTGTTTTCTTGCAATGCAAATTAAGCAGCAGTGTATGCTCTTAGCTGCACTGGCAAAGTCGATTTCGTATGGTGAAAATAGTATTTTCGAGTAAGTATAGTTGTTTAGTTTACTTTGAAACAATGTTTTTGCGAAATGGTTGATGGTAATTATTAGATACTATTATTATATTTTAAATTAAAATAAATTAAATATTTAGGACTATCATGTTAACATATCCGTCAATAACATAGAATATTAATAATTTTTTTGTAATATATTACCATCTTTAATATAATATGATACAGATAAATTAACCTTAGATTAATAATATAAACCGTAGATACAAGAATACAACAACATCAATGGATGCAGTAATTAAAGAAATCGAAGAGACAAAAAGGGGAAAAAAATCGGTAGCCAATTTTTAATTTTAAAAATCGATAATTAATATTTTTAAAATTATATTACAATGAGTTGATATATTAATGATTCTCGCGTTTATTATTTCAAATAATTTTTTTAAATCGAGGCTTGAAATGGAGGTATATATCACGTCAACGTAATTGCGCGCGCAAACCAACCCTTCCCTCACCCCACCCCACCCCACCCCCCGCCCCCCCCAACAAGCTCACACACACACGCAAAAAACAAAAACAAAAACAAAAACAAAAACAAAACAAAAAGGTGTTACGAAAGTTTTCGGGTTGACAAAACTTCAAATTGCATGTTATTACTTTGAGTGAGAAATAATTATAGGAGACAAACTGAACACGTCACAAAAGTCTAGAAGAAACAGAAATCAACAACGAATTAGGTTAAATATAAATTTAAAATTATTTAATTATCTTCATACGTGGTACTAATAATAAGTTTTTGCCTGCTTGACAAGCAAGAGAAAGAGCACTGATTTTGGTTGAATTATTAGACAGACAGAACTTTAAATTCGGATTACACAGACTGATATGAAATTAACGTGTGGTTTTAGATTAATTCTGGTAATTGATGTTGTATCTCACCTGCTACGCTAATCGTGAGCCCGCAAGACCATCAATTTCAATATCATCATTACCCTTCCACGCTACTATTCTAATCAAGATTCAACATCTTGATCCGAATTTTGATGCGATGGAGGGGACGATTGCTCTCTACCCTCCTCCTGAAAGAAGCCACCTGCTACCTATGATAGAACTCGGGAAACTCATTCTCACTCACTATTTTGACTCCTTGTCCCTCACAATCATCATCTCCGAAGCTCCTTTTGAAACTGGCTCCACCTCTCAATATATACAATCCATCTCTGCCACTCACCACAGCCACCACCAACCCTTTTTCCGTTTCTAACTAATTTGTAGGAATTTAGCTCATCAACGAAGTTGTAGTCTCTTGACTGTTAGCTTTGAAAAATTGTGGCTAGCTAGCCAGGCAGCCCAACTAACGCTCACTGTTGAGCTTTGTGGCTCATATGCACAAAATGAAAGATCCCACATTGCTTAAATAGTAAAGCTTTGGACTTTTGTAGGCTTATAAAAGAAGCCTTTTGGGAAATGAATTAGTGTCCCATTTGAAATATCTTTCACCCCCCATAATTGTAAGGTCTCACATATAAGACCTCATAGTTTAAAGGCCTTTCAGTAAGGACCTTAAAGTTTGTAATATTTACCTTTTCCCCCTTTGTTTTGGGTATTTGTAGTATTGCCCAATTGTTTGGGTAATTACAGTTTGACCTAACTATTTGAGTAATTACAGTTTGGCACAATAGTTGTGGTATTTGCATTGTGGCCCAAAAGGTTATAATTCTCTTTGAAGATAGTGGAAAGTTTCTTCAGCGGCGTCCGAGGACGTAGGTATTTATACCGAACCTCGTTAAATCTTGGTGTTCTTTCTATTTTTGCATTGTGGTTGATTGGTTGCCTCTTGAGTTGTTATTATATTCAGTAATCTAGCATAGTTTGTGGTTGTGCATTTTGGGTTGTTCTGTTGGTTACCGCTTCCGCTTGTGCATAACAATTGGTATCAGAGCCAAAGGTTTTGGGTAGTTAGTGGCTATTTCATTGAAGCACTTACTACTATTCTGGGCTGTTGATTTTGGATTGCTAGTTATTGAATATAATAGTTTGTTGGAGCTTGGTTATTAGTGATTTGTGTATCGAGCTTATTTGTGAGAGGTAGTAATGGCTTCATCGTCAACTGTACCTGAGAAGATAGTGACTGTGACAAATGCAAAAATAGATGTTGAAAAATTTGATGGCCGAAATAATTTCGGATTATGGCAGAGTGAGGTGTTGGACGGGTTGTATCAGCAAGATTTGGATATTGTTCTGGAAGAAACAAAACCAGAAGATATCAGTGCAAGAGATTGGGAAAGGCTGAATATAAAAGCTTGTGGGTTGATTCGCTCTTGCTTGTGTAGAGAACAAAAGTATCCGTTCACTAAGAGACATCTGCAAGCAAATTGTGGAAGGCGCTGGAAAACAAATATATGAAGAAAAGCAATGAGAATCGGCTGTATCTATTGAAGAGATTGTTCCGTCTCCAGTTGAAACCAGGTACGAGCATCAGTTCTCATATTGATGAGTTTAATAAGTTAATTGCTGATTTGTTAAACTTAGATGAAACATTTAAAGATGAAATTAAGGCTATGCTATTGATTGGCTCACTTCCGGATGAATTAGATCATTTGTGCATTACTCTTATCCATGGGAAAGATAAACTGTCTTTTGAAGAAGTCTGTTCTGCTTTGTTGAATTATGAAATTCGTAAGAAAGATCAAAGGGAACATAGAGACGAGTCAGTAGATGCATTGATAGTGAGAGGGCGTAGTCAAAGTAGGAAACCAGGAAAAAGGGGAAAATCTTGGTCGAGGGGTAGATTAGGAAAAGATGAGTGTGCCTTTTGTCGTGAGAAAGGGCATTGGAAGAAAGATTGTCCTAAGTTGAAAAAGAAAGATAAGGACAAGGCTGATTCTGATGCATGTGTTGTTGAGCGTGAGGATGATAGTGATTCAAATATATGTCTAGTTGGTCATCCATCCACTTTTATTTCTGATGAGTGGATTATGGATTCAGGTTGTACTTATCATATGTGTCCACATCGGGATTGGTTCTTTCAGTTTGAAGAGCTTGATTGTAGAGTTGTGTATATGGGCAATGATGATATTTGCCATACTGCTGGGATAGATTCGATCCGATTGAGGAATCATGATGGACTGACTAGAGTTCTGACAGATGTTCGGTATGTACCGAAGTTGAAGAAGAATCTCATCTCTTTGGGAGCTTTAGAATCTAAAGGCTGTGGTATATCTATTCGAGATGGTATTCTGAGGGTCACTTCAGGCGCTCTTGTGGTATTGCAAGGCACTAGGAGAAACAACTTGTATTACTATAATGGTAGTACAGTTACTGGATCAGCGGCTACGGTTTCTGATAATGATGTAGATTCAGAGATCACGAGACTGTGGCATATGCGTTTGGGGACATGCAGGTGAGAACGCCTTACTTCTTTGGTAAAACGAGGCTTTATTAAAGGTGCAAAGACCTGCAAGCTGGATTTGTTTGTGAGACATTGTGGGTTCTGGGAAAGCAGAAGAGAGTGAAATTTGGCACGCTATTCATAATACAGGGTATTCTTGATTTACGTTTGCACTCAATGTGTGGGGGACCTCTAAACCGCATCTAATGAAGAGTTAGGCAACTACTTTGTTACTTTTGTTGATAACTTTTCCAGAAGAACTTGGGTGTATTGTTTGACATTCAAAGAATGAATGTACTTCGTGGCTTTCCCTTAAAATGGAAAAAGATGATTGAGATACAAACTGGCAAGAAGATCAAGCATCTCAGAACAGATAATGGTGGTGAGTATTACAGTGATCAGTTTTTGAAATTGTGTCAAGATGAAGGTATTGTACGTCATTTTACTGTTAGAGGTACACCGCAGCAGAATGGGTGGCAGAACGCATGAACCGGACATTGCTGGAGAAAGTTCGGTGTATGTTGTCCAATGCTGGGTTGGGCAAGGAATTTTGGGCCGAGCTGTGACTTATGCGTGTCATCTCAATAATCGTCTACCTTCAGCTGCTATTGGTGATAGAACTCCATTGGAGGTATGGTCTGGACAACCTGTTTCTGATTATGATTCTTTACATGTTTTTGGTTCTCTTGCATATTATCATGTGAAAGAATCTAAGCTGGATCCTAGAGCCAAGAAAGCGATTTTCTTGGGTTTTGCTTCAGGAGTGAAAGGATATCGTCTTTGGTGTCTTAGTTCGAGAAAAATTGTATCCAGCAGAGATGTGACATTTGATGAGTCTTTAATGTTTAAGAAATCAGAAAACCAGACAAAGGTGAATGGTACTCCACAGCAGGTGGAGCATACTCAGCAGCAAGTGGAGTTTGAAACGATGACATTGAACCCAGTTAGATCTGTTGAGACAGATGATGGTACTCTTATGACAGAGGAGGATTTGGGAGATGATGGTGAGGGTTCTACTCAGGAACCTCAACAGCAACAAGAATCTATTGCAGTTGATAGGCCAAGACGTGAGATTCGCAGACATGCTCGATTTGCTGATATGGTGGCCTATGCACTTCACAATGTAGATGCTGATGTTTCCTTCCACTTATGAGAGGCAGTCAGAATGTTCCCTGAAGTTAATGAGTGGGAAGACGCTATGAGCGAAGAGAAAATGCAGTCTGCTTCAGAGAAGAAACCTTGGGAGCTAGCTAAACTACCGAAGGTAAAAAGGTAATTGGGGTTGCAAATGGGTATATGCAAAGAAAGATGATTTTTTTTTTTCCTGACAAAATACATCCGCTACAGGCAAGGTTGGTGGCTAAAGGCTACGCGCAGAGGGAAGGAATTGACTACAATGATGTATTTTCTCCAGTTGTGAAATATTCTTCCATTAGAATTTTGTTGGCCTTGGTAGCTCAGATGAATATGGAACTAGTTCAACTTGATGTAAAAACTGCATTTTTACATGGTGACTTGGAAGAGGAAATATATATGACTCAGCCAGAGGGATTCAAAGTTGCTGGTAAGGAAAATTTAGTATACAAACTGAAAAGATCGCTTTATGGTTTGAAGCAATCTCCCAGACAGTGGTATAAGCGATTTGATCGGTTTATGATGGGTCAGAAGTACATAAGAAGCAAATTTGATAATTGTGTGTATTTTCAGAGGCTACGTGATGGTTCTTTTATTTATCTACTCTTGTATGTTGATGACATGTTGATAGCTTCGACAAATGTCGAAGAAATTGCAAAGTTGAAGACTTAGTTGAATCGAGAGTTTGAGATGAAAGATTTGGGTGAAGCTAAGAAGATTCTAGGCATGGAGATTAGCAGAGATAGAGGGAGAAGCAAGATTTGTTTGACTCAAAAGCAGTATCTGAAGAAGGTATTACAGTGGTTTGGCATTACAGAGCAGTCAAAACCTGTAAGTACCTCACTTGCTCCTTATATGAAACTCAGTGCATCTTTATCTCCTAGTACAGATGAGGAACGAGAGTATATGTCTCGAGTTCCATATGCTAATGCAGTTGGTAGCCTGATGTATGCTATGGTGTGTACAAGACCCGATATTTCACATGCAGTTGGAGTTGTGAGCAGGTACATGCATGATCCTGGCAAAGGACATTGGCAAGCAGTGAAATGGATTCTATGGTATTTGTTGAGAACTGTAGATGTTGGCTTAGTCTTTGAGAGAGATGATACATGTGGTCAGTATGCTATTGGTTATGTTGATTCAGATTATGCTGGTGATTTGGATAAACGTCGGTCGACAATCGGTTATGTGTTTACTCTTGCAAGAGCACCAGTGAGTTGGAAGTCTCTTTACACATACAGTGGCTTTGTCTACTACAGAGGCAGAGTATATGGCAATGACAGAGGCTGTGAAGGAAGCTATTTGGTTACAGGGATTGCTGGATGAATTGGGACTTGGGCAGAAGAAGATCACACTTTATTCTGACAGTCAGAGTGCTATCCACTTAGCGAAGAATCCAGTGTTCCATGTTCGTACGAAGCATATTGATGTTTGGTATCATTTTGTGCGGGAAATCATTGATGAAGGAAGAATCTTACTTCAGAAGATTAAGACTGCCGAGAATCCCGCAGATATGTTGACTAAGGTTGTGACAACGATCAAGTTCAGTCATTGTTTGGACTTGATCAACATTGTACGAGTTTGACTGCGCCATTGGGCGCATTTGGAGGCGTTGCAGTTGTGATAGAGAATATGGGAAAAAGAAGAGTTTTGTGGTGGGTTGGCATATTCGCCAAGGTGGAGATTTGTTAGTTTTGTTGGCTCATATCCCACATCGGTTAAGAGCAAAATGTGGGTGTCATGTGGCCCTTATAAAAGGAAGCCATATGAGAAATTTTTATTGTCCCAAATTGAAATATCTTTCACCCCCCTCTATTTGTAAGGTCTCGCAAATAAGACCTCATAGTTTAAGGGCCTTTCTGTAAGGACCTTAAAGTTTGTAATATTTGTTTTTCCTCCTTTGATTTTGGGTATTTGTAGTATTGTCCAATTGTTTGGGTAATTACAGTTTGACCCAACTATTTGGGTAATTACAGTTTGGCCCAATAGTTGTGGTATTTGTATTGTGGCCCAAAAGTTTGTAATTCTCTTTGAAGATAGTGGAAAGTTTCTTCAGCGGCGCCCGAGGACGTAGGTATTTATACCAAACCTCGTTAAATCTTGGTGTTCTTTCTATTTCTGCATTGTGGTTGATTGGTTGCCTCTTTAGTTGCTATTATATTCAATTATCTAGCATAGTTTGTGTTGTGCATTTGGTTGTTCTGTTGGTTAACGTTTCCGCTTGTGCATAACAATTATACTTAGGTTAAGTTGCATTTTGGCAATTTCTTGGAAGGTCGAATGTTTGTTTTGATTGTATCGGATTGAACAAGCAGCTGAGCCTCAAAGGGCTATCTGCAACATGGTCCATGGGCTTCAATAGGCTCAATGCCAACCTCGGTTTCTCTTGCCAGCACTCTTTCCCCTCTTGACATTTTCATGGAAACCTGCTGTAAAGGCAAAGGCAATCTTATAGCATTTTTACAGCTCTAGTCCATAAAAAATCTCCCATAAAAATCAATTGAAACACACAAATCCATCGCCAACCATAAGTTTCATAAGATGAACTTGACCAACCTAATTCAAAATTGGCAACAGTGGTATTCTCGCGAAGTGAGAAACATGGCCCGTGGGAGACACATGACCTAGAGATTTTAAGATGACTCCACGATCAATTTGTAGCCTCAAGTTCTTTGCAATTTATGCCAATAAGCCCCAGTGACGAGTGAAGAGGACCCATCAGGTTGGCCATATATAGGCAAGAACCTGCATAAGAATTAATATAGTGTAAAATTGTCGTTGGTGGTTGGTGATGAGCTGCAACCATCTGTTCGCTTGAGAGAATCGGGCTTGTGTTTTGGTCATGGCTAATTTTTGTTGCTCCATTGAGTTGGAGCCTAGGACCTTTAGTTGAAAGGCCAACACAATCACGCTATGGTAAGCCCAAAGCCAATCCCAGGTTCTTTCGAAATCCGAAAAATATTCACTTTTTTAATCTTTTGGGCATTCATTGAAAAGGGACAATTACTTCGAATATTTGATTAATTGAGATATCTGAAAACAATATTTTTTTTATTATTTCTTCATTTGAATTCGAAATGAATTCTTTTTCTATTTGTGTATTGGATTATAAAGTGCATTGATCCCTTCCCTCAAAAGACTGACCTTTTGGGTTGGACACTTGTTTTTCCAACAAAAATATTAATGTCGCACCCATGCACTGTTAATACGAGGACTTGTATATAGTTTATAACACTGGACTAAAATCCTCCAACTAAATTTAGCTTTCGATATTTAAGGAACTTGTCCTTACCATAGTTTCTTTACCTTTCACATCACAGTCCACGTATGAGTCCCATAACATGGCATGGGTATGCTATTTTATTTATATTAACTTGTTCATGTTATCTCAATGTTGAATTTATTCTTGTGGGCTTTCTTGGATTTCTTAATAAAAAATTGGTCATGAACAATATATTTGTCTGTTAACCGCATGTAGTGCTAATAAGATTTGTTGTTGGTTTAGACACAGAAATATTTCGTTAAAGGCATGCGATTGTTAGCAGAAGGATCGACTTCTTGGAGGTGTCAATAGCAATAGCATGGTTGTTTGTTATCCATCCATATACTTCATCCTGTGCGATTTTATTATTTAATATATTTCGTTAAAAGATTTGTACCAAAAGATCATTTCTCTTTATATATTTATAACAAAATTAATTACTTAATTTCAAAATTTATTATTTTTGTTTCGTATGTTTATAGAAACAGAGACAGTTCAAGTTGTCAGTTAATATTGTTTTCTGATTATGTCAAATTCGTTTTTAATTTGCATCTTTTCCTTGACGTGTGTATGGTGTTTTCTTCTTTCCGTCAAATCAAGAAATGAATAGAAAGAACGGGAGGGCGACAAAAGAGTTTTCATTTATGAAGGGACTTCAGAAAAACACTCGATAAAAGCAGCTCGCTATTAGTGGTAGGTCATGAGTCTTCCAATGTGAAAAAAAAAAAAAAAAGAGATCCTGGGACAACTTTCTATTATATTACAGTAAGTAATTTTCAAATTTCACCAAGATGATGCTATAGGTAAGGACTTCTGTTTGTATCAATTTGTATGTGTGATATTACTTTTTAAAACAATTGTATTTAGATTCAAATACCAAGGAAGGCTCAATTATTCTGCTTGTATAGATTTGTCAAGCAGCTGAGCATGAAAGGGGTAACCCCACAATACTTCAATAGGCTCATTGCTAGCTTTACGTAATTTCTGTTTGCTAACACAATTTTCCCTTTCGACATTTTTGATGGGCTACTGATGTAAAGGCAAAGATATCCTTATACTACTTTTACAGTTCATATTCATCCACAAATCACTAATTATTAAAAATCAATAAAATCATAAATATTCATCACCAACCATTAACTCCATATCATGAATTTGACTAACCAAATTTAACTTTATGAATAGCTAATTAATTTAGTGTTAGGAACTTGTTTGGTTAGGGAGGTTTATTGTAGAGCCTGCTATTGTCACACGTGAAAGTAATTTCTTTTGTAAATTTAGATTTAAAATTATATATTGAAATAATATATATAGGTATAATGATACACTTCCCAAATCGTATTTCAAATGATGTATACTTATTATAGGTTTGTTAAATAGATAGTATGATGTGGTAGTTTTAATTTTATGTAATGTTATTTGGGATGTATAATTTTAGGATGTTTAGCACTACTCATTAGGAGGTAATTTTTGTCTAAACAAAATTATCGGAGCATTGCTAACTGTGTTCACTATTTTACAAATACAAGCATTTATTGATTTCTAGCTGATGCAATTTCTATTTCCAAACTTTTGTCCCATCCATGTGTCTAATATTTTAATTAAATTCAGATTTATAAAAAAAAGAACAGTTATAATGCGCATATTTTCAAATTTTATATACAAATTAGAAACACATATATAAAAGTTAGAAACAATTACAAAAAGCTTGGACTAATATAAAAATTAAATCAATTTCAGATTATAAAATTTATATCACTTATTTGTTTTGAAGGTGAAAGATAGTTAAATTGATTATATATATATATATATATATATATATATATATATGAGTAATATATGGTAATTAATTAACATTCTGTACTCTTCATTTATGACTAATAATTATATGGTGTGACACTAAGAATTGAAGAAAATTCAAAAATAAAAGTTGTGGGAATTATATTTTGCTGGCAAATAACTTATTGGAAAAAGAAGCGCAAGGCACGGCTTCGATCGAAACTATGGAAAGTATGCTCACAGTCGCTTCTCTTTCTCTAGTGTCTTTCATATTGGTAATTCTCATTCACTTATTTGTTGCTTTCTCTTAGTTATTGTCCTCCTACAGATATTTGGCATTGTGCCCGCTGCTGCTGATGGTAGCTCTAAGACTAGGGTAAGTAAATAATCCCTCTGTGCATATAAATGTTTTATTTTATTTTATTTATTTATATTTGTTTTTGGTTTGTTTGATGATTGTTGGTGTTGCAGGTTTTGTAGATTATCTACATAAAGCTTCCACAGGCGACAGAGTAATTCGAACAGATGGAGCTTCAGTAAATCCCAGCAAGCCAGACCACGCAACTTCGGCTTCGATATCGATTAGATCCTGAAAATTCAATTATCGACGATAGATTGTCAACATCTCAAGCGGATACCAATTAGACACGATATGCAGAAGCAGAAGTGACTATGAAAGCCAGTACTACTGCTCAATAAACACAACCTGCCCAATAAACGCAACCTGCCCATTATAACTCCTTTAATTTCAGTGCTTTCTCTTCTGCAAATTTGTCTATAATTGTCTTTTAGCCGCAGACTGCAATGAGATTTGTTGTCGGTCTATAACACACAGAAATATTTCGTTAAAAAGCAAGCAATTATTGGTAGAAGGATACAGTTAATCAGCTATCATGCTTTGGGTATCCGGTCAGCTGCTAATTAATTGCTAATTTTGAGCAATGCTAGGTATACAATTAAATTGTGCAACCTCACTCATACAACTTGACATGATACAAATTTACTAGGTGGATAAAAATGAAAAATAAAATAACTAATTTTTAATAAATAAAATGAGACCTACACATCCAATGGATTTATGTCATGTCAGGTTGTATGAGTTAAGTTGTACAATTTGATTGTATGCCTAGTATTATTGATTAATTTTCTATTTTCATATGCGTGAGCAGCGTGACAAAGGAAACTAAATCTCGATTTTTCATTAGTTAAAAAATAGTTGCATACACTCTTCAGGAATATGGCGGGGCCATATTTGAATAACTAATTGCAATAGAAAAACGTAAATTTAATTCGCCTCGTTTTCACCTAGCTACATAATTGATTGAGATTAGATTTTGCAAGTTTGAGTATATATCCAAATGTGAAGAAGCTGGAGATATTGTTGAATTAACCTTGTGTGTCTGTTTGGCGTCTTTATTGATGATCACCAACAGTACAATAGCTTTCTAATAATTTCTGATCTATTCGATACTTTTTAAGGTTTTAAGGACATTATCTTCATCTAAATTCATATCAAAATGAGTTTTACATTTGTTTTTTACAAGATTTAAAAGTAGAATCAGCTACCGCACTCTCTATCATGTTAGTCTCAAAAATTAATTGTAATAACATTTCTCCAACGGCTACACTAGAGGCTAGCCATCTTGGTTTCCAGTTCATGATCATGAGTATCCTTGACTACTACAATGAAGGCTTTGGGTATTTAATTATTTTAACTGCCATAGAATCGGTCAACATTATCGCATGTCCGATCTTCTGATTCTTCTTCAACAATCAAGAAATTAAGTGTTTATAGATATTAAACTTAAATATTAGATATTAAACTTAAATATTAATGTTAGACCCTTATATAATAATTTAAGCTTTTAGATCAAGTGATTACTTAACATGGTATCAAAACTAAAGGCTCAATAATTTCAAATTAAATAAAAGAAGAGTGAAGAATAAATTAGCATGCAAAAATTATGATGTCAATATATATAAAACCGATTGATATGGTGGAAAATAAAAAATAAAAAACATGACACAACTATAAATACGGTTCGTAGTATAGAATATTCTATTAATGTAATTGTATTCTGAGTTACCTAAGAACAGCTTAGAAATTTAGAAAATCGCTTGGAAGGCCTAATTGTTCTGATTTTATATGGATTGGACAAGCAGCTGAGCTTCAAAGGGCTAAACTGCAACATGGTCCATGGACTTCAATTGGCACAATGCTAGCCTTACTTTCTCTTGCTAACACATATTCCCTTTTAATATTTTTCATGGAAAAATGCTGTAAAAGCAAAGGCGTTCTTATACCACTTTTGGAGCTCAAATCCATCCAAAACTCACCAATAAAAATCAATTCAATCACCCAAATTCATCATCGACCATAAGCTCCATTTATAACATGAATTTGACAATTATTATATGTCTTGGGAGGCCCAACTATTCTGCTTGCATATGGATTTATCAAGCAGCTGAGTCTGAAATGGTTAACCGCACCATACTTTAAAAGCCTCAATGCTGGCATTACTTAATTTCTGTTGCTAACCAATTTTCCCTTCGACAATTTGATCATGGAGAACTGATGTAAAGGCAAAGGCATTCTTATACAACTTTTACACTTCATATCCATCCAAAAATCACTAATAAAAATCGATTAAATCACAAAAATTCATCATCAACCAAAAACTCCGTATCATGTATTTCATTCATCTAATTAAAATTCTAAGTTATAGTGTTTGAAATGTGTTTGGTTAGGGAGGTTTATTACAGAGCTTGGTACTGTCACACGTGAAAGTAATTTCTGAAAACTTAGATCTAATATTAATATATTGAAGGAGTAGGAGGGAATTTTTGTCTGAACAAAATTACTGGAGCATTGCTAGCCGTGCTCACTATTTTACAAATGCAAACATTTATTGATTTCTAGGTAATGCAATTTCTATTTCCTAATTTTTGTCCCATCCATATGTCTAATATTTTTATTAAATTCAGATAAAAAAACAACGGTTATAATGCGTCTATTTTCAAATTTTATATACAAGTCAAAAATACATAAATAAAAGTTAAAAACGATCACAAAAAGCTTGGAAATAAGCACATAAACTTCCATTTAAGTTCTAAGACCAGCAAGATTATACCACTTCTTTGTGTGTATTATACGGTGTGACATTGAGAACTTTAAGAAAATTCAAATTAACAGTTGTGAGAATTATATTCTGCTGGTAAATAAGTTCTTGAAAGTAGTCCTCATGGTTTGGTTGAAGTGGCAAAGCTCGATCACAAGATGTGTTGTTAAGTGCACAGACTTAGGGAAAAAAAAAAAGAAAGTTCTTGAAAGTAGAAGTGCAATCAGCAACTCTGATTGAATCTATGGAAAGTATGCTAAAAATGCTTCTCTCTCATGTGTCTTTCGTGTATTATATAAATAAAAAGTAAAGTTTTTTTCCCTCCTGGTAATTATATCATATTTTCAGCATAACAACATTTTGTAGGGCAGGTGAGTCCATTGTCTAACATCTTCCTGACAACATTTTCAGTTTTAAAAATTTTTCCAAGATGTGTGGTTAGGCGCCCAGTCTTTTTAAAAAAAAAAGTTCATAGAAGTAGAAGTTCAAACCACTTATTGAAACTATGGAAAGTATGCTTACAGATGCTTCTCTTTCATGTGTCTTTTGTGTTTGTATATATATAAAAAGCTAAGTTTTTTCCTTCTCGTTATATTGTATTTTCCGCATAATAACATTTTCTAGGTCAGGTGAGTCCATTGTCCAATGTCTTTTTTACAAAATTTTTGGTGTTTTAATAATTTTCACAAGATGTGTGGTTAGACGCATGGTCATTCGAAAAAAAAATCTTGGAAGTAGAAGTACAACAACGACTTCGATTGAAACTGTGAAAAGTATGCTCACAGATGCTTCTCTTTCATGTGTGTTTCATGTTTTTCTATATAAATAAAGTGCAAAGTCTTTTGTTGGCATTTACTTTTCCTAAGGGTTATATTATATTTTCCACATTTTGTAGGCTAGGTGAGTCCATTGTCCAACTTCTTCTTTACAACATAACATTTTCGGTTTTAATAATTTTCTCTTTTCTTGTTACTTAATTGCAGAATAATATCGAAAGGATTAAGATTTAGAGAAGTCAATTTATCATATTTCACTGCCTTCGACCTGAACAAATGCTTTGCTTACACGACATGGGCTACTTCTACGGTCCTCTTTCCGAACTCTTCTATTTAAAACATAATCACCAATTAATTGATTTCACTATCGTTAAACATAATCATCAATTAATTACTTAATTAATTGATTGATTTTTTAATTAATACCGCGGAGGGATTTGTGTGGAGTTAACATTAATATGAATATCAAGCTTCTAATAGTTTTCACTCTTCTCTGTTTTTGCATTAATTAGAATTTACAACCCATACATCGTGAACACCTCCTAGGTACTAGTCCAGAAAGTGCATATAAAGTTGAAATAGTTTTCAGCAAACATACAGTATTTTCAAGGTCACAAATCAACCAAACGTGTTTGCTTGGGTTTGGCGTTAATTTGAATTTGACAAGCATTGACCACAGCTTAATTAGAAAAATTAGTTCTCCTATTTATTAGAATGCAGGTGAAGAAGGCATCTGAGAAGAATTATAATTAATAATAATAAAAAATGGTTTTCCGTATTGGTACTTCCTATTCACTTATGTGTTGCTTTCTCTTAGTTATTGTACTCCTACAGATATTTGGCCTTCTGCCTCTTGCTAATGGCGCTACGGGTAAATAAATAATCCCTCCGTGCATATAAATGTTTTATTTTAGTTATATTTCTTTTTGTTTTGTTTGATGATTCTTGTTGTTGCAGTTATTTCAAACGATATTCCATATAACTGCCAATATTCGTCCAGTGCCGGGACATATGTCGCAAGTGTAGAACCCAGCATCCCATGCCACGCAGGTTCGGCGTCGATTAGACCCGAAAATTCAATCTTCGACGAGAGCTTGTCAACATCTCAAGCGAACACCAATAAGACACGATATGCAGAAAAAGAAGTTACTGTTAAATCCACTGCTCAAACACCAGCTGCCCATTGGAACTCCTTTAATTTCAAGGCTCTCTCTTCTGCAAATCTCTCTCTCTCTCTCTCTCTTTCTATATATATATATATGTGTATATATATATATATAATTGTTCGTTAACCACAAAGTGCTAAGATGATTTGTTGTTGGTGTATGACACAGAGAAATATTACGTTAAAAAGCATGTAAGTATTAGTACAAGGATCAGCTACAGCTAGCATGCGTGGGTTATCCAGTTAGCTGCCGATTAATATTCTGTACATATGCGTGGCAAACGAAAATAAATCTCGTTTTTTCATTAAATTAAAAAATAGTTACATACTCATCAGGAATATGGCGAGGCCATATTTGGATAACTAATTGCCACAGAAAAATGTAAATTTAATTCGCCTCGTTTTCACTTAGCTACATCTTTGATTGAGATTAGATTTTGCAAGTTTGAGCATATTTCTAAATATGAAGAAGCTAGAGATATTGAATTAATATTTCATCTGTTAGTTCTTTTTATTGATGATCACCAAGAGTCAAATGACTTCAATTTGTTTTACAATCACTTTTAGTAACATATAACTCCGATTAACCTCCATGTATAACAATTTCTTTGGTGTCTCTCTCCATTCAATCACAACTCTTCAGTGGTGTCTCTTGGTGTCAATTTTATGATGCACCTTATCACTCTTTATTCCTACGACTGAATCATGCTTGCCAACTTTTCCAAGACCAGCAAGAATTATTCTCTTTGATTTTAAATCAAATTTTCGTTGTTGTAACTTTGTTGTCTGGGGATCTTTCCATGATATATATATATATATATATATATATATATATATATATATATATATATCTTTATTATTATTATTATAATTTTGAATGAAAATGATCGATGATGATGAGAGGGTCGTTCTTTTTCCCTCTGTCGACAGTTGCCCCACTCTCACTATTCATTTTTATGACTTTTTCTGTTGCTTTAGAGAACTTAGTGTTGAATGCACATTTCAGGAAAATAAAGAGACAAGTCCAGGAAGGATTGTAGCCTACTTTTTTTTTTTTTTTTAAATTAGGATAAAAAATAAAGTTGTGTTAATTAAATTCCAATAAAAATAACACGATATATATATTCGTTTCTAGCTAGTTAACTATCAATTAAGTTTTCATCATCTCATTGTGTGTGTATATATGTATGTATGTATGAATGTATATATATATGTACACAAAGATTCCATTTGTCTTTTGAAATTTATAAAATATATAACTTAATTATATTATTTTTTCTAGTGAAGAGAATATTTCTACGTTACGCCATGAAAGACATGCGCAAACATATTATCTAAAATCTTCTATCTTCTATTACATTTTTTTCTCTACTATTCTTTTCTCCTTGGGGCGTGGTTAAGTATCATTCCACAACCAATTAAAGCAAAATTGCAGCCTTTATATATGCTATGTTGTGCAACTAGTTTGCAAAAGTACAGTTAATTGTAGATAGATACTACTTTCTCAGCCTTATAATATTATATATCTTTCAAGAACTTGAAGCTTTCTTAAAGGAGAAAACTAGACATAATATACACACAGATATCTTGAAGAATATCATGAAGGCAAAGTTGCAAAAGAAAATTAAAGAAACTTTTAAATTCAAAGAGTTAAATTAAATTAAAAGATGATCCTCACATTAAGTGCTATTGATTATTTCAAACTGAAGATACACACATCTGTATATCTATATATGCGGAAGAACCAAGTAATAAATGGTTGATGATGGGCAAAAACATGGTCTCAATCACCCTGCATTATACGTGTATATGCATACAGGCATATACAGATTATATGTTTTCATCGGAAGTTAAAGAAAACTGTTAAAGGGAACTCTTCTCTGATTTGTGACCTAATTAATTCCCCTTCACGTGGCCAAGAACACATTTTCAATAGCATTAGGTAAATTTTAATGGAGTCCGTCAAGCTAATATATTGTGAATTCATCAAGAGTGAAAATTGAATACAATTTTGCACTTGGCTTATATCAGGATGAAAGTTTCACCTATGAAAAATTAAAACTATAATGGGCCAGTATAATAATATCAAATATACGTCTTGAAGCACATATTTATACATCGAAAAAACTGTGTAATGCTTATTGAAGTACAAATTAATAGATTAATTTTAATAATTAAATATAGTATTTAAGAGATACTATACAATTCATGAGATGTGAACATGTCTTTAAGATACATATTAAAATTATTCAATCATAATAAAGAGATAGAAAGATTACAGCCAACTAGCTAGAGATCATGTACGAAAGGGAAACCAATTAGAAGATTAAGGAAGTGAAATAAATATTAATATCACACATGAATGTGCACTAAGAGAATGCGACAATTAATGTCATTCGTATATAGGCATTAAACTAAAAACTTAGCTTGCTAACATCTTGCATGCACGGCAATCGACTTCGATTAAATTTTGACCAAATTGATGAAGCATTTGTGGTGGATAACCAAATAATTAGTATTGCCACTAAGAGCTACCAAGCTAGCTAGCTAGATAGAGAGTACTAGAATGATTAATTAATAGCAACATCGACGTAACATAAAATTAATAATAGTACTTTGCAAGTGTTTGAGACTATGCTCCTCATTGGACCACCTTATACATACTTATTATTAGAAATTTTTAGCTCAAGAATGCACATGGCTACACAAAAGGCCAGTTGTGTGCTAGCTGCTAGCTCTCTTGGTTTCCGGTTCATGATCACGGGTATCCTTTGACTACTCCTACATATGAAAGCTTAATTGGTTTTTTTTTTTAATTTTTTTTACTGCAATGGAATTGGTCAACATTACTGCATGCCCTTCTTCTCATTTTCTGATTATGCGACAATGAAGCAAGAATTTAAAATGTTTTTTAAATAATGGTATGAGTTCCATTTATAGCATCTGCCTTTTTTTATTTTTATGATCAAGTTGATTTGGATAGTCAATGTACATAATAATTAAGATTTCCAAATTCAATGAGAGAAGAGCATAGAAATTCGTAAAATATGGGGCTAGTCAATATAAAATGAGTTGATAGGGTTTAAAATAAAGAAAAATAAATTAGGTGATATTAATAATTGACATCATATCAATTTGTTTGCGTAATTGTATTTTTTGTTATATAATTATCATCTTGGGAGGCCCAATATATATCTTGATTGTATCGGATTTTGAACAAGCAGCTGAGCCTCAAAGGGCTAACTGCAACATGGTCCATGGGCTTCAATAGACTAAATGCCAACTTCACTTTCACTTTCTAACCCAATTTTCCCTTTTGACATTTCCATGGAGAACTGTTGTGAAGGGAAAGGCAATCTTATACCACTTTTACAGCTAAAATCCGTTAAAAAAAATATCACCAATGAAAATCAATTTAATCGCACAAATACATCGCCAACCATAAGCTGCATAAGATGAACTCGACTAACCTAATTCAAATTTAGCAACAGTGAGTATACTTGCGAAGTGACGAACATGGCACATGGGACATAAATATATGACTCAAGACATTTTAAGATTACTTTATGATCAATTTGTAGTCTCAAGTTCTCTGCAATTTATGCCAATGAGCCCCAGTGACAAGAGTGAAGAGAACCATTTAGGTTGGCTAGATATACAGGCAAGAAATTGTTGTTGGTTGTTGTGGTGATCGGCGGCAACCATCTCTGTTTGCTCAAGGGATTTGGGCGTGACAAAAGAAAATAAATCTCGATTTTTCATTAAATTAAAAAATAGTTACATACTCATCAGGAATATGGCGAGGCCATATTTGAATAACTAATTTCAACAGAAAAATGTAAATTTAATTCGGCTCGTTTTCACTTAGCAATATAACTAATTGAGATTAGATTTTGCAAGTCTGAGTCTATATCTAAATGTGACGAAGAAGCTAGAGATACCATTGAATTAACATTGTGTGCCTATTAGACCTCTTTATTGATGATCAACAACAGTCAAATGACTTTCTAAAAATTTCTGATCTACTCAATATTTTTTAATGACATTATCTTCATCTAAATTCATATCAAAACCAGAATGAGTTTCACATTGGTTTTTTCATAAGATTTAAACGCAGAATCAATTGCCACACTCTCTATCATATTGGTCTAAAAAATTGTAATAACGTTTCTCTAATGGCTACACTAGAGGCTAGCTATCTCGCTTTCCAGTTCATGATCATGAGTATCCTTGACTAGTCCTATGAAGGCTTAATTGGTATTTATTTTGACTGCCATAGAATCGGTCAACGTTATTGCATGTCCGATCTTCTGATTCCTCTCCAGCAAGCACGAATTCAAGCGTTTGTAACAGTTAAACTCAAATAATAATGTTGGGTCCTTATCTAATAACTTAAGCTTTTGGGTTAGTTGTTAAGTGGTTACTTAAATGGTATGAGAGCCACAGGTTCCTAGATTTCCAAATTCAATAAAATAAGAGCGAAGAATAAATTATCGTGCAAAAAATATGATGCCAATATATATAAAGTCGATTGGTAGTTGAAAATTAAAAATAAATGTGGGATTATATCTTTTGTTGGCAAATAAGTTCTGGGAAGTAGTCCTAAGGCATTGGTTTAAGTAGCAAATCTTGATCGCAAGATGTCTAGTTAGGCACACGGTCCTTAAAAGAAAAAAAGTTCTTGGAAGTAGAAGTGCAAGCCACAGCTCCGATTCAAACTATGAAAAGTATACTCACAAATGTTTCTCTCTCATGTGTCTTTCATGTTTGTATATACAAAGGCAAAGTTTTTTATTCATATTTTGCTTTTCCTCTTGCATATATTATATTTTCCGTAGAATAATATTTTGTAGGCTAGGTGAGAACTTAGGAAAATTCAAATAAATAATTGTGGGAATTTTTTAATGGTAAATGAGTTCTTGGAAGTAGTCCCATGCCATTGGTTTAAGTGGCAAAGCTTGATTTTAAGATGTGTGGTTAGGCACATGGTCCTAATAAAACTATGAAAAGTATGCTCACATATGCTTCTCTCTCATCTGTCTTTTATTCATATATATATATAGCTTTTCCTCTTGCTTGTATTATATTTTCCACAAAATAACATTCTGTAGGCCGAGTGAGAACTTAAGAAAACTCAAATAAATAGTTGTGAGAATTATTTTTTTTTTTTTTGGGAAATAAGCTCGTGGAAGTAGTCCCAAGGCATTGGTTTAAGTGGAAAATCTAGATCCAAAATGTGTAGTTATGCACACGGTCCTAAAAAAAAAAAGTTCTTAAAAGTAGAAGTTCAAGTCATAGATTCGTTTGAAATTATGAAGATATGGTCAAAATGCTTATCTTTCATGTCTATTTCGTGTTTTTATATATGTATATATATGTGTGTATATATATATATATATAAAGCAAAATTTTTTATTCACATTTGCTTTATTCGTCGTGGTTATATTATTTTCCACATAATGACATTTTGTAGGCTAGGTGAGTCCATTGTCCAAAGTCTCCTTTACAACACTTTCGGTTTTAATAATTTTCTCTTTTCTTGTTACTTTATAGCAGAATAACGTCGAAAAGATTAAGATTTAGGAGAAGTCAATTTATCATATTCACTACCTTTGATCTAAATAAATGCTTTACTTACATCAATTTGGCTACTTCTACAGTCCTCTCTCCAAACTCTTTTATCAGAAACACAATCACTAGTTAATTTCACTATATTTAACCTAGATGTCTGCAACACAATCATCAATTAATTAATCCATTAATTAATTTTTTTTAATAATACCACTGAGTGATTCATGCGGAGTTAACATTAATAAGCCTCTAAGGGTATGTTTGGTATACGATATTATATAGTATAGTATAGTATTGTATTATATAGTATTGTATTGTATAGTACTAAAAATAATGTTATGTCAAAATTATATAGTGTTTGGTATACTCATGTATTGTATTAATTTGTATAAAAAATAAGATTTTTTTTTCAAAAAAGATATACAAAGTATAAATATATTTTTAATTTATTTATAAAATTAGTTATTTAGTAATTTATCTAATAATTGCTAATTATTAAAAAAATTACTTGGGGTCCAATGCCCCCGTTGGACAAATATATTTTTATTTTTTTTATAAAATTAGTTATTTAATAATTTATCGAATAATTATTAATTATTGAAAAAATTAATTGCGGTCCAACGCCCCCGCTGGACCTATTAGACAATTCGAGTTTATAGTGGCATATTAAGTACCAATTGATTTAACAGGGGTAGTGGTATCATCTAGTGGGGGCGATGACTCCCTTCGTCCCTTCTTTATTTTTAGAAAATAAATTTTAAATAAATTTGATTTTATAACTTATCTATCAAATACATTTTTATTTATTATTAAAATTTTAAAAATTAAAAGGTATTGTTGGATATATACAATTTTATAAGGATAATTTTGACATTTTCTATTAGTGTTATACTATGTAATGCTAATGTCATGGATTAACTCTACATAATTTAATACAATGTTGATGCATCTAAGAGTTGTACTTTGTATTAATTAATACTATACTAAATTAGTATCAAACATATGTATTACATTATTTAATACAATATAATAAAATAATATTATACAGTGTCACACACCAAACGTACCCTAATAGTTTTAATAACCCTTCTCTGTTTTTGCATTAATTAGAACTTAGAACCCACACATTGTGAACACTTCATTAGTAGTCAACAAAGTGCATATAAAGTTGAAATAGTTTCAGCAAAACATATTTTATTGTCTAGTCACAAATCAACCAAACGTGTTTGGCGTTAAATTGAATTTGTTAAGTATTGACCACAGCTTCATTAGAATTATTAGTTCTCCCATTCCTATATATAAGTGTGTAGGTGAAGAGGGCACCTGAGAAGAAAAATAATAATAATAATGGTTTTCCGTACTGGTACTTCCTTTTCACTTATTGGTTGCTTTCTCTTCGTTATTATGCTGCGACATATGTTTGGCCTTCTGCCCTATGCTGATAGCACTACGGGTAAATAAATAATCCCTCTGTGGATACAAATGTTTTATTTTCTTGTACTTCTTTTTGGTTTGTTTGATGATTGTTGGTGTTGCAGTTGTTCGAATTGACGATTCACATAATTGTAAAGATTCTGGACACCCCACACGGGTGGAACGCAGCAAATCATGCCACGCAGGTTCAGAATCGATTAGATCCCCTGAAAATTCAAGCTTCGACAAGAGATTGTCCACATCTCAAGCGAGCACCAATAAGACACGATATGCAGACGCAGAAGTTACTGTTAAATCCACTACTACTGCTCAGACACCGGATGCCCATTAGAACTCCTTTAATTTCAAGGCTCTCTCTTCTGCAAAGCAGGCTCTCTCTTTCTACATATATATATAATTGTCTGTTGGCCTCGTTTTCACTTAGCTACATAATTGATTGAGACCATATTTTGCAAGATTGAGTATTTAAGAGTAATATTATTCTTATAAACTATCTTTATAAACTTATTTATATAAACTGATGTTTTATGATTTAATTACATAAGTGAATTTCAAAATTTAATTATATTAATTAACGTAAATGATGTGGTAATTATTCAATAAGGCAATATAGGTTTGTATGAGTGAATTTGTACATGATAGTTTATAAGAGTGATACAACTCTATTTCTAAACCTGAATAAGCTAGAGATGTTGAATTAACATTGCATGTATGTTAATTCTCTTTATTGATGATCACCAACAGTCAAATGACTTCAGGTTGTTTCACAAGTACCTTTAGTCACATATAGCCCCCATTGACTCCATATATAATTTCTTCGGTGTCTTTCCATTCAAACACAACTCTTCAATGGTGTCTCTCGGTGTCAATTTTATGATGCACCTTATCACTCTGTACTCCGACGACTGAATCATGCTTGTCAAATTTTCCAAGACCAGCAAGATTAATTCTCTTTGATTGTAAATCAAATTTTGTTTGTTGTAACTTTGGCCTACAAGAGTTATAAGGTTTTTTTTTTTAATTTTTTGAACGCGGAAGATACATGGTTGAATTGCTTAGAGTATATAATAATTAGGGGTGCATGAAGATAAAATATTAAAATGTCATGTAGTCAATAAATTACCTCTCCGTATTTATGATCAAGTTGAGTTTGCATAGTCAAATACATACATAATAGATCAAGATTTTCAAATTAATTAGAAGAAAAGCAAAAGAATAAATTATCATGCCAAAAATATGATGCCAATGTATAAAAAATCGATTAATATGGTTGAAAATTAAAAATAAAATACATGACACAACAATAAATATGGTCATTGGTGTAGAATAATCTATTAATGTACGTAATTGTAGTTAAATAAGAACAGGGTAGAAATTCGGAAAATTTCATGCAAGGCCCAATTGCTCTGATTTTATATGGATTGGACAGGCAGCTGAGCCTTAAGGGGCTGAAATGCAACATGGTCGATGGACTTTAGTCGGCTCAATTGTAGCCTTACTTTCTCTTGCTGGCACAAATTCGCCTTTTGATATTTTCATGGAAAAATGCTGCGAAGGCAAAGGCATTCTTGCACAACTTTTACCGCTAAAATGCATCCAAAAGTCACCAATAAAAATTAATTGAATCACACAAATTCATCACCGACCATAAGCTCCATGGCATGAATTTGACTATTGTTATAAGTCTTGGGAGGCCCAATTATTCTGCTTGCATATGGATTTGTCAAGCAGCTGAGCCTGAAAGAGAAACCGCACCATACTTAAAGGGGCTCAACGCTAGCATTACTTAATTTCTGTTGCTAACCAATTTTCCCTTCGACATTTGATCATGGAGAACTGATGTAAATGCAAAGGCTTTCTTGTATAACTTTTACAGTTCATATCCATCCAAAAATCACTAATAGAAATCAATTAAATCATAAAAATTCATTATCAACCATAAACTGCATATCATGAATTTGACTGACCCAATTTGAATTCTAATTTAGTGCTAGGGATGTGTTTGGTCAGGGGGGTTTATTATAGAGCTTGTTATTGTCACACGTGAAAGTAATTTTCTTTTGCAAACTTAGATATAATATTAAGATATTTGAAGGAATAGGAGGTAAAGTTTGACTTAAGCAAAATTATTGGCTAACCTTTTTTTTTGGAAAAATTACTATTCACATTAAAAGAAAAAAATTGTACAAGATACGAGGGACATACTCTAAGAAGAGTACCTAGTACTCACAAGTCCAAAAAGAAATAACAAAGCCCACAGGCTCTAAACAAACAAACAGAACATAGAGCCAAATGCCTCAAACAAAACTTAGGCATGAACCAACCACAAAGAAGCTAACATCAATGAAATAACAAAACAAAGAGGCGCAATTGCCCAAACAAAACAAAATCCAAGAAACAAAACTAGCGATGAAGGCCCCATATGGCACAAAGCTAAGGAGTGATCACATACTTGGCCTCCAAGGTTAGAAGCCGAGAGCCAACCAAGGCAAAATCTCATCAATCACCTGACGACGAGTCCGACGACGGTGTTGATGCACACGATCATTCCTCTCATACCATAGAAAATAAGCTGTAGTAGAAAAGACCAACCGTGCAAGGATTTGCCCAAAATTCTTCTTGCCCCGAAGATGAAGAGAAGCCCAATTAACCGTGTTCACTGGTTTACAAATGCAAACATTTATTGATTTCTGCCTAATATTTTAACTAAATTCAGATAAAAAAAGAATAGTTATAAGGCGTTTATTTTCAAATTTTATATATAAGCTAAAAACAGGGGATGGTAGTGGGGCGGGCCAAGGGTGGAGAGGCCCTCCTCATTTCTCCACCTCATTATTCAATTTAACACTCATTCCTCATCCATTCCCCATATTTTTTAGAGTGGGTTAGGGATGGGGATCTCCATGCAGTGAATGCTTTCTCCAATGCCACCCCATTCCCTATACCAACATCTTTTATATAATTAAACTTAGGGTTTTAATAAAATAAAAATATATTAAAATAAATAATATTTTATTTTTATAGAATAATATATTTTTATTTTTTTCAATAATCAATATACTAAATGTCAAATAAAAATAGCATTTTTCACTTTATAATTTTTTTGTATGCAATAGTTTATTATAAGAAAATAAAATAATAATAAATTTCATATTTTTATATATATAATGGTAGGGTGTAGAGTGATGTAGTAATAAACCCATCTCCACCCTATCACAATGTGGGGATTAAAATTCTACCCCATCCCCACCCTAATAGAGGTGGATCCCTAACTCTACAGTACATTTTGCCATACCTGTTGAAAACACATATATAAAAGTTAAAAACAATTACAAAAAAGCATGGAAATAAACATATGAACTTCCATTTCTAAGACCAAAAGATTCTCTTTGATTTCAAGCAAATTTTCGATGTAATAGAGAAGAGTTGTACCACTTTTTTGTTTTGAAAGTGAAATTTATATAGTTGAATTTATATATACAAGTAATAATACTCTTTCCAAATTTTTATCCAAATGATATATATGGTAATTAATTAACATTATTTTATTTAATCATGGTGTGACATTGAGAACTCAAGAAAATTCAAATCAATAGTTGTGGAAATTATATTTTGTTAAATAAGTTCTTAGAAGTAGCCGTAAGACATTGGTTTAAGTGTCAAAGCTTGATCCCAAGATATGTGGTTAGCCACAAGGTCTTTCAAAAAAAAAAAAATCTTCAAAGTAGAAGTGCAAGCCATGGCTTCGACTGATACTATGGAAAATATGCTCACAAATCTTCTCTCTCATGTGTCTTTTGTGTTTGTATATATATAAAAAGCAAAGTTTCTGATTCACATTTGCTTTTCCTCTTGGTTATATTATATTTTTTGCAAAATAACATTTTGTAGGTTAGGCAAGAACTCAAGAAAATTCAAATTATTAGTTGTGGGAATTATATATTTTGTTGGCAAATAAGTTCTTGGAAGTAGCCTTAGGGCATTGGTTTAAGTGGCAAAGCTTGATCCCAATATGTGTGGTTAGGCATACGGTCTCTAAAAAAAAAAAAAAAAAAATCTTGGAAGGAAAAGTGCAAGCCATGTCTCCGATTAAAACTATGAAAAGTATGTTTACTGATGCTTCTCTCTCATATGTCCTTCATGTTTGTATAAAAAAGGCAAAGTTTTTTTGTCCACATTTGCTTTTCCTCTTGCTTATATTATATTTTTCGCATAATAACATTTTGTAGGTGATGTGAGAACTTAAGAGAATTCAAATTAATGTTTGTGAGAATTATTTTTTTATTGGCAAATAAGTTCTTGGAAGTAGTCTTAGAGCATTGGTTTAAGTGACAAAGCTTGATCCAAGATGTGTAGTTAAGCGCACAGTCCTAAAAAAAATTCTTGGAAGTAGTAGTGCAAACCATAGCTCTAATTGAAAATATGGAAGCATGCTCACAATGCTTCTCTCTCATGTGTCTTTCCTATTGTATATATATATAAAGCAAAATTTTTTTAATTCATATTTGCTTTTCCCCCTGGTTATATTATCTTCCTCATAATAACATTTTGTAGGCCAGGCGAGTCCCTTGTCCAAAGTCTTCTTGACAGCATTTTCGGTTTTAATAATTTTCTCTTTGCTTGTTACTTTACTGCAGAATAATGTCGAAAGGATTAAGATTTAGAAGAAGTCAATTTATCATATTTCACTTCCTTTGACCTAAATAAATGTGTTACTTACATCGCTTCGGCTACTTCTACGGTCCTCTTTCCAACCTCTTTCATCTGAGACGCAACTACCAATTAGTTATAAATTTCACTATCTTTAACCTGGACACCTGCAACATAATCATCAATCAATCAATTAATTAATTTTATAATACCACAGAGGGGATTCGTGTAGACTTAACATTAATAACACGCCTCTAATAGTTTTAATAACCCTTCTCTATTTTTGCATTTGTTTTTGCATTCGTTAGAATTTATGACCCATACATTGTGAATACCTCATAAGTAGTAGTCGACAAAGTGTATAAAAAGTTGAAATAGTTTTAGCAGACATATAGTATAGTTTTAGCAGACATATAGTGTTGTCAAGTCACAAATCAACCACAGCTTAATTAGAATTATTAGTTCTCCTATATATATGTGTGTAGGTGAAGAAGGCGTCTGAGAAGAAGAATAATAATGATAATAAAAAGTGGTTTTCTGTATCAGTACTTCCGATTCACTTATTTGTTGCTTTCTGTGAATTATTGTTCCCACAGATATTTGGCTTCTTCAACATAGTATATTCTTTTATTTAATCATAGTGTGACATTGAGAACTCAAGAAAATTCAAATTAATAGTTGTGGGAATTATATTTTGCTAAATAAGTTCTTAGCCCTAGGGTATTGGTTTAAGTGTCAAAACTTGATCCCAAGATGTGTCGTTAGCCACAAGGTCTTAAAAAAAAAAAAAATCTTGAAAGTAGAAGTGCAAGCCATGGCTCTGACTGATGCTATAGAGAGTATGCACACATATGCTTCTCTGTCATGTGTCTTTGGTGTTTGTTTTTGTGTGTGTGTGTGTGTCTATACATATGTAAGGCAAAGTTTTTTATTCACATTTGCTTTTCCTCCTGGTTATATTATATTTTTTGGAAAATAACTTTTTTTAGGCCAAATGAGTCCATTGTACAACGTCTTTTTTACAACATTTTCAGTTTTAATCATTTTCCCAATATGTGTGGTTAGGCACACAGTCTTTTGGCAAAAAAAAAAAAAAAAAAAAAAAAGAGGTTCTTGGAAGTAGAAGTACAAGCTATGTTCCCAATTGAAACTATGGAAAGTATGCTCACATATGCTTCTCTCTCATAGGTCTTTCGTGTTTATATATATATATATATATATATATATATAGAGCAAAGTCTTTTATTCACATTTACTTTTTCTCCTAGTTATATTTTATTTTCAAAATAACATTTTGTAGGCCAGATGAGTCTATTGTCCAACTTCTTCTTTACAACATAACACTTTCGCTTTTAATAATTTTTTCAAGATGTGTACGTGGTTTGGCGCACAGTCCTTGAAAAAAAAAAAAAGAAAAAAAGAAAGAAAGAGGTTCTTGAAAGTAGAAGTACAAGCCACGACGCCAATTGAAACTATGGAAAGTATGCTCACAGATACTTCTCTCTCATGTGTCTTTTGTGTTTGTGTGTCTATATATATATATATATAAAGCAAAGTCATTTCCCTCATAGTTATGTTATATTCTATACAGAATAATATTTTGTAGGCCAAGTGAGTCCATTGCCCAACTTTTTCTTACAATATTTTTTGTTGTAATAATTTTTTCAAGATGTGTGGTCAGGCGCACGGTCCTAATAACAAAAGTTGTTCTTGGAAGTAGAAGTGCAAGCTACGGTTCCGATTGAAACTATACAAAGTATGCTCATTGATATTTCTCTGTTTATGTGTCTTTTGTGTTTATATACATATATATATATATGTGTGTGTATATATATATATATATATATATATATATATATATATATATATGCTTCTCCCCGTGGTTATATTATATTTTCCGTAACATAACAGATTGTAGTCCAAGTGAGTCCATTGTCCAACTTCTTTTATACAACACAACATTTTCGGTTGCAATAATTTTCTCTTTTCTTGTTACTTTATTGTAGAATAATGTGGAAATTAAGGATTAAAATTTAGGAGAAGTCAATTTATCATATTTCAATGCCTTTGATTAAATGAATGCTTTACTCACATGACTCGGCTACTTACTACAGCACTCTTTCCAAACTCTTTTATCCGAAACATAAACACCAATTAATTAATTTCACTATCTTTAACCTAGATATCTGCCACATAATCATCAATTGATTAATTAATTAATTCTAAATACTATAGAGGGGATTGGTGTGGACTTGACATTAACATCAAGCCTCTAATAGTTTTACTAAGCCATTCTCGGTTTTTGCATTAATTACAATTTAGAACCCATACATAGTGAACACGTCATAAGTAGTCAAAAAAGTGCCTACAAAAGTTGAAATATTTTCGGCAAACGTATGTTATTGTCAAGTGACAAATCAACCAAACGTGTTTCGCGTTAACTTGAATTTGTCAAGCATTGACCGCAGCTTGATTAGAGTTATTAGTTCTCCTATATATAAGTGTGTAGGTGAAGAAGACGTCTGAGAAGAAGAAGAAGAATAATAATAATACAAAATGGTTTTCCACACTAGTGCTTCCGCTTCACTTATCTGTTGCTTTCTCTTAGTTATTGTCCTCCTGATATTTGGCCTTCTGCCCCTTGCTGATAGCAATATGGGTAAATAAATAATCCCTCTTAATTTGCATATAAATGTTTTATTTTAATTATTTATGTTTCTTTTTTTTTTTTTTTGTTTGATGATTGTTAATGGTGTTGCAGTTATTACAAACGATCCATATAATTATAAAGCTTCCACGTCCAGAAACGGGAAATTTGGAAACCCCGCAAGTGTAAAACCGGCAACTCAAGTCACGCAGGCTCGGCATCGATTAGAACATCTCAAGCGGACATCGATAAGGACCGATGTGCAGAAGCAGAAGTTACTGTTAAAGCCACTACTCCTGCGCAAACACCAGCTGCCCGCTAGAACTCCTTTAATTTCAGGACTTTCTCTTCTGCAAAATTGTCTATATATATAATTGTCTGTTAACCGCAGAGTGCTAATAAGATTTGTTGTTGGTTTATGAGAGAGAGATATTTCGTTAAAAAGCATGCAAGTGTTACTAGAAGTTTCAGCCATGGCAAGCCTGCTTTGAGTATCCAGTTAGCTGCTAATTAATTAATGTTATATATATGCGTGACAAATGAAAATAAATCTCGATTTTTCATTAAATTAAAAAATAGTCACATACTTGATGCCTTTTTGAATAACTAATTGCAAAAGAAAATTTTAAACTCAATTTGTCTCGTTTCCACTTAGGTACATAATTGATTGAGATTAGATTTTACAAGGTTTGAGTATATCTCTAGAAGCCAGAGATATCGTTGAATTAACGTTGTGTCTGTTAGTTCTCTGTATCGATGATCACCAATGGTCAAATGACTTCAATTTGTTTTTCAAGCACCCTTAGTCACATATAACTCCCATTGACCTCCATATACAATTTCTATGGTGTCTCTCCATTCAATCACAACTCTCCAATGGTGTCTCTTGGTGTCAATTTTATGATGCAACTTATCACTCTGTACTCCTACTCCTACGACCAAATCATGCATGCCAGATTTGATTAATTCTCTTTGATTTTAAATCAAATTTTTTTGTTGTAACTTTGGCCTACAAGAGTTACAAGGGGCTTTTTTTTTAACGTGAAAGATATGTGGTTGACTTGCTTAGAGTATATAATAATTAGGGGTGGATGAAGATAAAATTTTATTTTATGTAGTCAATATAGTGCCTCTGTGTGTGTCTACCGTTTTACATCACATTTGCTTCTTCGTTCTCGTATAATGATAAAATTTTGGTAGAATAATAGCGTGTATACGTAGGGCAGGGAGTCCATTGTCCAAGCGTCTTCTTTGCAACATTTCCCTCTCTCTTTTTACTTTATTATGATTTGGAAAGGATTAGGAGAAGTTAATTTATCTTATTTCACTGTTTTTGGATCTAGATAAATGCTTCAGTTACATCACCCGGCTACTTCTACACTTTTTTCTCTTCGTCCTCTTCCGATTTGGAGATCAATATTTGTGGTTGCTATGCTGCCTGTATATATACAAGGGAAACACCAATAATTTCTGATCTACTCAATGCTTTTTGTAAGATTTTAAGGACAATATTATGGATTTGTCAAGCAGCTGAGCTTGAAAGGTGTGGGGGTAACCGCACCGTACCTCAAGAGGCTCAATGCTAGTATTGCTTAATTTCTGTTCCTAACCAATTTTCCCTTCGTATTTTGATCATGGAGAAGTGAGTAAAGGCAAAGGCATTCTTATACAGCTTTTACAGATCATATCCCTCCAAAAATCACCAATAAAAGTCAATTAAATCACAAAAATTCATTGTCAACCATAAACTCCATATCATGAATTTGACTCACCCAATTTACATTCTAATTTTCTGTTAGGATGTGTTTGGTTAGGGAGGTTTATTATAGAGCTTGGTATATGTTGTCACACGTGAAAGTAATTACTTTTGTAAACTTAGATCTAATATTAATATACTGAAGGAGAAGGGGGTAATTTTTGTCTGAACAAAATTATTGGAGCATTGCTAGCCATGTTCATTGTTTTACAAATGCAAACATTTATTGATTTCTAGGTGATGCAATTTCTATTTCCAAATTTTTGTCCCATCTATATGTTTAATATTTTAATTAAATTCAGAAAACAAAAGAACAGTTATTATGCGGCTATTTTTAAATTTTATATGTAAGTTGAAAACACATATATAAAAGTTAGAAACGATTACAAAACGCTTGGAAATAAACATATATATAAACTTCCGTTTAATTTATAAGACCAGCAAGATAAATAGACAAGAGTAATACCACTTTTTTGTTTTCAAGGTGAAAGATAGTTGAAATGCCTATATATGTGTGTGTGTGTATATATATATATACACACACACACTTCCCAAATTTTTATCCAAAATGATATATACGGTAATTAATTACTATTCTTTACTTTTCATTTATGATTTATAATTATATAGTGCGACAATGAGAACTCAAGAAAATTCAAATTAATAGTTGTGGGAATTATATTTTGTTGGCAAATAAGTTCTTAGAAGTAGCTTCTAGGACATTGGTTTAAGTGGCAAAGCTTAAACCTAAGATGTGTGGGTAGGCGCACCGTAAAAAAAAGTAAAAAATAAAATTCTTCAAAGTAGAAGTACAAGTCACCGGTCCGATAGAAATTATGAAAAGTATGCTTACAAATGCTTCTTTCTCACGCTGATATCAAAGACAAACTAATAATACTAATATGTTTGTAATTGCACTAATTAAGGCTAAAATTCTGCAGGTTTACAACAAAAAGCAAAGTTTTTTATTCACGTTTGCTTTTCCTCTTGGTCATATAATATTTTCTGCAGAATAACATTTTGTAGGCCAGGCGATTCCATCATCCAACGTCTTCTTTACAACATTTTTGGTTTTAATATTTTTCTCTCTTCATTGTTACTTTATTGCAGAATAATGTAGAAAGGATTAAGATTTAGCAGAAGTGAATTTATCAAATTTTACTGCCTTTGATCTAAATAAATGCTTTGCTTACATGACTTCGCCTACTTCTGCAGTACTCTTTCCAAACTCTTTTATTCGAAATATAATCACCAACTAATTAATTTCACTACATTTGACCTAGATTCCTGCAACATGATCATCAATTAATTATCATCATCATCTTCATAGCACATAGGGAATTCTAGTGGACTTAACATTAATATTAAGCTTCTAATAGTTTTAATAAACCTTCTCTGTTTTTGCATTAATTAGAATTTAGAACCCATACATTGTGAACACCTCCTAAATAGTAGTCTACAAAGTGCATATAAAGTTGAAACAGTTTCAGCAAACCTATAGTATTGTCAAGGTCACAAATCAACCAAACGTGTTTGCTTGGGTTTGGCGTTAATTTGAATTTGTCAAGCATTGACCACAGCTTAATTAGAAATATTAGTTCTCCTATATATTGGTATGCAGGTGAAGAAGGCATCTGAGAAGAATAATTAATAATAAAAAAAAGGTTTTCCGTATTAGTACTTCCCATTCATTTATTTGTTGCTTTATCTTAGTTATTGTGCTACTAGATATGTTTGGCCTTCTGGCCCCGGCTGATGATGGTAGCTCTAAGACCATGGGCAAGTAAATAATCACTCTGGGCATATAAATGTTTTATTTTATTTTATTTATTTATATTTCCTTTTGGTTTGTTTGATGATTGTTGATGTTGCAGAAGCTCCAAATGCTCCAGACACTTCCATGCTAGTAAAACCCAGTGATTTATACCGCCCAGGTAAATGATTAAAATCGTTGAAGACATATTTATATATAAAGTGATTTACTAAGAAAGTTATTAATATGTTTTTTTTAATAAATGATTTTACAAAATTATTAATGGTAGTATCTCTTATAATTTTCAAAGAAATTTATAATTTGCTTATAGCACTATGGGTAAATAAATAATCCCTTTGGGCATATAAAAGTTTTATTTTATTTTATTTATTTGCATTTCTTTTGGTTTGTTTGATGATTGTTGGTGTTGCAAATGCTCCAAATGTTCCAAATACTTACCACGCTAGTAAAACCTAGCGATTTATATCACTCAGGTGAATGATTAAAGTCATTAAATAAAGTGATTACTAAGAAAGTAATTAATATATTTTTTAAATAAATAATCTGGTAAAATTATTAATGGTAGTTGTTGGTTGTCCATAGACAGCACAAAACTCCACATTAGTATGATATTGTCCACTTTGGGCCCAAGCCACTCATGAATTTGATTTTAGATTCTACTCAAAATGCCTCATACCAATGAAATGCTTGTCTACACTTATATGCCCATGATTTTCTCATCGAGACCTTTGTCTACCCCTAGAGACCATCCGTCTGCTTCATCGAGTTGTCCACTTTGGACCCAAGCCCTCATGGATTTGTTTTTGGATTCTACCCAAAAGGCCTCAGACTAATGGAATGCTTGTCCACACTTATATGCCTATGATCTTTTCCATGTCTAACCAATGTGAGACTTTGGTTGCACACCCAACAGTTGTCTCTCTTATAACTTTCAAAGAAATTTATAATTTTACTATAGCACTGTGCGTAAATAAATAATCCCTTTGGGCATATAAAAGTTTTATTTTATTTAATTTATTTACATTTCTTTTGGTTTGTTTGATGATTGTTGGTCTTGCAGATGCTTCAACCATTTCAGATGCTTCCACACGAGTAAACCCAGCGATTTTTACCACCCAGGTAAATGATTAAAGTCATTGAAGACATATTTATCTGTAGAGTGATTTACTAAGGAAGCTATTAATTTTTTTTAAATAAATGATTTGATAAAATTATTAGTGGTAATCTCTGTTATAACTTTCAAAGAAATTTATAATTTGTTGATAGTACAATGGGTCAATAAATAATCCCTCTAGACATTTATAATATAAATATTTTATTTTATTTAATTTGTTTATATTTCTTTTTGGTTTGTTTGATGATTGTTCATGTTGCGGATGCTCCAAACATCCCAGATACTTCCACGCCAGTAAAAACCAACGATTTATACCACCAGGCAAATGATTAAAGTCATTGAATAAAGTGATTTACTAAGGAAGCTATTAATATATTATTTTTTAGATAAATCATTTGATAAAATTATTAATTGTAGTTTCTGTTATAACTTTCAAAGAAATTTGTAATTTGTTGATCGCATTATGGGTAAGTATATAATCCATGTGGGCATATAAAAGTTTTATTTTATTTAATTTATGTATGTTTCTTTTTGGTTTGTTTAATGATTGTTGGTGTTGCGTAATATTCCAAAACAAGATAGAGCTTCAGTAAATCCCAGCATGCCACACCGCGCGGGTTCGGCATCGATTAGATCCTGAAAACTCAATCTTCGACAAGAGATTGTCAACATCTCAAGCGGACACCAATAAGACACGATATGCAGAAGCAGAAGTTACTGTTAAAGCCACTGCCAGCTGCTCAAACACCGTCTGCCCATTAGAACTCCTTTAACTTCAAGGCTTTCTCTTCTGCAAATCTCTCTCTATCTCTCTCTATGTGTGTGTATGTATATATATAAAATTGTCTGTTAACCACAAAGTGCTAAGAAGATTTGTTGTTGGTTTATGACACAAAAATATTTCGTTAAAAAGCATGCAATTGTCAAAATTTCCAAGACCGGCAAAATTAATTCTCTTTGATTTTGAATCAAAATTTCTTTGTTGTAACTTTGGCCTACAATATTTCGTTAAAAAGCATGCAATTGTATTTTGAGTCAAATAAGAATAGGTTAGAAATTCAAAAAATAGATTGGAAGGCCCAATTCTTCTGATCTTATATGGATTGGACAAGCAGCGGAGCCTGAAAGTGCTAAACTGCAAACATGGTCCATGGACTACAATTGGCTCAGTGCTAGCCTTACTTTTTCTCGCTAACACAAATTTCCTTTCGATACTTTCATGGAAAAGTGCTGCACAGGCAAAGGCAAAGGCATTCTTTTACCACTTTTACAGCTCAAATCCATCCAAAAGTCACCAATAAAAATCAATTCAATCACACAAATTCATCACCGACCATAAGCTCCACAACATGAATTTGACTAACCCAATTCAAAATTAGCAAAAGTGAGTAAACCCGTGAAGTGATGAACATGAGGCACACGGGACATAAATGACTGAGACATTGAGATGACTTTATGATCAATTTGTAGCCTCATTTTCTTTGCAGTTTATACCAATAAGCCCCCGTGACAGCAGTGAAAAGAACCCTTTTGGTGGGCTATATATAGGCAAGAAAAGAACCTGTATGAGAATTAACAGCGTAAAATTGTTGGTAGTGTTTGTGATGGGCTACAACCATTTGTGCTTCTTTGAGAGATTTGGGCTTCTTTTTTGGTCATGGCCAACATTTGTTGCTCCATTGAATTGGAGCCTAAGACCTTGAGTCAAGGTCAACTCAATCATGCTAGGGTAAGTTTTTTCTTCTGAACATTTCCCTAATCTTACCTAGATGATGTTAAATATATAGCTGCCTAAGGAAAGTATTAAGCTACTTCGCCAGCAACAATACCGGCCTTTTGTAGCCATGAGATTGTGATTCCAAGAAAAATAGTGTCAATCCATTGGTCACCAAGGGTAACGGTAACAATACCGACCCAGTACCACATACCCTTGTTTTTAATGTTTTACAATGTCACTAAGGCTAATGAGTAAACATCAAATTGAGAAGCTATGTATGTTGTCTTTACCTGACTCTAAATTGTTGCAAAATTTTGATTTTTATGAAAACAGGAGGTGGCTGCAGATGTGGTTCAAAAGATGAAATCAAATGAAGCATCAACTACATTCGTTGAGGTAAATATGTTTAATTTCCATTACTCATTTTGGTGTCCAAAGCTTCTTTTATATGTTAAATTGTAAACATCGTTGCCTAATCAAATTTTTGCACTATATTGTTGCATGTAAGTTGTTTCTACAGGGCCTGGAACCTGTTGAAGTAGAGAAGGATGAGCAGAAGGGAAAGCAACTTCCCAATCCCAAGCTTGTGCAATGTAATATTGTCAATGATCAGAATAAGGCTCAAATAATTGAAAGTCCTTGCCAATGTTCTGTGGCCACCAATGTAGAATCCCCTGATGATCAAATTGCTCTTAAGGAGCCCCTATCTGCTCCTTTCTAAACCAAATTTAAGAGTGTTTTTAAGAATATCTTGCTTTTGTTTTATAAATGCAAGAAAGTTTTATGTCTATTTTACAATGCATGTCCAGTTAAAATAGATGAAAACTTTTTTTCAGAACTCCAAAATGTACTTCAGTGTTTTATGAAGAAGTACTTAAGGTTTTTCAAAATATTGTTATTATGTACTTTTCTTATTGAAACTCCATTTACGTACATTATTTTGGGATGGTTTTTTCATTATAGTTCAATGGGTTATGATAATATGATTTGTAATAAGGAGTTCTATTTTTTGTTTGAAATGTGAAATTTTCCGTTTCTTTGAGATGTAACATAATGTGAAGCATTTTTTCTTTGTTTTCATTTAATTTTATTGTATAAGTACTAATCTTTAACTAACAAGTAAAATACAATAGAAAAAATTAATTATTTTTTGCCAAGTATAAAAACCAATGTAACGTTCAACAAATTTGTTCTCACACTTAAACTTTAACCTAAAAACATGGAATTGTAACATGGAATTTAAACTAAAAAAATAAAACTTAGCAAAATTAATATTTCCCATCTTTAATGATTCTGTGATCATAACATTGCCAAACACTGCCTTCTCTTCTTCTTTAATTGTTATATTTTCCATCATCTCTTGATCTTCATTTACTCGTGCATTTGCTTTTGTTTACTTTTAATTGTTTTTTCCACGAATCCAAACACGTCACAAGGACCTCCTCTAGTCAGCCTCTAATGCTGCAAGTGCAAGCCTTTAAGATTTATCCCGAACTTAAATATTTAGATTATTCTTAATAATATTGAAATACTTAAATATTAAAATTTTTATAGTCTAGATATTTTATTAAAAACATTAAATTACATAATAGTATGAAATATTAAATTATTAAATTATAGTAAATAATAATATTAAATACTTAAATAGTTTTAGATAATTTTCATGATTGATTCATAATTTAATTATGCACACATTACATTTAAGTTTTATAAAGATGATTTCATACTATTATATACGTTATTGTTAAACACATTCTTTTTTAAAATATTATTAAGGATGATTTGATAATTAAATTTAAATGGATAGAAAACTAATAACTAACTAACGATAGGGATAGTCTTTGATTAATTTTTGAAAATATATGTTGATAATTCCTCAAAACCTTGGGTAGTCAATGATAATTACCCGGTTTTGAGTAGCTAGTGATAATTACCCATTATAGATTTAATATGTTATATGGTATTAAGTTATGACATCTAACATTATTTGATAACATTTTTTATTTTATGAGGTCTCGTTTTGAAACTTGCCACTATATTATAATTTTTTTATTAAAAAAAAGTGAAACTTGTGATGATGAAAGGTGTTGATAATCTAAAATTTGCTACATGATGAGTGAGACTTGCGAATTGCGATATATGGCAAATACTTGTAAGAAATTTTTTTTTTACAATTTCGCCACAATTTGGCTGAAACCTGGACATTATTATTTGGCTGAAACCCTGGAGATTAACATTTGGCTGAAACCCCGGCCATTAACATTTGGCTCTAAAATATGGCTGAAACCCTGGACATTCAGAAACCCTACATATTCATATGCTGTTGAAATAGAAACCCTGGATATTCACTAGGAAATTTAGAAACCATGGATATTCACCTGGAAATCAAAAACCCTTCTCAACATTCACACTTGTCAAGTGGACATAGAGGTCAAGATGTTGTGCGGTTCTCGTGAGTTCAACTTATTTAGGCTTAATTTTAATTTATTTATTATTTGTGTTATTTTCATGCTAGGTTTGGATTCTATTTTAACAACTTTATTTTATCCTATATTCCTAACTTAATAATAATATTTCACTAAATCTGAATCTTGAATCTTTTCCTCTTTAATTGTTATATTTTTTCGATCATCTCTTTAGTTACACTTGCTTTTGCTCGTTTACTTAACGCTGCAGCCGCTTATGATTCATCCCAAACTGCTTACATAATAATTGTTTGACATTATTTGGCATTAATTAATGAAAATTACATGTACGAGCAATTTCCAAATTCTCCTCACCCAATATTAGTGCTCTTGTTGTAATATATAAATCTCGACCCCCTTTGTTTTTGTTGAGAATATTTATAATAAATGTAAATAATAAAACTAAACAACAACAAATTGAAGGAATAATAAAAAATAAATTAAATTAAAATAATAATAAAGTAAATAAATATAATAAGTAAAGTGATAGAGTAAGAATTACGCGGCTTGAACACTTGGGAGGCATGTTAAAAGTATTGTCCTAAAGTTAAGGAGTCCTCTTCTCGTGTGAGTAATATCGGTACTCAATGGCTCCAAGATACAATCAAATACTCATAGCCTATCTCCTCAACAAGCACGATCATCGAAAAAAATAACATGTCTTATGTGTTGCGGTTGCTCAAACACATAGAAGATACTCAAAAATATATCACGACCTTTGATATTCATTTATATAGTAGTCTCTTATCTTAGATAACTTATAAATTAAATTTCTTGTAATTCCTAAGCCGTAATGTTCTTAATAAAAACATGTAGCGTGCAAATAATAAGGGTTGTACCTTATGTTTTTACTATATTTATAACTCATGAAATTAATATCAAATCAAATTTTGTAACTCATGATATAAATATTTGTTTTAAACATTTTATTTCTAACAGTTTTTGGATTGATATTTCTTTTTATAAGCCCTAAAAAAGTTTTCAGTGATGTTAACAAAATATACATACATGCCTGGATTAATCTAAATTATTTAATGGTCGTGGCTGAAACTTAACTTGAGAATCACTCATGAATAATCATATTTGTTAAGCATCATCCTTATTTATGACAATACTTTTTGCATTTTTTTCTTCATTTGATTTTTCTTCTCTCCCTTCATGCTTTTCTTCATTTGATTCTTTCTTCTCTTCATGTTTTTGTCCATTAGTTCTGTTTTCTCATTCTTGCATATTCTAGCATTGTTTGAAGTTCCATCCCAACCTTAAAAACACATATTATTAACAACATAAAAAGAATTAACTCTATTATTGATAATTATAAGAATAATATTTAATAAATCAATAATACTAATTACGTACCTTAATCCATTTAAGTTTTTCTTTGGTCATGTTCCAATTTTCATTCTTTTGAGATCTCTTGATGGCCCCTTCTCGTATCTAACAGCCATCTTATTGCTTTACAAACATTAGCAGCCCTGCTTCTCCAATCAAAAGAAATTATAAAGATTTACAAAAAATTAAAATATCACACACACATATTGACCTAATTCCTAATATATCTGAAGTCCTTAATAGGCTCCAAAATTGTTTGACATAGTTTTATTTATTTATAAAATTATCATTAAATTTATTTATATTAATATTTCACATAGTTTTGTGAAATTTTCACTCGATCATGAACTAACTTTATTATCATAAATATAAGGCGCGCAGAAACAGAAATCCAATTAAAAAGATATGCAGAAGACAAGAATACCCTTATAACATTCTGTGGAGGGCATTTGAGTCATTTCAGTCAAAACCCTGAACCATAGCCCAACGCAAAAAAAATTTCAAATTTCGATTTTGTGGTTTAGGGTTTCAGAGCTGCACCGGATCACAGCTCTGCTCTGTGGAAACCCGAAAGAAGATCATTTCACGAAGATAAAAACGACCCAGAATCCCGGGTACTTTCTCTATCTGTGCATATGTGTGTCCATTCGTTTCTTGATCTATCTATCATGTGGATCTGATTGATTTAATGCAAAAATTTGCTGCTTGTTTGCTGGGAAAATGTAAGAAACCAAAAAAAATAATTTGTGGGATTGTTTGGTTAACCAAGAGAATGTACTATAAGACAACCAACAGTTTGAATGTTGAATGTTTAGATTCTATAGATTCTTTGTTAATCGTGTACGAGCTGAAAGTCTACGTGAACATGAACTTCGTATTTCAGGTTTCTTTGTTTTTGTTTTTGTTTGTTTGTTTGTTTTTTTTTTTTAATTTGGTTTTCAGGTAAAGCAAATAGAGGGTTGATTGTTTAGTTTTTTATTCGTAGAAATGAGTACTACAGTGCATAGAACTCCCAAGTCAGGGAGTGGGAGGCAATCATTATTTTTTCAAGATTTAGCCTCGCCTGTTTCTGCCCGTAGAGGGAAATTTTCGACTCCGGGACAGGCAGCAGCGGTTTCGGCACTTTGGCGTGAGAATTTTGGGGGTTCGGATCTTCCACCCCCTCCCATTTACACTTTAGAGGACCGCTCAGATTTCTCTCCTGAGTCGGGAATTCTTGACTACCCAGCATCACCGGAAATCAAGTCGGACCTGAGAACTCCTGCACAAAGTTCTGGTCGTGACTTGTTGGCTACTCCGTCAAAGGGGAAATCTGAGATGAGTACTCCGTTTTCTGTTGTAGGAGGGCAGCAGAATCAACAGGGCTCGGGAGGTTTGGGTTGGTGGTTACCTACAAAGGCGGGTAGTAGTGAACAAGAAGAGAAGGCTAAAGGTTCTCCTGTTGATGGTGTGGTGCAGCCTGGTGCTTTGATCACACTTCCTCCTCCGCGGGAAGTTGCAAGGCCTGAGGTGCAGAGGAATAGCTTCCCTGCAGGGAACCTTAATGAGGAAGAATGGGTTACTGTTTATGGGTATGTGTTTAACTCACCCTTTCAATTTGCACATCTGGTCATCATTATGTTGCTATTTAATCTTCTGTACTTCGTCATCTTGTCTGAGATATTTTGCTCCATTGCTTATTGCATTTCATCTCTTTGTGTAATTTTAATTGGGCTATTCAACTTTACGGTATAGTTTACTTCTATAAGTTTACAGAAAAGATTATTCTTATTCTGTTGGGTATTGGATAACCCTGAAAGGGAATCTATTAATTATGGTATGCATGCATTTTAAATAAAATCGTTTTCTTTTTCATGACTTTATATATTTGAATGTGTAAAATGTTGTGGTCATCAGTGTTTAAAGGAATGAATTCATGGGCTATTGTCAATATAAGGTGTGGTTATCTCCATAGTTACGCACTACTTGTTTTCAATTCCTGAACTGTTTCTTAATTACCTTTTTAGTATCAAAAATCGGAATCGCAGATGTTCATGTTTATCCAAGTCTTAAAACATTGAATGCTGATATTGTAACACTACTTAAAATGTATATCTTTACAAGTTACATATTATATGGCCTAGTTATAACACTAGTGTTGAATCTCTCTTTCCAGATTTTCCCCAGCTGATACCAATTTGGTTTTGCGAGAATTTGAGAAATGTGGTGTGATCTTGAAACATGTTCCAGGACCAAGGGATGCTAACTGGATGCACATTCTTTATCAAGTATGATCATGAGCATTAATATTCTCTAAATTATTAAGATTCAATGCAGGTTAAGGTTTTTAATATCATGGTCTATTTATTGATTATTAGTCTTGCTTACAATAGATTTTATGCCGAAGGACAATTGGAAAAAAAAAAAAAAGGACCAAGTAAGCTATTAACATGAAAGATCTGGTAGCTGAAAGTTAAAGCATGCAAAAATATAACTGCAATGCTAATTGTTATATTTAAATTGTAAAATATTGAACTTCTTCATCAATTTTCTTGTTTTCTATTTTAAAAATGTAATAATTCTGTATATGCCAAGGGCTCAAAGATGTCTTCTTATTTGAATATTTCCATGGATGTTTGAAACACCCCAAAATGTGCTAGTATATATGCTAATTGGCAATGGAGTTTTGATGATATCTGCATCCTTGCCCAGTTATTTAACTAGTTTAATTGGGGCTTTAGAGCCAATGAAATAATTGATGAGTTTGGTGTTCATATCTTAGCCTTACCATAAATGACTTGTTTTTGCATTAGGCTACTTGGGCTCAATGGGATATTTACTTCTGTTCAATAATGCAATAAATGCCATCTCAGTTATTTCCAGATTTATCTCATTGCGGAATTGCTTTTTTTTTTTTTTTTTTTTGGTGGTTGGGGTTTTTTGGGGGGTGGGGGGTTGGGGTTGGGTGTTTGTGTGTTTTTTTCTGGGGAAAAGCTATATGATACATGCTTAATTGCTAGGATATTGTGACATCTCCTTATGGGACGTGAACAAACTGGGTTCTTAGTTATTTTGCTTGTTCTTTCCTGTTGATAACATTTTATTTTTCAGCAGAATGACGGAACAGGATTGGAGTCTACTATTGATGTTTGGTGTTAAACTCTAAATGGTTGTTTACTTCTTGACTATTGCAGAATCGTTCTGATGCTCAGAAGGCTCTTAGCAAGAATGGGATGCAAATTAATGGAGTACTAATTGTAGGTGTGAAACTATTGGACCCAATGCAACGCCAGGCATTGAATGACAGGCTTAGCAACCAAGGATTTATGACTTTGCCTCCTCCGGCAAGCAGAACCTCAGAGCTGACTGCATCAGGAACCTCTCCTCGCCCCTATTATCTTCAAAATGGAAGTACAAGTGCTCGGCAGTCAGGAGGTGCAATTGCCTCCCCAGCAAAGTCAGTTGTGTCCAAAATCATGGATTTGATGTTTGGTATTTAGGTCTGCTGCTGTAACTACCTGCTGGATTCATGCTATCATATTACAAGTAAATGTGCAACTGTCCTTCGGCAATTCAAATATATAATTGAGAGTTTGAAAAAAAAGCTTCTTTTGAGCTTGAATTAGTACGTTCCCTAGTGAAGGAAGTGTAATTTTTTTTTTCTTGTTGTCACTGAAATTGTACAAGACCACATTGTCACATTCCCATAACGTTGAGAAATGATAGTATGTGGTTGTATTGGTTGTACAAGAGTTCACATGCGTGATCTCTTTCGATTATTTGACTGCGAAATACCCTCTTCACTCTTCCCAGATTTATGTATTCTTGTCCAACAACATACTGTATTATGGTTGAAGCTCATTGATTATGTCATTTCTCCTTGATAAATGTCACTCGGTGTGAACCTGACACGAGACTTTGAAAACTCTCAATGTTCTGAACGAATTAACGGTTGATATTCCTTGCCTTTTCCTTTGCCTACAGTGCTAGAAATTGAAAGTTTCCATGGGCAATTGCTGCCTCTGTCCTTCACCTATGTCCTGGTACACGAGTCTTTAGATTGTTGGATCCTGGATGCTTCAGTTATATCTTAATCACCACCTTGTACTGTTTGACAATTGATGCCTAAATTTAGGGAAATGAAAATGAAATGATAAGAGTGGTCCACTATCCTTTATTGGCTCTGCAGAGTTAAGAGGCCTGGTAAGATCGTAAATCCCAAAATTTGGGAACCATGGCCCAGTACCCCAGAATGGCATTTGGGACCATAACAAATCCCTTATATTATACATGATAATCTAAGAGGGAACATTAGAAGAATGGAATTTTCTTGTAAGTAATTGGTTTGAATTGAAGTGAAATAGAAACCACCTTCAATGATATAAAGGTCAACATTTCAGAATTCCTGATCTCTTTTGAAGTATGAGCTAAATGCAATAATTTGGTGTTTAAAGGCAAGAAGGCATTCCCAATCGAAAAGATCCCAACTGTTTAGGCCCTAAATATAGATATAGTTTCCCCATTTCCAGGAAATCCGCAATCCAATTACCTGCAATTGAATCATAACTTTGTCTTCAGGGCATAGACTTTATTGCTACATGTGAAGCCTGCCATATTAGCTGTCATTCGAATAATTAGTTCACGCAAATGGTCCATGTATGCTTTTACATATTTAGTGCATGCACTTGTTTCAGTAACACTATTAATTGGCTTTTACCCAGAAATTGCTCTAATGTGCATGACGCTCACTACCTTCATTAACATAGTTTTGATGTCTTAGCTAAGCAATCTTGGTATATAGTTCTATACACCTTTTCCCCTCATTTCTACTTTCTCAGGGCAATTGCGATTACAACTAAAACCCTTGAATAGTGAGAGTATCTATCTCAAATATCAACAACAATCTTAAACAAATGGTGTATAAGTTATGTATCAAGGATACTATGATAGTCTTAGCTTGTACTTAAGGACATGCTAACATCTAGAAAATTACGTAATATCATAGGAAAATAGTGTAGTTTCATTTTGACAAATCATTGGATATTACGATCAATAATTTTTGATTAATGAATTACTTACTTCGTTTGATAAATTCTTAGTCATATAATACAAATTTTGCAAGTATTATGGAGTCTTCGACGTATTAACTTCTACTTTTAGAACAAGCGTGTGTGTGACATATAACATATATATATTGAATCATTTTGAGTCTTCTCAAACATCTCCCCATTATTATGAACGGGGACTAGGAGACTACCCATTAATGTTAAAAAGTTTCAAATTTAGGCTGAGCAAGAAAAACAAAAGATATGGTTACATCTAATAAATTTCACTAAGTTCACGTACTTGATAGTTGATATAATAAATAGCACTAATTTCACGTACTTGCTATAATAAACATGATGCTCAGGGTAGTTGCACCCTACTCTTATTAAATTGATGATGAGAAGGCAACAAAATTAACTCTTTGCAGTTGGAGCTAGGATACCACTAACCTGAGCAGTCAACTACCCTCATCAACAAACTAATGAGCCTTTGCCTACTATTTAGTCCATAGTACAATAGTTTCCTACCCCTTTCAGAACTTGATAGTTATAAATGAAGTTTGAAGGTTTCCAAGAGAGAACTCTAGATTTTATACATATCTAAATGTATGTATGTGTATTTATGTTTGTATACATATTTTAAAATTTATTTCATTTTTTTTTCAATAAATACCCCATCATTAGATGCCACAAGTTTGTAGGATGAGGTCCCATTTGATGAAGCAAAATCAGAAGTGGGTAATCCAGAAATGGAGGGAATTAATGACAGGATTAGAAAATGATATGAAAATTGATAGAATGAAATCAATGAAGCATCCGAATCTAATTTTTCAATCGCAATGATAAATGTATGGCCCTACTAATTATGGCCATGTGTCCCTCCATAAACAGGGCAGTCACCTATAAAATTTGCCTCCTTGCTTGCTTTCACATTGGTCAACTCTTTGAACATTGTTACTGTTTCTGCCTCTGCAGCACAGGGCACTATGATATATCCTAGTAAGAACAGAATTTCTTGTCCCCTTTATTGTTTTCCCATCTAGAAAACTATTAGATGATCATGTTTAACCAAATATGAATATAGAAATTATATAATAATCTCATATTATATTGTCTTGTACAATATCATAAATAGGGTCGATTTCAAGCTATGGTGAAAAAATATTGAAGCTCATATATGTCATGAGAGATGCATTTAATAAGTACAAGTCTTTAATTAGATTATGATATTCATTGAAGGCGTCGTTTAAGCGCCAAACACATCATATAATCATCAATATAAATTATATAATAATAGCAAGCAACAAAATGAGGTAACACAATCTATTATTTATTAAAAAATAGAATATATTATTTTAGAATTTTTGTTGGATGATGTGATATGTCTGTAATTTTTTAATACGTATTTGTTTGAGTTTATTGTCTACGTGCATTAAATTTATTGGGAAATCTAACGCAACATATGTACTGTGGGAGGCTCAGCTCAGTAAAGCGCTTTTATATACTTCCAGGCTTTCAGCTCACAAAGCAGCAACACTTTAGGAAGCTATAAAGAGAAGTTGGAGAAGTGTTTTGTGTGCTTTGATTGTGGTGATGATGAACGGCCAGAAAGCAGCAGAGGGGAAGGTGGCAGCGGCAGCTGAGAGTGGCGATGCCATGAATGGTGTAAGCCACCATGTGGGAGTGGTGCGAAAGAAAGTAAGCGGAAGAACTGAGATGTTGCAGGTGGTGTCAAGGCTACTGTGCTTGGTGGGTTCAGTACTGGCCTTCTCGTTCATGGTTACTGCTAAACAGAGAAGTGTTGCTTCTGTTTATGGATTTCAGCTTTCTGTAAATTCCAAGTGGTCCCTCTCTTATGCTTTTGAGTAAGTGCTTTGTCGTTTTTGCTGTTTTGCTTCTTCCTTTGTTGGAGTTATGTTTGTCTTGTTTCGGTTGATGCGTTGGTTTTCATTTTCTGCTTCGTTGAGAAGAAAGTGTAGGAAAAGAAGAAAAAATGGAACTTTATTCTGATCTATCCTAATATTTCTGTTGCTGATGATGTTTGACTTAGTGGGTTGCTCTTGATTTCTTTTTTGGTTAATGGGAAAAAAAAGAATCTTTATCTTGAACTTTTGTAAAATTTCTGTTATCATTCTTCTTGTGTTAATATAAATATGATAATATTCATGTTATTTAGCTTACTGGGTTTGTTTTTATTTTTTTGTTTGGTTACTGAGAAAGTCGAGGGAAAAAAAGGTTAAATCATAAATGAAACTTCTTTGGGTTTGTAGGTAAGTCTTTTTTTTTTTTCCTGCAATTTTTTCAATGAATGGGAGCATGAGATGAGACTGTTTGGTGGAATAGAAAAGAAAAGAGAAGAAAAGAAAAGTGAATTTTGATATTTGAGTTTTTTGCCTTTCTTTTTCTTTTGTTTTCGAAGACTTTCATGTCTCTATCTAAAGGAATTTTGTGGCAAGTCATTGTAATCTCGTCTTTCTTACGTTTTCTTGCCGACCAAACAAACCCACTGGAGTTTTCTGTTTAAATAAAATCCAGGTAGTTTTTCCATTAAAATAATCCTCCAAACTTGTTCATCTTTTTGGGTTCTCCCCCTAGTTAGCCGCTAAAAGGGGGGGTCTTTCCAAGGATCATTTGTCATGTTGTATTTACAGATGCGTATTAACTGTGTCCTGAGGAAATTGCTTATGGGGTTTGGTGTCGAGTAAAAACAAATTTTTTTTTTGGTACTACATGTCAGCAATTTCCTGGCATATGAATCAACAGAATCAGACCCGTGACTGGTTTTTTCACTTCTTTTTGGGTGCACCAGTTTGACCCATTGGGACCCTTGATGTGATGGTATATGGGAGGTTTTGGTAAATTTTGTTAAGTTTGCTTTAGAAAAACTCTGCTTTTCAAAATGAAAATAGTGTCTAGTATTACTTTATTGGAGAAGACAAAGGTTTTCTGTTTCAAAATGAGAAAAGCATTTTTGAGTTCATATATAGCTTTTAGATTGTTTTATGCGATAGGTAACATAGATATATAATTTAATTGCCTCCTTTTTGTTTTTTTTTTTTTTTTGGTTTTGTTTTGTAAAACAGAAAGTGGTCAATGAAGGCAATACTAATGCTTTGTCTATAATTAGTTAGTGAAACCAAATGGGAACTCTTTTAGTTACATAACTTGGGGGAAATTTTAAGTCCCCAACTGTGTGTGTACTGCAAATCTGCTTGGTTTCCAGGGGCAGAGGTATTACCTTTGTTAATACTAGGTCTGAAATACTTGTAAGATTTCAGGCAATTAATTTGATGTCTTGTTGGAGTGTGTTGTGAAGGACCAAGTTGTTGAAATCTGTAGTTTTGTGCTTTGCAGGTATCTGTTTGCAGTTTGTGTGGCTGCTGCAGCTTACTCCCTCTTGCAATTGCTTTTCAGTGGATCAAGGCTTTTGAGGAAAATTCCATTGATTTCCTCAGGCAGACAAGCTTGGCTTGTTCTAGCTATCGATCAGGTTATGTGATATATTTTACATTATTATGTCTTTATGGTCTTTTCAAGCTTCTTGGAGATCTCCTGAGATTACTGAAGTATAAGTTCAGGAAAATAGTTTCGTTTACAAATAGGTATAAATTAATTGGTCATTTTATAAATTAATAATCAGTGAAGTTTCAAATATGGACTTGGTGCTACAATATGTTAAATATCTCGCATGTTATATTTTTGTTTTCAGTCCTAAAAAAATCTTAATGCATAAGTGATGCTTTACAAGGGCCTGACTAGGATTCATTTTGCAGCTTTTCACAAATGCAATGGTGAGTGCTGGGGCAGCTGCAGCTGCGGTAACTGACCTGAACCGCACAGGAATTAAACACACACCTCTACCGAATTTCTGCAAGGCTTTAGATAAATTCTGCGATCATGTTGCCATCTCAATAGCCTTCACTTTCCTCTGCTCTTTGTTGCTTGCAGCATCTACCATTCAGGATGTATTTTGGCTCCTTAAGTACTGAGTTTTTTCGAGCCTACTCACATGCTTAGTAGTTATATGTAAGCCCTTTAGCAAATAACTCTCTCAGATGTATATGCGCATACTTTAGATACTCCATATTACTATTTTCACTTATAAAATCTCTAGAGAACAGTGTTTCCTTTTGTAAAGAGCAAGATGGCTTCTACCTTGTGTAATAGTAATGCATCCTATCGATCAGTTGATCATCATGCCATGGGATGCAATAAGATATGCTATAATTTCTCTTTGTTATCTGAATTAGTAGGCAGCTCTTATGAGCACATTTTGCTTAAAAATCATTTCTGCGTTTGCTGTGACTCAAATAATCTTTGATTAACTGCTGCAATAGAATGAGAAAATGAAATGCTTTTTATATTTTGGCATTTGGTTTCTCTCATGAGCTAAACCAGCAAGTTTCTTTCATACATGAGAGACAATCCACTTTAGAATTCATGATATCTATTTGTGATTTTTAGATTTCCTGTAGAGCTAGAGAATTCATTGACATGGACTACTTGAAAACTACATAGCAGTTTTGTTTATTTATCAAATAAAACCTTTATATTCATGAAGTGGCCAAAACCCTTTGGTAATAATCTCTCACTCTGCATTGACATTGCATGCAAGAGGACTGTGCAATGGATTCCTAATTTTAATAAATCTTGTATTAGAATTTCACAGTGTGTGTTCATAAGCGTTGAGATTAAATGTAAAGTATTCAATTTGGGACAAAATTCATTTCTAGGAATTTGCTTTAGAAGGAAAGTACTTAATAACATTTACTTTCACTAGATGAAATCAACTCCTTAGTTCTACTTGTTCTGATGAAGGACTAAATTTGGATTATTGATCAGAAAAAGCAAGTTTGATTTCCTAATCAAAATGACTGTCCATTCTATGCCTAAAGTAAAGTCTCTTTTGTAACTGGATATTTTCTTTAAAAACCAGTTGTACAGGCTATGCTATGGGGTTTGTTATGCAGCACAAACATAAATCAACAACAGTACTGCTAAGCGAAAGCAAGTGCACTGTTGATGTTGAGTTTTCGCAGTCGAAGAGCATGGAGGCACCTCAAGAAACAAGATCAACGGAGTATCATTTCCATGATAATTGAATTGAAATTGATTTTCTATTTTATGTGATTAGACTTTAATAAAATCAAAGGGCATTATGTAGCATTTTTTAATAAGACGTATATGGCAAGGGCCTGTTTGTAAACTATTTTTAGTCTATAAACTAAAAAATTTATGAAAACTAATGTGTTGATTAAAAATTAAGATTACAAATAAATATAAGACACTAAAGATGTTTTGCATATACGTGAAAATAAGATTCAAAAATCTGAAAAAAAAAATCTGTTCCCCAAATTTATATTTGATTTTGTAAAAAATTTTTCTTATAAAAATTATAAGAAATATTTTGGAATTTTATTTACTTTTATGAAGCAATAAAATAATGGGCCAAACAACCTCCAAAATCCATTCTAATTATCAAAACAAAATGATGTCGTTTAATGTAGCCCACTGGACTTTCCTTCGTCTATCTACGAGGTCTAACACAACACAGAATCTTGCTTGCAACTTCAATGTCGATTCAACCAAAGCACAATTCTCTGTTTAACTCCCGCTCTCACTCTCATTTCACAATGTAAGTTCTTCCTCTGGCTTCAAGCCCTTTATTATCTCATCAAAATTTGTAAATTTTATTTACATATTTGTCAAGTTAAAGTATTTACATTTTCATGGCTTGTAACTTCTCCTTTAGTTCTTCTCTATCACTTAATTTTCATTCCACAAAACCCAGATCAAAATACCCTAAAAAGTTACAAAATTTTCAAATTTACCCGTCATTCTCATGCAAAAATGGGAACTTTAGTCTTGAAAACGAAGATGAGAGGCAAAAAATTGAGATAACCCATTTGAGTCTACTAACGGTACCAATAACTCTTACTATAATTTCCACTTCACTGGAACAAAAGCCTTGCCTGGCTGCAGTGGCTTCAGATAAGAAGAAAAGAACCCAGAAAACCCAGAAAACCCAGAAGAAGACCCAAGAAGCATTAACCCCTGAACAGCTTAGAAGGTGGGCAAAAGATTTGCCTGTTGTGTCAAATAGGATTGCATATACTGAAATATTGAGTCTGAAACGTGATGGTAAGCTTAAACATGTGATTAAATCGTCTAGTGCAAGTTTGAGACAAAAAGCAGAGCCTGTATTGGTAGTTTTGGAGGATTCTAGAGTGTTGAGAACTGTTTTGCCTTCATTGGATAGTAACACGAGGTTTTGGGAATCCTGGGATGAGCTAAAGATTGAGTCTTTGTGTGTTAAAGCGTATACGCCACCACTTAAGAAACCAGAGGTTCCTACCCCATATTTGGGGTTTTTAGGGAGAGTACCTTCAGCCATGTTGGCACTGTTTAAGCCTAAGAAAGAGTCGAAAAGGGCTGCGGAGATTAGGAGAACAAGAGAAGAGTTTAAGAGGCAGAGGAAAGAAGAATTGGAGAGGGCAAGGAAGGAGAGAGAAATGATTGAGAATGCGATAAAGTTACAAAAGAAAGAGAAGGAGAGAATGAAGAGGAGGGAGATTAGGAAGAGAAAGCATGAGGAGTCGGTGCAAGCTGCAAAGATGAGATATGAAAATAGGGGTTATTTTTGGGCAAAGTTGTCGCGAGATAATAATGTGGCAACAATGCTAGGAGTGGTGTTTTTTGTGATATTTTATCGGACGGTTGTGCTTAGTTATAGGAGGCAGAAGAAGGATTATGAAGATAGGTTGAAGATTGAGAAGGCAGAGGCAGAGGAGAGGAGGAAGATGAAACAGCTGGAAAGGGAGCTGGACGGCCTTGATGTTGATCCTGATGAGCTTGAGGAAGCAGCAGGGGGAGAGGACAATCCATATTTAAAGATGGCTCAACAGTTCATGAAATCAGGTGCACGTGTACGACGTGCACATGGTAAGAGGCTTCCACAGTATTTGGAGAGAGGTGTGGATGTGAAATTTTCAGATGTTGCTGGGCTTGGGAAGATACGTCTTGAGCTCGAGGAGATCGTCAAGTTTTTCACTCATGGGGAGATGTACCGGAGAAGAGGAGTGAGAATACCAGGTCAGATTTATGAAACCCTGTTAAGTTATTTTCCTGTTTGAATTCTGCCATTAAATTATTGTCCATTCATGTTTGAAGGAAATATCGGTGCATCTACAGCCATTTCATATTCGCTTGACTGGAGTCAAGGCCTGATATGAACTTTCCCTTTCCAAAAGCTTTTTAATTTTTAAAATTGAGAAATCTAAATTGGAGACTTTCAATTAAATGAATCAGTGTGCTATTTTTTTTTTTTTTGGATTTTGTTTTTGTTTTTTTTCCCCTTTGTTTTTGTGTTTGTTATGAGATCATTAAAACACATTAGCACTTATCCAATTAACTTTAAGAGGAGGCTTGTGAGATACATTCTGTCTCCAGTATCAATCCCTTTTGCTATCGCTATAAGGATTCTGTATTGCTGTTGCTTTTTGATGCTTGAAGGGGCTTCTTAGCAAAAGGGTGCATGCAATTACTTATGTGATGGTGTCTGACTGGAATAGCTTTAACTATCATGGGAAATTTATCATAAGAAAAGTAAAAGAATGTTGACATGGAAATTTAAGATTACCATGTCATTTAAGAGACGCCTTTATTTTCTGGATAACATTGTTCTTGCATTGTCTACAAATTAGTTTGATGCTTAACTGATAATCCTATTGTAATTGAAATTTATTTAGTTTTGGGATCAATGACATTCGGATATCTCGTCCTGGTTCCCATATGCCTCTTTTTTCTAAGCTTTTAAGCTCATATTCTCTATTTGTTGACAACGAAGACTTAGTGGATTGGATTAGCCGATATAAAAACTTTTGCAATTTTATTATAGACTTGAGTAGATTTTGTTAAGCTCAAACGCTTTCTGCACCCACAATTTTTAATCAGGTGGCATACTTCTCTGTGGCCCTCCTGGGGTGGGGAAGACATTATTAGCAAAAGCTGTGGCTGGTGAGGCAGGTGTAAATTTCTTCTCTATTTCTGCCTCTCAGTTTGTGGAAATATATGTTGGAGTTGGCGCTTCTCGTGTCCGATCACTTTACCAGGAGGCAAGGGACAATGTAAGTGCTGTTTCTAGCTGCTTCTGTTTTTTTATAGAATTGGCTGGCCGTATGTGAATGATTGTTTCTCGAGACTAAAATTATCTGCGACTTTGATAAATTAAACTCCATTAATGAATAATAAGCTTTTTCAGCACTACGTTTACAGTTTCTATCTTTTTAATTTTTGGGGTTCTGGGGACCAATGGCTCCAACCTGGAAATAATGATAAGTATTAGATGCAGCTTGCTGTATTAGAATGCCATGTGTTTTCCATACATCATATGTTTTTCTTCTCCTTTATTTGTCATAACATTTGTTTACTTGCTGCCTTTGGGGAGGTTTTAACATTGAAATCCCAGTTATGACAATTTGTCATTTGATTTTGGTCTGCATAGGCCCCGTCTGTTGTATTTATTGATGAGTTGGATGCTGTTGGAAGGGAGCGTGGTTTAATTAAGGGTTCTGGTGGACAAGAACGTGATGCTACTCTAAATCAGGTTGGTTGGCACAGTATTTGAAAGTAATTTAAGTTTTTGTACTCTTTTTGGTTGTCTAAGCCTTTATCTGTAAATTCACATTCAACATTGTTGGTGTAATATAGCTTCTTGTCTGCTTGGATGGGTTTGAAGGAAGAGGGAATGTGATAACTATTGCTTCCACAAATAGACCAGACATTCTTGATCCAGCCCTTGTGAGGCCAGGACGGTTTGACCGTAAGATTTATATCCCTAAACCTGGCCTTATAGGTCGCATGGAAATTCTGAAGGTAATCATTGACATATGCTGATGTTTGTATCACTCTTATGTCATTGCAGTAACTGTCATTGTAGTTTCTTATGTCTATATATATGTAAAACTTTCATTGTGCATTGTAGATTTTTATAGTTTGGACTACCAACTCTTCTTTGTCATATTTACTTGCATTTCCTGGTTGCAGGTCCATGCTCGTAAGAAGCCAATGGCAGAGGATGTTGACTATCTGGCTGTTGCTGGTATGACTGATGGAATGGTTGGTGCAGAGCTAGCAAATATAGTTGAAGTTGCTGCTATTAACATGATGCGTGATGGAAGGACGGAGGTATTAGCTCTCTTCAAATATTATATAATTTTGTTCTTTCTTCAGTAAAGTCTAGTGGAAAACTTGGAGGAATTGATAGCTACACATGTATAGTTCTGAGAAGTGAGTGAAATGGGAACTTGGACTGCTGTTAAATATTCTATTGGACCGAATAAATGGAACTGTATGACAGAGTGAGTTAGGAATTATATTAAGAAGAGGGTTTTATGTAATTCTCTTGTAAATGTTATTTTCACTGAGAACGTACCTCTTGCCAAGATACTTTGCCCTTTTTACCAGGCATAGTATTGATTTTGAAAAATTACCTCATTGATCAAATGTGTATTAGTTTCTATTTGTGTTTTAGAGGGACACATTTTATTTTTGCTAATTTGAGAATTGCTAAAAGTACCAGTGGAAATTTGGTTGTTATTATTATTTTTTTCCCATTTTCTTACATATTAGTGATGCTGAGTTTTTCTTAAGGCCAGATGAAAAATGGCTGCAAATCTTGTTGAACAAGATAAACATGGCCATCTTTGTACTGCATTGCTATGTTATTGTTTCCTTGCTTCGCTCCTATAACAATCTGCAGCTTACTTAACCTTTTTGTTTACTGAATTATGCAGAGTCTGCAAAGACCTGCCAGTTGTGTTCCTTTTCTAATGAAAGAAATCAGATGACCCCATTTGATGTTTGCATTGCCAACAACTGATCCACTAATAGTTGCACGATTTTGTAAATTCTTTTTATTTTGGAAGAGAAATGTATACTGCATACTAGGACATGAAAGCAAATGCATATGGACAAGAAGGAAATATTTAGATGAATAAGAAAAACAGGGTAAGGAGAAAAAATAGAAAATAGAGAATACAATCTGTATTTGATGTAAATGTTACCTATCCAATTTGTTTCTGTTTATAGGAAGTAAATAATGTAGGGAAATTCATTTCATTAATTGCTTGGGCAACGCATATTATTAAAAGGAGCTGGATGCACTTATAATAATGCTTTCTGTGACATGAGTATCTCCTTCTTCCCAATCAAGTTACAATATCAATTTGTGTTATTTCTAGTGATAGAAGGCTGTATCTCCTGTAATTTGTATATTTCATTATTGTGAACTAAAGAGTTACCTAGAGGTAAATGATGTTCCTTATTTATTAACATTAAAATATGTGCCAGTCCAAAGTGCATCTCTGAGCTTCTATTACGTTGCAATTCTTTATGAAGATGCTTTAACGACGGTTAGATAATCTGCTCTTTGTAGCGGAAGCTGTTGGTAATAATGCTATCTCATTTTATAGATTACAACAGATGACTTACTTCAAGCTGCACAAATAGAAGAGAGGGGAATGCTAGATAGAAAAGAGAGGAGCCCTGAAACATGGAGACAAGTAGCTATCAATGAAGCAGCAATGGCTGTTGTAGCTGTGAACTTTCCTGACCTTAAAAATATTGAGTTTGTATGTTCTTTACACTTTACATAATTTTTTGCATGTACTTTCATATACTTACATATACTTATGCAGCGCTAGCTACACTAGTTTACAACAATTAGCACATGTTACTATTGCCTTGAATTATTATGATAGTGTTGGTAGACACCTATTTGTTAACCATCTGAAAATTTCAGTTAAGATATAGCTGTAAAGGATTTTGATATTGTACTTTGTGGTATTTGGCTTGAGTGCTGGTTTTCTATTTGGGAAAACTTATGAACTTATTGCTTTAATACTCTGAAAGTATTGTATTTTCTGATTTACTGTTCTGTATCACAAGTAAAAAAAACAATTATTGTCTATTTCTCTTGAGCAGGCAACAATTGCTCCTAGAGCTGGTAGAGAGTTGGGTTATGTTCGGGTGAAAATGGACCACATGAGATTCAAGGAAGGATTGCTGAGGTATGTCTTGAACTCTTTGTTCTTCACATTTTTGAAAATTTTTTGCTAAGGAATATCAAGAATACCAATAAAGCTATGTTTATTATTGAAAACAAAGCAGTACACGAAATTAAAAGTTCTCTCAGCGATTCACCATTCCCCCCATCCCCCCCGCCGTTAATATTTCATTTTACAACGGCCAGGTGGTTGCTTATCATAGTTGCATATGAAATCATGTCGATTGTCATCTCTTTTCAATACTATGTTTTTTGTTTGCAGTCGGCAATCTCTGCTGGATTACATCACTGTTCAACTAGCACCACGTGCGGCTGATGAGCTCTGGTATGGTGAGGGTCAGGTAAGAATTATTTTGCTTTGTCCTTGATTCTTTCCTGTGGAATGTGCCAATTGCTTCATGGGGCAATGACATGCTAGATGATTCATGGTGCTTTGAATGTAATCTCTCTCTGGCTTATGAGGTTATTGGATGGAATTATATTGTTATATAAGACCTAATTGTTTCTACCGTATAATGTCACCATTCTTTCTGAACTCATATATCTAAGCTGAAAATTTCATTCAATCGTTGAATTTTCCAGCTTAGTACTATATGGGCTGAAACAGCAGACAATGCAAGGTCAGCGGCACGGGCATTTGTTCTTGGTGGCCTTTCTGAAAAGCATTATGGTTTATCCAACTTCTGGGTAGCAGATCGTATCAATGTATGGAAACACTCTTCTTACTTATCCATTTGAGTTTTTAGGCTTTGTTTTGGCATCGTTTGCTGTCATTGTAACTTTGAAGTTTCATGGCCGAACATAGACTGGCCTTTTTTTAAATATATTTCTCTTTTTGTTTTTAGCTCCAGTTTATGTACTTGTGAGTGTTATCATTGCTTTCGATATCAATTGTGTTTCGAAGTATGTTGGTGAATAAAAAAGTCAATTGAAAGCTTTGAAATGGTTCAAAATTGAAGAAAATACATGTCACTGTTTTTTTGTTTTTATTTAACTACAATATTTTGGTGCTACAGTTGGAAATCTGATACATTTTATGATACTTATTCATACTTTTCAGGAAATTGACTCTGAGGCATTGCGGATTGTGAACTCCAGTTATGAGCGTGCGAAAGAGGTAATTAATATAAATCAAAGCAGTACTTTACATTTACTATTATGATCCTTATACCATTGTTTTCTTATCAGATTCTGCAACGTAACCGGAGGCTTCTGGATGCTGTGGTGGATGAACTTGTTGAAAAGAAAAGCTTGACAAAACAAGAATTCTTTCATCTAGTTGAGTTGCATGGCTGTGTAGAACCCATGCCAGTCAGTATACTTGATCTTAGGGCTTCCAAGCGAGCACAGTTTCAAGAAATGATTAGTCAGAATGTAACATCTGTAGGGAGCAGTACATAAATCAAAAGCTGAGAAGACATTTGCCATTAGCTTAATCTTCAATCTGTGGAGAGTATCATATGACCCCAAGTTGTCGATCGACTGTTTGGAGGCTGTCGTAAACCATATCGAATGACTGCATGATCTGTTTGCAGATTGCTGTGAGAGCCTGTCTTTAAAAGGTGATCGAATATTGAAGTCTGTCTGGGTTGGTGAAATAGTTAAACAGGCATAAGAAGCCATGGTGTACATTT